>JARDYH010000004.1:210744016-211334016 GCA_029215795.1 Anniella stebbinsi
GTTGCACTCCCTCTGAAGGAGCAGCTGTGTAGCTTGGGAGTACTAGATCCATCCTTGTCACTGGAAGCCCAAGTGAACTCCATGGCCTGAAGTACTTGGGGTTAGCTTTGGCTGATCTGCCAGCTACAGCCTTTCCTAGACAGGGACAACCTAGCCACAGTAGGACAACCTAGCCACAGTAGTTCATGCACTGGTAACTTCCCGATTAGACTACTGCAATGCAACTCAGAAGTTGTAGCTAGTGCAAAATGAAGCAGCTAGACTGCTCACTGGAACATCCTATAAAGACCATATAACACAGGTCTTAAAAGAATTGCATTGGTTGTCTATATGCTTCCAGTCGGAATTCAAGGTGGCAATAACATTTACAGCCCTAAACAGCTTGGGAACCTTGGTACTTGAGGGAGTGTCTCTCCCTATATATGCCTGCCTGAGATTTAAGATCTGTTGGAGAAGCTCTCCTTTGCGTCCCACCAATGCAAGGCATACATTATGGTGGGACATGGGAGAGGGCTTTCTCTGTTGTGGCACCCTGGTTGTGGAATACCCTCCCCTTGGAGGCCTGACTGGGATGACACTGGCTTCAGTTTGGCACCAAATTAAAACATGGCTCTTTTTCACAACCTTTGAGGGCTAAATCCTCCATTGTTACACATAGTTTTAATTGTTTTTATTGCTTTTAAAAATCTACTGGTTTTACTCTGTTAACAATTTAATACATTTTTAGTAGTGTATATTATTTATGTTTACATTGTTCTGATTTTATATGTGAACCACTCTGAGAGCCCAGTGATATAGGATGGGAAGCAAATGTTTTAATAAAGAAAGAAAGAAAGAATCAAAACAAACAAAACATACACAAACATGCATGGAACCCTTAGGACACAAAAGCAATAGCACCCTCATGTTCCCAGCACACTACCTCTGATACTGGAGGCAGCATATAGCCATCAGGACTAGTAGCCGTTGATAGGTTTCTCCTCCATGAGTGTAAGTGTGAAAAGAGTGAGAGGTGGGGTTTAAGTAATTCAGAGTCCCTCTCTGGTCCCCTCTACAAAGATTCGCTTTTGTGCCTGGTTAGGCGATTATGCGCATAATCGCTGAAGTGCATTAACGCCTAATACCTCTGCACGAGAGGCGGCGAGAGGTGGCGAAGTGCATTAAGGGATGACCAAAATGCGCTTTACAAGTAGTTAATGCGCATAAGTGCTTGTCCACATAGGCAAAATGCGCTTTAACGGCCGGAGCAAAATAAAACTCGCTGTTTAACGCGCATTCGATAATGCGCATAATCGGAGAGATAACGCGCCTCTACGCCCGATTTGCGCTCCGTTCTTGTAGAGGTAAATTTTTTAAAGCGCCTTGAAAGAGCATTAAACCCCTCTTGTAGAGGCAGCCTAACAACCTTAGGAAGGAAAAAGAGAAGTTTAGGGTAAGCTTGTAAGAGTGGAAGGAAGGAAATGGTTTTCGGAGGTTTGTCCTAACAAAGGGTTGGTGTGATCAGGCTATTTCTGATGCATGTTCATGATAACAGAAGCAGATGGGAGAGGTTATCTGAAGCTCAAAACACATTCACTCCAATTTAAGGTGGTTTGTGTGGTTCTTCTTGCTTCTTCCAGGAATTTTCTGGCCAGAGCAGGGCTCAAAACTACTTCTCCGGGAGAATTTGTCTTGATAGCAATGGAGAGAAATGGAAACAAGAATGAGCTCCTCAAAGGAAATAGGAGTCCCAGCCACAATCCTTTCCATATTAAATCATGAAAGGCTGCGCTAGGTGGTTAGGAATCTGACCAGTTACAGTCCCAAATTAGATTAAATTCACATGCACACACACACCCCTTAGAAAAGAGGGTGCAGAGGAGGAGGCTACAATTTGTACAAGAACCTCATACAAATGGCATAGAATTGTAAAAATACATCTCCTGGGTCTGTGTGACCCATACTTGTAACTGTAGGTTGGGGTGGGTTGCAACTCCTTGGTCTCAGCAGTTGAAGGAAAGTATGTCTGTTTTTAAGAGAGCAATCGAATGGCCCGTAGACAGAATGTAGGATGCTTTGGCTTCTTGGATCCAAGGTCAGAGAGAGCACTCCAACCTCAGACCCAGGAGTCCGAATTCCCCACTCCCTCCCCTCTTCCTTATAGCCAGCGCAGAGATAACCATGCCTGGGACTTCAAAGGGAACGTAGAAGGGGCATGCCAGTGGACAAGGAGGGGGTGGCTGATGCTCTATCCCCAGCCTCCCTTCTTCTCACTTTCCAATGCATCAGCTAGATGGGTGAAAAAGCCCATCTAACTAAATTGTAGAGCAGGAGTGGAGGAAAAGATAATCCCTGCTGTATCTGCCACTCTGCAATGGATACTCATAGCCTCCAAATTTGGAGGCTTATGAGTATCAAGAGTAGATCCAATAAGATTCCACCCTAAAAGGGTCACAGCCAATCTCATCCTGTGGTGAAACAAGAAGCTAGCCGGCCAGACTCAGATGAAGCTGGGCAAAAAAACAGCAAAGGTGTGACAAAACTGCAAAGTCCCATGGTACTCTGGAGTTCATCCTACTCTAAACAATGGAGTAGTACTCCTTCTAATACTAGGGTGGCAAGGAGACTAGGGTAATTTTCAGTAGTGTGGACCCAGATGGTACTGATCCAACAGCTATGAATGGAACTGATCTAATTAGCCAGCACTGGTGATTTCAGCAAAAAGAGCTGTTAGTTATTTCAGCAGTATGGAACTCAATGATTTTCAGCCTCCAAATGGGACTTTGGCTCTGGGAGGTGAGGAACACAAAGGGCTTGAAGCCCTGGTTTTAATATTGTTTGAATAAAAGTTTCAAAAGAACAAAGGAATCTCATACTTGGCATGGCAAAAATACAAAAAGAGGCGACAACTTCCATGTTGCCTTAATAGCTGCTCTGGGCTTAAATAAAGGGATTAAGACAACTCCTTAAATGTGAATGTGAAGGTGATGGTCAACAAAGAGGTACTGAGCCTGCAACTATTCAAAGATTACATTCTTTTGCAACATTGAAAACTTTTCAGTCCATACCGGGAAATTCACTGGATCTGGTACATGCATACATCATTAAGGGGCTGTCTTCGTGGCACCAGGTTTGTGCCACCTCCCTCTTCAACCCTGCACTTTCCCTCTCCCGAGGCAGCATTGGTTAATCCTGATGCCGAGGAGAACGCATGTGGTTTCTGGGCAGCCGTCTGGATCTTAGAGCCATGCCCACCCCCTTCCTGGTGGAAAGCGACCAATCTCTGGTCGCCCTCCACCAGGCTCAGCCCCTGGGTTGGCCCCGGATTGGCCATGGAGTGATGTCACATGGTAGAAGCAGGATGTTGACGTCACTACCTTTGAAAAAGTCAGGGTAAATCCATGGCTTTTTCAAAATGCAGCATCGCAGGGAAACCCCGCAGTGGCTGCAAACCTGCACTCATGTCATCTAACTGATGTAGTGCAGATCCACAGCCATCGTAGGGCTTTCCCTGCATATAGATAGCCCCTAGGTTTAGCATTTCACAGAATATTTGCAGTTCTTATTTAGATTGATAGTGCTAGATTTGAACGTGCATAAGTGACCAGCAGAGCCATTAGGGAAGACTATTTCACTGTCTCTTTTTCCATCTTGGTTTTGACAAAGTGCCCATCTTTCTTTGGTTGCCAACTCTTTTGGGCACCTACAGTATTTGTCCTATGCTGAGCATCCTGCTAGCACTAGAGTCTCGAATCCTATTTGACTGTACCATCAGAAGGCAGTCAGTTATAGCTAAATCCTATAACCCTTTAATAATAACCTCTCACATTCTTTTCGAATGAGGTGATTTGCAATTGAGATTTATGGTTGGTATTTAAGTCCGATTGTTATTTTCCAAACAAGGTTTTTTTCCCTTGACCATTTAACTCCAGACGTATCAATTTAATTAAGTGCTTTTCAAAACCTGGAAACTCAATCTTCTTTCATGATGGAAAAGCAATTGTTCTCAGGTCCTCCCTCTCTTTCCAGAATCACACGTCTTCAGGAACTTTCTCAAAAGCACTGATCTCCAGTGGTGGTAGAATCAATCTGTTCAGCAAACACATATGCCGTTTTCTTTTAAAGACTTCTGAGATGGTGTCTGCACTATTATGCAGTGCACTGAAGCTTATTTGCAAAGGGCTTGAAATGAATGGCTTATTTTTAAAATCTTTAAAGTGTAGGGTTATACCCATTTGGTGTTCCTCCACTGGTGAAAGGCTGTTCGATCCATCAGAGAGAGGTTTCCATCAGATGAATGGGGAGGAACATGTTCTGAACTGGATCCCAAAGTTGCTGTTATGTCGTACAGGTTTTGCCCACAACCATAATGTCACACCACTGTACTTTTCCTCAGAGAGATGAATGACAACAATTCACTTATCTAAGAGAAAGTTCAAGGGGCACACTTGGGGAAAACATGAGGGACATGAACCTGTCCCTGGTGTCATCAGCTAAGTGTTTTATTGCATGCTTGCTACTGCCCACTTATGGATGTTCACATATCCTTTAGACAATGTCATCTGCCTCCCACACACCTCCTGCCACTTCAGCTCATTTTTCCATCGCAAAATAGACTCCTTTTAATCCAATTTTTTTTAAAAAAACAGAATGTGCCGTGATCTCCTGCTATGGGCAGGAAAATCGGCATGATAAAAGCGGCCCCTGAATGGGCCACGTGGTCTTTGTTTACTTCCTCTTTCCTCTCCCGTAAGAGAGAGGAAGTAATGAAGGAGAGAATCGGGGCGGAGATGCGATGATAAGGAAATGCGATTTCCCCCTGTGTGATGAGAATCTGAGAATAAGAACACCCAGTTGCTTCTTAAGAGGAACATAAGAAGAGTCATGCTGGATCAGACCAAGGGTCCATCTAGTCCAGCATTCTGTTCATACAGGAAACCCACAATTAGGACATGAGTGCAACAACACCATCCCACCCATGTTCCTCTGATATTGGAGGTAGCATATAATCATCAGGACTACTAGCCATTGATAGGCTTATCCTGCAGGAACTTATCTAACCCCCTTTTAGAGCCATCCAAATGGGGGGTCATCGCTACATCTTTTGGTAGCACACTGTGTGAAGAAGTACTTCTTTTTGTCTGATTTTAATCTCCCACCAATCAGCTTCATGGGATGACCCCAGGTTCTAATATTATGAGAGTGGGGAGAATGTCTCCCTATTCACATTCTCCGCAATAGGACTCATCATAAGTCCTATTTCCTGGTCTTGATACAGTGTCATTGGATATTTATCACTAGCAAAATGTCTGCCACTATCACATGTGGGTTGTGTGCAAAGGGATGACTTCAAAATTGCTTGATGGCAGGTACAATGCATCTCTGCATACAAAGACATTTGTATCCAAATGTAGAAGCCCCGTCAATAGAGATGAGGCTACATAGAATCATGGAGACAGATGTCATTTTTATTGGAATTAGAGCACCCAATTGCAATGCAATACTTTAGGTTTTCCAAATTTCCTAATCCTCACACAAATTACATTGGGCTGCCCAGGGGCCAATTTTTGAGGCAGTAAGCCTCTGTGCATCAGTTGCTGGGGAACATGGGTGGGAGGGTGCTGTTGCACCATGTCCTGCTTTGCTGGTCCCTGGTTGACAGCTGGTAGGCCACTGTGTGAACAGAGTGCTGAACCCTCAGTCTGATCCAGCATGGCACGTCTTATGTTCTTATATTCTTACGTTCCAATCCCCCGACTAATTCTCCTGCAGTGGCAAAGCAATTGAATGCTGGGTGGCAAACTGCTACAGGGACTCAAAGGGGCAACAGTTAACTTGAAAACTAGCTAAATTTGACCCTATTGAGTCTCTGTAGCAGTTTGCTGCTGAATTTTAGTGACAAACTGCCAAATATTTTTGCGGCTGTACTACTGAATTTCAGCAGTGTGAGGGCAGTAGCAAGGGTGGCAAGGAGAGTCACATGAGGATCTTGGAACATACATTGCCCACCCCTGACTTACATGGAAGGAAGAAAAGGGTGCACACAGTGGAAACCTCAGAAAGTTGATCAAATTAATTCATTTATTTGCACAAGCACTCAAACTTATTTTCATGCCAAATACATTTTGAATATAACAGAGTTCAGTCAAAAGCAGCTAAAATAAAGTCACAGTATAATTTAGACAATGGGTGTTTCCAGACAAAGCTTTTGTAGTGCCATTGGCCAGCTGCATTCACACAATTTTACAGTGTGTGTGGGTGTGTGAATGTTGACTTCCACTTATAACATCCCATGTTTTCCTACCTCTTTCCCCATATTTTTTCTTAGTACAGAAAATCTGTTAAGAAAAAAAGCCTGAATTGATGCACTCTGCCTTCTGAGTGTTTGCATGAAGAAGCCTCCACATGGAAGCACCTGAACATTGGAATTATACGCAACCATATCATACCATTGAAAAATTCCATGATGCCATTTCCATGAGCCAACTCTGCTTCTCATCTCAGCCCAGGGAAAATGTGTGACATCCTCAGTCAGTTGCAGGGCCTCTATTGCCAACACCTGTCCTAAGCCCACTTTCTCCTCTGGTACTCAGCACTGTGTGACTAGCAGCGGTCATGCTCATTCCGACAGTGCCCCAGAGTAACGCTACATTGGAAGCATTGTGGTGAAATTAAAATGATGGCTGGCTGGCACTAATCAAAAGAGTGCCTGCCAGAGGTACAATGATATTGGAAAGTGTTGAGGACACCTATAAGCATGGAGCCAGCAATGTTCCCCCAAGCCTTTCAAAACCAAGCCAGCACTGATTTTCATAGCCCATGTGGAGTTCTGTTTCTTGTGCATCACAAAGCATGGTTGAAACAGTATATAGATTCAAAAGTGAAAGCAGTAAAGCTGTAGTGATCAGAGTTGTGGAATGGACTCTAAAACTGTTTTAACAAATTTGATGCCTCTTTATTTTCTCTCCTTTTGGATCTCAAAACTGATTTTTGTTTTGTTTTGTTTTTTGCCATCTGTGCAAGTTTGGAACAAACAGGAATCTTAGTTAATCAATTAGCATCTCAAGATTTTACAGCCTCTCCCACATGTAACAGGAGGGTTAAGTTATGGCTGGATCAAGTACGTTGCTTCTCAACCAGCGGATTAACAATGAACATCTTAAAAGCACGCATGACTCATTCATGACCTTTTCTGACACATTTCGTGATATTTTCCATATAGAACCACCCTGGATCAGAAAATGCACTTACTCGAAATAACGTCATGTACCAGTATATTGCTGGCAACAATATAATGCCCCCGAGTCCAGATTTTAAAGCATGAAAAACCTGGAATTTCCTTCTGTTTCCATATTCTTTGCTATTGTTGCTATCTCAGTTAGAATAGGGAAGCAAGCACGGAGAGCGCGTGGCCATGAATGGGATTATGGTGTACGTGGCCAATATAGTATTAGCATACAAGAAATAGTAACGTACATAATGATAAGCATTTTTAGCAGAATACTTTCAGTGTACAAAGCTATTCATGTACGTTAAGGGGAGGGACCACAGCTCAGTGGTAGACTGCATGCTTTGCATGCAGAAGGCCCTAGATTCAATCACTGGCAATTAATGTGTGAGCAAACTGTTAAAACAAAATTTGAACTTGTAGATAGACTTCCTAGTACCTACCATTACTTCATTTCTCCAACCTTTAAAAGTGCACTAGTTCTAGCAATGGATGGTGAGGGTCTGGAAATCAGGTCTTATGTGGACCAGTTGAAAGAACTGGTCATTGTTCAGCCTGGAGAAGAGAAGATAAAGGGAAGAGATGACAGCTGTCTTCCAAGGTTGTGATACAGAAGATAGTGCAGCATGTTCTCTGTTGCTCCAGAGGGCAGGACTAGAACCAATGGATGGAAATTGCAGTGAGGCAGATTTTGGCTAAACTTTCTAATGGTAAGAGCTGTTTGATGTGGGAACAGACTACCTTGGAAGGTGATGGACTATCTTTTGCTGGAGGTATTTAAGCAGAGACAGGATGGCCATCTGTAAGGGATGCAGTAGTTGCATCCTGCATTGCACGTCCTGCACTGAGCAGAGGGTTGCACTAGATGATCCCCAAGGTCCCATTCAACTTTATGATTCTAAGGAGTCAGGAAGACCCTCCAACCCAAAAGGAGACAAAGCCCTAAAAAGAAATTGAATTAACCATCACAATAAATGGAATAGAAATCCATTCAGTCTTAAGAAGGCAAAAATGCACTGAGCATATTGGGCAGTATCCAACATTACTTAGAATTGACCCACTGAAATGAATGGGATTGAAGTTAGTTATGTCTAACTTTAGTCCCATTGATTTCAATGGATCTACTCTAAGGAAGACTGAAGTTGGATAGTACCCACTGCATTCAATTTTCAGAAATATTTTGAGACTTTATCTCCTTTTCTGGGTGGCTTCCAGTTTCTTTGGTAGTGACCCCACATTCTTTCTTTGTTCCTTTTTGTCCTTGTTAGTCAAGGAGACATCCTTTTAAAGGTATCTAAAATAGCTCAGACTGCTATGCTCCAGCAAAAGTTTCTGTAATCTAGTCACTGGGACCAATGTTAATTTTCCCTGCTAAGACACTGCACCTGCAAGCAAAAATAAAAAAAAATACCAGAATAGGAAAACTGAGTACTGTGATACTGAGTGTCAGTATCAAATAGTCGTATCTTACAGATACCACCACAGTAGTTTCTGAAAGGAGTCTGGTGGTTCTCCCAAGTCAACCTCAGACTTTCCTTAGTAAAAAGGCATGCATGTACAGAAGAAAAGGAATCAGGCACCAAGAGGAATACTGACTATGTGTACAAGGTTGACTTCAAATCGGAAGGATGGAGTGTATGTGTGGGCATATGGGGGGAAATGGCAGGAAGCAGGGTTGGCCCTACCATTAGGCAGTATGAGGTGATCGCCTTTGGTGGTAAAGTGGAGGCAGCAGTGGCAGTCCCCTGGCTATTTCCTTTCTTTAGAGGACAGAGCTATGTGTTTCAGGGAGCCTACCCTGCACCTCCTAAGATAGCCTGCTGCCCTCAGGTGTGGAGGAAGATGCTCCCCTATCACCAATGGAGGGGAAAGCAGGTGACTTGAATTACTGGGTGCAGACAAACAGAAGAGGTCAGCTTTTAGAACAGCTGTGAACTTTCATTCCAAAAATCCTTGTTATTGATCGATCGATCGATCATCTACCTATTTATTTATTTATTTATTGCATTTCTATACCGCCCAATAGCCAAAGCTCTCTGGGTAGTTTATAAAAAAATTAAAAACATGAAAACCATTCAAAATATATTTATATAAAAAAACAACAGTATGAAACCACAGTATATAAAATAATTCCAAAAAATCCTTGTTGACAGTACAACCAATTCTGAAAAGAATCATGGTATTCATTTGAGAAGGACCCATGAATTAGAATGCTAGAGATAAATCTGTTTAAAAAGAAACATATTTGACTTTGATAAAATCACAGCATTTAGATTTTTCCCTCTGCCCCCCCTTCCCCACCCCAATCTTTTGGTTCCTTGAGAAAAGCAATTTGATAAGCCACAGATTTTAGCCATGAATGTTGCACCTGCTTTTATTAGTTCACCACTTGGAATCTGTCATGTCTTTTGTAAAATGTGCACAAATAATTATGATGGTCCTCACTGTACATTCTGTTCTTTTTACTATTCCAGAGTAATGTGTCTGCCTGCTTTCAAATTCCGTCACTTCCACCTACAATATATCCAAAATACCATCAGTGCTTTCGCCCCCACCAGTCTAACATAAACTTTTTCTGGCTCTAAAAGGCTGATTTTAGCTGTGATGTTTTAACTCCTCCAAAAAGAACAATGGCCTTGTCCTTTTATCATTTGTGAAACATTCACTGCCATGATTTCTTTGCAAAAAAGAAAGTGGGGAAATCCCTCACCTATCCATGGGTTGTTCAAATGCTCAAAAAGCTTCATATGACCGTAAGCGCTCTCTTAATATGGCATCTAAGAACTGTTTCTCACACATATGTGTTTTAAACAATATATCTGAAAAGTTGGAATTAGAGACCAGTGGCTGTAAAGTTTGATGGCTGTATCCACTTCATAAGCATCCATTTCATGCCCAAATACATTAAACCGCAAAAACCTAACTAATAATCTCTGGTCCAATAGAGATACATGAAAATATTATGTATCATTCTCATAGTCCTCTTTTGGTTTTCCCTGCTCCTGTTGCCATGTCAACAGAAGAAGCTACCTTATACCACTGGTCCATCTATTTCAGTGTTGTGTCTACACAGACTGGCCGCAGTTCGTCAGGGTTTCAGGCAGGGGTCTTTCCTAGCTCTACTTGAAGATGCCAGGGATTGAACTGTTGTGTGCAGAAGTGCTCAGATCTGCCACTGGTCTAACACTACCACTGCTCTAGCACTGAGCAATGATCCTTTCCCAATCCAATTCCACCTCCATTTACCCTTTCTCTTCTTGCCCTCTGCCATTCTAAACCTAGGCAAACAATTTCAAAATACTTGAGAAAACATTATTGTAATTGGAATTAATTATTTTGCACAATTAATTCTGAGTTTAGAAATTGCATTGTCTTAGAGAAGAAAATGGATTTTCTTTGGCCCAGAGAATTCATGGTTTAAACTTTATCACAAAATTCAGACCCCTCTGAACTGCCCAACTCTGCAAGTAACATCATTATTCATAAAGTTCAAGTAAAATGTGGAGAGTCAATATACATTTCTGTTCACTCTGCTGAACTCTGTATTGTTTACTGTTTCTGAATTGTTTGTTATACCTGATTTGTTAATTGATTTTATTTGTTGTCCTATTGTGGTTTCATATATTTACTGTAAGCTACTTAAATTGGTATTCCCCCCCCCCCTTTCCCAGAAAGTGAGATATAAATATTAAACTATAATTTCCCCACCATTTCTCATATGAGCTTCTATCTTTGGACATCTTGTAATCTCATTCTGCACAGTACTTTCAAAAGCTGAGAATTCCTGATGCTGACTATTCTGTTTCCACAGCTTGGCTGTGGACACCTGTTCCAAATGCATTTGGAAAAGCTTGTCCACATCCTGGACTTTTAATTTCTAGCTAGCAAGAAACCCTTTTAAAGGCTTAAGACACAATACAGTGTTTCATTTTGCTAGGGTCTGGATCTTTTATGAAAGAGTTTTGCACCAGAAAACTGTTTTTGCCCAACAGTGAAGCTTTTACAATTTGTTCCAGTGTGTACAACTCCGAGGCAGTAATCTCTCAATTCTGTCCCACAGCTTGAAGAAAAAATAAAATGGTTTTGTGAACTCCAAATAGTCACCTGCTGAAGAGGCTCCCTGCTATGTCTGCATGATTGGGAAGCTGCGATTTGCCAGGTTAGGCAATCTCTTCCAGGATTATCTATTCTACCTTTCGTAGCTGGCTGGGGAATTCTGGGAGTTGTAGTCCAACACATTTGGAGGACACAAGGTTGAGGGAGTCTGGTCTAGCCTGATGGGCAGCAGCGATCCACGATCTCAAGCAAAGAAAGGTCTTCTCCTAACTTGATCCTTCGGCCTGAAAATGCTAGGGATTGAACCTGGGGTACCTTCTGGATGCAACATACCGAGCAGTCCCTTCCCACTGCTCTGACCTTGCCTCCTTCCGATCAGCCTTTGCTGGGGAAGATAATCTTGTCCCATTTCTGTATCAGGTGTGGTTGGACTGTCCAATCATTTTGAATGTACAGATGCACCAGGAGTTTGCAAGTTGACATGGAACTGGCCTTTCCTCCTATCAATAATTTAATTTAGCTTGTGCTGGGATGTATACTTGGGACAAGTATTGGGACTTGCCTTGGAACACATACTTGGTGTTATTTACCCTGAGGGGTATTGAAATTTTAAAATATTATTTGAGCCCCACTCTTGGTCAATGGAAAACTAGGAACAAGGTTGTCTTTAGGGTTCCAACCCCCTAGACAGCTTAGGGATCAGCCACAGGGCTGGCATTAGCAATAGTCATCATTGGACATTTGCCAAGATTCCCACCATTGTGGGAAGCCCACTCTTAATACTAGGTCCTTCTGGCCCTACTACTTGTCCTCCTGGTTGTCACTGCCCTCTCTACACATGCAAGCAGTGAACAGAGTGATGGAGTAGCCTCCTCCACTTTTCTTGTGCGCTCCCTTTAGGTGATTGTACCGATCGGGTCCAAACAGAGAAGTGAGCGGACAATGGAACAGAAGCAAGGAGTAAGTGGCTCACTGAGGGAGGTGGCCCATTGATGGCATCTGCCCAAGGACTGTATAAAATCCAGAGCCAGCACAGATTAGCAATATAGAAAAATAACAAACAAAATCAACCAATTAGGGCATCTTTACTGTTTATTGGATCCATCAACAAGGGTTTATTTTTCAGTAACACAGAAGACTTCCTCCATTATGAATTTTCATTACCAAACAGCATGGAAAGTGGGAGAAATAGTCTTATAAAATTACACCCAAAGTAATTATAGCCACTTTTCAATGTTTAATATGCTGTCCATTTAATTTTTTTGCGAGATGTTAATGACAACGAAATCACACTATTTGCTAACTGATTGCCAGTTTGGGATTTATTTATTTTTTAAAAAAGTTTTTTAGCTTCATCCCATGGTACTTATTCGGTCAATTCATTTGTGAAGTCAAGGGAAGTAACTCTAAAAACTCAAGATCAAATTATTGTTTTATATAGGGATGTGATTAATTACAAAAGTTCATAAGGGGACCTGAAAACCATTGCCATCTTAATTTTTTAAAATTAGCCAAATTGCTCTCTTATAAAATTAATTTTGAAAATAACAAAACAGCAGTAACAAGGAGTGTATATATCAAAATTCAGCTATATGCCCAGATCACAGAGCCCTAAAAACAAGAACTTATAATTGAAGTTTTGACACAAGCTCAACTACAGGGGACAATGCCAAGGCCATAAAACCAACATTACAGAGTTACAACGTTGTACCAAAAATAACTTTAAAAGAAACAAATAGGAACACATTAAGAAATTAGACACATACTCTGTTAAAGCTTTCAAAGGCTAATGAAACACCTTAGAATATTCTAGGAATATAGGAGCCACTGCCAAGGATTTCAAAAGGGAAAATAAATTTTAACATATACAAGGGCAACCAGCCTGAGCAACAATTGAAGGCCTATTCCCAGGACATTTAAAGCTCTTTCAAGGTGCATTAAAAATTTACCTCTACAAGAACGGAGCGCAAATCGGGCGTAGAGGCGCGGTTTCTCTCCGATTATGCGCATTATCGAATGCGCGTTAAATAGCAAGTTTTATTTTGCTCCGGCCGTTAAAGTGCATTTTGACTATGTGAACAAGTGATTCTCCGCATGTCAACAGTTTAAATCACGTTTCGGTTGTCCAGCAATGCGCTTCGCCGGCTCTCGTACAGAGGTATTAGGCGTAAATGCGCTTATGCGAATATGCGCATAATCGCCTAACCAGGCATAAAGGCAAATTCTTGTAGATGAGGCCTTAGACTCTGGCAGTCAAAGAGAAGCATTTCCTTGCCAAATTCCAGCCTTTCCCAGCATATGCCAAACCTGTTGTACGTAACCCCATCACCACCACGTACCAGACACTGCTTGCATGCCGCATTCAATTCCTAGTAGAGAGGACACCCAAGGGCAGTCTCAGGCTTGAGGAGCCCCTCAGCAAAGTGCCCTCCTAAATAGTGTCCCCTCCTATTTGGATGTGTGCAGGCGGGCTTATCTGGCAGTAACTGTGGGCTGCAACCAGCAACTGGTAGCTTAAAGCTGCCCTTTTAATTTCCTACTGCGTTCCCAATATAGCATCACTTGGGGAATCATGAGTACTTTGAATGGTGGCTCCCACATCCAGCTGCACTATGCAATTGGTCCACTGTGGGCACCAGCATAACAGTGGGCCCTGCTGTGCTGCTAGTAGCTGCGAATTTGATTCCTAGCCTGAGCGCATGAGACCCAAGTATGGACTGAATTCAGAACAGGACAAGCTTTTCCTGCAGATGCTGCAAGCTAAAATGGTTATGCAATTCACTGCTGAGTGAGGTCAGAGTCATATATGACTGCAGTCACGTGCCTGCCCCTGAAAGACTGCTTCTGTCCTATTGGAGCTCCCATTCCCAGCCTTTTACAGATGCAAATGACCACAGATTGGATTGCCTGGATATCATATTCTTATTGTTGTCTTTCCTCCAGCACCTAGCCTTATCATATTAGGGTGGGAAGGGGACAGGACAAAATGTGATCAAATTAGTACTAGGCTGAATCCTGCCCCGTTTTGGGGAACCTTTTCTCTTCATGTGAAAGAGGCTTTGCTTTTTCTGTCTCTTTCGCAGAGAGTGGAAGAATTTCGGAGAATTTTATACTTGAGGAAGGGGATGGCATTTCCACATACCTTTTAAAAGTATAGCTGGTTGTTCTATTTTTATTCATTCATTCATTCATTCATTCAAAAAACCCACCCCAGGCACTTGGGAGAAGCCTGGCAGTTCTTCATGAATGTCTATTGGAGACCATGTGACATCACTTTCTCCAATAGGCATTCAGGAAGAACACCTGGGCTCCTCCAAGTGCCGGGGTGTTGTTGTTTTTTTAAAAAATAGGAAGACCCCACAAAACTCCCTACACTTTAAAAAGGTGTGTAGAAACCTTGTCCCCTCTACCCAGGAGAAAATTCTCTGAAATTCTCACCTCTCCCATCCTCTTTCACCAGAGTTTTCTTCCTCCCCACCTATGAAATGCCAAAAATTGAATAATTGAAGTTTTTGACACAACCCTCGATAGAATACATCTTCTATGCATTTAATGCACCCACTGTACATGAAAAAAAGATTGTAGGCATCTCTTGGTGCTTGTCCTTGTCTGTGTTTGAGCAGGTCAAGGATAGGTTTGTGGGTAAAAGTCTTTTGCTTGCAGCATGCAAATACCATATCTTTGTTTACCGCTAATACACATCTCCTGGGGCAGGCAACAAGTGTCAAGTGTGCATGACAGCCTCCATAGCTGCACACAACCGGGACCTTTCAGCTTTTTGTAACTTTGGTACCTGAGATTTTTTAAAAAATTATTTTTACTGTTTGCATGAAGTGCTGCTCCTGTAGACTAAACAAACGGTTTGGCTTGGAGACTAGGTTACAGGTAGAAATGCCAAAGTATACAAGAGTTAAGCCAATATTTTGGGAAAATTGCCTATTTTCTGCTGCAACACAAATACATTTTAGCAGGGCTAAAATAGCTCCAGTGGCTTCCCGAGCACAATTCAAGGTGCTGGGGCTTACCTTTGATCGATCTCCTATACAGCTTGGGACAAATGTGCTTCAAGGACTGCCCATCCCCATATGGACCTGCCCACATTTTAAGATCTTCTGATCAGGGATGCAGCTTGGGGCCAAAGTTCAGAGCCCCCTACTCCATGCCCCCCCACCCAATGAATACACAGAGAGAAGCAGGTGATGAGGGCATCAAAAGAAAGATTCATTTTCTACCAGTAGTCATGATGGTGCTGTGATTTAAGTGAGTTTAAAATGCAGAATTGCACATGCTCACTATTTATTTATTTATTTATTTATTTATTTATTTATTTATTTATTTATTTATAACCAGGGTTGGCAAACGGATGTTGAAGTAGTTGTGAAGTATGGAATGGCAGCAGTGTGTATGTGTGTTGTGGGTGGTGGGGAAATATTAGCTGTGTACTTCATAATGGAATACATGTGGCCAGTTTAAGTTCCCCCATCCCCATGACATCATTCAATCCAGAGTCTAAAATTAATTGCACCACAGCTTCTAATGAGGCCCTTCTCTGAGCTCTGTTGACTGATGTCTGGAGAACGGGACTTCTTTTTAGCGACATCCCAAGTTACAGAACTACCTTTGCATGCCTAGGGCCTTTGTCTTTTGAGTGCCTAGGGCCTATGTCTAGGCCTTATGACTAGGTCTATGCCTGTGCCTACAACATAGGTCTACAATGTCCATGGCCATTATAGATGTAGATATATGTCTAGGACCTAATGTCTTTTGGCCACCAAGCAATTTCATTTCTATTCACTCAGGCTTTTGATTCAGTCACTTGAATAGAATTTATCCGTGTTTTTGGCTTCAAGCAATGCCTGATTAGAATTTAGAATCTGGCAAAAGAATGTAAATGTTGATGAATGGCCCAAAGGATGTTTTTCATCACACTCCTCGTCCCATTCTGTCCATGTGCTGTGCATGGCACCCCATACAAGAGAGGCCCTGAGGACTGAGGATTTTATAATGACGTTTGTATTTAATTCCGCATGCATACACCACATTCCCTTCCATGGACTTGGCATGTGAAATAACATAAGATGCAGTACAAGCAACAGAGCACCATGTATGTTTTCCCTTCATCCACAACAATACTGAATCAAAAGCCTGAGGGCTATGGCTAGGTCTTGGTCTAATGTCTAGTCTAGGCCTAGGCCCTAGGCCTTTGTCTTTGCCTACAGCCTTTGCCATTGTATAGCCAAGGAGGCTATTGGCTGCTGGGAAGAGGATTGTACAACGAAAGGCAAGACGCTGGTGCCCACTTCTTGGGAACCTTCTAAGCAAGATAAGCAGAAGGAACACAAACCCAACCCATGAGAATTTCTCTGAATTTTTTTTCACCATTGGCATTCTTTTCGAAAGCAATTTCTTTTCTATCAGACTGAATGAGAATGGTTGAAAAAATGTGGGAGAAATTTTCAGCACAGCACTAGTTTCCCCCCCCCCCCCAGCACATCATGACACCTTATGCCAGTGGCAACTGCTCCTAAAGGGCCAGATGATGTCAACTTGTTTCCTCCACCAGCGAACTAACTGAAGAGAGATCAGGGAGAAGAAGAAAAGGGTTCTTTTAATTGTTTAAAACCTCTTTATCTCGCACTTTCAAATCCCTTTGATTTGCCATACATTTTTCTCTATTCACAATCACTTAAGATGGAAGGTCATTCCAGGGAAACAAGCTATTCTCTTTTAGCCTCAGTTGTCCATCTACACAGTAGGGTATCAGCTGACCTTACAGGATTATTGAAAGGATGGCAATACAACAATGGATATGAAGAGCTTTGAACACTCTAGAGGACTATATAAATGCTTAGTATTTTTTACTATTAAGTACAGCTTAATCCAGACAGTTGTTTTTCACGGATTACAAACATGGGCTTCCATGTATTCTCCTCTCTCTTCTGCCTCATGTGGGATATTGTTGACACTGACTTGCAGTGACTCTACAGGGTTCTTCCTGCCCTACCTAAAGATTCCCGGGATCTAACTTGTAACCTTCTGGGTACAAAGCATGTGCTCTACCAGTGAGCTACAGCCCTATCCTCTACATGAATATCTACATAAAACCACTGGAGAAGTCATCCAGATGTTTGGGGTGGCGTGTGATCTGTGTATCTACCTTTCTTTTCCAACTATTTCTCCAAGGGAGGCTCTTGAGCCAGTGCCTGGAGGTGGTCTTGGGCTGGATGGGAGCAAACAAGCTGAAACTTAATCTTGGCAAGATGGAGGTACTGTGGGTAGGGAAACCAACTACGCCAGATGAAGGCTTGCAAGTGGTCCCAACCAGGTTTGCACTGCCCTGAAATACACAGTTTGGGTGTTTTCCTGGACTCAGTATTAACTGAAGAAGCGCAAACAACCGTGGTGGCCAGGAATGCTTTTTACCACTTAGACTCAACTTCAACCCTATCTGGAGAGGATGGACTTGCTTCAGTCATCCATGCTTTAGTGTCATCCAGGATGGACTACTGTAGTGCTCTCTATGTGGGGCTGCCTTTAAAACTGGTTCAGAAACTTCAACTGGTACAAAATATGACCACTCGAGTATAGTAGGTGCTGGGGAGTTGGATCATCTGACACCTATATTGTGCCAGTTGCCCATGTGTTTCGAGATGCAATTTAAAGTGCTGGTATTAGTCTTTAAAGTCCTAAATGGTTTGAGTTCAGGTTATTTGAAGGACTGCTTTTACCCATATCTGCCCACACTCTGAGATCAACATCAGAGGCCCTGCTTGCAAAACTCTCTTCCAATTTATGCCCACCATTTCACAGAGGCCTGGCACCAGCCTCCAATGAGCCCTCAGGATAGTGCTGCTGAGGGCCCCACTTATGCCCCATGATAGCAGTGGTGGCTCCTTCTCCTTCTCTTTGCCTGGCCAGCCCTGCTTGCAAAAAAAAAGGAAAAAAAAAGCCCTGTGGCAGCTGCCAGAGCAAGCCTGAAGGGCCCACGCCACTCTTTTTCAAATCAAATCCTTTTATCTCTTTTTTGCTTGAGTAGCAGCGATCAGAACTAATCAGACATTAACTTTGGGGGGGGGGCAGTGTCAATGAGGACACGGAGGCAGAAAGACCACCCTTCACGGGCCTTCAAGTGGGCCCACCAGTTTACCTTGGCCTAATGTATTGATCTTTGCGTATATGGTGCTATCTGGTTTTAATTGTTAATTTTGACTTTATTATCACTTTTATCATTGTTTTATTATGTATGGTGGTTTTACATATTTTTAGACCACCTTGAAAGGGTTTTTCTCAAAGGTGGTTTATGAATTGTTTAAACAAATAACAAAACAAACTATATTCCATGTGATCACCTGTATGATTTAGTCTCGGAAGATTAAGAGGAGCCATTACAGGAAATTCTTTAAATATTCCCTTACCCAGCATGGTATCCAACAAAGAGGTTAGGCTAAGCACTGTGTCATTGTCACATAGTTCTAGTAATTAGGAAATTTCCAAATAAGTTTCCACTCTTTTATAAATCCCCCCCAAGATAGGCAGGAAACTGCATTCTCCAAGACAGTATAGACTTCATTACAGCTACTCTTTATTTAACTTGATATTTTCGTCAGTCTTTCCTTTCTTACTGAGTATTTGAATATTGTGGGTAACCAAAGAGGTCTTGTAAAACTACAGGAGACTTAACAGTATAATTTTCACAATGGATATTAAAATTTATAGCCAGATGTCCTACTTGAAGGTGGGCTGGCAGTTGCAATTACTTTCTCGCACTAAGTAGATAGCTTGACATTGTCTGTAACAGGATCTGTATTTTGATTGAAAACGTTGCCAAGAGAGTGACTAGCTGCCCAACTGTGACCCAAAAGTTTTCCCTGGAAAACAGAGTTTACCAGAAAAAGTATAGTAATGAAGAAATGCAGACTTCCCAATACTAGTGAGAACTATCGGTTTCAAGCTTCAAATGGGGCAGCCATGTTAGTCTGCAGACTAACATGGCTACAACAGTTGAATCTGTTACTATAGAAAACATCAGATTCAGCAGTAGGCAGTGGAGATTGATCAATCTCAAGAAGAAACTAGCTCATGTCAGGACAGGCAACACCTTCTAGCTAAATGCAACACCAAACCATGTTTAGCCATCAGGAACATCGGAACTGTCATGCTGGATCAGACCAAAGGCCTCTCTAGTCCATATCATGTTTCTTACAGTAGCCAGACAGATGCCTATAGGAAGCTGAAAAGCAGGACATGAAGACGATACCACCCTCTGGATCATGTTCCCCAACAACTCGTATTCAAAGGATTACTGCAATGCGCTGTATACAGGATTACACTTAAAGCTGCTCTGGAAGCTGGAGTTTGTGCAGAATGCAGCAACTCGGCTGCTGTCAGGAGCTGCCCCTGTTCAGCATGCAACTCCTTTGCCGAGGGAACAGCACTAGCCGCCTATATACTACCTGGCCAGGCTAAAGTTTCTAGTACTAATGTACAAATACCTAAACAACTTGGGACAAAGATACTGAATAGAGTGCCTTCTCCCTTACCAACCTGCCTGGTCACCAAGGTCATCTGAGGGCATGTTCCTGTTGTTTCCACATGGATCTATGGTGTGGTGGTCCCCTTCCTATGGAATTCTCTGCCTTTGTAGGTCACACAGGCACCAATGTTGTATTGTTTCCGGTGCCTCCTGAAAACATTGTTTCTGGAAACTTTCCTTGAATGACCAGCCATGGTTTTATCAGAACTTTGTTCTTTTAAAAATGTTGTTTTTAATATGGTGTATTTTAATATGGTGTATTTAGTCTATTTGTTGTTCACCCCTCTGAATTTTTTGGATGGGGAATGGTATGTAAATATTGTAAATAAATAAATAAATAAAGGCATATAGCCTCCAATACTGGGAGTAATATATGGCTATTGTGACTAGTAGCCATGGCTAGCGTTATCTTCCATTAATTTGCCTAATCCCCTTTTACACCCATCCATGTTGGTGACCCTCACTAGATCTCATGGTAGCAAATTCCATAGTTTAACTGTGTCCTCTGTAAAGAAGTATCTTCCACAGCACACATAATTCTGTTCACCTCTATTATGTCCTCCCCTTATTCACTTTATTTCTAAGCTAAAATGTCCCAAATGACGTAAATTTTCCTCATAGGGGTGTTGCTCCAGACCCGTGGTCCTTTGGGTGGCCCTTTTCTGCACCTATTCCCGAAGTGGGATCCTCTGAAGGAGCCCTGGGAACTTTCAGCCTCACACACTCCCCCTCCCTCCTCCTCTTGTGCAGTTCTGGTCTTCATTTGAAGCAAACTATCATTTGTTGCATTGACCATTTTGGGAAAGGACTGGAGCTTGGCAATGGAGCACAGGCTTGGCAGCATATCCCACCTCCAGTCCTTGCCTCCTCCAATTCAAAGAATCAGGTAGCAGGTGCTGGGAAAGCCCTCAGCCTGAAATCCTACAGTCCTACAAAACCACTGCCAACCAGAATAGACAATGCTGAGCCAGATGGACAAACACTCTGGCCTAGTATAAAGGCATGGTATAAAGGCAACTTTCTATGTGTCTATGGGCGGGTTTGCAGGATCATGGAGGAAGGAGAAGTCACGGTGGCCTGTTTTCCCTCCCTGCACATGCCAGTCATGATCCGCCTAATTAGCATAATAACCTAGAACAAGCCATGGTTTTCAGGTAGGTTTGTAAAATACCCCAGCCAGCCACCCTTGCCAGGTTTGGATATCATGATAACAACCAGCACGTGGTGAGGAAAATTATGCTTATTAGGCAGCTCGTAACCATATGTGCAGGGAGGGAAAAAAAGGCACGGTGGCTTATTTTCCCTCCATGATTGAGCAAACCCAGTCTATATTTGTGCATGCCCACAAACCACGTTTAATCCTGAATTACAGGCAAGCACAAGCCATCCTTTGCCTATTTGAACAAAATGGCAAATTATGGTTTACCACTAAACAAGAGTCAAAAGTTACAAGGTGCCAAATAGAAATGGAGGAGAGAGAGAGAGAGAGTGCACATGAATCCGAGGCTCATAATGCCAGACCACAGTTTGGCATTACGTCTGAATGGCCCCAGCTCTCTTTTTCTTTCTTCAGTTTTCCACTGGATACTAATGTCTGTCTTCCTGGCTCAGACCTTTGGTTTATCACTGGCAGACATGCCTTGGAGATCGAAATGAACCAAGTCTTACTTCAAATTCTTTTACAGGAAATTGGGATAGTGCTTTGTGGCAACAGGAGTACAAGCCAACATCCATTATTTTTAAATATATTTGTATGGTTGATTTCTCGGGCTTAGCAGGAAAATGCATGGTGTTAGCTCTAGTCAAAATACACAATTACGCCCCCTTTTAGCAATGCTTGTAGGAGCCTATAGGCTTTCCCAGCGCTTTCAAATCTCACCATCTTAAACCAGAAGAGTCAGCTGTACGTAGTTGGAACTACTGTTTGCATTATGCTGCATGACTTCAAAACTGTTTAATTTTTTCACCCACAAGCAAAATGCGTAAAACAAAATTACACAGAAGAGTAATCTTTGACAAATTCTGTGTCATAGGATAATCTTAGTAAGACAAAACTGCCTTGTCTTGCCATGAAGATTCAGAAAAGGAGCTACATGTTCAATTATCTGTTTCCTACAGACTAAATAATAATCTTATTTTTCATCATTTGTAGCGCTTTTTTTTTTTAAGGAAACATTTCTCATCACTTCATTTTGTGAACATGGTAAGGAATGAATTCCCGGATCTGCCATCCTTTCCCAAAACAATATACCCAATATTTGAGTTTGAGATTTATTTGCTCCGATGACATTTTGGAAGAAAACATGTAGGAAGCACAATTATGAGATGAGAAGTTTAAGGATTAATGGTTTATCCCCAGTGATGTAATCTCACTCCAAGGGCTATCACCCTTCCTCCCTCTTGCAATTACGCTGTGCATTCCACAAAACAAAAGAGCCAATGCACTTCTCAAAGTTATATGCATTTCTCTGAGGTTTAATTCAGCTGCTGCCAAAACAAACATGCCCACAGGAAGACGTTAACACCACCATGGGGGATAGAGATAGAGAGAATGCTACAGAGAGTATTGGCTGCTATCCATATTACAACACCATGCTGAGAACTATTCCAGATGGAGAGGAATTCCAATGGAGTTCCGACCCTCTGTCAAATAACAAGGCCGTGTATCAAGCCAGAGATTAAAGCTGGAGTGATCCTGGAGCAGTTATTCCCCAGGGGAATGCCATAAAGTGGTCTACCAAATGTGTGCAGTGGAGTATCACCAGATGAAGCATATAATCCGCATACCGAAAACACACAGTGGGGTTTGTTTAACGTGGCGAGCCATGGCAACTAACCTTTAGGATCATTCTATCTTCCAGAGCAGCTGCACCAAAAAGTCCACTCATGAAGAGCTTGGAAGTTTACTCTTGTGCTTGTATTTCAGATTTACCATGCAAAGCTAATAGTTTTGTGCAGAAAGGGGGGAGTGGAAAACTTTCTTGAAATAGTAAAAGGCAAAAACGATTTCAGCTGAACATATACACAGGATTCCTATTTGCATTACAGGCCTTTTATATGCACTAGGTTTCGAGCAACCCTAAAAAGCACACATTTTGTTAGGGCTCTTGTAGTTTTCAGAGAGTTTACAGTGAATTCATGCAAGCATGTTCTTTAGAGCTATTCTACATGGGAAAATTGAATTCTGGATCGTACCACTTCAACCTGCATGGAAGGGGTGAGGGTTCCTTCAAATAATAATAATAATAATAATAATAATAATAATACAGCTGCAAAAATAATTCACCAACAACTGGCCATCAAATTCAACCTTATCAAACAACCTACACTTTACTATACATACTCACCCAAAACAATCTTGGAAAATGCAGATCATACAATATACTGGGACAGAACAATTCATACGTACAAGACAATACCTTGCAACTGACCAGACATAACAGTCATAGACAAAAAAAAAAAAGAAAAACACACGTACTTCATTGACATAGCAATACCAAATGACAAAAATGTTGTTGGAAAGTAAGAAGAAAAGAGAGACAAATATACACCAGTGGCCATGGAAGTCAAAGAACTATGGCAACAGGAAAAGGTCGCAATTATTCCATTAGTCATATCAGTCACCGGCATCACATCAAAAAAATATATAGAAAACCTCCAGAAACTGGGCCTACCAGAATACATCCACACCAACATCCAGAAAGCAGTCATACTTAAAACATGCTCAATTGTCAGGAAATTCCTGAATCTATAAAAGACAGCATGACTTGGCAAAGCCCGTCATGTCCGTCTAGAAAAACTACCACGAGCAAGAGATAATAATAATAATAATAATAATAATAATAATGCTCTCCCATGTAAAGAGCCCTGGCATTTATTTCATTTATTTAGCCTACTTTTAAATCCATAACTTCATCATAAAGATTCCTAAAGCAAGGTCCAGTTAAAATTCAACAGTCAGATAAAATAATAAAAAATACCACTAAAAACTTAACTGGGACAAGATAATACAAAACTAATCACAAAATGGCTAATCACAAAAAGCATGCCTGAAAATGAAGGTTTAAAGCCCTTTGCTAAAAATGGGCAAAAGTCCACGTACTCTCATATTCTATTGGGAATCTAGTTCCAAATTTGTGACCCATCACACTGAAAATGTATGTTTGGAGACCAGCACCAGCCTAATTTATGGCTGTACCACCCAAACGTTATAATTTCCAGCTTTTAAAGGCCAGGAAGGGATAAAAATATATACAGAATGATGTGCTGCCACCAGTACCTTGGGCCCAGACTGTAAAAGGTTTCAAAAATTGTCATCAAAACCTTGGATTTGGTCTAGAAACAAATCAGCAACAGAAGAAGAGTTCATAAAGAACAGGTGTACAGCGTTATAGACTTTCTGTGGTCAAGGTCAGCATTAATCTAGCTGTCATGTTCTGAACTAGCTGCAGTAACGCAGGTGTTGGGGAAGGACTACACCAGGGGGATGAACAGAAAGTACACTGGCATCGACTGGTCGGTCTCTGGGTGAATTGCAGTAGACCAGTAAGGGATTCTGTATAGGGTAGCCATGTGCCCTCTTTTAGAGAGTTCATTCCTCTATTTGAAGGGCTGTCCAGTCCAATTCTGGTTTACAAAGTAAGAGCCATAAGAAGTGTTCCCCATCAAGAGTTCAGACCTGAACAGTAGACTCAACAGGCACGCATACAGGTCACTGCATTTCTATTTAAATAAAGAAATAAATGGATCTGTACATATAAACTAACATATGAAATGTTATGTCCTCTTTTTTGGTGTTTCATGTGGACACCCTAGTTCTGGCTCCCAATTTTTTTTATATAGCAGCAATAACCAAATCGTTTTTTTAAAAAATGGGGATACCCCATTTTGGGGATACCCCCCCCCCCCAAAAAAATTAGGCTGCTGAAATAGAGAAAACTTAAGAGGAAAGTCAGGAGTGGATGTGTAAGGGGAAAGACTACACATTCACTTTTGATATTTAAAATATTTTTGTGCTAAACATGTCTCAGAGGCATCCTGTTCCTTAATTCTATGTCCTTTGTATGAAAGGACCCGAGAAACTAGTTTGCACCTGGTGGACCTCAAGGTTCTAATAACAACAAACAAACCCAGCAATTTAGATCTAGCAAGCCTGAAGTTTGTTCAACACTGGGCTACACTAATTTCAATTCCCTCATGTGCTGACTTCCACATTGGAAACTTTTATTACAGATCAAGTATCACACGTCGTAGAGCATCTGTTCTCCCTTTTCACAAAACCAGCGCAAGGAATGGGAAGGAGATGGTGGCCATTTCTAATAAAAGGAACTGCAATGGTCTCCTCTGAAGGCCCAGGCTACTCCAGGTCTAATGCCTGTGACTGATCTAGCGTTCCCCGGGTTTTGGAGGCTCTAGTTTTTCCTCTGAGGAGGATTCCTCTAGCGAGGGCATGACACTAAGTCATATTTAACCAAGTGATATTGAAATGACATATAAATGGAACTGCACTGCTGGTGGTAAAATGTAATACAGATTAGAAAAAGGAGAATTAAGAATTCATTTAAAGAAACTGGAATGGTATCCATCATCTTTTGGAATAGAACTCGCACAAAGTATAACTAGACAGGTATTGTTGCACTTATTATCTGAAGGTAGATCATAGAGGCGAGCAAGGGTCCAAGAACCAGGAGCCAGGGAATGAAATCCAAGGGACTAGGTAGTGAGTCCAAATCAAGGAAGACACAGAAGCACACCAGAGCCAGGAAGACCTTGTTGCTCCTCTAAGGCCCAGTACAAACAGGAAGCCTTTTATAGCTTTTCCTCTCCATGAGGGTACAATGGTTAGCTTGGGTGGTGGGGCCAGTCCAGAGGCCAGGAAGATATTCCAAGCTGAAGTTCTATTAGTTGACCACATGGAGCAGTTCAGGATAAAGTTGATGTTCCTAGTGCCATCTCTGGCAGTTTCTCACACCCGCCTATTATTTTTAAGGTGAAGAATTGTGGAAACTGGTCCACAATGTCCCGATGCACACATTGGCCCCCTGATGTACACATTGTATTGTACATCTGTAGCATTTGCAAGCTGTTGTCCCACCACACATTTCATATTTCGAAATTGCTGCCCATGTGAACTGGCCCTGGAAACTATTTTTTTTATTATTGCATGAATAATGTCTGTTATGGCTTAGCAAGCCTGCTTGTTTGGTCCTGGACTAATTGTACATGATAGGTGGTTGTTTTGGGGTGCGACCAAATGTAACTCTGTATAATGTAGGCATTGGAAACCGAAGATTCTGCCTGCGCAAGAACTTGAATAGTGAGTGATGTCAGACCCATGAAAGCTCATGGTATTAGCTGTATTACCTTTGCTTAAGACAATGTCTGCAAAGCCTATAATATACAATGAAATTTGGCTAAGGGATATAGAAGCATAACCAATTACAATACAATGTGTCCTGGGCCAGAATTATTTTGTTTCAATTATACTTCCCTCTGTACAATTAATGGATAGCAATATGATTTTGCTTATGTTCCGCAATCTTATATGTCTTTTCAAAAGATTTGGCTTGAACCACACATTGTTGCAACAAGTGTCATGTAGAACATAGTCATGGGACATTTAAATGAATGTGAAAACATGCAAGAAGGTTTTCCTCAATGCATTCCTTAGTATAAACCTACTTCATTTTTTCCTGTTAGGTCCTTTCATATGAAAGAAAACTTGAGATTTCAAAATCAAATATAGATCACAATACAAGGTTATTTTTGAAAACAAGCTTTTTTTTGTTATAATAATTAATGGCTGCTCTAGGACAAAAAAATAGCATCACACACGAAGTATATAAATGTATATATAGGGGGAATACCTGTTCTCTAATGCAGGTAAAGGCAATGTGGTGCTCATAGCTTTCTTGATATCCATATTTATCTTGGCGCCTGCCAAGGTGCTCTATGCCTCCTGCTTAAAAACAAATGTACAAACATATTTTCGTATTGGCAGCTAGGATTTTTGTGAAATACGTTTCTCTTGGTGCTGAAAACTGGGTTCAAAGGAGTTATTTAATGTTTTGGGCCTCAGACCCCAACCCTGCCTTGTACTCAGTCTTTTGGGCTGGTCATTTGTCCTTTGCCATGCATTCCTTGGCAGCCATTTTGTGATGGTGCCCACAGTTTCTCAAATATATCCACAGGTCCAAATAGGCTGCTTACCCCTGCTCTAATGAGCCTGGGATATCAATGATTTTATTTAGAATGGAATATTTCAACATTTTGGAAACTTTGGCTTGGTAGTAGTACCTCCTATTCTCCTGCTTTAAAATTTAACTAGCACAGAGGAGCCAGTTGCTTTGTGGGGCTCTCATGATTAGAAACAAATTCTCCTCAGAGGAATTTTGACACCCTGTTAATTAGCTGGTTTTGAGTGGGAGCTATGCTTTCAGTGACTCATATTTTGCCATCAGTAAAGTGTGATTTCCTAATAAATTTCCATCAAGCAAACTATTTCTGGTAACTCCCCCTAATTAACACCAGACTGCAAATAATAAATTAAGCTCTATGTGTTTCCGAAATAACGAAGATCTTGTCTGAGCACAAGATATTAACAGTATAACTCCAGCCTAAATTAAGCTTTTACTGGTTAAAAGGATTTATGTGAAGTTCTGTAAGAAAGACTTTGAAGATCTTTAACATGGGACATTTCAACCAGCAAGCTTTTTTGGTTGAGCAGTGAAAGGGGATTTATTGTAAAAACATACTGTTGAGTTTTAAGACTTTATATTACACTAGATTACAATTTCTTAATGAATGAATGACAGATCTCTTATTTTTGTTTCTTGTGGCATTTTAATGTTAAATTATATTGTGGGTTGACAGAAACCAATTCTATGCTGTTAAAATGTCAGACACAGCCTTGATGCATTTAACAGTTTGGCTTCTGGAGTTTAATATACTGTTTGCAAATAGACTTGCATTTGTTTTTAATTGTAGCCTAAACACTTGAAGCAGAGGCTGTATGCCTGTAAAGCTGCCTCTAGCTTTTTATAGCCATATACAATGTTCCCCCTTTCCTTGTACAAACAAGGTAGAAAGAAAACAACAGCACATTATCCTAGTCAAAAGATACCCAGCTCATAAGAATCTTATGAGGTTACCGTTATCACAAAGTAATTGACCATGTTACTATAGATGGTTAAGTATCCTAAGGTGAAATCAGAGAATGCTTTGTGCCAAGGCTAAATACAGTATCAGATAAACCTAGTTG
Organism: Anniella stebbinsi; assembly: GCA_029215795.1. Classification (NCBI taxonomy): domain Eukaryota; kingdom Metazoa; phylum Chordata; class Lepidosauria; order Squamata; family Anniellidae; genus Anniella; species Anniella stebbinsi. Next base: position 210,772,073 of record JARDYH010000004.1, read on the forward strand.
GGAAGAGATAGAATTGCAGTTCCTATTTACTGCCTCCAGTTTAGACAGAGCATCAGATAAACTTTGCACGCAACTCTGCCAAATATTCCATTTTCTGGCCATAATTTGGGGTTATTATATTTTTGAAGAATGAGTAGAATTTGTCTCAAAGAAAGTGTCTGATCGCTTTGAGAACTTCTTATGAAAACACAGAAATGAGCATTAAAAAAGGTAGGGAAACCCCCACTTTGCAATTCCATAGACATTTTTATTTATGTGTACATCATATCACATTGCTGATCGTGTTTTTGTAATAATTGAATCCAGAGACAACTGACTACAGAAGCACAGCTATGTGTTTAGACAAGTGGTTCAAAAGGATAATTCTTTTTTATAGAAGCAATACAATAAAAATAAAATAAGAACAGGTATACAAATCACAAGAATCTAGTGAATGAACGAAAACAAAGATCAACACCATAATCTGAGGAATTCAAATCAACCTCCATTCCTCCTGTTTCTGAATAACATCCCACCATTCCTGATAGTAGTAGAGAGAAGATCAAAGTGCAACAATTCCCAGGTTTTGCTTTAGCTCTTGAACCAATAGAACTTTTAATATTCTATTTACAGATAAAGATGTACTGGCTAATTACAATATGCAAAAAATCTCTCAACCCAGCTTGACTTTACACCCATAATGCCTTCTGCTCATAAACAGTTTGAGATTCAGCTCTGCCTTCTGAAACAAGCTACTTATTTTCTAATCAAAGTGTTCCAAACATGCATACAAATGTCTCTTTTCTGGTGGGGCATTTGTGGTATACCAGATGGCAGAAGTGCTTAATATTGGGCATTGCCTGCTAAGGTCAAAGGCACTTTGAATGTTATGTTGTAAGCTTCCTAGTGAACCCATGGTTGGTGAATTTTGCTACATCACTTCTGTGTAGGCAATGAAGAAAACGAAACATCTAAAGGTCCAGAAATACAAGAGAAACACTTCCAAAATTAAATCAGATATATTGGGTTGGATCCTGACTTAGTCATACTTAGAGTAGACCAAAATCAATGGGACTTATGTTAGTCAGGACTAAAATTCTTTGATTTTAATTGGTTTATTTCTAAATATAATTAAGTCAAGATCCAACCCACTATATTGATGGAGTAAATATAATAACATTGGTTGAAGCGCCCTGCTAAAATTTTGACTACCACAATGAAAAACATGGTATGAAATTTTAACTCTACTGTGAAATTGCCATGGACTTCTGATTTTTGAGTGTCCACATTTGCTTTGCAGAACTTACTAGATACCAAATAAATAATGAAACATATTATAAATGCAGTGCTTAGTTTGTGTTAGTCTGTAACAGAAATCAGGTGAATACAGACAACCTACTGCATGCAGCTACTTGGGCTACCTCCACAAGAGAGGTTTAATGCTCTTTGAAGGCTCATTATAAATTTTACCTCCACACCAGCGGAGCGCAAAACGGGCGTAGAGGCGCGTTATCTCCCGGATTATGCGCATTATCGAATGCGCGTTAAATAGCGACTTTTATTTTGCTCCGGCCGTTAAAGCGCATTTTCGCAGTGTGAACAAGCGATTATGCGCGTTAACTTCTTGTAAAGCGCTTTTTGGACATCAATTAATGCGCTTCACCGCCTCTCGCCGCCTCCCGTGCAGAGGGATTAGGAGTAAATGCGCCTCCGCGATAATGTGCATAATCCCCGAACCGGGCGCAAAAGCGCATCCTTGTGGACGGGGCCTTGGATAGGTCATCCATCTGCATTATCCTGCCAAGTAACGAGGATTTAACCAGAATTCTGTATCTGAACCAAAACCTAGAGTGGTAAAGCTCTTTCCTTACCAAGACGTTACATGTATATTACAGTATGTTGTGATATATGGTCAACTATATTCACACAATGCAGCTACTGTATATATAAAGCAGCAGAATTACTCTTTCTATCAGAAAAGGGTGTGTGCTTGTGCGTAATATGTGTATCTATCCAGATTTTATGCTGGAAAACCAAACCATATAACCATGTCAGGATTCATCTCTCCATTTTAACTTGTTCTCAACCACTGCATGCCCAAACAAAAATAACTCATCCAAAATGCAATTTTCTTCTCAGAAATGAGAATGGGCAAGTTGTATGCTTTCATAACATAGGACAAAAAACATGTTTTGCCAATAGAAACAGAAAATACAGCCTATCCTACAGCTAAGAGTATCACCAGACACCATGTTTGACTAGGGAAGTGGAAGCCAAGTGTTCAAATGTATACTGACATATAGCCACTTGTAAGTCAATGGTGGCAAAGAATTGTTGTATTTTTAAAACATTGGGTTGGATCCAGACTTAGTTACATTTGGAGTAGACACACTGAAATCAATGGGACTTAAGTTAGTCGTGACTAATTTAAGTTCAATTTGTAGCAATAAATCTACTATGACTAAATCTGGATCCAGCCCATTTGTTCATGCTTTTGAAGTTTTAAAACTAGAATATAGTTTTATATATCACTTCATTGTAACGAATGTAGTGGAAAAGTGATTATTTCACACCCCAGTCTAATCTGTGGAGTCATCACAAGATGACACAACATTTAATAGCTCAGAGCACCAGCCTTTTCTTTTATAGGCATTCTTTAGAAGTCCTTGAGACAAAAATGACTAAATTGTCTGCCCTACTCTCATCTTAGAACAATCTTACCTAGAAATGGTTACTTTAGTTTAAAACATTAGAAAAGCTAATGTGATAACTTGAAACAGTGTAGACTCCTCCAAGTCAAATTTGCTCTATCCCAATTCCACATAAAATACACACTCAGTTACTACTCTTGCTTAGATGAGGCTTGGCTAACCATTGCCTAGAGATAGATTAATTGGTTGCCCATTTGGGAATTTCTCAGCTCATTTTAGGGTGGAATATGCTTTAAAAAGATATATAAGGGTGTCTTTTGAAAGAAGAAATGTAAAAGTAACAAGTTATTGTCCTTCTTTCCCCTCTCAAAAGTGAGAAATGCTTTAATCCACAGTATTGTTTTTCCGTATCTGGAGAAACAGAGAGGCTGAGGGTCAAACGACATGTTATGTTAATCACATGGTACGCAGCTGATGCCTTTCAGTGTGTGTGCCTCAATATGAAGTGAACTGGGATGGCAGGTTTAAACCTTTCCCTCTCAGCCACTTGATTCCTGAAATTCTACTTCCCCCCTCCAAATGGTGTGTGTGTGTGTGTGTGTGTGTGTGTGTGTGTGTAATCTCAGGAACAAAACAACTCTGGGCAGAGAAAGGATTAAACCTCCCCTACTGATTCATGGTGATTCAAACCTGGACGAAGGCAGCACACACTTACTCTAGAATAATGTGTAGTTTGTCTCTGCGATATCTAGAAAGAATTTCAGCTAATTCAGATATACATATATATTTACAGATTACGGCAGGAAAGCAAGCATTGAGTATTAAAATGGCAAGTCAATGTAATTCACAATGTATTATATATAATAAAGGCAGCTAATGGTAAAACCAGAGCAGAAAAAAAATCGCAGTATTTATTGGCTTTACTGTACAATAATGCAGTGAAACATGTGTCTAATTAGGAAGGTCGAAGTTGTTTTACCCTCACCCTTCTTCCCTTTTGTATTTTTTACACCAAAAGAAGTGCTATGTGCACACAGAAGTAGAAGTATATATAAAAATGTGTAAGAGGTGATTTTTCATGTCATCTGACTCCCCTCCTCAATATCCCTCAGACTTCTTATAGTAATATTTCTCACATTTTAAGAGCCACCAAGTTGCATGTTCTTCCTGAACACTCATAAAAGTTATTTTCTGCATGGCCAAGTATCTCATTACTTGGTGTATAACATTTGACTGACTTTCTCTGCATCCTTTAAGGGGAAAAAATTGAATGCAAAAAGGCAAATGTTTATTTCATGTGGGAGTTAAAAGAATAGGATTTAACATTGCTCTGTTTTAAATTCCCTAATTATTTATAACATGAAATGGTATTTTATGCCAATAAACAGGTTCATGTTGCTGGTTATATTTTTGAAAAACAGACTATATTTGAGACAGTGAAAAGTTTTTCTCTGCTGAGTAAGTTTTTTGGCAGTGGAATTGGTTGCATTTTTCAGTGATTCCTCTTCTTCCCTGCAGCACCTATAACACCCAACCTGCTCTGGAAGTTTGGGGCATCCCTAGAGCAGGTATTTGGGGCAGGGGGTGGAAGGCTGCACGATCTCTGAAAATTGCACCCTTTCCTGTTCCGCTGACAAAAGCTTTCCAGCAGTGGAAGGAACCCTTTACCCAAACTGAACATTTAGCTAAAGTTGGACCCTTCCTTCTTTCTCCCTACCCATGAAGCAGCAATAAACCCAACTTGAAATTTGCCATGTGCCTACAAATCATTTTACCATTTGTTGCACATAAACAGAAATGCAAATGGAGCTACAAAATGAGTGACTGAGACAAGATTACCTTTTGCAAAAACAAACAAACAAAGCATAATCCTGAATGTTTGGTCTCGTTAAGACAGAATGTCTATTTTATTTTGTTTGATATCACGATTGCAGGTCACTCTAAATACTCCCCATTGTAGTGCATGAAAAACCATAAAACTAACTCCTTCCCACATTTTCACTTCTACAATTTAAAAAGTCTACATAAATACTTTAGTAAGCCTATTGAAAACCAACACCCGGCATCTTTCTTTTCCTGACATTTTGCTTTTAGCAACTTTTAATGCTTCAGATGTTCACAGAATGAGCATGTTTCTTGCACAGAGGCTTGTCCTTCTTGGAGAAGAAACTCTGGCCCTCCAAACTCTCACAGCACACCTGAAAAATAATTAATAGTTTCTCATCATTCCAAAAATTAACACAGACAAATAATATTATAGGCATATTTTTCAAAGGCATGAATGCGAATGAGTAAAGTGTGTTAGTAACATATTGCTGTGATCCATGCCAAATAAATTGTTAAAGGGCCCTTCTTCCCTGCAAAACAAAACAAAACTACCATGAAAAAAGTGCTTTCTATGCCAATTAAAGGACATTATATCAGTATACTCTAGGGGTGTCAGAGGAATCCAGTTGGGGTGGTGGAAGTCCTGAACCCTTGCATCCACATGTTCTGGATGGGATAGTACTTCTTCTGAAGGACCAGGTATGAACTTCAGGAGGATCTTGGACCCAGTGCTGCTTCCAGAAAGTCAGGTGGCAGTGGTGGCCAGGAATGCCTTTGACCAGCTTTGGTTGGTGCACCAGCTGTGTCCCTTCCTGGGAAAGGCAAACTAGGCCACAATGACCTATGTCTTAATCACCTCCTGTTTACATTACCGTAACATGGTCTATGTGAGATTCCCCTTGAAAAGTGTTCGGAAAATACAGCTAGTGCAAAATGTGGTGACTATTATAAAGTTTGTATTTTTCAGATTTTACAACACTTGTCTTGGATCAGTTTCACTGGCATCCAGTTTGTTTCAGAGCGAAATTCAATTGAAAAATTGCCTCCTTCTGTAGGACCCTGTCCATAATCTGTGATCATCGTTGGAAGCCCTATCTTATGTCCCACAATTTAGAGAGGTTAGGCTGATGGGGCTTGACAGGAACTTTTCTGTAGCAGCACCTGATTATGGAGTTGCCTTCTTAAGGAGGCCAAATTAGCTCAATCTTTAACATGATTCAAACAGGCAGTAAAAACTATTATTCCATCAAGCTTTTAAAGATTGTTAACATGGCTAACTGGTGTTATCATGATGAAGATGTCTGTTCCTGTTTTTATTTGATTATTTTTGTTTTTATTGTGTGATTATTGTTGTTTTTTATTTGAATTCATAAATTGCTCCTCCACCCAGAGACAACCTTCTCAGTGGTGGGCCCCCGATTATGGAACAATCTCCCCAGTGAGTCCTGCCTGGCACCTACATTGTCATTGTTATGGCACAACATTAAGACCTTCCTCCACTCTCAGGCATTTAAAACATCTGATAAGGTTTTAATCAAATCCTGGGATTTATTGTTGGTTTTTATATGTAAATAGTTTTATATTATGTACAATATTGTATTTTTAAGGCTTTTATTTTTGCAAACTGCTCAGAGAGCTTTGGCTATTGGATGGCTCAGAAATGTAAAAACTCAACAGAATAAATATGTCAAATAAATAATAATATATAAGGACTGCTATCATAGATAGATATACCTTAAAAAAAGAAGACACAATGTACTATTTTTATACTTACTGAGCATACAAAGCAGGTATCATGCCAAGTGGAGCCCAAGGCTTCCAGGAACCTGTCCCCAGCTTCAATGGGGAATTCGCAACCATGGCACATGGTACCAAAGAGGGCATAATAATCTGTATAAAGTATTAATAACAACACGGGTGTTTAACAAAATACCTTGATTTGTAACAAACTCCAAAGCAGAATAAATATTGTGAGCATATAGTGCTGGACTAACATACCAGAGTTGACACATGTCAAGATGCATCACGTAGGATAGGTGGAATATGAATGATCATGATAATATCTTTGAATAATCCATTTACACCAAATAATTTGATTCTATTATAGGGATCAAGACAAGAGGAAAATGCCAAGTTTCTGGTCCTCATGGACGTATTGTTTACAAATGTCTCAGAAGTGAGATGATTACTTGGATCATGCTTTCACTATTTGAAGACAGGAATGTACGTGCCTTGTGCAGCTCCCTGATCTGTCTATGCCCTCTGTGACTTCCATAAATCATCAGGAGTGTCCCTTTTTTGTAGCCACCAACTCAGTGGTCGAGTTCAGATGTCACTTTAAGCCATGATGAGTTAATAAGCTACGCACAGTACCTTATTTTGAATTGGACAACTAAGCTCCTGTAACCTACTCTACGTAATCTAAATCATCTCCTTGCCCCCTGTCCTACTCGGGCCTTCTGCACTGTTTCACTCATTTACAACATTGCAGCAGCCTGTTTTAACCTTCCACAATATCTCAATGACAGGGGAGAGGTGTAAAGTACAGGAGCTTAATTCAGCACTTCCAGCATCATCCCGAAAAGTGTGGTGGTGGTTCTACAGCGCTAGAAGTTTGCAGGATTGGGAAAATAACTTCATACACAGACTCCCCTAGTCAGGAGCCACCCATGCCGCATCAAACCCCTGCGTGGTTACACACCAAGGAGCAAAAACCCTGGGTACACCAAAAAGGGGGTGGCGCAAATAAACCCTTGCAAGTTTGCAGGAACGGGACAAAATCTCTCACACAGATGCTTCTTGTACAGAGGCACCTGACACACCCTCAAAACCCTGCAACCCTTTTTTCATCCATTCCTTGTGTTTCCCCTACTGACAGTAGCATGCTTTGGAGTGCTGGAACGCTCTTTTGCTCATTTGCTAAGGTGCTGTAGCACGTTTTCGCTCATTTGGTAAAGCGCTATAGTGCTAATCCATAACTGTGCTAATCCCTTCATAGACATTGACGGCATAGATGATTTAAGGTGTTCCCAATTGTGCATTTCCCCCCTACAGATACTGCTGAAATAGCCCATGTAAGCTATTTACATTACACAGAGAAAGCCTCTGAGGAACAGAACTGTAGCGATCTGAACTGCTTGGGCCGCACAATTCTGTAGGTGACCAAAATAAAGCACGGTCACTGCCAGGTGACACGATAATTCATGATGGGTTAAATAACCCCTACTGTAGGCCGTTGGTTACCAGAATGGGCTAATTTGGCCAAATAAGCCATCATGGATTAAAAAATAGTCAGCAGATGACACAATAACCCATGATAGGTTAAATAACCTACTGTGGGTTATTTAACCCATTATGGATTATCATGTTGTCTGAACCCAGGCAGTGCCTGATGGTTAAATGGAAGCTATTTTCACAGTTCAAAGGGCTTACTAAACTGGCATGGTGTTAGCTTTGGTACAGTATATTACTAAAAATACTTATTTCAGATCTGACAAAGTCTTCTCTCTGTTTCACAGTAACATATTGAAAATGAGTGTCATGCCTATTTAACTTGCCTGCTATTTACAATTTCAAGAGGTTTACAAGCCTTTCTACAGAGGACAGAAAACAGTAGTCAGGGAAGGCTGAAAAGCTTCTGTTTTCTTTCCCTTTCAACCTCAAACAAATTCTAAGATTTTTCTCCTGTTACGTTAACCATGGTAACCGCAGCCTGAAATAATCTTGGCCCAGAAGTTCTTTACAAAAGACAGTTCAGTGATGTGCAATTTTCAAGCTTGGACACTTAATTTGTTGTCTCTGATTCCATATATGTCAACAAAAATTTAACTGAAGAGGAACCTAGCATGATGACTCATGGGATGCAAGACTAGTGTCTTAGCTCCAACTATTTTTCAGTAGGGTAGCTTGACTACTTCCACTCAGTGCTATGAGGTTGGTTCCCAAGGTTTGTACTGCCTTTAAATTTGACCACTACTCTTAAGTACTGCCAAGTTTAAGGCATACTTTGGGTTACATAGCAATATGTTATTCTGTGCCAAAAAGACTGTCTTCTGGTTTTGCCAACTCAATCTGTCAAAGGCAGGGGAGGGGAAGGTTGATTACTACAAACTGACTAAGATTTTTGTTTTTTGCTTTGTTTTTGTTTTGTTTTATTTTTACAAAGAAAGGATCCTATAATCCAAAATAAAGAAAAGAAAACATAATGGTAATTTTTAAAGTCCCCATTTTCTATTGTTTGGCATAAAAATAAGTGCACTATGACAAGATTAACTCAAACCAGAATAAGGAGATGTAAAAAAAAAATGACACTGTTCGCCGCTGAAGGAAATTCTGCATGCAACATACATATTCCCATCACAGTTTAACCAACCAACCTTTCCTTCAGCAATCTCACTTTCATATGCAGCACCTTAAAAGTCACTTATTATCAAGAGCCAATATAATGAACAGTTTTTAGTATACAACTAAATGAAAAATTAAGTAAGAGCAGCAGCCTGTGAGTTGGAACTGAAAGGTTCCCTTTCTCCAACAGAAGAAAGCCCTATTCATTCTATTATTATTCATTAGTAATGCTTACATACTGCTTAAGATAATAACATCTCCAAAATTGCCAGGGGGCTCTTGTCAGAGGACTTTCGCAGGAGTGTAGGCCCTCAGCAGCTGCCCAGCCATGCCTAACCATGGGGGATTCCATAAAGGTCAGAAGTCTAATCGGTTGGGGGCATTGAGGGATTCATACATTTGGGTGAATCTGTGCAGGCTTAAAGGCAGGTGCTGGTGGTGGAAGTACATGTAAGCCCCATTCGCAATGTACACCAGCTCTCCAAATGCATTTCAAAATCCACAAGCATATAGTCAATACCACCTCCAGGCTTTTGGGGGCACTTGAGCAAGAGAACCTCAATGAGCCCCCTCCCTCAGTGAGTTCATCTTCCAACCACGATTGTCACCAGCTGCAATTGCATCTCATCATCTTTCCCAATATTGCTATCCCTTGCTTGCTTGACAGGAAGAGAGCCAGGGAGCAAGTAGGCTGTGGTATCTCCTGCTCCTCCTTCTCACCACCACCACCGTTGTTTGGGCCAGAGTGAGAGGCAGGTAGACAAGCAAGCTGCACTGGTGAAGAGGAGGAGCAAGTCCAGGGAGTTCTTGTCAGTGGGCTTCTGCTGGAGTGTGAGCGTTAGGCAGGTGTCCAGCAATGCCTACCCCCTGCCCACTTCAGGTCCACACATGTCACCTGAGTACATATATGGCTCACAACAACTTCTCTGGAAGAAGGGAACCTTTGGATCTACCCTTATATTGATAAATAAAAAGAATATGGTTAATGAACTAAGTGTCAAGTTGTCTGCATTTCTTCTACCAAATGAGGATTTAATTGGAGGAACCTCCACCTTGTAAAGGCTCAAGCTGCTGCCAACAGTATTAGACATGACTTATTTGATCAAGTAAAAAATATTACCTACCTAATTAGCAGAAACATATCAGGTCAATACACAAAAGAAATAAATCTACCAGTATTTTTCATAATTTTTCCTTTTCTCTCTCCAACTTGGGCGCCCACGGTTAATGCTCACCTGTCTCACAGTAGGGATCACCATCTTCCAAATGGAAAACATTGTTGCGAATGGGCTTGTGACAGGCCACACACACAAAGCAGGAAACATGCCAGGTTTGTTTCAAGGCATTTATCACTTCCTAGAGCAGGAGAGAGAAAAACATGTCAGACACTATAGGATTTGCATTTTGTATACTTCTATACATTTATGGAACAGGATACAAACATTAATATTGGAGAATGTAGGACCTGAAACCTGGAACAAATCCACTCTACTGTTACTGCTCTATGCAAGTTAAGAGTTGCAAAACATGGAACAGGGTTGGATTAGTCCTAGCAACCAATGGACTGAATGCCTACAAATTAAATGGTGGTGATTAAGAATTTGAAGCATTTTTTCAGCCCTGGTTAAGCTTTACACCAAAATATTTGAGGCTTGCTTCAAAGAGCCTACAATTTATCCAGCTTTTTGGGTAGGATCACCATTCAGGGTTCATTAATACCACAAATTTCACTAGTTACAACTTCAGGTTTTATACACACATAATGAAATTATATCACCATTAAGCAACCAGAAAGCAGCCTGTTGTGTCATCACAAACTCCCTCTGCTAGTCCATTCCCTCCCCAACTTATCATGAACCTTAAGCTAATCAGGTTCATGATAAAACTTTTGACTTCCAATTCTGGTTAGGCTTCCCCAACTGCCAGGATCTTATTCCACCCTTGTTACAGAATGACACAATAATTTACTTCAGTCTTGGCGGAAGGGATTGCATGACCCTGCAGCCCACACATCTGTCCTGGTATTAAAGATTCCAACACCTAGTCCAAAACTTTATTAATATTCTGACATTACTTACTCCAAGTATTTTCCTCTGGCATCGTGCACAATCAGGGGCAAAGAACTTCTCATAGCAGCCCTCACAGTAAAGGGCTCCTTTCTCTTCCACAAAGCCAATGTAAGCCATGGAGGTTTTGCAGTGGGCACAATTAAATTCCTCTGGATGCCAAGATTTCCCTAAGGCCACCAGGAAAGGTCCCCTGTTTTAAACAAAAAGAAAGTTAGCAAATGCCATGCAATTAGTTGTTTAATGTTAACATGTTTAGTTGTTCAATATTAGTTATTTTATTGGGTCCTGGTAATGTATTGTTAATTGTTTTTAGTAGTTTCAAACTGTTTTAAATTTTGGTATATTAAAGTTTCACATTATCTTTTATCATGCTATATTCTAGCATTTTCATTTTTGTGAACTGCTCAGACAGCTTTGGATATTGGGCAGTATAAAAATGTAATGAATGAATGAGAAGTGGGGAGTAGTGACTGGATTCATTACCATTAGTAGAACATTTCAAGTGTAGTAGGGTACTTTTAAACAGATAATAATAATAATAATAATAATAATAATAATAATAATAATTTATAACCCGCCTCTCCCTACAGATCGAGGCGGGGAACACAATGCAAAATACAAGCATCACAAAGTTAATTTTTTAAAAAAAATGACAACAGTACTATGAAAGCAAAACTAATTGCTAAATAATACACTGAAACAATGAAAAGTTATACTGGAATTTATTTATTTTAGTCAAGATTTCAAATAGATTTAACTCCATTACGAACTCCTGCATTGGTATGATCAGTTTTTAAAAAGCTGGTGAAGAAGTTAAACACTGAAGTTGTTAGAGAGCAGTTGCGTACAACAGGCAAGGTATTACAATTTGAGAATGTAAGCTATTGAATATTCAAAAGTTAGGCAAGTCATAATCGAAGATTTAACCCAATGCTTCACCTTGAAATAGAACACTCATTTGTAAAATGAAACAAAACATCTTATTTCAGAAAAAAGTGTGTTACATATCAACATATAACCCAACTTTCAGACTTTGTGATTTCTGGTTCCATAGCAAGACATATTGCAACTCCAATTGAAGATTCTTGATTCTTGAAACACCCATATATCATGTGTTAATTAACATTTTAGTCAACTTCAGAATCATATTTATTTAACATTTCTGGTCTTACCAGTCTTCTTTATCAAAGAACACAGGCTGTTTTCTAGATTGGGCTATGAACCAGATCTAGAAAATCTGATGCATATTTGTGCAACTAGTTAAAAAAAAGGACACAAAAAGGATTTTGATGGAATGATCTCCCTGATGAGGCTCGCCTGGCGCTAACATTGTTATCTTTTCGGCGCCAGGTCAAGACTTTCCTCTTCTCCCAGGCATTTAACAGCATATGATGAGGGGTTTTTGTGTTTTTTGTTGTTGTTGTGCTTTGACCCAGAAGGATATTGTAATTTTAACTTGTTTTTATGCTTTATGTTTTTAAATTTTGTATATTGGTGTTTTAATTGTTCAATGTTTTTAATTTTTGTAAACCGCCCAGAGAGCTTTGGCTATGGGGCGGTATATAAATGGAATAAAATAAATAAATAAATAAATAAAATAAATAAATAAATGCTATTTCATATGTAAAACTGGTTTTTGTCTGTGTTTGAAACTTGTAAATTCTCTAGGACATATTGCAAAGGGTTAATTAAAAAAACAATTCTGTCATGCATCTTTAAGAAATCAATACAACATTTTAGAGACACCCCAGCTGCCATGTAGTTACCTGAACAGTGAAAACACTGACCTAACCTGATACCCTCCAACCTCTGTACAAGCACCTTTTTACATCAATGCCATTTCCGTTATGTAGTGATCAAACAATACAAGTCCTTATGTATAACAAAGTGCTCTCTTCTCACTGTGTCAGCACAGGCTAATTTACCAGACTCATTAGGAAAAGACCGACATGGAAGAGGTTCTTCTGGCCTGAGGTAGGATCAAGTTTCCAATTGTCTGCTCTAAAATGATAGAGTTGGATGTGAACAAAGTGGGATGGGGGGGGAGGGAGGATTTTGACACCACCTGTTACATTTAGCAAGGAATTCTTATACTTGCTATGTTTATGGTTCCTGCAGCCATTTTAGTTTTGACATTTTGACACAAACTACTCAAAGTGTTACAAAATTCCCAGTGTAGAGAAAAGACATTATTTCCTTCCAATATTTCACTATATTCAATACGTATTCATGAATTCTACAGTTAAAATCACCACATTTACGGTGCTATCCTATGCATGTTTTAGACAGAAAAAAGTCCTACAACTCCCAGGATTCCCTAACCAGCCAGAAGTTGTTGTTTTTTGTCTAAACATGCATAGGATTGCATCCTTAATGCATCAAACTACACGTAAGATTTCACTGATTTGGAATTTAACACTTGTGCTGTGCCTGAAGAGATGTGAAATGCAACATGGGCAAAAGAAACATAATTTAAGAACTGGCTTGGCTGACGCTCAATGCACTTAATTCCTTTAGGACCAACCATTAGGAAATTGACAGGCCTTCAGTACATTTTGAAGTATTAATGGGACTCACGTCTGCGTATACCTGCTTAGGATGAGCAAGTCTACTTAGGCTGATATACCAACTATGATCATATTTGGGCAGTTATCCATGCTCTGCTAACCTCTCATTTGGATTACTACAATGTGTTACATGTGGGGCTGCCTTTGAAAATGGTTCGGAAACTTCAACTGGTCCAAAATAGGACAACAAGATTGTTAACAGGGGACTGGCCAATATGACCGTATTATGCCAGTGCTTTATGTTCTGCACTCGATGCCAGTCTGTTTCTGGGCCATATTGAAGTGCTGGTATTCTCTTAAAAAGCCCTAAACAACATGGGGCCAGGTTACCTAAAGGATCGTCTCCTTCCATATATGCCTGCCTAGACCTTAAGATCATCCTCAGAGGCCCTTCTCCAGCTGCTGTTGGTTTGTCTTGGTTACTTCTTTGGTTTTAATCTGTATTTTAAAAAAATGTTTCACTGTGTTACTGTTCAGAGTGCTTCGGCTAATGGGCGGTATAGGAATAGAATAAATAAATAAGTCCTTTAAATATCTGCTGGGAGAAGTACTGTCATCAGGTATGGGATGTTTCCTGGGATTTCCATTTACTCATGAATGTAGATAATTTGGATGAAGTGTAAAGTCTGCTTCAAGGATCACCTTCATTCAAACATTTCAGTGGCTTTCTATTACTATGGCTGCTGGAAGATACTAAGGGCCAGTTTTAACAATGGAATTCTTTGACATGGATATGTGCCCCCCCGATATATATATATATATATATATATATATATATATATATATATTCAATGAGAACATAACACTTTTCTTGGACTTGTTTTGTTAGGCCAGTGTTTGCATTGTTGAGGTAGGCACAAAATTTTGTGTGTGTGTGTGTGTGTGTGTGTGTGTGTATCTGATTTCTTACAGGTGCATGAAGAGATTATAAAATTAAAGACCTTATCTTAAAAGTTTTTATACTGCATTGCTTTTCCAATATCTGTGTCAGGTCAATTTTGCTCTGTTAACCTCATTTATCTTGTGGGGGTGGTGTGGATTTGCTTTGTTGTTAAATGACAAACCCCACAATACAATTTTTTTAACAAAAAAAAGTGAGAAAAAGAATTTACATAAACTCTGAAGAGATTTTGACCCTCCCCACTTCTCTTACATGTTAGCCATATAAAATACACTAACAGCAAAGGCCCTGGGAATAAAAATGTGGCTTTGAAAGTGACAGTTGATTTAGTTATTGTGACATTCAAAGACCTACCAAGAGTACTTGAATGAATTCAAGACTCCATCAGATTCACATTACAAATATTTTATAGATATCTTATACGTGGAAAAACAAAGTGTGAGTTTTGATACCAAAAGCAGAAAGAGAGAGAGAAGAAAAAATGTAATGAGAACTAAGAAACTATCAAAGCCTTTAGATGATAAACATATAAATAATTAAAGGTATAAATTAAATAGTTATGAGATGGCCTCTTTTGAATTTTGGGATCTTCCACATCATGGTTATTTTATGCCTCAGTGTAAAGTAACCAGGTCTACATTGTGGTTTGGCTGCAAAACAGGTGTGCTGTGGAATGTCACTTGATCCAGCTCTCACCTTTACACAGGTAATACTACCTGAAAGGGCATGAACTGTAATTATGCTAAAACCTCAACCCTGAAGGCTACTGCGAGCTTCCCAAAGCACTGTAGTGAAAGCATGTAAGGAGAACATGAGATATTGATTACAGTACTGTCCTGTGGCTTCAATGCATGTTCTCATCATGAGGAACTGATGACAATTGCAGGACCTCATAGACATTCATTCACAGGATTGCACAGAATACTTAGAGGGTGATGAAGGAGAATTGCTCATCACCTTTTTGTGATCTTCCTGATGGAATTATGCAGGTTACCATCCTGCTTGGGTAAATCATGTGATCATTTATTGCTGTTCATTTGATATGTTGTGAACTGCTTTGGGCACAACCCTTATCCAAGTCTAGATTTACTATATCCCAACTGACTCTTTTCTTTACGTATTAATGTTATACCAGGCTTTATCATTTGTCTGTGTAAATATGTTTGTTTCTTACTTTGCATTACTTACAAAATATATTTGTATTGTTTTATTTGTTATTTATTTATTGCATTTATATCCACCTTTTTTCCTCCTTAAGGAACCCAAGGTGGCATACACTCTCCTCCTCCAGTCCATTTTATCCCCACAACAACAACCCTGTGAGGTAGGCTGGGCTGAAAGTCTGTGACTGGCCCAAAGTCACCCAGTGGGTTTCCATGGCCAAGTGGGGACTAGAACTTGGATCTCCTAACTCCTAGTCCATCTCTTTAGCCACTGCACCACACTGTTGTTGTTATGGTCTGTAGACCAAAATAAATCACTTGATTGAAATAACAGGTGATAATAGTGATGATAAAGGAGCAGTAGTAGGTGCTTTATGTAAGCCAATGACCCCACAGGAGACTACTACTTTTTATTTACATAGTGCTACTGTTTTGACACTTTCGCAGTGTCTGGCTGCAGTTGGTGTTTAGATGTGAGATGACTAACCCAGGCAGACTAAGGTAATGATAGTCAGCAGGACCTTTAACCTGGTTTGGGGAATTTGATATACCCATCATTGACAAGGTTAGTTACAGCAGTAACATAGCATAGTATCCAAAGGAGGCTGCCTGAGAGCAGCCAATTCCACCAATTCCCTTCCGCAAGTGCCGCCCACCACTTACGGAATGGATATTTTGCACTTCCAGGGAAAACCCAAAATGAATGGGGCAGGCCACCAGAGCACAAAATCTCTATTCCACAAGCAGTGGGAGGGAACTGGAGGGTTGCCCACTAAAGGAAGATAAGTGTCGGTGGACCCCGCTGGTGGATGGGCAACACTGGATACTGCCCTAAGGGATTCTTTTGCTAACTCGCCTGGGTCAGAAGGCAGTGATCCTGTGTTGGATGCTAACCTGGAGACAGTCTATTATTGTTACTCCACATCTAGATTATTATAACACACACTACATGTGCTGCACTTGAAGGCTCTCCAAAAGCTTCAGCTTCAGAACACTGCAGCCAACTTCCTAAGAGGCTTGTGTAAGCACAGGTCTAGCAACAGTTCAACTTTTATTTATCGCTATCTAAGCCTGATAAGGTTGGCATTGTTTTGTTCTCTTTTAATAGTTCTGACTTCTAAAGAAATATTTGCTACTGCTTATTCCTGGTTTCACTTCTATATCTCCTACTATTTGCCTTTCAACTTGTTTATCTTCTGGGTCTGGTTGCAATGAATATCGAACCTAGGCAACATTTACTCATTTGCTTTAAGTTTCATTCCTGATGTCTCCCTTTACCATATCATTTTCACTGAAAAGAGTTTCAAAAACTATCTAAAGTTACTGGGAGTGTCTGATGTGTGATTTATTTCATATAATACGGTTTGAATTTATATTTTTGCAAGTTCTCTCCTCCTTGGATCCAGAGTATTGTTTAATACAATGCTGTTTTGTTGTTTCTAATTTCAACACACAAACATACATTAAGATGAGAAAGATGCACCAAACAAATTGTTTAGAATGGCATTCTGTAAACATTAGTAATTAAAGTGTACAATTCATAATGTTCTCTTTCAAGCACAGTCTTAGTCTATGGGATAAGAATACTCAGATGTAAGAACCTTGTGGATTAACAATAAGAAAGCCTTATCATCTGGGGGAAGGACCAGCTTCCCTTGTACTCACCAACCCGAGGTTTAAAATCAGCTGGGGAGGCTTTACTTGTGGTGCCCTTGAGAAATCTGGCCCATGCGTATACCACATGTCACAGAGCCTGCTCAGTAGTGGAATCCCAACTGGAAATGCCTTCCAGTAGAGATTCCACTGTTCCCAATTCTGCTGTCATTCAGGCGCCAACTGAAGATGTATTTACTTGTATAGGCTAGTGTTTTATCTGGGTTTTTTTTGGTGTCGTGGTGTTGGTTTTATTGCATTTTATTGTGTATTGTTTTTAATTTTAGAGTTATGATTTCAATGGTGTTGATGTGTTGTACTGGTCAAATATGTGTTGTTAGCTGCCCTGGGCTACTTGGGGGAAGGGAAGGATATAAATCTAAATAAATAAAATAAAAATCTCATGTAAGATAAATGCATGAAGGAAAAAAGTACAAACCTGATTACTTGATTGCACTGAGCACACATTGGAGTTCGCTTTCCTGCTGGAATATGCTCTGCCCTCTGAACCAATGTGTCTTCATCTGTTAGTAAAGGTGGTGCTGCGGTTTTTTCACTTGGCAGGATAGGTTTTGCGCTATTGTTTGATGTCCATCCACTTCCAGCTGCTATAATATAAAATGGGAAGGAAAACTTTAACTATGTTTGCAACGAGACATACTAGTAATCTGAACAAAGTTTTGGAGCAAGAAGACTGGTTCTCTCCTTGCTATGTTTCTGAAGACAGGCAAAAAAAAAATTTGTTCTGGCAGGCCTTTGGGAATAGTCTGGACCTCTGTTAATGCACTGGATTTTGTATTGTCATTTGCCTTTTCATTTTTAAAAAATATTTTAATATTACAGCTGGTTTAATTATATTTTTAAACTTTTGTATACTTCTATTTATATATTTTAATTTTATATGTTTTAATTTTGTAAATCCACCCACTATTGGAAAAAGGGCAGGATTTAAAGAAATATAATACAAATACGAATACGAATAATAATAGATTAGTTTTTAGCCAAACAACGGGAGACTGAAACGGATCTGTACTGATACATTTATCTCCATTCTTATAAATGCAGAGTAGATTATTCCAAATCAGGATATAGAGGCTTACTGAACGTTATAACACCACAGGCTGAAAACCTATATCCACTTATGTGGGAGAAACCCTGATTAAACTCAATGAGATTTACTTCTGAGTAGACACGTGCAGCAGTGCACTGTTAAATGATCATATCCAAACTGACATGCACATAACTACTTAATTTCCAGTTTATAGGATTAAAAAAATTAAGTCTACCATACATTTTTGGTTACAAATCAAATTATTTGAGCCAAAGAACGGGGAGATGACAGAACTTGAATTATTTCATTATCATAACACAGTAAAAAGCACAATCCTATAAAGAACACTCACTTTAAAATAAGTTGGCACAATCCATCCCTTTCAATTGCATATTTGTCACTAACTTAAATGAGATATAGATTGCTGCTATATGTCTAATATTAGAAACTGCAAGCTAGTTTTAGATTACTTATGATCTTGTTGTTCGCCAATATACATCTCTAAAAACAGACCTTTAGGACAGTCTGGGAGCAACTGTACTCATATATCATTTGAATGTTAGCACAGCATGACTCAGTAGCAAAACCCTCACAAAAATAAAAAAAATAAAACTTTAAGCAAATAAATGAAGAGGTGAATGATATGCTACTTTCTGACACATGTGCAAAGGCAGTACAGACAGAAACCCATGAACTATAAAAGACAAAAGCTTTCATGAAGCCCATCAAGGAGTGCTAGGATATTTCTGGCACTACATTATATGTGTGTGTGTGTGTGTGTGTGTGTGTGTGTATTTCCTTCGCTTTTGTTAGCCATTGCCAAGAAGAAAGCCTTGTAAAATAGGTGTTCCCCTCCCCAATTTGAGAAGGGTGTCCTGAGGTGCACTGTGTAATAGCGCACATTAAGAATGAACTCAGTGCCCCAGTGCCAACAGAAGTGAAGCCAAACCAGAACCACTGAGAAACAAGAGGGAGGCATCTGCATGCTTGGGGGAACCCCAAGGTTTGCAGAAGTCCAAAAATCAAAACCACAAAAGGGGAACATCCCACATAAAACATTCCAATGAGAGTAGAGCGGGAGCTACAGAGAATGGAAAAGAAAAACAGAAACCAAGCTAGGAAAGAGAAAATGAATTGAATCCCTTACAGGTTACAGTATCCCAGAGAAAGGCATGTCTGGCTGGCTAGATTGCTGAAGGAGTCCCCCTGCTAGGTGCTGAGGATATATTGGAACATTCAACTGCATTGTATAATTCTCTTTCAGTAAAAGCGTCTGGCACATTTAATGTAAGACCAGCTATGCCAAAAGGCCTATGTAGAACAAAAAGCCTATAGAATCAAAAAGCCAACCAGATGCCTATGGGAAGCCTACAAGTGGGGGCATGAACACAACAGCAGCCTCTGCCTGTGTCCCCTAGCAACTGGTATTGGCATACTGACTCTGATACTGGAGGTACTAGATAGCCATCATGACTAGTAGTGATCAATAGCTTTATCATCCATGATGGCATTATGCTATACTAGGAAAAATGTGCCTTTTGCAAGTAAAGATAAAATAATGGCTCTGTTTGCACAGCATGCTACAACCCACCCTGGGTCCTTCCCCCTTCAGTCCTTTACTGTGCATCCCAGGGGACCCGGCAGGAGACCTGTCTTGTCTGCCAGTAAGTATTCCTTCCCAACTTCAATCACAATCATGATAGGAGTTGGGCCCCCCTTTTTTTTTAAACATTTCCTTGGCCTCATTTTGCACAAAAATGGGACTGGCAAAATAAAATAAAAAGTGCTCCTCCTGAAAAGCAGATGGTGGAATTCCCTCCAACACCCCCCCCCCCCACGGGACACTAGGGACACTTTTTAAACTTTCCCCATCCCCAATTTTTGGCTATATAAAAATTTCTCAGCCCCCTTTTGCACAAAACGGGGTGGGGAAATTTTTAAAAAAGGTGCCGACTGCAATGAAGTTTGCGATGGGAGCCAGGAAGGGGGAATTGGTGGGGGTGAAGGCAGTGCCCATGACAGCCCCTCTATGGTGCCATTTGGCACCAACAGAAGGGTGGTCACAGGTAAGTTCAGGAAGGAGCACCAGGGGTTTCTGCGGCTCTTGCCAAGCAGCTTGTTATCTGATGCCCTTTACCCATGATGGGCTGGTGGACGACACGCCAACCCATTGTGGGTACAACAACCCATTCTGCAGATAGTAGGTTCCCAGGATAGGTTGTTTGGAAAAAGCAACCCACCCTGAGAAAAATAGTCCAGGTTCACACGACATGCTAACAAACAGTGGTTTATTCAGGAAAACAAGCCATCATTGATTGGCATGTCTTGTGAACCCAGTCACTGGCTCCATATTTTAGAAATCTCATGAGCAGCACACAAGTCAGTAAAAAAGCATGAACTGGAGTTCAAAGGGAAATGTAAAGAATAGGTAATACAGGAAGAAAGGGGCAGCAAGGACTGGGAAGATGAACTGTTGATGGATAAATTTCACATATAAGATGGCTGCAAAAGTAACAGAAGAAAGACACATTTCAAGTAAGGGCCATAGCTTAGTGGTATGGTACATGCTTGGCATGCAAGATACTGCAGGTTCAGTCTCCGGCATCACCAGGTAGGTCTGGGAAAGACTCCTGTCAAAAACCCTAGAAAGCCGCAGCCAATCAGAGAATAGACAGAGAACTAGAAGGACCAATGGCATGAGGCATGAGACTTGGCATGAAGCAGCTTCCAATACTCTTGGAGTCCAACACCCATGCCAAGTCTCACTTGCTTTTCAGCTTCTCTAAAGGGCTCATAATGGAGCAAGTGGCATTAAACACATTAGCACTTCCAGGGACCTAGCACAGTTAAAGGGCTTTTTGGCACCTAGCACCTAAACCAGCCTTCATCCATTCTGATAACACCTATTTTGCATTTCTTTCTATACAAGGAATACAACACCTTCTTTTTCCTGTCACAGTCGCCTGCGTGTTTTAATTCTGTCTGCGGTCAAATTCATTTAAGTGTGTTTATTCTTATCTACTTCTGTTCTGCTCATTCCATTGAAAGGCTGATTTAGTCGCACACATTTTCTGTCAAATTAAATCGCAAGTTTGACAAAGTAATGGAACGTAGGTCAATTTAGTGATAAAGTTGACACCTTTTTGAAACATTTCCACTCCCTAAGGCGACAGGAAGCATACGAAGATTCCGTCCCCCCACCACAATCCAGGTGTGACACTAACTAGAGATATTATGGCACACATCCAACCCCCCCCCCAAAAACAACAACAACCAGATTACAATAAGGGTTACTGGTGTGTGTGTATGCAGAAGTGATCCAAGAATCTTAAATTCTTCATCATGAGGAAATATAGCTGCTATCTCAGATCTCTAAAGCACTTCACCATGACCGAGTGATTACTCTATGGCAGTTTATTTTGCATTATAAATGTGGCTCAAGTCTACAAATAATTGCAGATAACAGAGGCGAGGGAGAGAGAAGTTTTGTCAGAAAAAAGAGTTGTGTGTGCTGGTGGCACTTTTGACAAATTACACGTTTGAACCTACGTCTCAGAGTGTACAGCTTAGTTTTCAGATATCAGCTAATAGGAAAATTGTTAGATGCTCTTTGAAGAGTGCTAAAGCAAATGTGTATTTATAGATTTGATCTACTTTTAACAGTCCTAATACTAGTTCAAATGCATTTGCTGGCTATTTTTACAGTGTTTCAAAAGTACCATTTCCAAATTTGTACTTGTCCCTAAGTATATGGTCTTTTTTAAAAAAGTGAAGAACTTATCACTTGGGTGATATTTAATTTCTAGATAAACCTGCAAGGGCTCATATATTCCAGGTAAAACCCTTCAATGAAAGGACAGATGAAGGGACTGAGCCGCAGCACAAATTAAGCTGTGCCTGGCTCAACATTTCTCCTAACTTGATTGATCCTTTGGACCAACATGTTTAAAATATGCACCTGGAATTAAAATGCATAAACTTGATTATGCAAATAGCAGTCTTTGGTTTCTGGGTCATTGCAAAAGATTGTAATCCCATGCAGAGAGTGGTTTTCTTTTAATGCTTTTTTTAATCACTCAGCTCTATTGATTAAACACCTTTCCTTGTATTTCGGTTGTTTTAATATTCTAGTAAATTGTTGTGTTAAGGCACAAGTGTCTGGAGTGTCACTCACCCCATGTCTACAGCCTAAACCCCATGATATTGTGAAAGGGAAGGTAAAGGAAGGAAGATCGGACTCTTAAGGAGGCAAAAGATCCCTAAGGTGTTGCTCAGGGGTTCCAGGTCATAGAAGGAACTCTGATAGTGGTATTGTCGTTTTTATATATAAACACACTGTTTTCCAGGAAATATTCCTATTTTTCTATGCCACTATTCTGAGCATGAAAATAGAAACATGAGAAGATTCACCTTAAGTTTTCTTAATAGCACCTCCTAATGCTGGCCACAAATAATGAATTGAAATAGAAGTGAAGTATTGCTACAAGCAAGTAGAATCTGCTGCATGAGCCAAACTTACTCTGACAGACATTCTCTTGACCATAGCAACAATACAGACAGAACAATTTAACACTCACTTAAACATAAGATCAGGCTTCATGCAATGTCTATAAATAACAAAGGTGCTTCCAAAGCATGTAAGTGACAAAATTTCATTCTGAAGGGCTGTAATCAAGTGATTTGCATAATGCTATCAAAGTACTGTACAACAAATGGAGAATATGAAGGTTCTACAGCATAATTATATAATAAAAATTCCTCTAGCTCTTTATTTCTAGCCCATGTGGATGCTGGAGGAATTTACCAGGCTATAATGCCTAAATAAAAAATAATTAAGCTAAACGTATGAGACGGTTTAGTCCTTTAAGATCCCCTAAAAGGCATGGGCTTAGGCAAGGAACAGACAGAGGGCAAAGCCTTCAACAGCCTCATTTTTTAGTTTGCTGAATGTGTGGAATACAATTAAAGCTTTAAATCCTCCCATGATGAAAGACGAACAGGAAGGATTATACTGTTATCATTTCTTAAAATGACTGGGAAAGCTAGAATGTGCACCATGAAAAATCAGAACAGGTGCATTAGAGGCCTGGTTACAACTTCAGAGGGTTAGTTTCCTGCTGTAGCAGCTAGCCTTTCATCTTTAAAGAGCTCAGATTAAATGGGCTGTGAAGTTTCTTAATTAAAATGAACATTCTGGGTTGGCTTAGGTCAGGTCATCTTCTCATTGCAGTACCATGAGCCACTCAAAAGTTGGCATCGTTTGATAGTTTGTGTTTGCTCTTCTAACCCCCCCACCACCATCACCACAAGCTGGCAAAAGTTGTGAAAATAGGGTTGAAATTGGCAGGGTGGAGTACCATCCCATTCAGTTTACATCCACATATTGGTCTCAGTTAGGTTTGGTTTGCACTATGTGGCGTTACTTGATGCACACAACACATATCTGTGAGTTGCAGAGGCAAATGCCTTACTCCTGTGCCCGGCAAGCCTGGGAGGCCACTGTGGGTGGGGGAACAAGGCATGGAGGCTTGCCATTGGCAGCCTTTCATATGGTGCCACTGGGGCGGGGAGGGAACTTGGCAGCCATATAGTGGCTTTCGCCCCTCCCTGCATCCTCTTCTTCGTGTGGCTCCCTGTAGACAGTGTGGGTTTGCTGGTCGCCCGTTGGGGGCCAAGTATGATTTTTTTAATGTGCTTATAATAGGTTTTATTATGGGGTTGTTGTTGTTTTTGCCTACTTTACACTGTAACGCAGGCTCGGAGTATTAAATAGGTTAATTTGGCATCTAAAATGTTCTGGTCACATTTGGCAGCAGGCAGGTATGTGTGGGCATCTGGAGCAGGATTAGGGTTGGTGAGCATTCTGAGGCACTGCTCAGGTGATGGGCAATGCCTGAGGCTCCCAGCTCTGAACCCTGTGGCCCCAGCTGGCAAGGGCTACCTTTGGGGTTGACCTTCCTCACCCATTCAGAGCCCTGTAGCACGGGGGGGGGGGGGGGGTTGACAATGGAAAGCCTTCCTATCTCAAAAGGGGCAAGACTGTGCAGTGGTGAAATAAGAGGCAGCCCAACACAGACTGAGAATGCTCACCTGATTCATTAATCGCCAGCATATTGGCACAGAATAGGTTCCTCCTTAGGCCTTCACTCCCTTTTGCAGATCATTCAATAAATGTGGCCCTGTATTAAATCCATACTTTTGTCTCGTCTTGTTATTTCCCATCCTCCACTCTCCCGCAATGGAGTAGACAGTGTTTTGAAGCAGTGAAGTTAAAAGACAGCATTACCAGACTGCATCCAAGCTCAACACAAACTAATTCATTTGTGGCATGGTATTCACAGTGGAGTTGTTCAAAGTGTTTGTGAGCAGGTGTAACATGTCTGCTATTTGCTTCTAACATTGTCATGGAAAAGGGCTATAACACAGTGATAGAGTTCATGCTTTCTATTCAGAAGGATCTAGGTTCCATCACCAGTTAAAAAAAGAACCGGGCAACAGCTGGTAGATCTCCACTTGAAACTAGGCATAGGGGACAAATTCATTTGGTTCACATTCCAAAATGAACCAATCTAATTTACACTGCCAGAACTAATACATCAACCAGAATGCAATCATCCTTCAGTTTTTCTGTCATGCAGTTCTCTGATTAAAATATGCCTACAAAAATGCATACATTGATAGAAATGCATAGAAAAATGTGTATCAATTATCATGTGGATGAACTGGCAAACTGATGAGGAAATGGGACAGAACCAACTTGAGCTTCAAGAAGTTTCCAAATGGTAGAAACTAAAACACATAAATCAGTTCCTATTTGGGACTTTAGAGAGCCACTGCCACTTGGCCAAATGGACATGTGCTGTGATAAGCAGAAAGTTCCTATGACCCCTTGGTTTCTAAAGCACTTCACCATCTCCAGTACCATTTGGTACCCTCAGTGACCTTTCAAGTTGGAAACATCTGAAACAAAGTAAAGTGCAAAAAATAATAATAATCAACAATCTGAAGCAGGGGTGCTGAAACTCTCCCACAGTACCCCCTTGAGAAAGAGTTGGAAATGACTGAGGCAATCACAAAATTGAAGTGCAGGGACAAAGCCAGTCACAGCAGATGAAGTCAGGGTTTGGCATGACCAGTTACTGATATAGTTTTCTATTGATAGGTAATCCATATTTGGAATTTGCTAAATTATTTGCTACAGCAATTTCCTTGTGGCAGGGAGTTCCATAGTTCAGGTTCTCTCTTCTGGAATCCAATAGAGACTTTTTTTTTCTTTTTTAACCCCCTTCCCCATGGGGTGTATGCATAATTTCAGGATGAATCACCATGATCCCAATCCGAATCAGGGCCACATGCTCTTACGCTTACACAGATTAGTGTAATGTTTGGTTTGGCCCTTAGAATGGAGGGAAAACCGCACAAAAGCTGGAAAAGCACCAGATGACTGGTGTTGAGTGAAAGGGAATGGGGCTACGGGAAAGGCTTGTGACCTATCTGGCCATCCAGAAGACTGGATTGGGATCCCAGGAAGGCCAAATATGACCCCTAGGCCTGAGGTTTTGTAGCCCTGCCTTATGGGGAGGTGTGCATACTTTTAAAAAAAAACCCACCCCCTGAATAAACTGCTGGTAGTTTGATAAAGGGTTTTAGCTTGAAAGCAGAGAGCTGAATGGCAGAAAATGCTATAATCTCTTCTGTAGAGCTTACAGGCCTTTGAGGAAGGGAGTGAAGTTGGGAAAGGTATTGGACTGGGTTAGGAAGGAGAGTATGTGAGTTTAGGAACTGGGAAAAATTGGAACCTTGTAATTTTATGTTCATCTAACAACTCCCTCACCTATATCTCCTTTTTCATCACCCCTTATATACCCTTCTCTCCATTCTCTTTGTTCCATCCAAGTTCATTTGCTATTGGACCCAATTTGTCTCTTTCACCTGCCTTTTCAAAGCACTGTAGCAACACCTGAGCTGATTTTGAACTGCCTGCACCTCGTCTAATCATAGCAACCCATGCGAAGTCGGTGTCAAATGCTACTGTTTTGATCTGATAGCGCCTCCTTTGCAGAGGTATATGTTACAGTGAAGAATCATGCCCATTAACTAATCAGTCCTTAACAGCTTTTTGCTATTACCCCTTGCCATGAGGTGAGCAGGGGTAATCTTGTTGTTTTTAAAATGACTGTCCAAATTCTGGATTAATTACGTATGTTTCCATCGTTAACTTCTGAACGTATCTCTACCGCAGCACTGTAGATGCTTTCTAGAAGCAGAGTTAATTAGGGTGACCAGATAAAATCCAGGTCAGGGCTCATGTAACTTTAACAGTTGTAGAGAAAAGGGAATTTTAGTCAGTGTCATTTGTATGCAATTAGTTCCTGGTGAAATTCTCTCTTCATCATAACTGTTAAAGTTGCAGGAGCCCTGCCTTCTTTTGTATATGATCACTCTAGTATAGTGCATGCAATTTTAACTGTTGTAATGAAGAGGGAATTTCACCAGGGACTAATTGCATACAAATGGCACTGGCTGAAATTCCCTTTTCTCTACAACTGTTAAAGTTACATGAGCCCTAACCTGGATTTTATCTGGTCAGCCTAGAGTTAATAGAAATCTTATTTTACGTAAGTATTTCATTTTAAAATGTTATATCTGTCCAGACTTATGGCTTGACCGGCACCACCTGAGTGATGCTCTTTCTCATAAGCTGCCCACATCAGCAGGTGGGAGATAGCCTGACACACATGGTGGAGGGTCCAACGAACATGTCAGCCCCTTTAAAACGCTAACAAGCAAGGCAGCAAGCTACAAATTCATTACTGAGGCAATGGGATGTGGCCCTGCCTAATTACAGCTCAAAGGGAGGTTCTACTGCTGTGAGACTGTACTGATTGCAGGATAGATTTCAAAAGGGGATCAGCGGCCAAAGGGAGCCAGGGTTGGCTAGGAGAAGAAAGAGGTCATGGGTGGATATTAATACCCCTCCTCTCTGTATTCAAAGCAGATGGGAGATGGAGGATTGTGGGAGGTGAACAGCACGCGTTCCATGACACTAGATGTATTTTAATGTATATTGTATTAACACCTACATTTAATCAGCCTCAACATGTCTGTCCGTTGGCGAGAGAGTTCCATAGTGTAACTTACTTTTAATTTATAATTGCATACTGCTAATATATATATATATATATATATATGTATTCTCTTTCCACTGTGATTTGTAAAGGTTAACGTTTCAGATCACAAGTAAATAGCTCAGCTTCAACAGTTGACATTTATGAAATAGCTTTGCTGTGGTTTCACAATAGACTTTGCTTGGCTACAGTGGAATTCATATTAGTTAACTTGCGAGAGCTTGTGGTATGCCGCCTCGTGACAGAAAAACAATTTAGGATTATTAATACCAGACAGTCCATTTGTCAGAATCAAACTGCTCTGATGTTGCTACTGAACTCTCAAGTCTACACAATGCTTGCCGGCAACTAAGGATTCAGGCATTTATTTCAGTTTGCATCCCGCTCAGTTTCAAACCATTGCAGATAACATGTAAAAACTAAATCGGTTAATTCTATGCTGGTTTAATCCCCAGGAATCAGCGTGCAAAACACAAGGTCTATTCACACTATGTTAGTTCACTGCAGGGTGTAGAGTCACATTGTTTTCACTTCTTCTGCTGTGCATTTGGTCGCAGGACATGGTCTGAAGGCACACAAAGCAGCAGCTTTGCTGAAGTTAAGCAGGTCTGGATCTGGACAATGCCTGGATGTGAGACCTGCCTTGAGTCTCATCATGGAAGGAACAGCAATACACATTCAACTGAAGCCCTAAGCAAGCATTCGTCTGACTAAACTGGGAATTGGATGTGTGAGAGCATGCAAGCTCCATGCACCTAGAATTCTTTGCATGTTGAGTGTGAAATCCTGCATTGGGGCCTGGAAATGCATTTGACTTAATGTGCTTAGACAGCTCCTGCAATCAGAAACCCTGATAAAGCAGTGTTTGCGATCATGGGACCTCTGAAAGTGTGTTCAGCTAAACATGCTTACAGGCACCTTTGCAGACCTTCGCGCTCAAGTCTCTGAACTTGCTGGTCATGCGGAACACTTGGGCACACATCCGGTCCTCAGTTTAGCCCTACACATGATGTAGGTGAACACATGAATAGGACTTAAGTAGGATGTATATACATAACAGATTACTACATGCATGTTCTCAACACATGATTCTTAACATTCAAAATGGGTGGTATCTCAAAACATTTACTGCAATTTATAACAGTTGCATTCAGTGGAGAAATGTGGTCTATACATTTCATGAAATGGGTTGAAACTTTGCCCAGAACGTGTTGCTAACTGAAATGTGCAATGAACAATTCCACTTAAAGGCTACAGCACAGTGCCAAAACAGACATTACTTTTTTTTCCATTTTTACTCTAGAGTAGGGGCAAGGGGCCCAATCCAGATTGGAACCCTAGCATGGTGGATATGAAGTGCAGAAAAGAGCAACTAAAATGATCAAGGAGCTAGAGAATCTCCCCTATGAGGGAAGGTTACAACTGCTGGAATTGTTTAAGAGGAGACAAGATAAAGGTGTACAAAATTACGAATTGTGTGGAGAGTGTGGATAGGAAGACATTTTTCTCCCTCTCCCAAATTACTAGAACCCGGGTCATGCCATGAAGCTGATTGATGGGAGATTCAGGACAGACAAAAGGAAGTTCTTCACATAGTGCATAATTAAACTATTGCTTTAAAAGGGGGGTTGGATAAATTCCTGGAGAAGGCTAACAATGGCTATTAGTCCTGATGGCTACGTGCTACCTCCAGTATCAGAGGCAGTATAACAATGTTCTCCAGTTGCTGGGGAACATGGATGGGAGGTGCTGTTGCACTGTGTCCTGCTCTTGGGGTTCCTGGTCAACAGCTGGCTGGCCACTGCATGAAAACAATGCTGGACTAGATGGACCCTTGGTCTGATCCAGCATGGCTTTCCTTATGTTCTTACATTCTCAGGCTTTAACTTTTCTGCCAGCCGTGGGCTTGATCTGGATTGGAACACTTGCGCCTGCAATTTCTATTGCAAATCAATGAACCATAAGGTAAATGGATCAGGCTCTCATGCACCTACTCTAAAGAGAAAAAAGGCATAGATACTAGCTACGTCTTTCGAGTAATGTCTGTTTGGTTCACATACATTGCTTAGATGTTGCATCTGCTGCATGGAATTGACACCTACTGACACCTACTGAATAGATGTCACAATTAACTGATCAGTCTAAGGTCCATGAAAACACATGGGATTTAAGTTAGAATATGACATATTATGTGATTAATGAGTCATACCAGTAGCATACTGAATTCAAGCTTACCTTTATAACTTTTTAGTCTTAAGTAGAGATTTTATGTTGACATGCATCTAGGACATTTTTAAAAAATGAAAAGCTGCTGACCAAAACGAACTGTTAACCAGTATGAGAATTGTTTGCTTGGGTTTTGTGTTCACAGCCTTTGAAGAGGATGCAGAAATTAGCAGGGTTTTGCTAGTGAAGCAGGGTCCTGGCCATTCAGTTTATGGATGAAATATCTCCAAGACAAACCCAAAGTGCTTCAGGAAGTGGAAATTCTATGGATGGTGGTCTTCCGTATAAATAAAAACTGAACCAAGGGATCTATACATTGTGGGTGGGACAACAAGCTCACTTTTGTCTAAAGCATCTGGCTAAAGTTGTAGTTTAATCCAGAATGCATCACGTTTACAATCTGCAAGATGGAGACAGTATGTTCTACTTGTACTATGAAGATACTCGCCCCTTTTAAAACCTTTATCTAATTACGTCAAACCACTAGCTTTTCTCTTTTTATGTCCAATTGAAATACAGTGGTAATAACAACACTTAGCATGTAGCTTTAGAGTGTTTGAATAGTTAAAAAATACTATGCTGGTTCAGATACAAACTACACCATGGTTTACCATTACATAATGTGAACCTGAGGCTTGTCATAATGTAACATGCTCCCACCTCTGTCTCCTCCTGTGATTAAAATACTCTCCTTTTGAGTTTTTAATACCACATTCTCCTGTGATGTTTGAACTCAGGAAACTAGGATAATGGGGAACTTTGGTTTATTCAAAACATAGAGAAGAAGCTTTCAATACTCCCCCTTCTTGCATGCAAGTGACAGAGTCTGCGAGCCTGAGGATTGTCATGGCTTGTCCTCATAGGATTGTAGGAAACTGCCTTTTACAGATCATTGTTCTAGCTAGTTCAGTCTACTGACACCAGCTCTCAGAGTAGTTCACTTATCCAACTTTACCTGGAGAAGTTAGGGACTCAACCTGAAACTTTTACATTAAAAGCATGTCCTCTACCACTGATCCAACCCTACAGCCCTTCCCCTAAAAAGAAAACGGTGCAGCTCCTCTTTCCCCTGGAGCAAGTGGTACTGTCACTAGATAGGCAAAGCAGTTTAAATAAGCAATGAGCTATTTAGATCAGACTTCATTCATTTAGTTGATAGCGATTCTTCTACAGAAATGTAGCTTTGCCTATATAGAAGCATGTAGAATATGTTTTTAAAATCAAACAGATTTTAATTGTTTTTCTTGTTACTGATATATTTTATTTTGTTACTGATTTATTTTATTTATTGCATTCACACATTCATCATGGAATCAATGCAGTATCCATGGGATCTCCAATTTAGGAAATGACCAGATCTGCTTACCTTTAGGAAGGTTGCTACCTTCTGTGCCTTCGGAACATGCCCCCTGAGATGTTTGGGAGTAAATCAAAAAGTGCAACTTGTGATGGGATTTGAAGCACTAGTGAACAATGCTTCAGTGGACAAAACCTAAGACTCATTGAATGGAATTAGGAAGTGGAACCAGTATCTGAATACAAACATATGGCTTGAATATGCTTCTAGGCCTTTTGTTCTGTTCTGAAGTGCTTGGTCTTACTTTGATCCATGCACTGACCTGCTGAGCAGTTTCCACTGGCATAGAAGGATGGCTGCTTTTAATTCAGTCTCAGGAGAAAGGAAACATGAAAGTTTCCATGGAAGATGTGCTTATTTCATTAATGGTTTAAAGTATGTTGTAACCCACCTTGAGCAACTTAGGGACAGGATAGGGAAGAAGTATAAGCAAGAATATTGTGGAGTGGGGAGAAACATCTTGACTCAACTGCTGCAGCAATCATTGCTATGGATATATAATATATATATATATATATATATATATATATATATAGAAATGCTTAGATGTTTTCCTTAACTGCTGGATTTATGTTTTCTGGCTTTGCCACAGACTTCTGGAGGAAATGCATGCTGCACAGATGGCTACAATTTACCTTACATCAGAATACTGACCTACAACCCACCCACCCACCGCAGATCTGTGGCTCTCAGTATTTTAATTAAATGCTGCAAATGCATATTTGGTCAATAAAATAACCACAGTGATTCCAGTAAAAGGTATATTGCATCCAGATCCTACCTAATGTGCAAAGTCATCCTTGAACCAAAGTATCTGTCAAGATCATCCATGTCACTGCGCCGCAGAATTGCATGCTTGTGCAAATTCCCTCATTCATTCAGTGTTTCATTTTAACCATGGTGCAGTTTGTGTACAAAGATAAAACTAGGTGTTACAATAAATGTATAGCTAGCACTATTTCAGGGGATATTAACAATTTTAATATTCAGCGTGGACTATTTTTATTGGGACCTGCAATGTTTAACCTTCTCTCCCCAGCATCGATCCCAACAGGAACTGTCCCCTCCAAGCTGTAATTAGCTTTAGGATAAAGCTCAACTTGGTGCCCATGAGAGCTTTTTCCTCCGACTAACTGCAATATTTGGGGTGGGGGGGAGAGGTTCATTGGATAGTGGCTGGGTGTGCTGCGTGCCGTAGTTCTGCCGAAAAATAATCCCGTGTCTAGGATTACATTTTAAAATCGCTCCAGGCAGTTTCTAGCTAGGAATTTAGTAGTTAGTTTCACCCTTAGTGATATGCAAACCTGCCTTGCTCTTAGTCATGCCTGAGCCACTAATTACGATTTCTCCCTGTATCAACAAAAGAGATATGGCTCTTTTCAATGTGCATTCTGACAAAGCATCTTGGGAACTACAGGGCAGAAGCAGACAGATTATGCATTGACTCTGCTTCTTTTCATCATGCATCATGTGTCTTAATGCTCTGGCCCAATGGAAAAGGCAACATCAGCAAGAATCTTGCCTGCCAGATGGTAGAGGGGTGTCAGTGCTGGGCACCAGTGCCAGTTATGTGTATTATCCCAGTTGTCCTTCCCAGTTGGACGTGGAGCCTGATATCAGGAAGTGGCCGCATGGATACTAGTAGAAGTGGGAACTGCAGGGGCAGCCTTGGATTGGAAAGTCATCTGCCGCCCACCAATGAGAATTCTAAGGCTGAACTAAAACACAGCTATTAAAAAGAATGGACAATTTCTCATTGTACCAAGTAAGTTCTTAACGTGTACCCACAGCAGCCATTGGACTTGCCAGCCAGCTCTGATGATTACTGACTGTCTAGGTATGCCGTAGACATCAGCTCAAAATATGTTTCAATAATTACAAATGCAGTAAGGATGTCAGTGTTATAGTGCAAGACCAAAGAGAAAAGTCTTATTATGAACCTATTTGTAAACTTCACCAGCTTCATATTACACATGCATCAGGACCAGCCATGCTCAGTATTAACCAGATTCTTAGATTCTGATTTCAAGCTCCAGTATCAATGCAGAGAAAACACTACTACAGCTTAGTTAAAGCAAGCAATAGAAGGGAGGGGATAAATAATGTGGGACAGGAAGGGAGAAGGACACTCCTGATGTGGGACACTCCTGATCTCTGACCCAAGAGCATTGTGTCTGCACCAGACAGATTTAATAATTCTTTCCCATTTTATTGTTGCAAATAACTCCTCGCTGAGATTCAGAATAAAACACTCAAATCGCTCTTCAGATATGACAGAATTATTTAACTTGAATTGATTTTATCAGCACCATTGTGCAAAGTCTGTAACTCAATAGTACAGCAAATGGTTGCAAGCAGAAGGTCCCCTGGTTCAATCTTTGACATAGGCGTAGAGGTAGGAAACCCTGGAAAGCTGCTGCCAGTCAAAGTCGACAATATTGGGCAGTCTGATTCAGTTAACGTAGCTTTTTCTGTTCTGTATCAGGCATAGGCAACTTGTGTTCCTTCATGCATTTCAACTTAAACTCCCATCAGTCCTACCCAACACAGCCAATGGTGAGGAATGATGGGTGTTGTAGGATAAAACATCTCGAGGTCCATAGCTGTTCTATATCAAGGAAAGGGTAAAGAAATTCAACAACTTGAATACCAAAGACCACAACCTGTTCTCTGTCATCCAAGACAGGAGGACATGAAATAATGGACTTACATAACAGGAAGGCAGATTTCTGTTGAACTTCAGGAAAAACTTCCTAACAGTAAGAGCAGTCAAACAATGGAACCAACTGCCTAGGGAAACTGGACAGCTATCTGTCAGGGAAGCTTTAAAGTAATTTCCCATTGAGCAACACATCGGACTCGATGGTTTAAATGGTCCCTTCCAACTCTATGATTCTATGATCTTTCTTATAGGATCTTGAATTCATTCCGATTCTAAGCATGTTAAGGGTGCAATCCTGTCGGGATGCCTGTCAGCCTCTGAACTTGGAGACTGGCAGGAGACTGATGCTGTCTAGGAGGCCAAAGGATTGCTCTCCCCAAGATTTACTAAACACACTCACCACATTTTGCTATCATTAAATAGTTTACGCTAGGTACAAAAATATGCAGATGTTATGAACAGAACAGATGTTACAAACAAGCACTATGTATGTTATATTTTTGCAACAGTTACCTGGACAAAAGGAATTCAATATTTTACAAAGTAGCTGCAAAGAAACACAGTTACTCAGAAATGTAAGCTGTGGTCTAAAAATCAACACTAACTTCATCTCACAATTTGCAGCAATAAAAGCCAATTCAACCAGCTCCTGATGTGGTGATTTATCGCCACCTTGAGGATACTCTGATGTTCCACATGTCCAAAGCCCAAAGAGTTATTCATTTTATTAAACAGTTGCAATGCAACCATATGCTCCCAAGGACACATGATTAAAGATACATGCCACATTAGCGCCATATGCTCTCTCTTTTACTTTGGGATGTTTTAGATTTCCCCCCAACCCGCAAGCTCGTAAGCACATTTTTCAGAATGGGAAAATCCCTTTATAGTATGCTTGAACAAACTGGTTTACAACTTGCACACTTCCAAAAACAGGGTAAGGGGAAACTACCTTGTAAGAAAACTGGAGGTTAGAACTTGCTAATTAACGATGAAGCTTGGGGCTATTCCTTGACAAAAGGGCATTTTCAGACGGCAACTCTCAGGAAATTAAAAGGCTCCAAAATGTAAGGTGTTTAAATAACTACTGGATAAGAATATTGTGTAGAAGCAGCTGAAATTACCAGATAGATACAGCAGGGGGTGGGGAAAAGGAGCAATTTGCCCAGAATTTTGGCAATTGATGTGGAGAGGAGAGAAGAGAAGAGAAGGAAGAGCTGGAATGAGGGAGTCATGGCTGACCAAGAGGGAAGCTAAAGAAAGTCTTCATGAGACCAAGAAGAAAATAGATGAAGTTGAGAATAAGCACTTGAGACGGCAGAAGATCGAGGGTAAAAGATTTGATGAAGAAAGAAGCAGTTACTGTTATTAGAAGAAGTGTTTGTTCCTTAAAGAGCCAGAGATCTGTACTGTGTGTCAGGCCTGACTGAAGCTGAAGGGGTAACTTTTCGGAGTTCATGTTTTCTGAAGGGATTCCTCCGGAGGTTGACAGAAGGAGAGACAGAACTGCAACAGACTCACTGTGGCAGTGTTACTGCTTGTTGAAACACTTTCATTCAAATGCTGGAAGCATTTGTTTATTTTGGCATCATTGTTATATATATTGACTTATGTTCCTTTATTATCTGAGTTCTTTACTTATCCTTTCCTTTATAAATGTGTGTTAATCTTGCCCTGTTCTTTAGATCTAATTACATTTCTAGGAATATTGACTTTTTAATGTTTAATCTTTTATTTTTTGCAAACCGCCCAGAGAGCTTCGGCTATGGGGCAGTACATAAATGTAAATAATAATAATAATAATAATGAAGACATATAAGCATAATATTCCCTTTTGTCCAAACATAGAAAGCTGCCTTATACTGAGTCAGACCACTGGTCCACCTAGCCGAGTATTGTTGACAATGACAGGCATGATTCCTGCACTGAGCATGGGGGTGGACTTGATGGCCTTTAGACCCCTTCCAACTATACTATTCTATGATTCTATAATAATAATAATAATAATAATAACCCGCCTCTCCCAACGGATCGAGGCGGGGAACAGCATTAAACATAAAATACAAAACTGATTAAAAGCACACAAAACCAATACATCATTAAAATACCAATAAAACACCAATAAAACACTTTAACACTTTAACACTAAGCCAGGGGTCGAACCTGTAACCTTCTACATTCAATCTATTACACTGAGCTATGGTCCCTACTGCCAGACCAGTTATTTAAGTATTTATTTAACACATTTATACCTCACCCTTCAATTTCCAAAAACTTCCAGGGTGGTTTACAATAAACACAAAAGAGCAAAAGCAATAAATTACAGGCCAATAATTTTACACAAAGTAGCAGATATCCAGCATTAAAACCAGCTAAACAATTTGATCAATCTCAGGGCTGGACAAAAAGAACAAATCCTCAATTGGCACCAGAACACACTCCCTGGAGATGTTCGCCTGGCACTTAAAACTTGGTCCCAGGTGAAGTTCACTATGAAGAGTATTTTAGAGATAATCAAGAACTACCTATCCCCAGTTGTTACCTGCTTCACCTCCAATGACAGGGGTGTTCCTAGAGAGGCAAGAATAAAATAAAATTCTTCTAATCTAAGAAGACATTATTTTATGATTTTGGAAGCAATACTGCTCATGAATATGCTTCTACCTGCCGCAGATCAAGATGTGGCAAGTGTTTTTACTCTGATATACTGCTTATTTTGTATTTTCTTTCAAATCTGTATTACTTTTATTACATGCTTTTCTTAAAGACACAAGCAAAGAAAGACTACTGATGCAAACATGAACTTCAAAAATAGGTAAAAGTTTTTGCATTCGTCAATGAGCAAATAAAAGCAATTGTTGGTAAATTTACCTGGCTGATTCGAAGATTGCCAGCCAGAGGTTTTGACAGCAGACTGAGGTCCTGTTGGCTTGAAGGCTGGTACAGATGCTGTATTGGCAGAAACTGGCCTATTTGAGCCATTTTCTGGGTTTTCAGGCATGCTCCTTACTGTGGCAGCGGAATATATAGCAAATTGCGCTGGCTCCTGAGAATCACTATTTGGAGACAAAATATTAATTTAGGGGCTATTACAAAACAAGAGTAGACAAGGTTAAACGTGAACATTCTTGTTTAGGTGAAGCACTAAGAATAATTTTAGCTGGAACTACTAAACCCTATTCTGAAGTAACAATCCCTCATTATTCTCCCCTTTCTCACACATACATTCCCACACACCTGTCTACCTGCAAATCTCATTGACTGACTCAGTTACTCACGTGTTAACTTGGAAGTATTATGGCATTCCTCCAACACTTAGAAAGCTGATGATTTGTAAAGTCTAAACGTTTGTCATAATGTGCAATGCAAAGTCTTCCTCATAACAGTTAGCAGCACTTCAGAAAATAAATGAAGCCTAACATATAATGGCATCTAGGAGCGCTAGTGTTTGCCCTTCACAAACTTCAATGCAGATCGGAGGAAGAATATTCAGTGGCAGCCAAAAAGATAAGTGTGTGTAGACAGAGAATCCTGTGAGCCATAGTTGCCCAGAAGCTTCTGGGAAATGGCTGCCTCAGCTTCCCACAGCACAGCATGCTAGTGCATCTTGCTAATTGCTGGGGAAATGGATCAGAGACGTCTCACACCCGCACCTTATCTGTGCCGGCCTAAGAGGCCAGACAGAGTAATAACGAGCTTACATTCCAGAGCTGTTGAGCTTTGAGAAGCTAGGCCAAAGAAGAAGATATGCTTGCTTATGTTAGATCCACCATAGTATTCTATCATGGGAATGTGTGTTGTGGTATTGCTTGAGAACGTGTAACTCTGCCAAGTGCAAAACAGTATATCAATTGCTTTCGCCCCCACCCATGGGTCCAGATGGGTCAGCAGCGTGATGCAAGAGTGTCTGCCATTTGAGTCCACTGCTTATGGGGCAGCGCTTGTATGCTGTAAGTTTGCCTAATAAGCACTCTTCTTGAGAGTAAACCTCTGAGTATGAGAATGCGGTTTCCATGATGCTTAAAGGAACAAATGGCCAGGGGCCCTGGGACGTTACATAGAGATAATGTTAGAGTCTACACTTGAATGGTCTTACATCCTATCCACCACTTCTGTGAAGTAGGTATATTACTTCTAGGGATGGACGGACTCACCCATGTCTAACTCCATCGGATGCCCACCAAGCAACTGCTGTTCGAAGTGCCTGATGAGCTTCTTCGTAGCCCAGTGAGCGTCCGACAAAGTCATAAGACACCATTTATGCAAAACGAAAGGCATTTATGGCCACCATTTATGCAACATGGGAAATACGCAATCCCGGGAGCTGCCATTGTTATGCACAATGAAGGCTCCAGACGAGGGCGGCCGGTTGCCAGGTGGTGACCGAGTTGTGAGGCGCCCAAAGATCAGGCCCGTGAGCGTGCCACAACCCAATGAGCTGGGTCCAGGGGGGAGCAGGGGAGTCCACCAGTCTCCTGGACCCAGTCATGTGATCGCGACATCCGTACTTCACAGTATGGTAAGCTAGCCTTGCTGCTTTGGGCTGAGTGGGGCCCTGGACGTCTGCCTACAATCCTGCCCTGACAGCATCACTGGTGACAGCCAAGAATGTATCTTATAGAATCCAATGCATATCTACTACTCGCCTTGTGACAATCCAGTCATGGAATACGAAACCTCTCATTTCCAAAACTTTAAAGCTAAGCATACACTGAGATTGCAAAATATCGAAAGGCATACTGATTATACAATTGGTACATACTGCTTAAGGGTAGTGTTTCAGAAAAACTTAAGAACGAAAAAAAATCAGAAAAATATTTCAAAAGGACAAAGTTTTCACTTTAGGAAATAACAAGCTTATTTTGCATTTACTTCTAAATTTACATTGTGGTTGCAGTCACTCTTGGAAATCCAGTGCTTTCACTATTAAAACATTGACCTGCTACACCATAATTCTTCTGTTTGAAGGCATTCCAGTAGAGCCAGCTCTATGCACTACACGATGTAGTGATGGCCACCAATTTGCACAGGTTTGAAAGGGGTTTGGATAAATTCCTGGAGGCTACTAGTCCTGATGTTATGTGCTTCCTCCAGTGCCAGAGGCAGTAAGCCTATATACACCAGTTGCTGGGTAACATGAATGGGAGGGTGCTGTTGCACTGTGTCCTGCTTGTGAGTCCCTGGTCAATAACTGGTTGGCCACTGTGTGAACAGAGTGTTGGAATCGATGGGCCCTTGATCTGATCCAGCATGGCTCTTCGTATGTTTGTTCTTAAGCATAATCCATTACATGTGTATAGCTGTCTCCAACAATGAAATAAATGGGAAGGCAAAGAGTAAAGCTTTAGATTCTTTACACATTACCTAATGACCCAGTTCCCATGCAACAGCAGAAAGTTTTAGGTTTTTAAGTTTACTGTGGTTTATTTAACCCACAATTAATCCATCATGTTCAGGTTTGGATGTCATGCTGCAATCTCCAATCAGCCTGATCAGAGGTTGAAAATTAAAAATACCCATGGAACACACCACAGCAAATCACGTGTTAATTACTTAATTAACCCACAATTAATTAATTAATCAATCAATCCATGATTTGCCACTGTTACATGTGAACAGGTCTTGTGTGACCTGGAAACAACTACTCCATGGCTGCTATTACACAGCTCTAATGATATATATATATATACCTCTGGCCAAATTATTAGGGCAGGTTGTATAGTTATACACAACAACAATAGGTAGATATGTTCTAAAGAAAACATCTGGTATAAGTTCCACATTTTAGAATACTGCTGCAGAAAACTTTTTAATATGCTATTAAATTATATACTATCAAAGATATGATCATTTGCAATGGTTAAGATGATTTCCTCAAGCAGTGGTAGGTAGATGAGAAGGGAAAGAAAGAAGGTGCTGTCTTCAGAATAACTACAAAAAGCAAATCCACGTTATGAACATTAGCTGCCTTATGTCAGATCATCTCGTTAGTGGGGCTGTTCGCACATAACAATGGAAATAGTGGATTTTTGGGGGGTCTTATCTTAAAATGGCTGCCATTGGGTCACAGCTCTCATATCTTGGGTTGAGTCCTCCTGAATGGGGAAGAGGTCATAGTAGGTCAGTGGTAGAGCACATGTTTTTATGCAAAAAAGCTGCAAGATCAATCCCCTGCACCTTCAGGAAGGTCTAGGAAAGACTCTTGTCAAGCCTTGGGGAGCTGCTGCCAATCAGTGTAGAGTGAATGCAATACTGAACTAGGATGGTCTATGGTCTGACAGCTGCTCACTGCTCCTGCTCCCACATGGGCTGTTTTGGGCATGTCTTGCCCTTCTCACTTCTGCTGGTGTCCTACGTAGCGGGTTTTATTCCCAGTGCCCGTGACCCAACTTATGCCAGTGAACGGAGATCAGGATACTCTGGGAGAAAACATTGACTTATATGCTATTTATGACAGGGAAAGCAAATGTACACAGAATGGCATATTCTAAGTGGGATGAATCATACTAATAAAAATGAAAGCATGTAGCTACAGTGCAAAGAACTGTGGGTGTTTTAATGGGAGGAAAAGCTAAAGTCTAGGTGAAAAGTAGGCTTCATGCAGAACCTTTGATTTATGGCTCACTCCAATGCCCACTGAACTTAGCAGGAGGCTCTCTGTCAACATTTGAGGCAGGCCTCACATACTAATAATATTGGAAATGTTTTTGTTAAGATTTACTTCACCGAATCAGGAAACATTTTTGTTTCCTGCTGTTGCATTCCCTCTGGGCTTCCTTCAAGCGGTAATCTTTACACCACGTTCAAGTAATCATGGAAATGCTGTCAATATGCAATGTACTGACTTGAAAAGCGCTAATTTCCATAGCAATCGGCTTTCTAACGCGATTCCGTGTATCAGTCAGAGATTGATTAATGGGGCAGTGTTTTGAGGGAAGAAAATCCCACATTAATACTGAGAAACGCTAACGCAGGAGTTGTTCACCTGTCAAGTTCATTTTTAACGTATCTGGTAAAGAAGAGCCCCGGGGCAACTGAATAGTCCCTCAAGAGAGTCGGTTTTTCACCATTAAAAGAAGTTAAGAAACTGCAAACAACAACAACAACCATCTTCTCTGTTGCCTTTTAAAGGTTTCTTGATACCAGTCAGGCTTTCTTTGATTTCCCTGATTTACTACTTCAAGACAACTATTCACATTTCATTCTAAAAACTTTACAGAGTTCTAGTGTCTCTTTTGCCTTTTTTAAAAAAAACAAAACCATAAAGCAGCCAGGCCAGAACACGTTCATTAATGTATTTTAATGTGATTTTCATTTACTTAGCCATAACAGGTTGACTATGATTACATTAGGAACTTGGTTTAAAACTTCACATCTAGGCTGAATAATTAGCAACTGAAACCAGTAAACCT
This sequence comes from Anniella stebbinsi, assembly GCA_029215795.1. Classification (NCBI taxonomy): domain Eukaryota; kingdom Metazoa; phylum Chordata; class Lepidosauria; order Squamata; family Anniellidae; genus Anniella; species Anniella stebbinsi. Next base: position 210,813,063 of record JARDYH010000004.1, read on the forward strand.
TTAATCGAAAGGACTAGTGAGAGGTTTGTGAAATTTAAGAGGCTGGAGAGAAGGCACAAGAACACAACTCCCTTCCCTGCATCAGTTCTCTTCTCTCTGGCTTCCCGCCCCCCACACCTCTGGCCCAAGTTCTCTCCCTCAACCCCAGTTCTTTCTTCCTCTTCGCTCCCCCTAGATTTCTTCATCTCTTCCTTACTCTTTATTTCCTACAGGCCAAACTAGATACAATGGAGCATCATCTTTATCATTCATGTGTCTACTGCATTTGCCCATAAAGAGGAGAAATAGGGAATTTAAATAGGCATCCAAGTGAGGGGAGCATAATCTTTCCCCATTAAATTCCCTGAGCTCTGCTGCTTCAGGTACTTTTCCTTGCAGCTCAGCTCACTTTCAATATTGGAGTCGGACTGGAAGAAAAGTGCCAGAAGTGATGAAGTGCTCCTCTATGGTAGGGCAGGAAGAAGGGTTCAGCACCTCACACACACCTAGCAATCTCAATCCCGGTTGGATATAAAACTAGATATCCACACCTTCCACATTATATGTGGTAGGGACAGACATATGAGTAACCATGGCTGCCTGCTGCATCCAGTTTGGTCTAAGTGCGATGCTTTACTTTTCCTTTTAAGGAATGAATAACAGCAACTCTCTTACTCTGGCCCGCTTGCACTGGCTGCCTATACGTTTCCGAGCTCAATTCAAGGTGCTATAAAGCCTTACACGGCTTGGGACCACAATACCTGATGGAACGCCTCTCCCGACACAAACCTACCCGTACACTACGATCCACATCGAAGGTCCTCCTCCGGTTGCTACTCCAAGGGAGGCACGGAGGGTGGCAACAAGGGAAAGGGCCTTTTCAGTGGTGGCCCCCCAATTATGGAATGATCTCCCTGACAAGGCTCACCTGGCGCCAACATTGTTATCTTTTTGGCGCCAGGTCAAGACTTTCCTCTTCTCCCAAGGCATTTAACAGCATATGATGAGGGGGTTTGTGTTTTTGTGTGTTGTTGTGCTTTGACCCAGAAGGATATTGTAATTTTAACTTGTTTTTTATGCTTTATGCTTTTAAATTTTGTATATTGGTGTTTTAATTGTTCAATGTTTTTAATTTTTGTAAATCGCCCAGAGAGCTTCAGCTATGGGGCGGTATATAAATGGAATGAAATAATAAATAAATAATAGGGCTCTTCACATAACATGAGGCTGCAGCACGTACAGGGCATTTTTAATACACAACTGGTTTATTGTGTCATGCAAACCTGGCAAGTGTGGGCTCTGCGTGCATCATTTTAGGGTTATGTGAGTGTTGTTTAACCCATGTTCACTGGATGTGCACAACACCACAACCCCCAAGCAGCGGATGCATTTGCAACACGGCGCACACGGGCACCATGGCGCACCAGGGGTTAAATAACCCACAATGAGCTGCAGCTTATCATCCAAACCTGGTCAATGTGATTCAGAGGTACCATCGGGACAGCTAATAAACATGGTCCTTCTCATTGATGTCCTCAGCCATTAAGACTCAAGCCTGCTCCTGTCTACCTAGCTACATCCTGGGTTGTTTCTTGGTTACCCTAAACCACCCTTCCTCAAGTCGGGTGTCCTCCAAAAGTTTTAGACTGCAACTACTAGGGTGCCTGACCATTGGCCATGCTGGCTATAGCTGATGGGAGTTAAATTCCAAAACATCTGGAGGGTACGAGAAGGAAGGCTGCTCTAAACTGTGATGGAATGGCCCCAGCTTGCTAAAAGATTAGAACAGGAGGTACTAGTGTCCTGTGCCCCAAATCCAGGAGGGGACCACTACTGCCATCTACCCAGGCAGCTCTAGATCCCCCTTCTGTATCAGGTTGCAGCAGTTGCTGTTCTAATTCTCTGCTTGCTGCAGTTTCGTGCACCACGGCAGGGCTAGAGCCTTCCTCCGACATGCCTATACACTGCTATACTGTTTGGCCCTTTCCTTCTCCTTCCAGTTGGCTAATAGGAAGGGGTGAGGTACTGCGTTCTGGTGGCAACCAGAAAAGGAGAGAGCTGAGTTGTTTGCAGGCCACAACAGTGTAGCACATCTGCTTGTTCACTTGCTCCATTTATTTGCCAGCCCACTAGCAGCAGAAGTGGTGACGATGGGGAAGCCTTGGGAAGGCCAGTGACAACAGGGTCCTGAACCTGTGGTAGCAGGTAAGGGAGAACAGGAGAGGGAAGACAGAGGGGAAAAGGTTTATCCCTCTCTCTGCATAGGGGCAGAAAAGGCTTGTGTTAGCACCTTTAATGATCCCACTGCTCGTCTCAGGCAAAACCAGGAAGGGAATGACTTTCTCAACTCATTTCAATTCACAGTAGAAAGCCATGCCAACAATTTGCCTGAAATCAGATCCTTAGTTTCCATGTCTGACTTCTGAGGTTACATAAGAGGACATTTTGCTTTCAGTCTTAAGATTTAGAAACCTGCTTCAAGTCCTCTGAGATCAAATCAGACTGTAAGAACTTTTCAGTGGAAGAGACAGAAAATAGCATTAATGAAATTTAGCAGAAGTTAAATTAGCTGCAGTGACTAATGAAGAATTAGAGCAATAGAGCCACTTAAATAAAAGTTAATGAGATATACATGAGCTGAACTAGGCAGAACACTTGCTTAGCCGATGTCTCGAATTTCCCCAAGACAGTATTAATTCAGTAAAGCAGATCTGTACATATAAATTTTATACCATAAATTTTGCTCCTCTCCATCTACCTAATTTACTGACTTATTTTTGAAGAACAAGGAAATCTCTCTCAGGGATTTTTACGGGGTGAAAGATAGGCAATTGCAACATGAGCAGATTTGCTTTTTGGCCTGTTTTAGGATTGCAGACTATGATATGTGAGCACTGAAATGTGTAGAAGCCATTTTCAGTGCAGGCTACACCAGTCCAGGCATTTGCTGGAGCTCTAAGATCAGAGAAGGAGTCTACAGGGCCAATATTGTTACTTTGCATTGTAACAGCAAACAGCAGTCAAGATATTCTATAGTGGATGCTCTTTAGACATCCTCCCGGCCACACAGGAACTGTTTAACTGTGAACAAATACTGCACAGCTGGGAAAACGTTTAAATGATACAGCCATGTGGGCCACACAGAATTTGTATCAGCTCCTCATGGTTAAGTGGCTTGCATGAACCTAGGAGAACATCTAAAAAGGACCTCTTACTGCTTTCATCATGCATCAGTTATACCCACAAATGCTGTCATTTGTTTAGCCTGCATGACAGACCATGGCTTTTAGAAGGTCTTTCTTCCTGCATTTGCTGCCCATTCTATCTTGCTACTGTTAGACTTTTCTACCCTACTTTACTCCAGGCCATTAAAGTTCCTACCTGTGGCCAAGGCGATTGCTTAGGAAGACCATCAATTTAATACATTACCTTGGCTTAGAACTGTATACTCTTAGCCAGGCTAAACTCTAAAACTCGCAATAGTTGCTATACTTACTCTAGGTAGGTGGGCGGAGATTGTGTTTATAGGCACACAATTTGACAAAGACAATTTCATTAATTGCAGTGAAGAATGAAGAGATGAAGAAATCATTTGAAGAAGGGAAGATGAAAGCATAAGAGTCATTCAGTCATGCTGGTGTAGGCTCCCACTGGCTACACTAAAAGCCTGCCCATACAAAGGGCCAACTTGCATGTTATGTCAGTGCAACTTAAAATTTGGAAAGTGTGAAATGGAGACATGCACCTATAGCCAATCACACATCTCATGTAGTTAGTTCCCACAGGATTATGCATCTGCCTCCATAATGTGTGAACTGGCCCTATGTGATTCTTAACGCTGCCACCACATTGAACCTACTCCAACGTTCTCCCACCGGGGTTGACAGGATGGGTCTGCATTAAAAACAGGTCTGCATATTTTGTTTTGTTTTTAACCTGAAATTACCCAAAGAAGTTTGAAAAGTACAGGTGTGGCTGTGTTCCAAAACTTCATAGGCCTCAAATGCAAACAGAAAAACCTTAGCTAAGCAAGAGCTGCGAGTTCTCTTCAGTTTGGAGCAATTCCCTGTGCAGTTATTTTGTTTATTTCATTGCAAGTACTGAATATCCCTCTCTTAATATCTTCCCGGTTGGCTTACAAATACACACACACACACACACACACACACCAACAATAAAATTCATTAAAATTAGCAGACCATGAAAAGGTCTCAGCACGGCATTGTAAAATGATTTTGGCTCATTTGATGAATTATTTTATGTGCCTCAGCAAGTAAAAAGGGTTTTGCTTGCTCTTAAAAAGAGAGATTGGGTCCAGGTAAGCCTCCCTTGGGAGAGTATTCCAAAGCCGGGCCACAAAATTAAAAATGGCCTATTCCCAGTTACCACCTGTCGTTCCTTACAAAGGTAGTAGTGGTAGTGGGAATTCAGGAAAGGAAGACCTTAATATTTACATATGTTCAAGCAAAAAAGGTGGTCCATTTGTCACCACTGCCAGCACATTGAGTATTCTTATATACTTGAGTATGAGGTAACCCTGCTCCTATGCAGTTCTGTATGTATGCTAGAGTAGCTGAGCTGAATTAATTTCATATGATAGTCTTTCCTTTAGGAGGCTTTTCACTTTGCTAAATGATTAACAGTGCAATTCCATATGTGTCTACCCAGAAGTAAGTCCCATTGACTCCCAGGTAAATGCTTACAGGATTGCAGCCTAAAACACAAACAACCCAGGTCATTTTTCTACAGTACAAACTCTGTTTTATTGCTAGGATTTGAAATGTTCTTTGTTACAAACTGCCTTAAATGTAAGGTGATCATATGAAAAGGAGGACAAGGCTCATGTAACTTTAACAGTTGTAGAGAAAGGGAATTTCAGCAGGCATGCAATTAGTACTTGGTGAAATTCTCTATTCATCACAACAGTTAAAGTTGCAGGCACTATACTAGAGTGACCAAATACAAAAGAAGGCAGGGCCCCTGCAACTTTAACTGTTGTGATGAAGAGGGAATTTCACCAGGAACTAACTGTATACAAATGACACCGGCTGAAATTCCCTTTTCTCTACAACTGTTAAAGTTACATGAGCCATGTCCTCCTTTTCATATGGTCAGCCTACTTAAATGTATGTTTCAGTAAAGGAGCCAAAGGCATTGCAGTATAATTAGAATGAACCGATCACATCCATGTACTACGTCTTGCTAAATTTGCAATACTGTGCATGTTTACTGAGTGATAAATCCCACTGAGTTCAACCAGACTTACTCCCAAGTAACTGGGCACCAAAAAGCAGCTTTAGCTAAGTTCTTCCCAATTTCAGGAATTAATCTATAGCAAGTTTTTAAATAAAAATTAAAAATTTGCTCTGCTTAAGAATATCTGATTTTTAAAAACATATCCTTTAAATTGATTCCATTTTTCAACAATACTAAAAATATGAACTCTAATTTGTAGCTTTTGGAATGTTAAACACAGGAAATCAACAAGTGTAAAAATAAAACTTCTATTTCATAATGTTTGCAGGCGTAAGAGAAATATTTGGAAAAAATGTCTGCCTTAATGGCAACATAAAAAATGTTTGGTGCCAGGATCACAAGACACACAAAGGGAGACATTTTATAGGACAAATTCTTACTTTCTTAACAATTCTATTATGTTTTTGTTTTGTTTTTTTTAAAAAACTTTCCACTGTAAAATTACAAAGATAAATGTTTATGTTGCTAAAGGTAACAGTGCTCCAGTGGTTCATAAGGAAAAAACTGCCAGGCTTACAAAAGAGGGCAGGGGGAGAGAGACAGAACAGGGCAGTGTTACTGAAGCTCTTTTTTCTCCTCAGATTCTGGTAAAAGGGCACAGACGGAAGTGATGTGAGAATCCAAGCTGTATTAAGCTCAAAGGCCTCTTTTCAAGGAGTAACATACATCTATTTCCTTAACACACACACCCCATCATCGTTCCCCCCATAACTCTAAATCATTAACACATTTCTATGAAATTAAACCCTAAAAAGATGCCAACAGCATGCTAATCGGGGGAGCTGGGAACGTCACAAGTTTAAAAGACCCTTTTGTTCCAAATTAATTTTGCTTAGGGTTTGCTGTGCTGCCATCCGTTTGGTACAGCTTTAACTATGAGCATTTGATTTCTCATTTTTCCGGGCTTAATGTTTTGTTGAATTTTTGCTGTTATTGCTCGTTCGTTGGTATTTTGTTGTTCGCTTTATGATGATTTGTATGCCGGATGCCATCTTGAGAGTTTGACAGGGAAAGGCAGCTCAGAAATATCTTAAATAAAATAAAAGACTCCCAAGACAACCAGAATCTAGTAGAAGTAGAAGAGTGGTGAACTGCACCGCCATGTCCCACATGCCACTTGGCTGCACCAGCTTATGTGCCTGCCCTTGGAACTCAAAGTTTCTGGGTAAACCCAGCACACCACTATGACAGATGAATGTGAAGCTCTCAGTGTCTTCTGGCATTAAGTGGCCAACAGAGCTTTAGACCTAGAAGACCGAGTTATAGGGCCAATGCAATGCTGGCACCCTGAACAGCATAATTTGCAAATTAGAAGCCTAGGTAACGTGTTCCTTTCTCACTCTGAGTTCTCCCATTCCCTTTATCAGTGTCAAGTATAGTTCAGTAGCATGTACTGTACATGGGAACAAAGGAAGCTGCCTTATACTGAGGCAGACTATTGGTCCATCTAGTCCAGTATTGTTGACACTGACTGGCAGCGGTTCTCTAGGGTTTCAGGCAGGATTTTTTCCTAGACCTACCTGGAGATCATAGAATAGTATAGTTGGAAGGGGCCTATAAGGCCATTGAGTCTGAGGATTGAACCTGGGTCTTTTTGCATACAAAGCAGATGCTCTACCACTGAGCTATAGCCCTCCCCAAGCTACAGCCCCTCCCCATGGACACTTACCATGGTTCATATTAACCAAGTTCAATCAGAACCATGGCTTGAACCTCCATTTCAATCCATTGATACAGTTCACAGGTAATGGTGGGAAATCATGGGTTAATTAAACTACAATTTGCCACGGTATGTGCCAGGTGCATTCTGTACCCATTTTGAAGAGGAAAGGGGGAAGGAGCATGTATTCCTGAGGAAACTTCCCCATTTGAAAACTATAGTTTGCAGAGAGCCAGTGTTACATCTGCATTAGACCAGGCTGTGAGATCCACACTGCGGTGGTAAATCAGAGTATATTGCAGCTGTCAGATGTGTGGAAGCACATTAGGAGTGTGTGCAGTTGTTTAATTTTTAAAAACAGCCTATAAAGACTGACTGCTTTCAATTGACTTTTATTGCTGAAATGTGAAACTATATATATGCTTTTGTAGTTTCATAGTATTTTCTCATAAGCCTGTGATTTTTGAAAAAAGGGCCATTTTCCAACCTTTTCTGCACCTCAGTATTGTGAAAGACATATGGTAATACTTTCATATATTACAAAATTGGCCTAGAACTGGCATAACAACTCAGACTTGGGAAGGGGCAAACACAGTTTTTTGAAATACAGAAAAAGAAAGGCATAAAAAAGGGCCAGTCATTTGTTCATGGAAAAGGCATTCATAGCTCCTAAGAAATGTGTGACGCAACAGAACAAACTCCTTCCTATAATAGTGACATTTGGATATTCTGAATTATGCTTACTCCTGAGACACATTAATAGTAAAATGGACTATGTGTGCTGAGCTTGAGGAAACTAGCTTGCTAGACACAATAAATGAGCTAGTTGCATCTAAATCATCAAAACCACAGACGTCTGGTTTGAAGGTTAAATGAAGCTTCCAAGGAAAGTTGGGTCTAATATTACCATAGTTGTGGTCACGAAGTATGACACAGAACAAAACGTCCCACCCAACCAGGAAACACAAAACACTTTATGGAGTAGCTGGCAAATGTGTGTAAAATCATTCATCTGCTACCCCATTTACCAACAGCATGAGCCTCACAATACTAAGTCAGTGAATATCTGAGGAATAGAAGCTCTCTGTTCCAACAATACACCTTTGGAACAACATGTGGTTTCCTCATTGATGGACATATTGCCAGTACCTCATGCAAAACGATTGATTCCACTCTGGTAATATTTTTCCGCCTTGGAGTTAACTGAAAGGTCACACATCTTTAAATAAAGGAAAATGGTTCAGTGCCATGAACCACATCATAAAGCCAAATTGCAATTAAGAGCCACCACCATCCCATGTATTTTAAATTAACATAATGTGAATACTACGACTGGTACCAGTGGTGGAAATGACCCATTTTTATAATGTTGTCCTGCTGAAATGTTTCAGAATGGCAAACAGGAAAGAGGTCTCCCGCATCCCACCAAATCCATCCTCACTACAGTTTTGCTGGTAGTGGGTGATCGGTTTTAGTACAAATAAAATACTAAAAGCCCTCCTCCATTTTACTTTTTTTACAAAGCTGAGCATCATGGGATGGGGAAGAGTGAGTACTCTAGGAATGGGATGCAATAGTGTATGTGTGATTTAATTCAAAACACGAGTTAGCAGATGTGAAAGGAGTGCCCAACAAGCATGACGTGCTAGGATCATTTCTATCACATTCTTACTATGTCCAGTTCCTTTGCATCTCCAAAATACTTGTTGATTTCCTTGATGGTCTACTTTCCATCGGCGGTGGCTTAATAATAGGAGTAATGAGAAGAGCATCCAAGAGCGAACGATAGGTATTATGATCGGAGAGTCTAGTGAGCATTTAGAGAGAATATGTAAACAAACCAGTTACCAAAATAAAGGAGAAAGTTGAGCATACTTGTTGTAGTACTGACAGGCAAATTCCTCAGTTCGCTCCAGAAATTCTCCCTGAGCAATTTGAAATGACTTGTAATGTTGCTTGCACTCTATGATGCTCTTAAGAAGCTGTGCAGCCCCAGAGCTAAACTGAAACAAACTCTGGGAAGTTTCCTAATCCCAGCAGCTAAAAACATCTTCAAAGGCTTTCGTTATAGGCTCTGCTAGCTATCCCTCTAGCCTAAATTTTCTTGACTGATGTAGCAACCCCCCCAAAAAGAGTTCTTCCCAGATGTTGCTTTTGAGAATTGTGATTCTGAACCAGATAATTCCAAGTTTTTAGCAACACAACTATATGAACATTATAAGGTTGGGTTGAACAGTTGTTAAAATTTCAAACACAGAAGATGCTAAATCACCTTCTATGGATTCATTTAAATAATTAAAATGACACACACTGTTTTTGAATCTGTTACAAAGCCCCAAGATAATTGATTATGTTTGTTTCAAGTGTGATCAGTTCAAGACATGAGCAGAATTACCATACAACTCTATTATGTCACTGCAACTTACACTGTATATATTTGAAAGAGGTTACATAAGTGGGGACAATTCTCCCTGTTCTGTAAGTCAAGATAATTAATTCACCCAATGAGAAAATAATGTTTTGAGATGATCCAGACTCTGTAGTTGAATCGTGATTGCATTATAAAATACAAGCCTACACTGACTGTGTTAAAATTAGCCATGCTAAATTTCATCTCTATGTAAGTGAACAGATCCCCTCATGAGATCCATAGATATCTAAGGGATCCAACTCAATGTCTACCTGGCCCGTATAGCAACAGCAGCAGACACAGCAGCAGCAGCACTACTCCTAACTTGAGATGATGCCACCTTTGGAACTGAAGTAGAAGGGATGGGAGCAAGGCCACTTCGCAATGAATTTTCCAGTGGCAATTTTCTGCCGTAGAGAGTTCAGTTCAAATGATGAGAAAAAACAAAGAAAGTGAAAGGTTGGAAGAAGTGAGGAAAATTATACGAAACATTTGTTAATTAATTACGATTCTTTGTAATTTCAAAGAATCATTGAAAAAAACTAAAGCTTCATCTTGTATATAACATTGATATTTGCATCAGTTGCTTCAGAGACCTTGAAACTCTGTTCTTTTATGGGAGAAGTGCCTTATCTCTAAGAGTTTGGCCATGTTACTGCACAGGTTAGAACCTTATACCCTGACTTTAGATAGCACAAGTGAACTTCATATCCTGTTTGCAGGCTTCCCTGAGGCATCTAATTTGCCAGTGTGGGAAATAGGATGCTGGACTATATAGATACTTGTGTCCAATACAGCAGGACTCTTACATTCCTAGATGCCTGTATTCAGAAATAGGTCCTATTCATTCAATGTTATTTACTTCCAGGTAAATATGCTTAGGATTGTCCAGCAAACATAATCATGCATCTGACCCCAATGATGTAGCACTGCTCTTTTTTTATCCAAAATGACAAAGGCATTACAACTGAAATACAGTACCAAACCAAACATGTTGGGCTGGTGAATTGAAAGGCATGGCTTTCCCGGTATGCAAGATCATATTCCATCAATCTGTTTATTGGAACAATAACTATTCACAGAAGTGCATGATTCCAATCTCCACTAAGATGGTATGGCAGGGGTGGGTTCCACATGGCCACCAGCCTATATCATACATCCCTCTGTCTAATTGCAAAAGCCCTCTCCAAACGATTTGTTCAGATCTCTTGCAAGAGCAATCTGCCACTTCCCTGGCAGGACAGGGAAGAAGTGAGAGAGGGAGGCACTGCCAGAAAGAGAGAGGGAAAGAAAAGGGGGTGGTAGAAAGAGAGAGAGAAAAGGGATGGTCCTAACCACTTTTTGCTCTGTCGCCACCTTCAACTGGATTCCACTGCCAACATGGGGCTTCTGAGAGATTACCCCATTCCCCAAGGGAATGCAGGCCTTGACAGGGGAAAAAGATTCCCTATCCCTGCAGTATGGGAAGGCCAACATGATCTGGCAGCTTGGGATTCATAGGTTTTCCATCTGCTACTCCATAATAATATTATTGGGTCTGAAGTGATCTTGCCCATCCACAGTGGATCGGAATAACAGCTACACATTTCCTTTTCATCTTTTAAAAATAAATTACAGCACAGTAGTTTCCTCTAAGATAATTAGGAAGAAAATGAAATACAGGAATAGTACAGGATAGTCTCTGATAGTTTTCCATGAGCTTAGCAAAGAATATCTTATTTCAGATCAACTACACTTAAGACCTAAAACGTTTTTAATGAATAACACAATTCAGCCATTAAAAAAAAGTGGCTGCCCCCTCGTAAAAAGAAGAAAAATGCATGAGGTTATTTTGCGCAACAGCGGTATAAGGAAGCTGCTAGGCTAAATATACTTTGAAAGTTACTGGTGTCCCAGGAAAATCATTACATGTGAGGCAGAGTCACTATTATTGCTTAGCATTAAGCTTAAAAGAGCTCTGTTATGGCCAATTTACGAGACTTACTGCCATTGAAAAAGTACCTAACCCTATTTACTAATATTTTATTCTGATTTTGTTGCAGAGAAGCGTATGCGTGTGCGCACGCGCACTATTTTGACTCTTTTTGTTTTTTAGAACAGTTTGCTTTCTTTAATGAGTATCTCATATTATCTCTCGTCATGACTGTGTACAAGTATAATATATAGGAAGCTAGAATTTGAGTACCTGCCAGGAAGTGGGGGCACCAAAGTGGACTTTGCAAGCTGGACAGCCAAGGTAGATTCCATTGGAGCCATTGGGAACACAAGCGGCTCAGAGGTCTGAGTTGCCACTGTGCTCATCATGGGCAGGATCCTTTTATTATCAGCTTCATTTGCTCCCAATCTTACAGGAGCTAGGGCATTGAACTCCGGAGAACCAGTTCTTATTTTACTTGACCTTAATTCAACAAGAATTATTAGGTATTAAACACAAACACTGTATTTATTTATTTTAATTTATTGACATGTTGCATAATAAGTAGTAACAAATTGATATAGCACTGGAAGATCTTTTTGTTTTGTTTATATAAACTACAATTGCTGATACGACTTATGGTCAAGAAAGATCTAGCGCAGGGTTGCAGAATTTCTTCCAGCCTGAGAGCTGAATTCCATTTTGAGAAGCTTTCAGGGGGCACATTCCAATATTCACTGGGGATGAGGGCAAAAGGGGCAGGGTGAAAATTAACTGTATACGTTAATTTAATGCTCTTATGGCCCATAGCTAAACCTTAGGAGAGGCATTTCAACCTTTTAGAATGAGGGGAAAAACTGCACAAAATCTGGGAAACCCCTAAACAATTGGTGCTTAGGGGAAAGGGAGTGTGGCCACCTGTAAAGCCTTAAGAGGGCCCAGACTGAGATCCTGGCCTGAGGTTTTGCACTCCTGATCTAGTGTTTTGGGTTGCCAAATGTGCCAATTTTTCCTTCTTGGGATAACTCAGGAAATCACCTCTGGGTAAGGTAATCTAAGAAAATCACAGTTTCCTTCTATGGAGATGGCATTCTCTTAGTTCTTGACTGACCAAAAAATTCCATGTCCAACTTCATTCCCTAAAACCAGATGTTACCATCCTTACACAGAATTTGACTGGGAGTACTATGAATTACTGAGTCGGCATCACTTGACACACCTTAGAAAGATCACTCTCATTGTAGAGGTGGTGGTGGTGCAGAGAGAAATGTGACTTGCAGTGTTTCCAATGTAGTGCCAGCATTTTTCCACCAAGGATATACCAACCAGGCTGCTAATGGTTGCTGCCCTACCAATGTCCCTTCAATGAACATGTTTCCTCTCCAGGGATTGATACCGATGAAATAAATTATAATTAAGCAGCATTACTGAAGATTAGCTTCCTGTATAGGAGCTAGAATTTTTATTTGGTTCTCTAACCAAATACACATGTAAACAGACATCCACCCTTCACATTGATGCCCCAAGGGAACTATAGTATGTCTGCGGTTTCTGCTGTTACTGGATGTTGCTGCCATCTTGTGGACTACAGCATACCTCGTAAAAGGAATGTAAGTTTGTACTCCTACCTACACTCAAGGCAGTGTTCTCAGGCTAGCCAAATGCACACAGCTATAATGACATCACAGTTAACACTTCTGGACAGCTAAAAGGCTTGTGATCAGCTTCAGAATGGTTTCTTGGCTGACTTGGATATCAGTCTTTTTTGATGAAGTATCAAAGAAAGGATCAGCTGTGAAATGAATGTGGAATTTGCTCTTGGTTGCTGCCACAAACCCAGGTGGATTGTATATAAAAAGCACTTAATATTTCCATCTCTTGCTCTAACTCAGAGGTAGGAAACCTGAGGCCTGTGAGCTGCAGGTGGCTCCCACTGTCCCTGAAAAAGTTTTTTTTAAAAAATATTTAGGTTAAAAAAGGTGTCTGTTTAACTACAGAGCATAACAAAGTCAACTTTAGCTTGTTTTCAAGCTAGATTCGATCCTTTTAGGGCCCCATTTAGCTTGCAAACAAGCTAAACTTGAACTTTTTTGATGCTCCTTTGTGTCCTAACGAAGGACAGAAACGTTTGGTCACCTGACAGACTGGCCTATGGGGGAGGGTGTGTGTCCGGGGGTCAAAAAAGCCCCTAGACCTCCCAAAGGTGTAACTTTTGTTGGAGTGTAATATCCTTCTCTGTCCCTCCACAGAATGCCATGCCAAGCAGAGTTACAGATCAGGCCCCAGGACGTAAGAGGGGAAGTTTGTACATGGTAAAAGCAAAACTTGTAGCAGGTAGCAGGAAAAAAAGTTCTCTTGGATCTCACTCCCCACCCGCCTCATTTAACAGGAATTTAGTTAGGTTTGAAGAACAAATAATAATCTGTGGTTTATATTTATGCAATATAAACAGAATGTAATCAGTAAGTCTGAGACTACCTAGTATAAGATTTTGCTGTTTTGGACACAATGGCTACTTGGCTGCTAACACTTAAAATATGAACAGAAGCAGGTGGATGAGGTGCACACTTGGGTAAGGCCTCCAGTGGATTGTTGTAGAAAAGTTCTCTGAAGAAGAAAATGTATAATGTGAATTCACAACATAACACTTCTGACATAAGCCATTCTTTTAAGATTCCTTCTCACAGTTCAAATGCATTTGGAGTTGGTTTAGCATTACATGTTAATATTAATATTGTAGTTTGGTTTAACACTAATGTGTGTTTTTGAATGTTCAATAAATTAGATCACACTAAGGGGTTACTCTGACAAACTTTAAAACTGTTCCTCTACTACAGCCATAGCTATAACTTTACAAATATCTGCATGGTCAACATAGAAGTCAAAATTGCTGGGCTAGATTGATTTTCTGTACATCCCATTGATTTTAATGGGTCTACTGTAAAAATGGTGAATTTTGGATCGAACCCACCAAATCTTTATTTTCTAACTAAATGTAATATTTGATGCCCTTTGGTAGTGCCAGTTATTGTAAAACAGTGAGTTATTTGCTGAAAAACCATTATTGGTAGTACAGGTCACTTGCAAGTTCAGGATAAGACACTTTTTCCACAGACATTTTGAATATTAGTAGTAAGGAAATAATAAATAGTTCTAAAATATGAAACAGACTTTCGAAATGTAATTTAAGAGTGTTAGTACAAAAAAGATTGTCTGTCCCAATTATCCCAAAAGCTCATTACGAATTCTTTGATTGTTTCCTGGCCATTGCTAACAACTATATGCCTGTATTCTGAATACTGTATGTCTGTATTCATTGACATTGCACAGAAGCAAGTGGAGCAATTACTGCATAGTCCAAGTGGAGCAACCAATTTTTTTCCCTCCTGAGATTTTCTACCACATAAGACCCATAACACAAGTGAAGAGAGCTGAATGAGGAGAAGAGATACAGTCTCATAGAGAATAAATGTGTGGCAGTAGGTTGCTCCTTCCAAATATATCATCACCTCCTACACCAAATTCATAGTTTTAAATACTAAGCATTAAAAATCTGCAGCCTACGAACTTGGCAAGGTTCCTCACTGAAAAAGATCATGTTTGAGAAACTTTGGTCCGGCACTCTTGCTTGGCGGAAAATTAAAGAGCACACAATGAAATTGAGTCCCATACGCAAACATGGTTGTTCCCATTAATCTATGCTGATGATTTCTTCGATTATCGATGTGAAACTGTTATTCAAACTGGGCTAACCCATTTTCCAGTAATAGCAAGTAACATAAAAATAAATGAGGCAAATGAAGAGTTTAAAAAACAAAAAGATAAAGTAACGATGAGCAATATTTACCTTTTAAGAGATGTAGTAGAGAGATTAGGTCCAGAAAGTTTAAGAGAATAAATAGTTGTAGCTGGATCTTTTATTATGGAACTATCTGAATCTGCTTCTGCCCTGATAGATAGCAGTTGGTTTCAATTCCATTCCGGAAGTCGGAAAATAAGTCAAGTTCACAAAGAAAATTTTAAAACTGACATTTTAATTCAATCTGACAACAAAATATTAAAATATTAATCCTTTGAGTCAACAAAGACAACAAGTGTCTGTCATGGTGAAACACTGGCTGGTACCTATACCAAAGCAGAAGGTTGCTGCATTTTGTAGATTTCCTACCACTAATTTGAAACAGGTAAAGCTGAACAGACCCAACACAATTTGACCTTGAGAACATTCTAAACTTCATTCCCTAACAGAGATAGGAGATCCTAAAGATGACTCAGTTTACCCTTAGTTTAAAATGCTTTAACAGCACCTTTGAAATTTTGGAAGTTTCAGTACAAATGGCCTAACATTCAGACCTAATTACAGCTCAGTATAAAAATCAATTCTTCCTTTTGGCTAATGGAACACATATTGCTATGATATATAAGTTGTGGTTTTGTGGGTTTTTTGTAGTAAAAGAGGAAAGATAATCCAATCCCCCACCACATCCTCCCTTTCCCTTGGTGCACTGCTCTGTGGAGACATGTCCTCTTGTGCATAAAATTCCATTCTCCCTCTCAGTAGCTTCCCAAGGGCAAAACATTGTCCCCACAGCAGGGTTGTGCATGCCCAATGTTATGCATAGAACAGCAAATGATACAGCCCTTGATCTCTTTCAATATGGGGGGTGGGGGGACAGATGTAAAAATTTCTACTCCCCACCCCACGCCCACCTCCCCGTTCCACAGACCAGCAATAAGCAGTGTGGTTAGGTGGTGAATGCTATGACCAAGATAATACTTTATCTTTCAAACAAGCATCAGTTAAAATTAACTACTTAAGGATAAGGCTGACTTCTTAAAGTATTACCAATGTGCGTTTAATGGATATCATAAAATGATTTTCCTCATTACAGATTAGTCATGCCAGTGACCTGTGAACTGACGGAATAAGTATGGAGAAGCAGACCTTTGAGCAGGTAACAGTAATGTTGGTTCTTCTGACGCATCAGGTATCACGCAGGTCTGGGTAGCTACTGAATGAGAATGCTGCACCTCTAGTCCATTAGTTAGATCTGTAGAAATGCTTTACACATAATGATAACACAACGCACACATTGGTTTACGCTACTAGGCATGTGTTTCAATGGTTACGTTTCCAGGGGACAGAAATTTGCTAACCTGAAATCTACAACAATTTGAAAGTGCTCAAAATTGTTTTAACAAATGCACTAATTTGACTAATAGACAACAGATAGATTGGCTTTTTAATGGTCTTTAATTCTGAGCAAGCTATATATACACAAAAACACAGATGAGTATTCATTTGTATTAACATATTTTGGCATTCAAAAGTTCTGAGTGAATCAGTGATAGACAGGAAGAAATATTCATGCATGCTTCAATGATTGTTTTTGCCTTTTTTATTTATATGTGTTGGTTCAACTTTGTTTTCTAAATTCTCTTTGTCTTTATGAAGCTTTCATGTCTCCCTGGAGATTTCAAAGTTATCTATAAGCCCACATCAACCAAAATGTTACTATTCACATTTTTTCTACATATAAACTACATTAATGACTATAAACTAATAGATTACTGTATTGACCCAAGAAAATGCACCATACACCTGCAGCCTGATCCTAGCATTTAAAACAAATGGGCTTAAGCATGCCTCCCTGTTCATAAGCCTAGTATAAAGCCCATATTGCTATGGACACTACTAGTCCTGCTCTTTTCCTGCTTTTTTGCCCCTCAGTCCCCTCAGCACACAGAGGTTCAGGAATAATGCAAATGTGGCTCATGCATAATGAACCCCCCTACAAAATGTGCATGAAGCATGGCCCTGCCCCCTCCCTTGCATGCCCTAGTTGGCCGCCTCTGTCCATTTCCCCTGGGGCCTGCTTTTGAGCCACATTGATTGATTGATCAAGCAGGGTTATCCATCATCCCACTGGCAGAGGGGTGTCCTGCCTGGCACAGAGGAAATTAACTGCTATTAAAGTTCAAGCTTTATTCGAGCTTCCAACATTTTCTGCTCTTCTACACTGCTCAAGCTTCAGTTTAAAACAAAAACGAGCTAAATTAGTCTAGTAGATCTTGAGTAATATGTCTTACACTACTGTATTCTTACATAAGATCGTAAACTTGAAATGCTGTAGGCTTCCTTTGTAGTTTGCCTGATGAAGAATTCTGTATAATCTGTGTAAAGCTTGCACCAATTGTGTTCTTATTGATAATATCTATCTCTATCTATCTATCTATCTATCTATCTATCTTTATGGGATCTATAATCATTTTCTATACCTGTAAATAAAGTGACAAGCTGATTGTGCTCCCCTTCATGCTTATTTGTGGCCCTCTAAGTGAATGAGAAATAGCCACTGTATGGCTCTGATCTGTCCCACCTCACTATGACTTATGGTGTTATTCAGTATTAATAAATAACTCATTATACCCAAGGTCTCCTCAGGTAGTGTCACCATATTTGCCATATTCCCTTTGCTGGGCTGGGAGCACACTTGATCTCTCTAAATCTGGACAAAGGAAGAAGGATAAGGCCTGGGGAAAGTCTGCAAGGAAGAAATCTATGAAATCATGTCACAGTATTTGCTACATGCTCAAAATGGTTGTTGTTGTTGTTGTTGTTGTTATTATTCCAAAAGGCAGGGTTTACAGATGGAAATCAACATAGAAAACATATACTAAAGAGCAAAAGAAACTTGTGACAATTCCTTACTTTGCTAACTCTAATTTGGGGGTCATTTAAAGAGTACTACAACTATGTATAAGTGGGACAAGGACAGGCTTAGAGATGGCCTTACAGGAAAAAGGGGGATCAATGACTGAAATTAAAAGCCTTGAGCAGGAGAGGGAAATGGCTGAGAGATGGCAGGTAGAAAGATCTATGACGTGGGGAAAACAGAAAAGAGGGCAACATTAATGGCTAAAAACCATGTTTGCAATAAAATTGATTTATGCATCTTCCGAGGGGGGGGGGGGCTGTACTAGACTGGTATTTGTAGCTTGAAGAGGTAGCTAATGGTTAACAGCTGAGAGTAAAATAAAATCTGGTAGCTATTAAAAACCTCCAAGTCTTCTAGCAGATGGGAGACAGGCATGCATGCAGGTAAACTGAATACTTACTGTGGCAGGAAAAGGGTTTTCCTTGGACTACCCAAAAGTGATGACATAAAGTAATGAGCATGGAAGCAACTGAATGACTTTCCATCCCTTCAAAGCAGTCAAAATAGTGACACACAGAGATCAGGAGAGGCTTAGTTGCATCACACACGCTACCCAATGCCACAACTATTCATGTTCAATGAGAACTGATGTGGCATGTTGATACTAAGGGTTGCAGAGAGAACAAAAGGAAACAACTGAAAAATGGGGCTGCAGTAAGGCCTATAGGTGGGGAAATATCAGAAAAAGAGGTATATTGCTTATAGATGAGCAGAGAGAAAAATGGCACGTGCTATGGCAGAGAGAGAAAAGGAAGCAAGTGGAGCTGTAGTGGAGCAGGAAATAAAGAGAATATGTACTACAGGGTCAATAAAACTGGTGAGTATCATAGGAATAGAGAATATTTAGAGAGAACGGCTTGCCTAAGGCCTCCTAATGAGGCAGAGAAGATATTTCAACCACCGACTTTCTGATTTGTAGCTTAGAGAGCAATCCTATGGTCCCTGGAACAGAGTCCCAGGGACCATAGGACTGCTCAGAAATACCCTTCCCAGGTCAGAGACAATGCTCTGACTTCGGAAAGGGGAATCAAAGATCCACCCCTCCCTTGCTCCTTTGCAGTTGGCTGCCTTTCAAAAAAGCAACCTCAGAGGAGGAGGAGGAAACGGGGCACACTGGTAGGCAGGCAGAGTGGAAGACTGGAGAGGCCAAGATACGAGATATCCTGAGCCTCCTCCAGTCTCCTTCCCTTTCCCTGAAAAGCACCCTCACTAAACAGGCTAAACAGCTTGTCTAGTGACAATCACCAAAGCTGGAGGGCAGGGAGGAGACAATCACCTCCACTGCTTCTCTCATCTTGCCAGCTTCAGCCCAGAAGGGCATAGGAATCTTGGAAGCAGTCAGGGTGCGATCAATAGGATTGTGTCCGTAATCTCTTTATTTTGATTCTGAACCTAGCTAGTATTCTCGAGATACTAATATGAAATTTAAGTTATGGTTGTATTATTACAAATAACAGCAGCGTATGTAATCTATAGCATGAAGTCAAAATGGATATAAAACCACAGAGTAACACTCAAAAATAGATACAACATCCCCCCCCCCAAAAAGTCACTGTAAGTACTGAATAAAGGCCAAATAATTTTAACATAATGAAATGAGCTTGCATTTAAATCAAAAACGTTAACAGTTTAATTTAAAGAATACACTAGCCAACTGGAAAACACAGCACAACAATATTTTTTCAACAATCAATGTACATATCACAGATCATTCTCTACATTGCGGTGTACATGCATTAAACAGAGATGTGATGTTTTACTACATTTACAAATGTGACAACTTAGGAAAAAATATTCAAACAAATCTGAGATTTCCCCCCAAATGTAAGAGCTTGAATCTGTGAAAGATTTCATTGTATGTATTTAGACACTAGGTTAAGAATTTCCTCTTTAAGCAGGCATGTAATCTTTCATTCTTTGGTCGATTATTAATTTTACTGCTGGCTACTCAATGTTTTTAATATTTTAAAATGTTTAATACTGTATTATTATTTTTGTTACTCTGTTGTTATTATTTGGTTTTATGACTGTAAACTGCCCCAAGGGCATTTGCCAATTTGGCATTATACAAATCTAATAAATAGAAATACAATTTGATCACAAATAACCAAAATACAGCATTTATGAAGAATTTACTGTGGTTTGGTGTTTTTAATTCTACCACATAACAAGAAAGCACAAGCATACTTTAGTAGTTTTATCGCTTGCCATAGTATATTGAAATTGTTCTGCACACGTGACTGTTAATCTCAAACAAGTGAAGTGTTACCTTAAATCTCCATTTCCTGTTTGACTTTCCCTAGAGATAAGTCAAGTCAACAAACAGTGAGCTGCAAATATTGCTGGAGACACAAGATGCAAGTCTAGAGCATATATATTGCTATGAAGTAAATGCCACAGACAAAAACTCTGAAACTTGGGGCAATTCAAGTAAAGGTTTGCTTCTGTTTATTGTAAGTAGAAGTATTATTATTTTTCCCTAAGTAATTTGTCTGTAATGAGAAGCCACCATGGGTGAATTTTCCCAAAGGGCTTCTCATTGTAGTCGCCATTTTGAAAACTCAACCAGGGTGGTGGTGCTGGAGCTTGTTCTTATATATGGCCTTTGTGGGGTGAATTGTTGTGGTGCTTAACAATCCACCCACACCCCTAAAACAGGCCATGTGTTCTGGGTAGCTTATTAACCACCCCAACAACCCACCCTCATCAGATTCATATGTAATGACAAACTGTGGTGCGCCCCCACCAATTTTTAAAATGCAAAATGACAATCCCTGCAGGGAAATTCATGTGTTGTGGCTTGCCATTATGACTGAACCAGGTCTCAACCTTTGAGTCTGGGTTTGCATAACACACTAACCCACATTCAGTGGTTGAGTGTGAGCTGCTGTTGAACCATGAGTTAGCATGTTGTCTGAACGCAGCACATTTTTCACAGAGTGGCTTGTTAACCATGCAGTGTAGCTTATTTTTCTTGAACAAGCCACCTTGAGAACCCATGGTTTGTTGTTCAGGGTGCTTAACCAGCCCCACTGCACGGTAAGTACGCCAATCTGTAGAAAATGTCCTAGGTTCATAGAACATGCTAACTCATGGTTCAACAAACACATGGTTCAAAACATACTCAATCACTAAGTGTGGTTATCATGTTGTGTTAATAATCCCTCTGTGTATGTACGCCCAGACTGTATATAGAATGGAACAGCAGGTAATATTTCTTCAGTAACAGTCAAGGCAATATATGAGTAGAACACCTATTAGCAGAGTTCAAAAGACCTCAAAGAAAGGCAAGAGGGGAAAAAACTTAAAGGCAGCATTTATTAAGTACTCTTCAAACATCACAAAGCATAAATTAAATGAATATGTATTTGCTATAATACATTATATTACAGAGTAATAGGCATCATCAAAATTGCATCCAAAAAATTCCACCCCATAATAAATAAAACCTACATTCACTACCTCATACTATTTTCATTTGTTGTTTTACATGGCTGTGATATAACATTATGTTTTGTGACCAGCGAGAGTTCAGACACATCCTCACGTATACACAGTGATATTTCTCTCAAGTAGTGGGGCGTACTATGCTAATATTGCTAAAATCCCTTTAACTGGAACCAAAAAAAGCCCTTTTCTCTCTTTATGCTTTTAAAACATTTACATCCTGCTCTAAGATACATTCACTACTGAATTCAAACAGATCTATATAGGAAAACAAAAAAACACATGATTTTACTAAATTTAAACAGAGCTATATAGCAATGGCTGTTAAATAAGGGCTTACTGTGCCTATTTTCCAAAGTAAGTATTTCTGCAGCCTATTCTTTCTCTGTGCGTTAGCACAATGGACTTAAGATCTGCAGCTAACAGCTAGTCAGAAAAGCCATTCTAATTGTTCTCCAAGCCATTATGAACATTTTATGCCACGTGTTTTGGTTATCTGTTTCGATACAGATTTTAAAACAAAACATGTTCATCTCATTCTTTACACATTGGTAGGAAACTGTTAGAAAAGTATAGAAAAGGCTAGAATTTCTCATGTAGTTAAGAAGTGAATGTTTGTTTCATTTCATTCTTTGCAAAGCATTTGGAAGAGAAAGAGGAAGAAAGGGGCACATGTTTTTGTGTGTGTGTGTATGTTATTAGAGCTTGGCAAGTCACTGGACGTTAAGGACACGTGCTGAGACGCCATGGTGCCAGTCACGTAATTTTGTGTATCTGGGACCTATGATGTGGAGGGGAACCTTTTCCCTGTGGAAAGAAGTGACAGAAGAGAGAGATAAGAAGAAAGAGGTTTGCATCTCAACTCACTTCATGCATGAACCAAAACATGCAGAATTCATGCATTCATGGCAATCCTGGGTGTTTTCTCTGACTGTCCCTTGAGCTCTTGAGGCAAATTTCATTAAAATTAGAGTCAAGAGAAAGCAAGTTCCTAGCCCATATGCTGTGAAAGTGTATGTTCAATACCTGCTGAAATCTCAGAAGCCAGAATGGAAGCTTGATTGCCAGGTAGCTCACAATTACGCAAAACAAATTATGCAAATTTGTTCAAATTGTACAATTAATACTGATCACTGAATTTAGCATTTCTTGGTGCATAATTTTTTGAAACGCTGAATCCAAGTAGCTGTTTTTAACAGTGTTTAGCATTCACATAATCTGTGTCAGCGTATTTTCTTGTAACTACAGCATTCACTGCATGGCCAGTATATTGCAACATATCATCTTCCCTTGTGATGCAAACTACAGAAAAACAAACTGCAGATAATCTGCACATCCCACACACTTATATTCTGAAGCACGTTGTAGAATATCTGCTCTGTGCCCACCATATCCGATTCAGGACTGATTCAATAAACACAGATTTAGAGAAAAATCTGTAGGATATAATAAGACCTTTATGCTTTTGAACACTCCCATTTGTTAGTTCAATGTGGACTTTCCTGCATCTCCTTCTCTGTCCACCCATCCTAGATAAGACTTATCCCACTATTACCAATTTGGATTGCTATGAAGGGTGAATATCTGTAGAATAGATCCCATTCAGGCAAGGAAAAGGTATGGGCTACAAAGAAGCTTCAAACATTTCCACACATGCATATACGTTCAAAAAATATGAGCCTTTGGGGGATTACAGCAGCCTGCCTGGCTGGTAATGTAACCTACTTTTCAAAGCAAGCATTCAACAGCATTCTAATTCTTGCTATCATGCTTACCTATCAATCTAGCTATCTAAAATTATTTCTAGGCTGCCTTTAAGGATAGGATCCTCTCAAATGCTCTTAACAGTTTTTTGTTATTGTTGAAATGTGGCCACAGTTTTAGCAGTTAGCACATAACCTTGAAACATTTATCATTCATTTCATAAAAGGAAAAGACCAAATACAGATGAAAAGGCAATTTAAAGATGAATAGGCAATTCCCTCTGTTTCTGGTTAGGGTTGCAAATATTCAGGGGGAAATACCTTTTCCTTTAGCACAAATGCCATTTCCTACTATCTTGGCTCCTGCTCGTATTTTTACACATGTACTGAAAAAAATCTGCAAATTGGCCAAGTTTTAAAACAAAAATCCATCCTTGCCAAAGAGATTGAGATTTTTAAAGGACAATTTTGAGCCCTATCCTAATGCCTACAACATGCAAACAAGGAAATCAAAACGTTAAAAATATATATTTTCACACCATCAATTACAAATAAACCATGCAACATATCAATAGATATTTTAAATAATTAACTTACTTTGTCTTCTTTGTATTCTCAGGCTCTGGTTCTTTCACTGCAAAGAAATGAACCACCAGTTAAATTTCCTCTTTCCTACTATCATTTTGAATCAATGAAAAACCAAACACAAAACACGCAACATTTTACATAGCTAATTTTAAATAGGGGTCCAGTCTTATGAGAATAGCAGGTAGCCTCCAAGCATGGAGGGTGTTGAGTATCCAATGCAGGGCAGATGGAGGGCAAACACACTCTTCACCTCTGCGGGAGGAGTGGTGGAGCCAATTTTTGCCTCTCTCCTCCTTTTATTTTTTCCCATTAGTTGGGCTTCTGAACCCATCTGCTGGAATTGTGCTGGTGGGGAGGGGCTTGAGAAGCCATAGGATAGAACGTATCCTGGCCTCTCCTCCTCCCTCCCTTCCCCATCCCAGTGGAATAACTGCTTTTCCCTCTCCCTGAAGCATCTGAAACCTTCGGAAGCAGCAACTGCAATTCTTTCCACGGGGGTTGCAAGGGGATCATAACACAGAGTTCCCTTCCCTATGTCACAGCAATGCCTATGGCCTTAGGACGGGGGGACTCCAAAAAATTATATGGACCCTGGGGCCACAGGATTAAGCCCTAATAAATTTTTCATTATAGGTCCAAGTGGTTACTCACTGTGTTCAGTGCCAGTAATCTGTGCAAGGATGCGGAAAGAACGTGACTGGGTAGTTCCTGTCCTCGGGTGCCAATCCTCTGTATCCTCCATCAGTCGTTTCTTGCTGTTGTTGCTGTGAAGGGGTGGATGATAAAACTCTGTATTTGTATACACAACATGCTTCCGTGGTGGACTAATGAAATGAAGATAAGAAACCAGTAAGCAAAATAGTATTTGAACAGCAGTATTACTTTTTCTGTCACATTAAGTAAAGATGAGATGTTAAACATCTGCATTGAAATAATTTTTGCTGGAATGTTCAGCTCATCATTTCATGATAAATGCATTTCAAATTAAGGCATAAAAGCAGTCAAGGTTTAGCCATACACTTTTTATGTATTGAAGTGATTTATATCCCACCTTTCTGCCAACAACAAAATACAGATTAAGACATACCCCCACCAAAAAAGGTCCTCTAAAACAATTTAAAACAGAATAAAAGTACCCAAACACTTTAAACCCCTTCAGCAATAGATCAGTTTATGTGCCAAAGGACCTGCCTGAATAAAAATATATTTGCCTGCTGGTGGAAAAACAACAGAGAGGAAGGCAACGTAGCAGGGATTCCAAAGCCAAGGAGCTCCTTCCCACGTTCTCAAGGCTAGCACTGGGAGAGCAGGAGATCTTTACCCATGTGAATTGAGCCATTATCAATTACAGAAGCTGGTTATGCACATACAGAACAGTTTCAAGCAATTGTAAATTATATGTATACACACACATTATGAGGTCTCCATTTGAAAACTGTGCACACTATTGAACCATATACACATAGGCGTGATTTTTGTAATTACCGTTTAGGTGGGTTTTTCCTTTTATGTATTTGAAATGCAGGAGAATAAAGCAAGTCCAGTGTAAGCAGAAGGAGGAGAAGGAAGAAGAAAGAAAGGCAAAAGAATTAAGAGAAAGAAGTTAAAAAGCTCCTAGTCACCAAATATACTTATTACATATTAAGTTTTTTAAAGTTTTATTCTTCCACAATTCAGACAAGGGGCTTTTATTTCTTTGTATGTATCACTTCTATTTCTTGTGTTCCCCCACTCAACCTCACTGCTTTGTTTGAGGATGTGATGCTTATTGTTCAGAAGAACTAAAAAAAACCCACCCTACCCTGTTACAACTATGCACGGGAGCGTCCAGGCTCATAGCCCCCAGTTACACTGAAAGGAAGTGTTATTGAATCTGCTGAAGCAATCCTTCACTCAATGTCAATTGTTCCTGAAAAAGGGTGTCCTATTTGAACCATGTTGGGCCTTTCAAGGCTTCTTCTTCTCCAATGTTGTTTGTATAACCCAGACCACAAAGATGACCAGTATGCCTTCAGTAAGGCACACTCAACTTAAAAAACAAAGCAAAAAACAGCTCTAAATTTTCAGGTTTTGAGGTATCTGTAATGGCAGAGTTGGAGGGACCTTGGAGGTCATGTACTCTAATCCAATCCCCTGCACAATGGAGGGACCATAACTCAGTGGCAGAGCACATTTTGCATGCAGAAGGTCCCAGGTTCAATCCCCACCATCTCCAGGTAGAACTAAATAAATAAATAAAGTATGCCTGAAATCTTGGAAAGTCGCTGCCAGTCGGTGTCAACAACACTGGGTGAGATGGACCAATGGTCTCACTCATTACAAGGCAGCTTCCTATGTTTCTAACACAGGATGCAACTGTAGCATCTTTGACTGATGGGCTTTCAGCCTCTGCAGGTGAGCCCACCATTTTCCAAGGCAATCTGTTTCATAGTCAAACATCTCTAGCCATTGGAAGTTTCTCCTAATATTGAGTTGAAATCTGCTTCTTTGAAATTCCTATCCTCTAGTCCTCTTTGAACAACTGATTTAGCACACATTTAGTGCATGTAATTTAGTGTACAATGAAATTCTATGTACAGAAATATTATAAAATTGGAAGGGTGCATGAAGAATTACTTTTCAAAATAGATGAGCAATAAAACCAAAATTAATCTTTTGGAGCATGATTTCTGTGTGCCCTATTGTGATACAATTGCATGATTTTACTTTTTAAAAACATACTTAAAAAGCAGGGCGCTGAGAAAACAAACTGATTAGAGGGAGACTAGGAATTAATTGACAAAGGCTAACTACAGAATACAGCATTATTTTATGTATTGTTGCAAGGCAATAGTTGCTTAAATATTAAGAGGCAAATTATATTAGTGTAGTACTTACACCTCATCAGGGTTACTGAAGGAAGGAGGGACAGAACATAAGACAGACAATGGAGATGATTCCAGAGTGATGGAGTACAGATAAGATATCATACATAAAAGTGAAGCAAAAAAAAGTTAATAGAAAATTAATTCCAAAATTAAAGCCATGTAGAAAAGGAATAAATCTAATTAAAAAGATTTAATAGCAGACTCATTTAATAATGAACAAACGTATTAGTTAAAAGCTAACAGAACTTTGGTTGGTAAGTATGACATAATTTCTTGTTGGCTCTTCCTAGTAGTTACCAAGACTGGTAGCAAGATGGTGCCACAGGCAAAGGTAAAGTTGCAACTTAACTTTTCCTCCAGAAGTCAATTTATACGATAATGCTTGTAGTTCAGTCAAGCCAGAAGAGTAGCGGAAAGGCAGTGATTTGGAGGAAAATGGGTGCTAAAGAAAACTTTGTTTATCTTAATTTAATTGGAACATATTTAGCCGCACAATTGTCTCAACTACTGCAGTTGACCATGTTCAGACGACACGTTAAGCCACAGTGGTCAAGCACTTTGAGCTAAACATTATGGCTTAGCGCATCATGTGAAGCATTCCTAACCATAGTGGCTAGATAACCATGATGGCTAGATAACTATGGTTTAAACACACTCACTAACCATTTGCTGCAAAAGGGTTAGTGGCCTAACCATGGCTTAGTGTGTTGTCTGAACAGGCCCACTAAGTCTAAATTGTATGCATTAGACATTAAAACAACAGAATTCAGAAATGCTATTATCTTTTCTGTTTGTTATTCAGAAAGCCACACAGATGTAAAACACATCCACACCATGTCCAATGTAAATTCAAATAAGTCATATTACTTTCTTTTTAAAAAGCCAGAACTGTTTTGCAAAAGTTTAATTCTGAAATGCAACAGAGTTATTCAAAAGCATAAAAACACAACTCCACTCAAGTGCCATTGATACTAACTTTGTTGTTGTTGTTACCTGTAAAGGAAAAAAGCGTTTTATACATTTATTGAAGTCTTCCCTACTGCTCTGCCCTAACACAGCTCTGCCCAAGTACATTTTGATCTGAAATATACCAGTAACCTTATAAGAAAATGTTTCATCCAGTGAAGAACCAAGTGATCAGTCTTATACCAAAAATAATAATAATAATAAAAAAATCCATGCATGGGTTGACAAGACAATCTACATAAAAACACTGCCACTTAAAAAGGAAACCAGCTGTCAGTTGAACACAGTCCTTTCAGGATAGCAGCACAGACATAAAGACACATCCACATTTCATTATTGTAAGGCAGGTTTATGGAAGAGGTCTGAACCTTTGCATTAATTGTTGACTAGAAAATGATGTAGTAAAAGTAACTAACTGCTTGTATCTCTGTAACTAGCATACTAAGTCTAAAATGGAAGCCACAGTTAAACGCAAATCCTGCTTTAGGGAATACTGGAGTCCTAAAAGGCAGCTAAGAAATGCATAAAATAAAAGGGCAGTCATGCATCTGTAGCTTTATTTTACACATCTTTAGTGGGACTTACTTACAAGTCAATATGCATAGGAGTGTACAGTAAGTCTTGCTTAGGCAAGTTTAGTTTTAATGATTTGAAGCCATTTTATTTTTAGAAAATTGAAATTCTACTGAAACTTGGAGTTAAGATATGTGGGCATTGATGAACCATTATGACATATTGTTAAGCAGGGCTGGTATACCATGCTGATTAAGAGCATGAACTAGAAGTCCCCAGTTCTAATTTGAATTTTCCCAGAGTGATCCTAAGCAAGCCAAATGTGGTCTATCTTAAACACCTATTGTATGAATTAGTTTTGAGCACACAGGAAAGAAGTTCCACAAATATTAAACACATACACATAATGTGCACTCCTATATATGTCTACTCAGAAGTAAGTCCTGTTGTTTTCAATGGAGCTTATGTCCAGGTAAGTGAGGAGAGGATTGCAACCTTTCTGAATATAAATTGTGGCTAATAATTAATATACAATTTCAAAAGCCTGCTTATATAAGCATACTTCATATTAAAAGCTTTCACATTTTGATTTAGAATTATGAGTCATTTTAAATGTATAGGAGCAATACACATGCAAGGGTCATCCTTGCTTTCATTTTATACTTTGGAAAATTGTCCTCTCATTTCCCTGGATTAGTTTCTCTAATTTTGCAAGTAATTGTTCTCAAACTATGCCCTCAAAACACAAAAGTAAGAACTACTAATTGCTTGTGCTCAATCTCAAAGTACACTGCATGTATAGATCTGACTTGCTACTGACCAGGAAGACCTTTCAGTAAACAGATTGTATTACTGAGGTCTAAATATATTTGTAAAAAGGGCAGTGCAACGACTTGCTGTTTAATCAGCACTAGATCTCTCATGTGTAAGCAAATTCTTTTCACACTAATAATTGCTTGAGCATCATTTGAAACCATAATATTTTCAGTACAGCTAAGCCCAACAAGTCTACAGCTTCTTTTACTTTGCCAGATAACATCACTGAATATATGCAAACAGAAAGTAGACTTCAGAGGGATTTTGAGTAGACTTCAGAGGGATTTTGAATAATGTAAAATTGCTTAGCTACATGAGCATCCAAATTGCAGTAGTGCTTCTGGTATATTTCTGTAGCACAAAACTTTATTTGGTGATGTGTGCAGTGAAGGAAAACTACACTTACTATATAGCACTGCATCAAGAAACGTTTTAAAAAAGGAGACAAAGACGTAATTAATGTGATAACCTGGATTTCATCTACTAGTTATTTAATCCTGTCTCATTTCTAGTAAATTGTAACAACCTATGTTTATATGCCATAAAATTGACTGACTGACTGACTGACTGACTGACTGACTGACTAGCATAAAATAAAACTTGGAAACTGCTGTAGTTTAGGGGCCTTGAACATGAGAGTTCCTGATTAAAACCTCACTATAAACTCACTAGGCAAGCCAACTACCTCCAACTTTATAACTATGAGTTCTTACTGATCTACCTTATAGAATCATAGAATAGTAGAGTT
Organism: Anniella stebbinsi; assembly: GCA_029215795.1. Taxonomy (NCBI): domain Eukaryota; kingdom Metazoa; phylum Chordata; class Lepidosauria; order Squamata; family Anniellidae; genus Anniella; species Anniella stebbinsi. The sequence goes on from JARDYH010000004.1 coordinate 210,842,650, forward strand.
GGAAGGGGCCTATGAGGCCATTGAGTCCAATCCCCTGCTCAATGCAGGAATCCAGATGGTTGTCCAGCTGCCTCTTGAATGCCTCTAGTGTGGGAGAACCCATGGCCTCTGTAGGTCATTGGTTCCATTGACATACTGCTCTAACAGTCAGGAAGTTTTTTCTGATGTCCAGCTGGAATCTGGCTTCCTGTAACTTGAGCCCATAATTCCGTGTCCTGCACTCTGGGATGATCGAGAAGAGATCCTGGCCCTCCTCTGTGTGACAATCTTTCAAGTATTTGAAGAGTGCTATCATGTCTCCCCTCAATCTTCTCGTCTCCAGGCTAAACATGCCCAGTTCTTCCAGTCTCTCCTCAAAGGGCTTTGTTCCAGACCCCTGATCATCCTTGCTGCCCTCTGAATATGCTCCAGCTTGTCTGCATCCTTCTTGTGTGGTGCCCAGCACTGGATGCAATACTCAAGATGAGGCCTAACCAGTGCCGAATAGAGGAGAACCAGTACCTCACGTGATTTGGAAGCTATACTTGTATTAATGCAGCCCAAAATAGCATTTGCTTTTTTTGCCGCAATATCACACTGATGGCTCATATTCAGCTTATGATCTACAACAATTCCCAGATCCTTCTCGCTTGTAGTATTGCTGAGCCAAGTATCCCCCATCTTGTAACTGTGCAACTGGTTTCTTTTTCCTAGGTGTAGAACCTGGCATCTATCCCTATTAAATTTCATTCTGTTGTTTTCAACCCAGTGCTCCAACCTATTGAGATCACTTTGGACTTGTTGTGAGTATTCCTGGAGATAACATATATGAAACAATTTGAATATTCAATGCTAAGCATTTATTACAAAAAATCTAAGGATCAGAATTTGGCCTGCTTGCTAAATTTAGATGTTTGTTTTTAGCCTGGGCAATCAGATAGTTTGAATCTTGGCAGCAGAAAGTCATTTTATAATAATAAATTGTAGTTATAAATTGTGTGTATATTTTTAATGCTGATTACTGCAGCTGAATAGCAGGTCCAAACTTTATATTTGCAAAAGCCAGCTTTCCTGGAAGGCTACAAAGCATTTGCCAAGATGTATTTATAAGATTTTCTCTTCATTGAGAGTTGTCAGGAACTCTTCCCATCTATTTTTGAGAGCGTAGAACCATCCCATCATCTGTTCATAAGAGCAGTAACAATTGCTATGCCATCTGTGTAACATAAAATGCATTGCAAGGATTCTGCTGAAGCAAATGAGCTGTCAGAAGGGAAAGAAGTATTCTATACAATAAGGTCAAACCTTTTCTCCTTCCAAGCATTTATGAACTTAGAACTATGCACACTGATTCTGTGGACAGACTTCTGAGAAAACATGTGGGGGCTTATTGTATGCACATTTTGCTGGACCTGTCTATGAAACACCTTTTATGTGAAACACTAGGTCTGTACCTCATTGTTACTGGAAGTTCTTTAAAAAACCGAACACTATCTAGAGTAACTTTAAAAATGTATGTTACTGTGCAAAGAATAAATACATCTTTGTTTCATTAAAATTAAAACGGTAAGTTAATTTTGAGTGCTGTCATCTGGAGTTTTAGAGTATGTTGTCATCGGTATGCTGATGACATGCAGCTCTATTTCTCCTTTTCACCTTCATCAAGTGAGGCTGTGGGTGTGCTAAATCGGTGCCTGGCTATGAAAATGGTCTGAATAAGGGCTAATAAACTGAAACACAATCCAGAGAAGACTGAGATGCTGCTAATGGGTGGTTTTTCTGACTGGATGGAGAGTGCTCAATCTGTTTTGGAAGGGGTTGCACCCCTTGAAGGAGCAGGTTTTTGTAGTTTGAGGTTGGCCTCAGTGTTATGGAGTGCATTCTACCAACTTCAGTTAGTGGCTCAGCGAAGCTCCTATCCAGACAGGAATAACCTGGCTTCAGTTGTCTATGCTCTGATAACCTTCAAGTTAGATTACTGCAATACGCTCTACATTGGTCTGCCTTTGAAGATATTTCAGAAGCTGCAGCGCATGCAAAATGTGGCGTCCAGATAGGTAACAGGGACAAGAAGTTCCAAACATATAAAACCACTTCTGGCCCACTTGCATTGGAGGCCTGTATGTTTCCATGCCTAATTCAAGGTGTTGGTTTTATCCTTACACGGCTAGGAACTGGAATACCTGATGGAGTGCATCTCCCAACATGAACCTACCCAAACATTATGTTCATCATCTAAGGCTCTCCTCCAGGTACCTTCTCCAAGGGAGGCTTGGAAGGCAGCTCCAATGGAGAAGGCCTTCTCAATGGTGGCCCCCCAATTATGAAATTATCTACCTGATGACATGCCAATATTGTTATATATTTGCCACTGGGTTAAGACCTTCCTCTTCTCACAGACACTTAGCAGCATACAATGAGATTTTAATCAAATTCTGGATTTTCTTACTATTGATGGTTTAAAATTGTTTAGATATATTGACTTGACAATCAAGCATGTAAAATATATTTGATAAATATCAACTACCAAATGAGCAAGATAAATACATATGGCAGTTCATGTTTATCAAATATACTGTACCTGCTTGACTGGCAAATAAAACTGATATATGATATGATTATGTTTACAGGGAAATAGGGATTTTTAAAGAAGTTTTTACCTGAAATTATGTATAATGGTGCTTCCCAGAAAAAAGGATGAACCAAGGCAAGCTCAAACATGATTCTCTACAGAACAAACTCTCCTCAGGGTGAAACGTTAGAACTCTTAGTATGTAACTGCCCACGTTCAAAGTTATTTCCTCTTCAGTATCCTATTACTGGCTAAATGATTTTTCACAATGACAAAGGAACCTTTAACAAAGCATCTTCTATTATTCAATGCCTGCTTCTCCCCTTACAAAACTGGGATTCAAACCATACTACACAGCACATGGAATGCCGCTGGAGTTCAAAGCCCAGTACAACCAACTTTCAGGATCTCGTTGCCTGAGAAAGAAGAAGCCCCAATGTGATTACAATTGCAATAGAGTTCATATTGCAACACACCATGGTGATGTAATAGAATGTTTAAGGGGTGGGGGGAACTTCCAAATCATTCCCTGAGTTAATAAATGAGTTCCACTGTTTACTTAGCCTAAATGGCACTATCCACACACAAGAAGTCAGCATGCTTGGAGAAGGTCTGCAGGAGTGAAAACATCTCTAGGTGAAAAAGTTAAGGGGGAAACACCCCAAAATGATGCAATTGGGGGCAGAAATGCTCCAGGGCCATGGAATGATGACTGTCCAAAGGGAGGAAACTGGATTTGGGGGAGGGAACAGAATGGAGCACAGCTGACTGACTGAAAACACTGAACAGAAGTACCACACACTGAATCTTTCTGTTGCAGGTTCCACATCACATTTAAAATCAAATGTAACTTGTCCATAAAAGTGTCTTTGCAAAACACTTAAAACTCATTTAATAGTCATTTCAACTTTTCAGGGATTCCTGGAAAGTTAGGTGTCTCTAATACAGAATTCTCAGGAGTCTCATCAAACCAGAATCTCTAGGCTTCTTTGGGAAAAGTCATGAGATTTAATGTGATATAAAACCAAATATATTTGTTATACAGAGGTAGGGCGAGTATTTCATAGACTCCAGCACTGCCCCTAGAAGATTTATTGTTGCTCCTCAAATAAATTGCCTAGGAAAATGTTTCAAAAACCTTGAAATGAAAAAAGTGCCCTGAAACTACCTACCCATTTTGCTGTTTATTGTCACCCTGGTTCTCTTTGAATCCTCTTCGCTGCCCCTCTGGCATATCCAGGGCATTTTCGTTGGAAGGGGTGTTCAAGGATGCAGTGTGTGTGGGCTGCCATGGGATATTAACTGCAGGTTTAGCAGCGCTCAGCATAGGTGAACGCTGGTCAGCGTTAGATTTGGCATTAGCATGCAGTCCAGAGGCAGTGAATGGGGGAGGCGTGACAGTGGCCAGTGGTGTAGGGGAAGCACATGATGAAAAACCCGCTTGGGCTGGAGTGAAGGCAGACGATGGCGATGGAATGGAAGTGACCTTGGAGGATGATACAGCCCCAAATGGCCTTGGGGCCTTATTGAAGGCCACGTTGGCTGTGGATGAAACTTTGGGTACGACTGCGGATGCAATGGGCACAGGCTTAACTAGTTCCTTAGGCTCTACCTATGTGAAATAAAAACACAAAAATACACAAGAAAGCCACACACGCGCGCGCACATACACAGCATGCAAAATATCACTGTCATCTGTAGCAATTTCATCTTGAAACGCTAGCCGATGACTAATGATGGGTTACAGTAACATCACATTACCCATAAAGCACTAGCACTAATTACTCACATGGCATGCATTATTGAGGAGAAAACGTGGAGCATGCATCAGTTGGGAACCCTCATATTTTAGGATTATCTTGGGGAGAATGTTTTACTCTCAATTGGACTTGATAGTTAAGACAAAAAGGAGACTCAACCAGTGCAGGGAGGACTATATATAAATAGAAGAAGGAACAAATCCTGTAATCAATCTTACTTTTTGGGGCAGGATTGAATAAGCACTTGACTAGTTCCATGTGGCCAAGGGAACTTTGGACTTTATTTCTTAAGCAATGCCCCCACCCCATGACACATGGCTAACCTCTTCCAGAACTGAGATGAATTTCAACAGCTATCTGATATATTACATGAAGCTTTGCTGCCCAAATGAGGTGTAGGGGGAAGTTTAAAAGTTCTACTGGACACACCCAAGCTCTTGGCTTCACCTAAAGTAGCTCTTTGTTATCTTTGCCTTCATTTCTAATATAAAAAAACTGCTAACAATAAGCCAGAAATTCCTGGCTTCATAGCATTATTCCTTAGCACTTTAACTAAAAGAGAGATTTACATATTCTGTTTTGAAAGGCGACATCTTAACATTTTATTTCTTTATTTTATTTATTTATATCCCACCTTTCTGTCAAAAAATGGCACTCAAGGTGGCAAAAATACAATCCAAATTAAGGAAAATGAGGTATGAAATGGCTGTTCTTGCATAGTTTCTCTTTTGTTAACTGGTCGCAAGATTCAGGTCTAAGGGAATTATACTGGAATGGGATGCAGAAAAACAAGTCCAGCAACTAGAGGGGATAAATATATAGTTGGGTCATATATTACAAGCATGTACTTTTGGAGCAGAAACGCCATTGTATTAAATATGACTTAACATCTAGGGCCTTTATATCTAGGAGATTGCACCATTCCCCATATCCTACTGTGGCTGCAAATATCCAACAAGAATGCTTTCAATTAAACCAACTGTGCACTAAGTTCTTATCACAAGGGCTCACAGATGACATTATCTTTCAGGAGGTCTTAAGTGACACACAGTTAAATTCTAGAGGAAAGGGAATCAGGGACTAGATAGGGAGTGAGGTTTTAGGCACATGGTTTGGGCACTGATTGAACAGATATGTTCAATTTTGCTTTTGAAACCAACCTTGAACTCTTGTATTATGCTTGTTATAGCCAGGATGGTACACTGAGTAATCCACAAAATGGGGAAAAGAAAGGAGCCCAACTCAGGTATGTGGGGTCAAAAGCTGGGCAGGCCTTTACAGCTCAAGACAAACAACTCGACAAGCCAAAGTTGGGGGAAGGGGTACCATATTGCACTGGAAGAGCTTTTCAAACAATAGCTCATGTCAATAGACACATATCAGTGATGTGTAGAAGCTAACTGTCTTTAGCTAAACTCTCCTAGATTTAAAGTAGGAAAAAACTTACCTGCTGCACAGGAATAGGATCAGGTTTTGGTGCTGCAGGTGCTCTGAAAGAGGAAGGAAAGAAACATGCCATATGAATCAAAGGGAAAATATCCTCTCTGTAGTACCAAAGATCATATAACTCACAATGTAGCCTTTAACAGCAAAATGTTAAGCACTTTGGGATCCCATTAAGTACATGCTTAATTCACCTATTTAAATCAGTGGGATTTGTCAATGAAGCCACAGAGCTTTACAGGGACTATTAGTTTCCTTAGGTTCCAGCGTCTTAGTTCACACTTCAAGAAACCAGAATCTTAATTTAGTATTTGAAAACCAATCATCTGCATCTCAAAATTGAACAAGAACTACTTCAGATTATACTGAATGGATATGTAACTGAACTGCTCCATGCATAAATTATAACACAACACTGCACTTGAACAGATTAACTAACAGAAACCACACAGTTTGCCGTTACAGGAGGGTGACAGCAGACACAGGAAATATTTGTGTATCATCTCATCTGACCAATAGGCTTTCCTCCCCACTGGATATTAAGAAATCGTGAACGTTGTGTCTGTGTCAAAATCAAGAAAACCACCACCAGTGCGATATTTTTCAGAATGTTTTATTATGATTAGCTAGTGGGATTGGCAGTCAACTAGAATAGAGGACAAGTTACATAGGGGCTGCTGGGTAGATCCCATTCAGGTACTATCCAGACCAAAACCTGCTCAGTTTCAGCAGAATGGCTGCATCATGTGCCTTCAGACCAAAGTTCAGTGGAGACTGATGGCTCGGGATTCAGAGGGATGGTGATTCCATTCTGGGGTTTAATTAGAACAAGCCAGACCTCTAAAAGTGCTATCCAAGGTGCTACACCCTATGCCCATGAGGGGTCAGTATTTTGGATAGCACCTTTAGAGGTCTGACTGTTTCTAATTGAAACCCAAAATGGAATCACCGCCCTTCGGGAGACACCAGCCTCTACTGCCAAAGTACTGACAAATTTGTGAAAATCTGTTTCTGGCAAGGAGGGATAACCCACGAAGAAATGTTGGATTATTGATGGAACCACTCATAACACTGATGCTGCTGGCACAACAACACACTCCTTACTATTTTGTACCTGTGCGATGGGCAGGTGACACACAGAGAAGGTGAGACAATAAAACCACTTCAGATCATGTCAGTATTCAGCACAGCCATATCAGAAAACGAAATCATGATCTGTTTCACACGATTTCCACAGCTCACCATGGATTATGTAACCCACAGCGGGTTATGGCATGTGTCAGCAGCCAGTTGCTGTGGCTTATCGTATCATCCGAACTTAGTGAGGGTGGGTTGTTGGCATGGTTAACAAACCATCCACAACCCTGAAAGAGCTGCCACTCACCGTGGCTTAAATAAGCAAAATAAAATGTGTTCTTTGCTACAGGAAATTCAGAACACCAAATATCTTTGTTCCTTTAATTCTTGTTTTATTCAGCTTTTCCTGCTTATTTCAAACATGGAAATAGGTTAACACAATATGAGCAGCTCTGATGTTACCCAGCAATCTGGAAACATTTTGTGTCATGCCAAAATTGCATCATTTCATAATATAGAAACAACTTATATTGTAAAATACAAAGCAAAAATAAAAATGAGAAGTGTGAAGAAAGAGAAGAAGTTTGGCACAGTGGTTATAAAGTTGTATTTTGGCCAAAGAGATCTGGGTTCAACTCCCACTCAGGCATCCAGCTTACTGAGGCTGAGGGATCTTGCGCCAGCCAAATATCATGACCTATCTTACATAGCCTGGTTATGAACATTAAATTCTACATTCTCAAGTACACTGACCCGCATTTTAAAATGTTGCCATTTATTCCAGTGATCAGAAGTTGGTGGTGTCACATCACATCTGAATAAATCCCACCATACAATGAGCCCTAGCATGGGGTATCAGTGCCTCTACAAGCTGCAGTTATAAGTTCCTGTCTCCTTTCCTAACCCTAAAATGCTACTCAAGCAATACAAGATCAAAAAATGCTGCATATTATTGGTTGTTTGAAACAAAGGCTGATTCTTTTATTCTCTAGCACAGAGGTTTGATTTGAGTGGATGCAACATCCACACAGATCTGGGGATTTCTGCTGTAGCATCTGTGAATCTATCATTCTAAATTTCATCTTAAGAGGCACCACCACATAAAAATGCAGTCTCAAATAGTGTGCATGACATTCCTCCAGGTAAATACTGCTCTTTTCCTACCTATGTTGGCTGTTCACATCACTTTGGGCTTTACGTTTCTTTCTTATCCTGCCATTGCTCCAAGAATTACACAACAATGTATACAACATACACAGTAATGTATTCACAATCACAGTTCTCCATCACCACACAGAAGTATTATTAATATGATAGGATAAGAGATTTTGTGGCAGGAGTAATAAATCCGTATTACTGGTGGAGGAAAACTGTCAACAATAGAATTTTTGCAACAATCCCCTTCCATCAGTTGATATGAAAGGTCAGATCGACTGAAAAACAAACAAACAAACAAACATACCCATCACCCATGCCCTAGTGTGTAACACAAAGCTGTTTGAGAAAGAAAGCAAAAATGGAAATCATCAGCAGGAGAGATTGCAAGAAGTTAGGAGCTAAAGGAAAAGATGCCAAGATACTGGGTAGCTGGAAAGGGAAATAGAGCAAGCACTAGATTGAAAAAAAGAGTTTGAAGAAAGAGGTGAAGAAGACATGCCTGAGGGGAAGGTCAAAAGGAAGTTGAGGAAAGAATAGCCTAATGAAAGAGTAAGCTGAAGAAAAGCCTAGCAGGACCTAAAGGCAGTACAGACTGGAGGCTACTGACAGGATGGTAGGTAGAGAGACAAGTGTGCAAGCATACAGAGAAGCTAGCAAAGGTAGTGAAATGGGGTAGAAGGGCCAAACATTGGAAAGAAGGAATCTGAGGAAACAGGGGGTGATGGAGGAATAGAAATTTGGGGGGGGGGGGGAGAGGGACCAAGGGGAAAAAGTGGGTCTGGGGGGAGAGTGCACAGTTCTTAAGGATAGAAAAAAGCTGTGAGCTAATGGCAGAAGAAGCTGATGGGAAAATTGAGTGACCCAGACAGCAAAAGGGGACACATTTCAAAGGATGGAAAGTTAAAACAAGTGTAGATTTTGCAGTCTTCACATCACTGCAACAGGGGCAACAAAATATGGAGAGATAACTATGCAGCCATTAGGAGGTGTATAGTCTCAACACAGAAATTCTAATGGGGCAGTAAGTCCGAAGTGGCTGCGAGGGATGTCTGAATTCTCATCAGCCATTGTGAAGAGTGGGATGAGAGACAAACCCTGGGCTGAATCAGGCCTCTTCAGTTGAGCTTTAAAAAAATGAGAAAACATGGATGGTGCCAGTAGCACTGGGCTTCACTCCTCTCTCCTACCATGGCACTTGCACGTTTACCTTGGGAGAGGCAACTAAACAGAACAGAAGAATGATCTAGGTCCCCCTTTTTAGATTATGTGCTTTCCCCAGACACTTTTAATTGTTCCACCTCAAACAGGTAACTGCATTAAACAAGCACAAAATGGCAGTTGGCTTGTATCTCAAATAGTAGTCAGGGTAAAGAGCCTTTGTATAAGCCATAGACAAATTAATGCAATTCTAGCACAAAGTTTGGATAAATACATTATTAGCATTTTGATTTCAAACAGACATCAGATCCAATAGAACATAATGCCATTAGACATTAAAATTGAAAGTCAGATTTGGATTTCAACCAAAAAGTTTGGATTTCAACCAAAAAGATCCTCTTCAGCAGCTTAAAATGATGAATTCCTTAAAACAACTGATCTCCATCTTCCAGATCTGGATGGACAGGACCAGGCTTTCCCTACGAACTTTCTCCATTTTCACAATTCCTAAAAGAAGGTATATCACTTTAAAAACCATACAAATGAATCCTTTGTTGTTTTGTTTTATAGAACCAATATGGCACATAAACATTAGAAAGTGAGAATTATTAGTGATGTTCTTTATCAAAACTGATACATCAACCCCCCCGAAATATTTAATAGACAACTGAATTAGGTAAAACTAACCAGAAAAATCATTATTACCTATCTTGGTTTAGCATGGCAGTCTGCCAGTCAAAAAGTTATTCTCTTTCAATATTAAAGATAAGACTCAGTGCTACTACCCCATTCATATGCCCAACAGCACAGCAATATATTGCCCAACAGCACAGCAATATATTTATCAAAAATCTCCCCATCTTACTCATCCCCATATTTTCCTCATGTCTATTAACAAGGCAGTATCTAATCATTGCAAAATAGTGGTTAGAATCAAATGCAATTCCTGACCCATTAAATGCCATGACTATCCATGGTGTTAAGAGGGGAGGGATTCTAATGAATGGAAACTGACCGTCAGCGGGTGTTTCATTAGAAAAGGTGCAACAAGAACATGTACCAGAACCAAAACACTGATTACAGTTTTATTCCAGCAAATGAATAGTTATTGCAATATAAAAATTAGTACAGTAGAAGGATTTTAGTCACTGAGCCAAAAGAAACTACCAGACAATAAATATTAGTATGCCATGCTAAAACATAAAGCTCCAGCAAAGCATATTATGTCCTTTTGACTCAATTTATAACATCTGTTTTTTAAATAATCCCACTATGCTTTCTACATAATTAATTACTTATATATCAAGCTTGCATTGGAATTATTTATTTGTATAGCCCTTTACCCATGCATTAAATAGAGAATGTGTAGAAATCACAGCTATTAAATGGAGATCAGCTTTGCCCTTTCATATTATTTATTTATTCATTAAATTTAGTAAAAGTTCATAAAATAAATTAATCTAGACTTTTTACAATAATGATAAAAATACAAATAAAATCAAAATAAAACCAACAACATAAAATGAATAAACATGCCAAAAGAGCATAAAATACAATACCACATTGCAGGGACTACAATAATAAACAATATTGAAGAGTTGTCATTTTCCAGCACTTAGAACAAAATGCCAACCAGGCATTTAATGGTGTATGTTGAGTTTTTTGTTTGTTTTTTTCTCCTTTTAACCCAGAATAGTTGTTTTAAATGGATATTATATATAAACTGTTTTTATGCTTTTTATGCTTTTTAAATTTTGTACATCGGTATTTTCAATGTTCAATGTTTTTAATCTTTGTAAACCGCCCAGGGAGCTCCGGCTATGGGGCAGTATATAAATGTTAATAATAATAATAATAATAATAATTAATAATAATAATAATAGTAATATACAATAACCCTGGAAGAACTGAAGGAAACAAAAAAAGGACGTACAACTGGAAAGCACCCGTCCTGGACCAAATTCAAAATTTCTGGTATAAACAGCTCACATCAACACACGAATTCCTCGCTCAACAGATCAACACAGTCATAAAACACCTGCACCTATTCCCCCTATTCCTTACCGAAGGCAAAACCTACATTAAATCAAAAATTCCAGATACCCAAAGCCCAGCTTACTACAGACCCATAACATGCCTTCCAACACTCTACAAAATTATAACTGCCACAATCACACAGAAAATTGAAGCACATCTCAACCAACATAACATACTTACAGAAGAACAAAAAGGATGTAAAAAGAACAGCAGAAGATGCAAAGGACAGTTAATAATAGACAGTATTATCATGAAGCGAACAGAAAAACAGAAAAGAAACCTCCACACATGCTACATAAACTATAAAAAGGCTTTCGACTCCGTCCCACACAGTTGGCTGAAAAAAGTACTGGAAATATACAAAATACATCCCTCAATCCAAAACGTTCTGATAAGCATCATGGGGACATGGAGAACAACAATACACCTAACAACAGACAAGGACCATATACAGACAGAAAAAATATCAAACGTGGCATATTCCAAGGTGACACATTCAGTGCCCTATGGTTTTGCCTGTGTCTGAATCCACTATCCAACACCCTTAACAACACCACATACGGCATCGACATAAAACACCAAAAACAAGCAAAGCACAGAATCAATCACCTCCTGTACATGGATGACATCAAAATCTATGCTTCAAGTTCGACACAGATAAAAGGCCTCCTGCGAATCACTGAAGAACTGACAACAGACATGAAAATGGAATTTGGGATAGGAAAATGTAAGATGCTACACATAGAAAGAGGAAAATGGAAAGAAGAACCAACATCAGAAACACTAAATAATGAAATATTAGATAACATGGACGAAAATGAAACATACAAATACTTTGGATTCCAACAAAACACAAAAATCAATCACTCTGCAGTAAAACCTCAACTAAGAATGCAATATAAAACTCGCCTATCACAAATCCTAAAATCTAAACTCAACTCGAAAAACATTTTCAAAGCCATCAACACCCTACACAATATCCATCCTCACATGTTCATTCAGAATCATACACTGGTCACACACTGAACTTGAAGAAATAAACAGACTCAATCGTACTGAACTCACAAAACACCACATGCTCCATCCCAACTCATGCACTGAAAGAATAACAATCAGCAGGAAAGGAGGAAGAGGTCTGCTGGACATTAACAGAATTCATGCTAAACAGATAAAATCACCCAGAGAATTCTTCCACACCAACCCCCCCCCCCCATTTATAAAGCCATAGTAAAAGCAGATAAAAACTTTACCCCACTCAACCTAACACTACAAAACGAAGATCAAACACAACCACCTACACTCGCAGAGAAAAAAGAAAAATGGGCACAAAAAGCACTCCATGGGAAGAACTACAACATAATACAGAACAATCATATGAATGGCTCAGGAAGGGTGAATTATTTCCAGAAACCGAAGGAATCCTAATACCTATACAGGATCAAGTTATAGCAACCAAGAACTACCAAAAATACATCATAAAAGATAACAGTATAACAACAGACCTTTGTAGGAAATGCCATCAATTCCAAGAAACAATAGACCATATAACAGAAGGATGTAAAATTCTGGCAGGAATGGATTACACGGACAGACACAATACAGATGCAAAAATAATTCACCAACAACTGGCCATCAAATTCAACCTTATCAAACAATCTACACTATACTATACATACTCACCCAAAACAATCTTAGAAAATGCACATCATAAAATATACTGGGACAGAACAATTCATACGGACAAGACACTACCTTGCAACTGACCAGACATAACAGTCATAGACAAAAAAAAAGAAAAACACACGTACTTCATTGACATAGCAATACCAAATGACAAAAACGTTGTTGGAAAGTAAGAAGAAAAGAGAGACAAATATACACCACTGGCCATGGAAGTCAAAGAACTATGGCAACAGGAAAAGGTCGCAATTATTCTATTAGTCGTATCAGTCACAGGCATCACATCAAAAAAATATACAGAAAACCTCCAGAAACTGGGCCTACCAGAATACATCCACACCAACATCCAGAAAGCAGTCATAATTAAAACATGCTCAATCATCAGGAAATTCCTGAGTCAATAAAAGACAGCATGACTTGGCAAAGCCCATCGTGTATGTCTAGAAAAACCGCCACGAGCGAGAAAGAGATAAATAATAATAATCCACAGTTTTCTCATGGAGAATTAAAATAATCTTGACTAATGTATGCTTCATCTCAGCTAATGAAACAATTTTTTCCTTCCCACATTCATTCTGCATCAAATTATAATGCTGCATCAAGTGTTCTTGAAATACTTGTAGGATAAAACTCATGGCAAAGCATTACAGGCAATTTATTGCTCCAGGGAATGGCTATCCCTTAAAGTAAGACATTGAATCAGGATTGGGGAACCTCTTTTGGTTCAAGGGCCAAATTCCACTTCAGAGAAACTATCAGGAGTCGCATTCCAGTAGTGGGCAGGATTGAAGGCAAAAGAGACCAAAGGTTAAAAGGAGTGGAACCCAAAATACCAGCATATTGTATCTTGAAGCTTTTATTGCCTTTGGGAGGCATGCCAATATTTTAGAATGGTGAAAAAAATGAACAAAGCTGGAAAACCAGCAAACAATTCATGGTTTGGGGGGACCGCAGAAAGCCAGATTGGGGCCCCTGAGGAGAGAGCAAATATGGCCCCTGGATCTGCAGTAAACCATCACTGCAAAGGCTTAAAAATGAAAGCACTCTCTATCAAAAGAAATTTGATGTTTTAGCAGAAATATGTTTTAGCAGAAATTTAAAATAGCCTTATTTGCTTCATGTTCCTAATTCAGTCACCCTAAATATATTCTGGGACATAATGTTTATAACATACCCAGTGAATATTATTTTTCTATACCAAGGAAATATTACCCAACCACTGTGTCAATTCCTTACACCTGACAATTAATACAATTCCGGGAAACATTTAAAATCTTCTTTGCAATGTAATAGTTTATTTTGGCCAGCTACCTAGTTTAGTGCTGCTCTGAGATAATTGGAATTATATTTTAGTTTTACTGGACTTCTTTTAAACTGTTTAAATTAAGGTGCTTTTATAATTGCATAATTTCAAGCCTCCTTGGGAAGACCATGGTCTTGAATGGCGACTAAGAAATATATTAAATAAATAAATAGATAAATAAATGTTTAGGAACATAAGAGCCATACTGGATCAGACCAAGGATCCAACTAAACCAGCATTTTGTTCACACTTAGCCAACCAACTGCCCATGGGAAACCCACAAGCAGGACATGAAGGCAATAGCACTCTCCTGCCCATGTTCCCTAGCAACTGGTGTACACAGGCATACTTTCTCTGCTACTAGAGGCAGCATATAGCCATCATGACTAGTAGCCACTGATAGCTTTCTCCTCTAGGAGTTTGTCCAATCCCCCTTTAAAGCCATCCAAACTGGTGGCCATCACTACGTGTTGTGGCAGTGAATTCCATAATGCACGGTGTGAAGAAGTGCTTCCTTTTGCCGATCCTAAATCTTCCATTGATCAGCTACATGGGACAACCCCAGGTTCTAGTATTATCAATACCAAAATTAAAGATGTGTGTAGAACAGCCCTCTCCAATCTGGTGCCCTCCAGATGTTTTCGGCTACAACTCCCAGGATCCCTGACTACTGGCCATGGTAGCTGGGGCTGATGGGAGTTTAAGTCCAAAAGATCTGAAGCCCCACAGTTCGTTTACTGGCTGTGCCTGGTCATTGAACTGTCAGTCCATATGTACAGATCAGAATTGTTTATTTTAAAATTTAAAAGGAACATATTAAGATTGGTGACTAAAAATATGATTTCCTACACATACCATAATGCATGGCCATTTTTCACATATATATTTTGCCTTAAATACTTGCCATTCATTGCAACACATTGCTGTATTCAGGGACATTATCTGCCCAAGACTTTTACCTGCCTCAAGCAGCACCTTGCATCTTCCATCAGTCACAAGCACAGCAGACTAGCTTGGAGGCAGTAGGCCAGACCATGCAGCACATACAACTCTAACCTCCAACATCTCACCACAGCCTCTACCATCTGAGGTGGCTGCCTCAGTCTGCCTAACAGTAGGGCTGACCTTGGTACACACTTTGAAAGACAATATAGCTTTGCACCAAATGTTATGGTGGCTATGTAGTTTTCCTTCATGGAAGTGGTAGTCATCTAGAAAAATAGCTTTGCGTGAGAAAAGATCAAAGAAGTTTGGATTTAGCATCTGTCTGGTCTTTTGAAATGATTTATACACTGTAAACTCAAATGTCAAATGTGAGTAACCTGAATTATTGATTTATTTTTCCTTATTAGGACTAGAATAGCATCTGGTACAATGTACTCCAATGGGCCACCAGGTAATTGTATAAGATATGACTGTGATGGCTATTTATGCTACTTGGATTATCCTAAAAGGATGACTATTTGTAAATCAAGAAACCGTTTTGAAATTTGTTTTAAATAATAACATTTATGGCAAAAGCTTAAGTTCTGATCTAAGGGATGCTTGCAAGTTAGCAACAGAAAATCTGTCATTAGTGGTTGTATGGTTCAGTATAAACACACAACAGGTGCAGTCACATCTATTTAATGTAATTTATTTATTTTATTGCATTTATATACCGCCCCATAGCCGAAGCTCTCTGGGCGGTTTACAAAAATTAAAAACACTGAACATTAAAAACACCGATATACAAAATTTAAAACCATAAAGCATAAGGGTGAAATTAAGCCTTAAAAGTAGTAATGGAAAACTCATAATGAATGTTTAGAAGTGCATATTACTAGTGAAGGGCAATACAAGAATATGACAGGCAGTAATAGTCACCAAATCTCCTTCCTGAAGTACCTCTGCTTCCCTCCTCTTCACTCTTGCAGATTGAAGGGAGACATGATAGAACTCTTCAAATACTTGAAAGGTTGTTGACCATCCCAGAGTGCAGGACACGGAATAATGGGCTCAAGTTAAAGGAAGCCAGATTCCGGCTGGACATCAGGAAAAAAATCCTGACTGTTACAGCAGTCTCCATCTTTCTTGAAGCCATTGACTGAGTTGCTATGATGTTGTTTTGAGGACAGGCAGCCAAGGTACATGGAACTGAGTGTTTAGGTTATTGGAGTACTTAGAACTTGAATTCCATAGTCCTCAAGAGCCACTTTTAGTAAGCTATATCCCAGTCACTGGCAGCACACCATGGCCTTTTGAATGACCCTGTTGATGCAGAGTTGTTGAACAGTTTTGGAGCTACTGACCAGCAAGATAGGAGAGAGCACAAAACTCCTGGGTTAGCTACATTTTTATACACAAAGATTTAGGACTAGTGCAGGTAATATTATTTTAGCCAAGCCAGGAAACAAACTCTTGTAAAAATGAAAGCTCAATCATCTAACATTACCCGATTTCAAACAATAAATTCTGCTTCTGTCAAGGATAGATTCTCAGTACTGTGCAGGAAATGCAATGGCTCTATTAGTTAATCCACCAATGCCCCTCATGTTTTGCACTCTACTTAAATGAGCACTCTGTTCACACTGATCCTTATGGCCAGGGAAACAATGTGGCCATTTCCATCAATATGCCATTAGCCATACCTCAAATTACCACTGATGGTTTTGCTATTTCAGTAGACAGACTCTATATTTGACTGTTGCTTAAACATCTTCGCACAACTGGTGTACAAGGTAACCAATTACCACAACAAAATTCAACATGCAACCAAATATGGCAGAATGAAGCAACTTCCCTGATGGAAAGGGGAAATGTTTCAGATATCTAACGACCAATTTTGTACTGATCATACAAACATATTAAGTCCCTAGATGCCACCCTGAGATCCTTCAAGCCCTGGCAGTTTAAAACTGATTTTCTTCCTGACTTGTTTAAAGGGCAGTGCAGCCTATGGGAGGGCACACTATAGTGCCAGAATTCAGATGAATTCCTCTGTTTAGCCTGGAATTGGCATTTCGTTCAGATCCACAATAGTTCAATCATACACACAATCGAACCCACTATGGTACATCCTTCTGAGTGTGAAGCAAGATTTGTCTCACAAACTTTAGAATAGAAAAAGCAAAGGTCTGTAAGATTTGACAGGTGGGTAGTTGCTTTGAGACACAGAGGTGGCTTTTTCCAGTTCCTACCCCTTCCCAGCTCCTTTAATTGCACAAGTAGGGCAGAGATCAGAAGCACACTGACCTTCCCATTCCCCTCCCTAGGCTACAATACTCTGTTTCTCTCCCTTCTTCACACACTCACACACACACACACACACACACACACTCCAAGAGTTCATGTCTCACAATGCTCAGTGGGTCAGTTACGGTCCTGAACATAACTTCTCAGTTTAAATGGACAAAAGATACCCATAAGACAAAGTAAACAAAGTAAGTTTTGACCCATGGCTCAGAGATTAAAACCTGCTGAAGTTTTAGACCTATGTTATGAAACATTACCACCAATAGGTCACTGTGAAATTCCTGGTTCAGTACTAAGTTTGATATAGATATTAACACCTCTTCCCCACTTAAAGAGATTTCTGTGGAGTACTAGATCACCTGACTATGCAAAGTGATAGATCTGTGGGCTGCTTGAAGCAAGCGAACAATAATAATACGGATTGCAATCACCCAAATTTGAGAAGTGCTCTCATATTTTCAGGAGCAAAGCAAAAGTAGATCCAACAAGTAGGAACAAGCCTGTAAAAACTGATACAGTGTACCTATGTGCTGTAAATACAATTTTAACCAACAGTCTGCTTTGCTCTGCTGTTGGTTAAAATTATATTTACAGCACATAGGTACACTGTATCAGTTTTTACAGGCTTGTTCCTACTTGTTGGATCTACTTTTGCTTTGCTTTTGTTCACTCAGTGAGGGCCCTTCTCTCCTTTGTGTTGTTAATTTCCCTCATATTTTCAGGGACATGATAGTTCTTTTGACAAACTAATTCCCTTCCATTTTCAGGCACATTTCTAACCCACTTAACATGCCTCTTGCAAAGGTTTATGTTACTGGGTCTGGGGAAGCATGCCAATACATTCCCTTGGGCAGTATGCATGAGGTAATCTATCCGGAGAGGTCTCCTTAATAGCCTTCCTGTACTATTCTTGCCAGCTCTTATGTGTTTCAATGTAGAACCTGTTACTACAGTTTGGATCTTCTTAAAAAGGAAAAAAAAAAACCACTGCAATTCTATGTATGTTTGCTCAGAAATAAGTCCTGCTGTGTTTCATGGGGCTTGCCATCTAGTAAATAGGTTCAAACAGGTAATAGTAAGGGAAGGACCATGACCTGGCCTTATCCATCAGGCAGAGAAGGAGCAGCTGCATGGAGTTGGGTTCCCCTCAGCCCCCGGCAAGAAAGAACACTCTGCTCCAACTGCCAGGTATGCAAGGACAGGAGAGCAGAGGAGAAGCATGCTCTGCCCTCTGCCCCTGGCCAGGAGACAAGGGTCTCTAGGAGGTTGCCCAGCCTTCCCAGAAAGAACACTTTGCTCCACCTGCAGTTACCCTGGGACTGCAGAACTGCAGGGAAGGAAGCTCTGACGCCACCCATCAGTCAGAGGGCTAATTAGAGCATCTGTCTATGTATGCTTATGGTGTTTTGTACTATAACCCAGGTGGGAATTGCTCTGAGTATATTAAGTTGTTTTTGTCCGTGATACCAAAAGCACCACATAGGAACTATCCCCAAATTGTTTCTCAGACGCTACCAAAGCATAATTTAAAGCAAGGGTGGCAGATCTCGCATTTAAAATGCCATACCCTGCTATTAGAAACTGCAAATTATCTAAGAAAGAGCCAAATGAAAGGTCCATATAATCATGAAAGGTCCATATAATCATGGAGGATATTTGTTTGTTTTTCTCAAATATTTTTTGGCTGCCTTTAATAATAATAATAATAATAATAATAATAATAATAATAATAATAAATTTATTTATCACCCGCCTCTCCCAACGGATCGAGGCGGGGAACAACACCAAACACAAAATACAAAAACTGATTAAAAGCAGATAAAACCAGTACATCATTAAAACACCAATAAAACACCAATAAAACACTTTAAAATTCATCTAGGTAGGCCTGCCGGAAGAGATCAGTCTTTACAGATCTTTTAAATTCCTGAAGACTAGTAAGTTGGCGAATCTCTCCCGGCAGGTCATTCCACAATCTGGGAGCGGCAGAAGAGAAGGTCCTCTGGGTAACGGTTGTCAGTCTAGTTCTTGTTGACTGTAATAAATTCTTCCCAGAGGACCTGAGCGCGCGGGGCGGATTGTATGGGAGAAGGCGATCCCGTAGGTAACCTGGACCCAAACCATGTAGGGCTTTAAAGGTAATAACCAACACTTTGTACTTCGCCCGGAAACTGATTGGCAGCCAGTGAAGAGATTTTAAAACTGTTGTAATGTGGTCACCCCTAGATGTACCGGTGACCAACCTGGCTGCCATATTTTGAACTAATTGAAGTTTCCGGACTAGGCACAGAGGTAGCCCTATGTACAGCGCATTGCAGAAGTCGAGCCTCGAAGTTACCAGTGCGTGCACTACTGATTTTAGGTCTTCCAACTCTAGGAAGGGGCGCAGCTGGCGTATCAGCCGAAGCTGATAGTAGGCACTCCTGGCAGTCGCATCTATCTGAGCTGTCATTTGGAGCGACGGATCCAGGAGCACCCCCAAGCTGCGAACACAGTCTTTCAGGGGGAGTGTAACCCCATCCAGAACTGGTTGACACACCTCCAACTCCAGGTTGTGGCCCTTGACAGTAAGCACCTCCGTCTTGTCTGGATTCAGCTTCAGTTTGTTTTTCCTCATCCAGCCCATTACCGCCTCCAAGCATTCATTCAGAGGAGACACACTATCCTTAGCTGATGCTGTTGTCGAAGGCATAGAGAAATATATTTGGGTGTCATCAGCGTATTGATAGCATCCCGCCCCATGCCTCCGGATGATCTCTCCCAGCGGTTTCATGTATATATTAAACAGCATTGGGGATAGGATGGCACCTTGTGGTACACCACATAGCTGCTCCTTCTTTGAAGAGCAACTATCCCCAAGCATCACCATCTGGAACCTGCCCAAGAGGTAGGACCGGAACCACTGAAGCACAGTGCCCCCGAGTCCCAATTCCCTCAGGCGTTCCAGAAGGATACCATGGTCGATGGTATCGAAAGCCGCTGAGAGGTCCAGGAGTACCAACAGGGACACACTCCCCCTGTCAATACTTAAGTGTAGATCATCCACTAAGGCGACCATAGCAGTCTCAACTCCATATCCTGCTCTGAAGCCAGTTTGAAATGGGTCTAGAAAATCTGTATCATCCAAAACTGCTTGCAGTTGGAAGGCAACCGCCCTCTCGATCACCTTGCCCAAAAATGGAAGATTTGATACTGGCCTATAGTTATTAAAGTCCAGGGGATCCAGGGAGGGCTTTTTTAGAAGCGGACGTACTACCACTTCTTTTAAACATGATGGAAAACTCCCCTCCCTGAGAGATGCATTAATAATATATTGTAATTGTGATCTAACTGCATCTCCTCCCTGGGCGACCAGCCAAGAAGGACAGGGATCGAGAGGGCAAGTCGTCCTCCTCACTCGACCAAGCAGCTTGTCCACATCCTCGGTACTCACCAACTGAAACTGATCCAGTGTAATTCTACTCGCGGAGTTGCTGGACACTCCATTGTCAGCCTCTGCTATAACGACAGCATCTAAGTCGGCTCTTATCCGAGAGATTTTATCTGTGAAATGATTGTTAAAGGCATCACAGCGAACTACTAAAGGCTCTAACATCGGGTTCAAGGGGGAGGGTGCCCGAGTTAGACCCCTCACCACCCTGAACAGTTCTGCTGGACGCGAATTCGCAGACGCAATGCGTGCAGAGAAGTAAGCTTTCTTCGTTGCACGTATTGCCACCCCATAGGAACGAAGATGTTCTCTATGTCGTGTCTTATCGGATATAAGTCGAGTTTTCCGCCATCGGCGCTCCAGTCGTCGTCGTTTCCGCTTCAACTCCCTGAGATCTTCTGTATACCAGGGTTCAAAATCTTTTTCACAAGTTAAATATAAAACAATATCAAAATTAATAAAAGCTAGTGATAGTAACCAAACAGACATCTCACCTCCAAAATACTAACAACAACAAAAGCCCCAAACAATTGCAGTCAAATCCATCACAACTCTGGTATACAGATATGCAGGTTGCTTACCTGTAACTGTAGTTCTTCGAGTGGTCATCTGTGCATTCACACATATGGGCTCGCGCCGACGCCGAGCCTGCTTCCGGGAAACTTAGCTAGCTTAGACTTTTTTGGCGGGAACCCCTCCCCCCACCATCCTATCGCGCATGCTCAGGGCTCCCGCCTCTCCTTTACCTCAGTTCTCTGAGACCGCTTGGCCTCATGACTAAGGCACAACTATATTATTATAAAATAAGCATGGCGAACCAATTGACCATCACAAACAGCGATGCCAAGAGGGGACGGTGGGTGGGTTGTGTGAATGCACAGATGACCACTCGAAGAACTACAGTTACAGGTAAGCAACCTGCATTTCTTCTTCGTGGTCTCTGTGCATCACACATATGGGCGAATAACAAGCAGAGACTTACCGGAGGCGGGTAGGCATGCTGGTTGGTCACTGGCAAATCGAGGAGAGGACTGCTCTACCAAACGAGGAGTCCTGTCTCGCCCTGACATCCAGGCGATAATGCTTTACAAAAGTAGAAGCATTGGACCAAGTGGCCGCTTTGCAGAGGTCAGTGAGCGTAGCGCCATGGAGCAGTGCTGACGAGGTAGCCTGCGCTCTGGTAGAATGCGCCGTTGTGTGAAAAGGAGGATCTTTATTGACAACCCTGTAAGCCAGGACAATGGTCTCCACAACCCATCTGGAGATTCGCTGTGGGGATACAGCCGACCCCTTTGTCACGCCTCCATAACAGATGAACAACTTACGAGATTGTCTAAATGCCTCAGTTCTTGACTTATAGAAAGCTAATGCTCTTCTAACGTCTAATGCGTGTAACTTTGAAGACAAGGGATCCGACGACGAGCTGAAGAACGTGGGTAAAACAATATCTTGACTCACATGAAACGATGAGGAAACTTTAGGAATGAACATGGGGTCCAAACGTAACACAACTTTTTCCTTAAAAAACTGCAAGTAGGGAGGATCTATCAGCAGTGCTGCTAACTCCGAAACACGTCGTGCAGACGTGATGGCAACTAAGAATATGGTTTTTAGAGTTAATAACCGAATATCAATTGTTGCCAATGGTTCAAATGGTTTGGAAGTAAGGGCTGTGAGCACGACAGAAAGACTCCATTGCGGTACTACCGGGCGAACAGATGGAAACAAGTTCATTAAACCCTTTAGGAAAGCTTTTGCCATCGGGTGTTTAAAAACAGAAAAACCATCCACCAAACCATGGTTTGCTGTGATTGCCGCCAGATAGACTTTAATGGAAGGTGGTTTCAGCCCTTGGGTATGCAAAGAATATAGAAACGAGATAATTTTAGGCATGCTTGACGCGTAAGCATCAAAACCGTTAAGTACTGCATAGTTCTGAAAACGTGCCCATTTTCTATTATAGGATAGCCTAGTTGAGGGCTTACGTGAGGCCTCCAAAATAGATTTCAATCGCTCTGGGAGGTCAAGGACTCTCCAAGACGACGGATTCTCTAGGCCGTCAGGTGTAAGGAGTGGACATCGGGATGAAGAACCCTGCCCTGCTGTCGAGACAGAAGGTCGGGGAGGCAAGGTAGGTTCAAAGTCTCCGCTCTCGCTAGTCTGAGTAGCGACGTGAACCACGGTTGTCTTGGCCACGACGGTGCTATCATTATAGCGTCCGAATTGCTGCGCTTGAGGGTAGTCACCGCTCTGGCCACCAGTGGAAATGGCGGGAAGAGGTAGAGGAGACCCTTGGACCAGTCCCATTGAAAAGCATCCCCCAGCGATGCGTGTCCTATGCCTGCCCTGGAGCAATAGGCCGGGCAAACCGCATTGGCAGCTGTCGCAAAAAGATCGATGTCGGGCGTGCCCCAACGAGCGAAGAGCCGATTTAGTATTCGAGTGGCGAGTTCCCACTCGTGTGTGTCTGTGAAAGACCGACTGAGAACATCCGCCTTGGTGTTCTCCTTTCCCGCAATGTGCAATGCTGAAAGAAGTATCTTGTGGGAGATGGCCCACTCTAGAATGTCCATTACAAGCCGCAATAGACGGCGTGACCGGGTGCCTCCTTCCTTGTTTAAATACCACACGACTGTGGTATTGTCTGTTAGAATGCGGACATGATGCCCTTGTAGGCGAGGTAGGAATGCGCTCAACGCTTTCTTGACCGCCAGAAGTTCCAACATATTGATGTGGAGGCGAGTTTCTGAAGGTGACCACCTTCCTTGCGTTAGTAGGTCGTCGTGGTGAGCGCCCCATCCGTTCAGAGATGCGTCTGTTGTCACTATACGAGATGGCCCCCGCGGTGCGAATGGCATGCCCTGGGAAAAGTTGCTTGAGACCGACCACCACTGGAGAGACTCTCCGACCCGCCGCGGAACGGTAAGTATCAGCTGGTGTGGGTTTTGCAGTGTTGAGTAGTGTTGGAGCAGGAACTGTTGGAGGGGACGCATTCGGAGTCGCGCCCAACGGACGACGAAGACGGCTGCCGCCATTAATCCTAGCAACCTTAGAATCGAAAACGCTGATGCTCGAGGATGACCTTGCAACTGCATTGCCCGCTTTTGCAGGGTGGTAATTCTGTCCGCAGGGAGGAAAGCCTTTCCCATAGTAGAGTCGAGGGTAACTCCTATAAACTGCAGTCTTTGGGATGGCTGAATGATGGATTTCTTGTAATTTATTTGCAGCCCAAGCGACGACAGAAGAGAGATGACCTGGTGGACGTCGGCCAGTGCCTGGTTTCTGGACCTCGAGACGATCAGCCAATCGTCCAGGTAAGGATATAAGTCGATGTTGTGAGACCGTAGATGCGCGCATACTGCCGCCATGCACTTGGTGAACACTCTTGGTGCTGATTTTAGGCCGAAGGGGAGGACGGCAAACTGGTATGCGTTGTGCCCAATTATAAATCGCAGGTAACGTCGATGGGCAGGATGAATAGCGATGTGGAAATAAGCGTCTTTTAAGTCTATCAGTGTAAATCAGTCGCCCTTTCTCAGCATTGGTAGGACAGATGCCACTGTAATCATGCGAAATTTCTTGGGAAGTATGAATTTGTTCAGGTTTCTGAGATCCATAATAGGACGAAGTCCCCCGTCCCTTTTTGGCACCGTAAAATAACGGGAGTAAAATCCTGCATGAAGCTGATACCGCTGTACTGTTGTGATAGCTGCTTTGCGTAGAAGGGAGGCAGTCTCCTGTGCAAGAGTCACTGAGGGCGGTGTAATTTTTATGATGCCAAGTGGAGGAGGGACTTCGAACTCTAACTGGTATCCTTCTGCTATGATGTTTAGCACCCAAGCGTCTGATGTTATTGACGTCCAGGCTTGCAGAAAAGGCTGTAGCCTGTTGGCGTTGTCGCTGCGCAGGGATGGCGCCAAGTCAAAGACGACGCTTGTTTTGTTGCTGCTTGTTACGGTGTTGAAAACGCGGTGTGGATTTACGCGGCTGATAAGCTTGTGCCGAGGCAGGCTGATACCGCTGCGACCTTTCAAGTTGCTGCCGGGGCTGGTACGGGACTGGCCTATACCACTTACGCGACCGGTAAGACTGCTGTGGCTGCGGAAAACTCATCTTTTTAGCAGTCATCCTAGCCTTGTGCAGTGTATCCATAGTTGCGTCAGTGTCTGCATGGAAGAGACCTTCCCCGTCAAACGGGAGGTCTTCGATTCGGTTCTTGGTCTCCTGTGGAAGAGATGCTGAGCGCAACCAAGCATGTCGACGTAATGCCACTGCACCAACCATGGCCTTAGATACACAGTCTGTTAGATGTCTCGCTGTCGTCAACTCCTGTTTTGACAGCCGGACTGCCTCTGATTGAAAAACCCTAGCGAGCTCACGCTGATCATCAGGCAGGTAATCTGTCAGCGATGATATTTTCTCCCATAAGAAGAGTTGATATCGAGCCATGAGCGCCATATAGTTGGACACTTTTATGCCTAGTGATGCAGAGGTATAAATCCTGCGGCCATATGCATCAAGCTTTCTCCCCTCCTTATCAGTGGGCGCAGAATGCACTTTACCTGATCTGCCCTGCGCTGCCTCCACTACCACCGAATTGGGTTTTGGGTGGTGGAAAAGAAAAGGCGCCTGTGCCTCCTTTACTTTATAGATAGCATCCAGGCGCTTTGACGTCGGACCAACAGTAGCTGGATGTTCCCAGGACTGCTTGATGGTTTTTAGCAGGGCCTTTACTATAGGCAGGCTCAACTGGGGCAATGGCTCCGTAGACATAACATCATAGATGCCATTGTCCGACTCTTCAGCTGGCTGTTGGCATTCAAGGTTAAGGGACTGGGCCAGTCTCTGCATTTGGTCCGAAAAACTGCCCATTTCCATTGTGGGTGAAGCGCGGTCCTCGGTACCGACCGTTTCCAAAGGAGACGGTTCCGATGGCCGAGGGGATGGAGCCGACGACGTGTCTGACTCGTAGTCTTCAAAGGAAGGAGACGGCTGTCGCTGTCGATGTGACACCCGTGGTGCATGTTCACGAGGTCTAGTCGCTGTCGCCGTCGGTAGCTCTCGACGTCGAGCCGAAGGCTGGACAAGAGAGGTGGTCCTACGCGGGGGGACCGGCGGAGGCGATTGTTCCCCACGGAGTCGGCGCCCTGTGTAAGGGTCGTATCGGTACCGAGTACGTTCAGTGCGGTGAGAACGCATTGAAGAAGTCTCCCAGCCTTGCGACCGTGTCCCAGAACGTGATCTCGATCGCGAACGACTTCGAGAGCGATGCTGTCGACGCCGACGATCATCCCGCTGCCTCGGTGGCGACGCTCGTGCCGGGCCAGGGCGCTCTGTATCCGAAGGTAGAAGGATGGGCATCGGTCCGGGAGAAGGCAGTGATCTCGATGGCGAAAGGGCAATCGTTTGCGGCTGCACCCTCGGTGTCGACGGCGTACGTAACAGAGGAGATTCCGAAGGCGCCCGTCGCTTCGATGTCGAAGAGGTCCGAGAAGCCGCTGTCCTTTGCGATGAAGTAGAAGCGATCGACGTCGATCTACGCCTCGGCGCCGATGGTCCGGTCGGTACCGATGAGGACTTGTGGACCATGGCGACGACTTTTATCGACGTCGAAGCAGGCATAGAAGATGGCCGCGACTTCTTCGATACCGTAGACGGTACCGACAGTGTTGCAGGCGCACCAGCAATTTTTGAAGATTTCTTCGGCTTCGATTTTTTCGACTTCTTAGCCGGAGGTGGAGAGGAAGCCGGTGAAATGGCTGGTAATGATGCCGGTGCTGCCGCCCTTAATCGGGGGGAACCCGGAGATGCTGGGCTTGAGAGGGTCCGACTCTCCCCAGAAACCACGTTTTTCAGCATTGAAGGACGTGGTTGATCAACTGCCGATAGAGCCTTCGTCCACAAAAGACTACGCAGGCGATCAGCTCTATTTCTTCGCGTCTGCCTAGAGAACCGCATGCAATGGCTGCATGAGTCAACAACGTGGGTTTCTCCCAGGCAAATGAGGCAGAGCGAATGTCCGTCGGTGAGGGCTATTTTGGCCCTACACCGCGAACAACGCCGAAACAACGCGGACTGTGCCATAAGATGGCAAGCCGCCTAAGAATTTAAATATCAAAAAACTGCTATCTAATCTAATTATACAAGAAATTTTTTTTTTTTTTTAAAACACTAGAACTATATTAACTAACTACTATTCTAACAACTAAGCCTAAGCTAACTATTAATCTCTTCTTTTTCTCTCAAAAACAGGTACAACGTACCAGAGAAGTCTCCCGCGAGGCTACTGCGAAGCGGTCGAAGAAGAACTGAGGTAAAGGAGAGGCGGGAGCCCTGAGCATGCGCGATAGGATGGTGGGGGGAGGGGTTCCCGCCAAAAAAGTCTAAGCTAGCTAAGTTTCCCGGAAGCAGGCTCGGCGTCGGCGCGAGCCCATATGTGTGATGCACAGAGACCACGAAGAAGAACTTCTGTATACCAGAGTTCAAAATCTTTTTCACAAGTTAAATATAAAACAATATCAAAATTAATAAAAGCTAGTGATAGTAACCAAACAGACATCTCACCTCCAAAATACTAACAACAAAAAAAGCCCAAAACAATTGCAGTCAAATCCATCAGCAGTCTCACTAAAAACACAACTCAGAAAGCCAAGGAAAATAAATGAGGCTTGAGAGTTTTCCTGAAGCCTGTAAAGATGGCAATTGATGAAATTCAGTTGGTTGCGCATTCCAGAAGCATAGAGCTATTACAAAAAATGCTTTCTCCCTCGTATCCAACAACCTGACTGCTCTCCAGAAGTGGGCAATTGAAAAGGGCTTCTGTTGCCAATCATAAAGTGTGGGCAGGCTGTTATGGGTGAAGGTAGTCCTTCAAGTAACTTTTCCCAAACTGTTTAAAGGCTTTAAATATTAAAACCAGTACTTTAGATTGGGCTCTGAAACGTATTGGCAACTTGTTGAGCTGGCACCGTATAGGTGTCCCATGAACCACTGGCCTAGTCTTGAACAATACCCAGGCAACCACATTCTGCCCTAGCTGAAGTGTCCAAGCCATCTTTAAAGGCAGCCTCACATAGTGGCATTGCAGTAGTCCAGCCTGGATATAAAATATCTTTACTCTCAGGGATGTTTAATCTTCCCACATGGAGATAGATTAAACACGCACACCCCATGCTCATCCTTAAGTGGTGCAACCATAGGGAATGTTCACACAACACGCTAACCCACATTCAGTGACTGAATGTGAATTGCTGTTGAACCGTGGGTTGTTTGCTGAACTGTGAGTTATTGTGTTATCTGAACTCAGGACATTTTCTAGCTTGTTAACCATGCAGTGTGGTGTGTTAATCACCCTGAACAACCCATGGGTTCTTAAGGTGGCTTGTTCGAGAAAAATAAGCCACACTGTATGATTAACAAGCCATGCTGCAGAAAATATCCTGGGTTCAGACAACACACTAACCCACAGTTCAACAAACAACCCACAGTTCAACAACAACCCACATTCAACTACTGAGTGTGGGTTAGTATGTTGTGGAAACCCAGTCACAGAAGAGAAATGTACCAAACAAGTGCCTCTATATCTGCATTTCTTCCAAGGGGGGGGGGGGAATCAAAGTAGGAAGTGACAGCACTAGTCTAGTAAAATCCTAGTCTTAAAGTAGGACACCCTAATCCATGAGATACTTGTTTGCCATTCCTTAAATATTTATAAAGAAAAGAAGATTTTACGATGTCCCTATGGTTGGTAAAACTGTACTCCTGATTACAATAACCAAGGAAAACCTGGGCTGTCTACTGGGGACTCCCCACTCCTTTGAGACCCACAATCTCAGCAGCTTGCTTCATTGATAAATTGTCCATATCAGTGTAACTCTTCCTCAAGTTGTCCAGCCTGATGCCATCACATTGCATTTTCCACACCAGAACCTCATTTGGGCTTAGGCTGCTTTATCATTGGTTCATGGGCAGAATCTGGACTCCTGGGGGGAATCTACACCTACAGCTATTTCGCAAAGGAATCATCATGAGACCTACTCTGGCCCCCTTGCATTGGCTGCCTGTATGTTTCCGAGCCTGGTTCAAGGTGCTGGTTTTAACCTATAAAGCCTTACACGGCTTGGGACCACAATACCTGATGGAATGCCTTTCCCGACATGAACCTACCCTAACACTACGTTCAACATCTAAGGCCCTCCTCCGAGTACCTCCTCTGAGGGAAGCTCGGAGGTCGGCAACAAGAGAGAGGGCCTTCTCTGTGGTGGCTCCCCAATTGTGGAACGATCTCCCCGACGAGGCCCGCCTGGCGCCAACATTGTTATCTTTTCGGCGCCAGGTCAAGACTTTCCTCTTCTCTCAGGCATTTGGCAATATCTGAGGAGCCTGGGTTTGTTTTGTTTTGTTTTTGTAGTTTTTTGAAGTGTTGAAGTGGTTTTTAAATGTACAGATTGTGTGTATGTTGTATGTTTTTGCTGTTTTAATTTTTGTATATTGTTTTTAATTGTTTTTAATCCTATGTAAACTGCCCAGAGAGCTTCGGCTATGGGGCGGTATACAAATGTAATAAATAATAATAATAATCATGATACCAATTTTCCCACTTGTGCGTTCCTTATCCATAGGTCACATGTAACAGACCTTTTGCGCATTTTCATGAGTTTTCATTTTGGCAGCTCACGTCACAACCAGGACTTGTGTCCACATTCACGCTCCAATTATGACAGTGCAGGTAAGCTTCTACTGTATACAGTGTGCTCGGAGGCAAGTATTGCCTATGTCCAGTGATTGAATGCAATCTTGGACACAAAATATATTTAATTAGGATTAGAGCACACTGTTTCATAGAGCGACAAGAGCCTTCACTTTAACTGCAAAGTTTTGAGTGGTGCCAAGCAGCTATTTTTTTAAGGAGTGCCAACAAGACTAAATGTCACCAGAGACCATGCCACCGCCCAAAGCATCTGTATTATTTTAAGAAGTTATGATAAATGCTGGCCAAACTGACATTGTTTCCTTTTGTCATCTTCTCCATATCCAAACAGCCAGAGCTTAAAATAAATATACAAGGACAATAGTGACATATTCTGAATGCTTCCTAGCAAAGTCCAAGGCCAACTGAACATCTATGTTGTGCTAAAGGAGCGGTGTGCTGGGTAGGCAATCTGAGTACTCTCTCCTATGTGAAGAGAATGGGAGCAGATTTGGTATGGTTTATTTGCAACCAGTACCTCCATTCCAGCAGCCAATTAAAAGTGATGTGTTCAATGCTGGATCGGGTTCTTTCCCTTCCCTCGTGTGCTTACAAGCTCTCTTCACCCATAGTTAGTAATAGAAACTGGACATGTAGGCTTTTGGATTGCTGGACATATACATAGTAGGAGAAACACATGTGGAGCTTGGTTGTAGGAGTGAAGAGAACCTTCATGCGTGAGAGCAAAAAGGTAGGAGCTATCTAATTTAAACTGGGCCTTTGGAAATGTGACTTTTTAATTTTATTCAACCAAAAACAAATGTGTGTCAGGGTACACACATTTAATCAACGTTTCTCAATCCAGTATCAGAGGCAGTAAGCCTATATACAACAGTTACTGGGGAACATGGGTGGGAGGGTGCTATTGCACCATGTCCTGCTCATGAGTCCCTGGTCGACAGCTGGTTGGTCACAGAATGCTAGATGGTCTTCCAGATGTGTTGAACTGCAAATTCCAGCATTTCCAGCCAGCACAACTATTGGCCATGCTAGTTGGGAATGCTGGGAGCTGCAATCCCAAACATCTGGAGAGCACCAGATTGAGGAAGGCCGGTTTAAATAAGTAATATCAACAAAACTACAGATGAATTGTAGGCCACAGATTTATTCATACCTCTCCTGTAGCATGCTGTACAAACATACTTTTATTTACGTTTAGGATAGTAGCTAATGACTGTAATTGGCTTGATAAAAATGCACTTGTAAAATCAGTGTGAAAAACTGTGCTCTGCTTAAATATCACATCAACAGAGAGAGAGAGAGAGAAGGGAGGTCTCTCTGAAATATCCTATTTATTTATTTATTTATTTAAAAAGTTCCTTGGGCGCCTTTCAGGGCAGAAGCCCTCACACGGAGGCTTACAACAATACTCTATGTGTTTCAAACTTTTGTTTCTTTTCAGGGGCAATTTCTATACAACCCAGTCCATGTAGGCACAAGGTCCTTCCTCTTGCAGTAGACAGAACACATTATAAAACATATTTTCACTCTAGTGTAATATGGATTAATTGGGTTTAACCGTGAAGAATTTTGCTAGAGAAAATTTGTAAGTCCTAAAAGGAAACGCTTCACTTTCAAACCAGATTCTCCAAACTGCTTTGTTAGCAAAATGTCCTAAAAGTAAATTAAAACCACATTTGAGAAAGTACATGGTGGGCTGTAATGAAAATAGGCACACCACTCGTTTGAAACTGGCATGAAACCTCTCATATAGTTTTCAGTCCTACTATTCACACAGTATAGTTATACCAGGATACCCCCTTCCCCACCCCCCAAGTCAAAGTGCATAGTAATCAAGGACGATCAAGTTATTTGGGCACCTGAGACAGGAAATCCCACAAGTGTCGCTCCCCATTCCTGGAAGTAAAAATACAATAATACTACCACATTAAGTTAACTAACAATTTGATGACACTTAAAATCAGCTGCCTGAGGCATCTGCCTCACTCTTCCTAATGGTAGGGCTGGCCCTCTAATCACCACAGCTAGTTTACTCCAAGGCTTTTGAGTGTCCCAAACATAGCATGAGCCACCATGGGTCCCTAAATAAGCTGATTAGGGAAGAATGCCAGATTGACTCCTCATTTCTGTTATAATT
Source organism: Anniella stebbinsi (assembly GCA_029215795.1). Taxonomy (NCBI): domain Eukaryota; kingdom Metazoa; phylum Chordata; class Lepidosauria; order Squamata; family Anniellidae; genus Anniella; species Anniella stebbinsi. Next base: position 210,874,328 of record JARDYH010000004.1, read on the forward strand.
GAATTGACTGAGTGGCATATATTTCATAAGTTTGATTTATCTCTCTTTAAAAAAAATACAGACTAATCAATAACCTAATCAATTAATTATGATTTCTGCAAGAATACACAGAATATCAGGAGACAGCAGGTCTGGCGGAAAAGACAAAAACAACCCCTAGTTTATTAAGTAAAATGGTTGCACTATAAAAGTAAAAACAACTGTCTTTGTGTGATGGTGGTAATGATACACATTTTAGTAATTCATTGATGGAGAAAGTATCGATATGATGATGATAACAACATCTATCTACAACTGATAAATCCAAACTTTGTACCACAGTGAGCCGTTTTGCACCATGGGTTGTCAGGGCTGCATGGGAGTGAATGAGTGTACTACCTCACTACTGCTCATCACTTCACAAAACAACTTAGGGATGCCCCCCTTCCTGGGTTGTTTGCTGTGACACTGAAACCCAGCACTCTTGGTTGTTGAGGGAGAAACAACCCAGAGTTCTGGGTTCAGACATTGTAGAAAACCATCTGGAAATAAAGTGGAGGAGGAAGCATGCTTGCTCACTCACTCCAAGGCGGCCCCAACAACCCCTGAGTTGTGATTATGTTTAAACCAGGTCACATAGTCCAAGCTATCATGTTTGCTCATTCATTTCATTCATTCATTGATTTATTTTATTTCTATACTGGCCATTTGCCAAAGCTGTCTGAATGTTTTTCAGAGGTTAAAAACCTTTAAAATGAAATATTGTACATAACATAAAAACAGTTTACATACTAATATATAAACAGAGAGCTGACACACATACACACACATCCAAACAATGTTTGGATATAGCCATAGATAAAGCTATAGATATAATACTGTTCTACTACCAATTTCGGAAACTATCACAACATGCCATTTTAAAACCTGTGACACAAATACCAGATACACTGAACATCCTGCAGAGCTTGAAGTGTCTCTGCTGTACGTATATGTCAAACTTGTACCTGACCTTTTAGTAACTGTAATGGCAACAGCAATCTTTAGAATGCAATCCAACTGGAATCCTAAACCCTCAAATTAAAACAAGACAGCTTGCCAGTGAAAGGGTGGGGCAGAAACTAATATGAACCTCACCAATTATTCTGCCCACAGTTAAAGGAGAATTTACATCCTGGTTCTGATTTCCCATTGAGTTAGAACTAAATCAGTTTGACATAGTAGGTGTACTCCAGCATAGCAGGGGTACTTCCAGTAGTAATTTAAAAAATGCACTAAAATATGCAAGTCATAGTTATAGCAGTTGTGACTGCTAGATTGGTCTGAGAATGTCTAATCCTGCAGTGTTGTAGAGGTGGAGCAGGTGTGGACCTGATCAGTAATCAAGGTAGAATATCCCTTCCAACACCACAGGAGGAAGCATTGCTCAGTGTGTTAGAGCACATGGTTTGCATACAGAAGATCCCAGTTTTGATCCCCAGCTCCTCCAGGTAGGGCAAGGAAAAGAATCCTGCCTGAAACCCTGGAGAGCCGCTGCTAGTCAGTGTTGACAATACTGGGGTAGATGGGCTAACGTTCTCACTCAGTTTAAGGCAGCTGCCTATGTTCCTATGTATCAAAGCAAACTTGTTTAAACGATTACTTATACAGTACATATGAATTAATTGTACAGTTTACTTAGGTCTTAGTTACTTTTAAGTCCTAAGCATGCATGAGGGAGCTTTGTGGGTGGATGGGTGCGTGTGAGCGAGCGAGCGTGCAAGCGCAGGAGAGTATGTATGTATGTATGTATATTTCTAACACTTGACCCAGTTGCTGCAATCTAGCGATCAGTTCAGAAGACAAGATCCAATCCTGGTTTCATGTCCTGGTTAGTAAAACCAAAATTAAACCATCACAAAATGCATTTTAAACTGAACTCATTAGAAGTGCTGAAGCCAATACATGAGGTAGGAGTAAATAGGAAAGTGAAGAGGCTCACTTGTTCTCAGCTTAATCTAGCGTGGTTCATTGCATCTAAACCTAGATGTCTTTTGATAAAGTTTATGAACGTTTAACTCCACGCCGTCAGTATCTTATAAAATAACCAACATGGACATGTCCACAAAATGGTAACTGGGTTTGCTAGCCACTCAATTTCTGCTCTCCTCTCCCCAAAGCCTCCAGCATGAGCAGAGTGTTGGGGAGGGGGAGGGGGAACAATTTCCCTCATCTGTGCTATGGCATAGAAAACAGCAGATGTCTCTTTCCCCAATTTAGTGCAGTGGCATAACCAAATCAATTGTGCACTTTTTCGGCACCAAATTAACACAATTTGTGTATATACATTTATAATTTTCAGATATTTGAGATCAAAATATATTTCTATTTGAGCATATGAACACAGTTCATAAAATCACTGAAGCACCAAGACAGCTGAACAATCATACAGTTGTAAGGCTCAGTTCAGACACCACGTTAGTCAATTGTGGTTTTAGAACTCCACAGTGGAGTTTTTACACTACCATTGAGAAATGTGTTGTTTGGCAGGAAAACTCCACACAACAGTGGAGGTGCGTTTGTTTGGAAAAAACCGCACACAGAATATCCATACTGTGCAGTGAAGAGTTCCTGCACAACCATTGTGTTGCATGTTGTGTGGTGGGATCCGTGGAGTTTTCTGTTGCACTGAGTTGTCTTTTCCCACTGGCTACAAAGTTCCCTAGCAAGAGCGGTGAAAGGAAAGAGTGCTGCTCTAGGAGAGCTGCCGGGATTGTGTTTTTTTTCCAGCAATGGCTGATGGGATACCATTGGGAGGATTGGAGAAGAGAGAAGACGGAGGAACTATCAATCAAACATCATGATGGATTTCACTCAACTCCACAGTAGCCCACAGTCACACAACAATGGAGTTAGAACAAGTTGTGTGGGGAGTACCCACTAAACTCAACATTTGAGTGCAGTTTTCACAATGCGTTGACTAATTTGTTATTCGAATTGAGCTCTATTCCTCACAAGCTCCTTAATCTTGATTTCAATTACATTATGCATTTATTAGAAGAGATAAAAAATAATTGGAACCACAATCATTTTCATCATCTGAAAATGTACACAAGACTTGAAGAACGTAGTCACCCTTTTTGTTATTTCCCACCATGATCTTGCTGATGCTGTAAATTAGGGACAGAATAATAACAAAAGCCTTATAACAGCAATACACACACCACTTCAGCTGCTATGGGTCTTTTAAAGTTTATGAATGTGCATTCCAGATGAATGAACGTCAATTGTCAGGGAAATAAAGGCAGCTACTGTATTAGGATGTCAGGTGAATTGGCCTTTACGTCATTACAGCAAGTCTGGTGGCTAAATACGGGAACAGCGTGGCTTTGGAATGGCTAATCAGCATTCCACAGTTACTTGTGAAGAGATACTTTCACTTCATAATAGGAAGTCGTCTCGCCTGCCAGTGAAAGAGAATTAGGACATTGCTGCATGGTTGCCATGGGTCAGCAGTTTCAATTCTAAAGAGCTTAATAAGGAAGCTACATATTGAGAAGTTTGTTTGGAGATAGCAGTTTGGCATTTGGGAAATAAGACTGCTCTGTGTGCACTCATTGGGTATGCTTAGCATGTTAACCCCTGAACATTAATGGAATGGTTCAACTCTGAGGAGCTATCATAAAAATGCCAAGGATTTTTTTAATGAGCATTTGATACTGCTCAATGTCAAGTTGTGTTTTTTGAAGTTTCCAAACCATATCTTACCAAAAGCTAACATGCAAAACAGAAGACTACATTCTGCTAGAAATAAGTGAACTTTGGTTGCAGAGTTAATGAATTAATGCCTTAAATTTATGGGAGTTTTGAAATTATATCCTTACTTTTAAGCCCCCCCCCCCAAAAAAAATATTATGAGGAATTTATCATATTATTTCCAATTGCCCATCCTACCATGTTCCCAAAACTGTCATTTAAAACCAAATACACAAGTCTCCCTACTACCCAGCGTTATGGCACTATGTTTTGCTATGATTCAGCAAGCATAAAAGGATACGGGTACAGAAAATCTATGCCCATCCAAGGAGCATTTCATTGTCAAGAGTGTTCTGAACATCCTATGTTCTGCAGGAAGATGCCTGATAGAACAGGAGAAGCAATGAAGGTGATTTTCACCTGTGTGCCCTCCTTTCTGTTGCTTTTCACTAGATGTACCTATGGATCTTCAGCACCTTTCCTCTTTGGCCCATTCCCTCTCATTTGCATGCTCATCTGAGACCGGAGTTCGAACCTCAGGTAAGTAAACCCCCATGTTGCTTTCTGCAGTGGTTGTGCAGGGAGGGAGGAAATCTCTCTTTGGATTTCCCCTCCTAAAGTCATAGTAGCATCTACATTCTTAGAGGAGGAACTTCACAATATCCGACAGTCAGTGGGATGCTCTCCCAGGGACCATAAGATTGCTCTCTAAGACTGTTAAAGTACATTTAGCTTTTCAAAAGTTTTGCAAAAGGCTTGAATATGTGGGAGTTTGTGCCCAAAGAGTGATGAACACATTTTAAAGATACATAGGTATACTACAAATATAACAAGATCAGGGGGTACTATCCTTATTGGGCGGCAATGCTATTTCAGAGCACCCAGAACTTCACAACTGCATTCTGCTCAGCATTTTCACAGCTACCCAAATGGCATGAACAAATATCTCAGGGCAGATGTGGAAGCAAACAGCATTGACAATTATCCTATAGCATATCATCACCACTGAGAACCCCAAGTCTTTAATTTAAGAAACAAGTTATTTACAGAAAATAACATGCTAATAACCACAATTTTACATCAGCACAGAATTTCAAAACAGATCTGTTCTTAGGAACTGTGAAGCCCTAGTTTAAAATGCAATTGAGGACATCACATGCGAATAGCTTGTGAAAGACTTGTCACATGACTTTCAGTGGTCATCACTGAAAATTGAAAACAAAGGGCCATAAGAAGCACAATGGAGCATTGCCTGATGATTTGGTTGGTTCAAAGGCCAAGCATGAAACAAAGTATAAAAAGTGTCTAGCTGCAAATATTGCAAATGTTATATAATTAACAATGCCAAATCTGTTCATAGATATGAATCTAAACTACCACATTAATTAGAAGGTTTAAATGAGAATATGTAGTATCACTAGCAGGCATGAATTCACATCAGAAATCATGAAATATTTTGACCAAGTCTACCTCTGCCCAATTTTTAGGTGCACAAAACATGCATATGGATATAGCTGCTGGCTATAACCAACCTGAACATGGATTCTATTTTCTAAAGTAAAGGTTTCCAAATCTGATAGAACTGCATCACTGGGGATGGTTGGTCGCATCCTGCATCGCAGATCCTGTATTAAGCAGGGGCGGGGCAGGGTCCCTTCCATCACCATGACAGAAATGGTGGCCCATGCTACCTCCTGGCCCATTTGCTATCTCCTGATATTTACAATTTTAGGGGATGCAAAGTGTTCTTGCTCCAAAGGTGTCCACTAAAATAAAAGCAAAAGTAGGGGGTGTCAGGATGAGCTGGGCTTCAGGATGAGAGACTAAATTATCAAGAGGTAAAAAGGAAAGTATTGGAGGACAACATGGGAAACAAGATAGTAGTCACTGGTATATGGAGAAATGGATTTGATTACTAATAAACAAAGAAGCATGGTGTCAAGAGACTGGAAACCATAATTCCAAACAAGTCCAATTTTAATAGTCACTTTAAAATATTTTTCCAGTCTTTTTTATGCACAAAATGTCTCGTGAAAAGTCCAATGGTTTCTACAATATGTTGGAAAGTGTCCTGTGAAATTTATTGATATTAATGATTCCATCCTCTACTAAATTATAGTTTTCAAAGATTACCAATTCTGTTATGGTGAATTCCTCTTTGCTTCCACCTGATGATTTGTTGCTATGCCCTATCAAAATTGGTGACTTTTCCACCTCCCTTCCAACTTCCAGCATCTTCCACCTTTATCTAACTCACCTGCTTTTGAACACCACTGCAGGTCTTGATTATGCTAAATAAAAAGCATATTTTCAGGTTTTGAAAATTTCTAGTGCTGAGCAAAAATACTATCTGCCAAGGGCAAGAAAGTTGGAACCAAGAACTCTGCCCCTTGCACTTATTTAATATTTCAGGCATTCGGCAGGATAGCAAATTCCACAAAATTGCATTCAGCTTGGAAACTAATTTGCATCAACCTTAGCCAGCACCTCAAGGGAACTGCAATACTCAACAATATAGCCATTGGCAAGAAAAGAAAGAAATATAGCTAGATCGTTGCATGAATACAGTGTTAACCAATGTTTTTTATCCAAATCAGGCAAAACAGAAGAGCTGAATGTGTTTTGATGTAAAATAAATTCTGCTTCTGAATCAAATGACAGAAACAAAACCCAACAGCATTAGCATTACAGAATATACAAGGCAAAATAATCCTTTCAAAGAAACAAACACAGTGCTAGGAACACTGCAACTTATCATATCATGAGTGTAAGCACTTCAAAGCATATTTCTCTGACATCAATGGTGCTTGCTTCCAAAAACAGTATTAATGCATCCCTTCATTTGGCAAGTCAAGAAATTTAACGTAACTGGAGAATTGTTATTATCTCAATTTTAGATATCCAGAAGGCATAAATGATTATGGTCTTGCCCAGTGTAGGTTGTCCATGTGCTGCTACGTTCTGTTGGATGACTCTTAATTATTGTTATTTTTAGTTGAATGAATTATAGGGTTTGAGGATGGTACTTCTGAATCCAGGTTTTTCTTTCCTGCTGACCCTCCCACATCCCCCAGTCACCTTCCAAATAGGGATCAACACTGACAAACCTCATAATTCTGGCCATGCAGTTCCCCATTTCTGTACTGGGAAATATGTCCAAGCAGTGGATGCAGAGGTCCAGTCTGAGTATCATGCCAGGAGTTCCCAATCCAGTAGAGTCCTGTGCACAAATAACTTTCTCATTTATCGAAACGCCTTTTCTTCTTTTTATGGGCTATTTGGATAAATGGAAGTTGCATTGTATGTATAAATTAAAATCTACCTTTCTCCCTCATAAAGGCAGTGCTTTTTAACTATGCTTTGAGGAATCCTGGGGTTCCTTTGAAGCTTTTTCAGGGCTTTCACAAACAAAAATGTAGTAGTGGAAAAGCACCCCTGAAAGACATATTAACTTACCCACCACTTTGATCTTTCCCTGAAACATGTAGTCAGGTTGGACTATCTTCTAGGGCAAACTATAAGTACAAATAGGGTAACTGTGAAGCCCTGCGTCCATGCCAACGTCCCACATAAACCAAGTGCTCTAGAATCATCCGCAACAAAAGTCATTGTATTCAATTCCAAGTCTTATTTATTTATTTATTTTATTTCATTAATATATCACCCCATAGCCAAAGCTCTCTGGGCGGTTCACAAAAACTAAAAACATTGAACATTAAACACCAATATACAAAAATTTAAAGCATAAAAAGCATAAAAACAAGTTATAATTACAATAATTTCTGCAGAAATGAAAATTCGCAACACTTTTCGTAACATGCCCCAAGGTACAGAATCTCACACAGTTGTAATTTCTGCGGATGAGGTCTGGTAGATAAAAGAATTCATTAAGGAAGAACTAAAAAAATGTGTAGCATTGAACAGATGAGGAATACTACACAGACAGCGATTCATTTCATAATAAAGCTGAACAGAACAGCAGAATAAGGAAATCCTCAACATAATGAAAAGGAATAACTTCTCTCCAAAACAGGAACCAAAGTCACCAAAATGAAGAGGAAGAAACAAAAGAGGAATCTGTACTTTAAATCAGGACTCAGTAATCCAGTTTTGTAAAGAACTTCCTTGAAGCGGTTTAAGAATGCCTCTTGAACTTTTCGAAAAGTGGGTGGGTTTTGAACAGCTATTTTACAGTTTACATGTCTATGGAAATGCAGAAGAATAAAGTCAGACAAGAATAAGTTTGCCAGCCACTCTCTTTTCAGGATATCCCTCCCACCCTTAGGTTCCTTTTAAAGATGACCCTCCTGAGAACACATTTTTGTTTTGCAATAAAAATACAACACACAAAGCTGGGTTCAAACTAAGAAATGGGAGCACATCTCCAAGAGTTTCTTTCCTAAGTACATCCTTTGTTAATTTTCCCCATCTTCACTCTGTTTAGTCTTCGCATGGTAGGAATATTATTTTCAGGCAGACACAAACTCCCAAGACTTTTCAGAGGAATGGATCTAAACTTGTCCTTTCCCTGCCTACTGATGTTCTGATCAAATTCCTCCCACAACAGAGCTGTTTGGTTTTCAAAAAAAGCTTTCCATCCATTGCTACTTTGTTACACATGTAACATACAAGCAGGTTACAGGAGCAGCCAGACTAGAGGAGCAACTCTGTAGTCCAGAAATCTGTTTCCCACAGTGGCCAACCAGATATCTATGGGAAGCACAAAGCAGGGCACAAGTGCAACAGTTCTCTCCCACTACTGTTTTCTAGCAACTGTTATTCAGAAGCATGTAGCCATCAGGGCTAGTAGCCATTCATAGCCTTATCCTCCAGGAATTTGCCTAAGCTTCTTTTAAGGTCACCACATCTTGCAGAAGCGAATTCAATCGTTTACCAATATGCTCCGTGAAGAAGTACTTCCTTTTGTCTGCCCTGAATCTCCAACAGATTCATTGGATGTCCTTGTTTGTAGATCTGAAACTTTCCCCACACTTCTATCACTTTGATTGCATGGAACAGAAAATGGAGAGGGCGATGTTACAATTACAGTTACAGTCCTTTCAGTTACTGATCTCTACAACAGCAAAGGTTGTAGCACAGCATCCTCATTCAATCCAATTTGGAATAGATGTTGCTCAGTGATATACATGACTGCATGCAGAAGGTCCCCAGCTCAATCTCCAAATTATCCAGGTAGGGCTATGAAACTATTCTGCCTGAAATTGGAGAGGTACTGCCAGTCAGTGCTGACAATATTAGGTGAGATGGACCAATGGTCTCACCCACTACAACGGCAGCTTCCTATGTTCTATTTTCAGTAGCTTATGAAAATATTTGTGTATTAAATGAATGGAATTGAAGTCTGTCCAAAAAGAAGCATCTGGTTTCCATCTGTTCTCATGGGAAACAAGAAAGTTCTGCAGCTGAAAAAGAAAAATCAAAGACCGGGGAGCAAAAGTCTTACAGAGCCATTGGGGAGGTTGGATCGCTGTAAAAGATGCTTACCATCATAGATTACATATGTCCAATGATATGAACAAACCAAACTATACCATACACAAAAGTAATTTATAGTGGAACTTGCAAGAGGACTGAGCATAAAGTGATCAAAAGAAGAATGGTACCACTCACTACCAGTTATCTACCACTCAAATCCCCTTCCTAATTCATTGCAACCCTGATCTCTCAGTTCCATTCTCATCTTGTCAGCCTGATACATGCAGTGCCTCTGGGCAGGGGATATATCAATGCTGTGTTCTGCTCAATACCTGACACACTCTTGATACTAATAAAGATAGCTGTAGCTGAGAACACAGTCAGCATATTCCATCACTCTTAAAGTGACATTCTTAGAAGAACAAAATGTTAGACAATGTTCAAGAACTTGTGTTTTTAAATAGTTAAATGATAAAACATATAATGAACATAGGGAGCCACTTAAGAGTGTTAATACAGATACACCCCTTGGTTGGATAGTCTCTCCCTAATGGCAATTTCTTCTCCTGTGAGTTTTCAAGGCATACATTGTGCAATCACTCAACTGCTTTATGAGTAAAAACAGGATGGTGCCTGTGGGTGCTGTGACTCATCATAGTATAAGTAAGTCACACTGAGCGGCAATGATCATGCGAACCCGGTCAACGTAAGGGATGGGGAGAGAAGCGAAACTGACGTTCCTCCGAGTGTACCTTTTGTGTTAAACAGTCTCAGTCGTGCTCTCTCGCTCTCTCACACACACTCAACAGAAGAGGGCAATAGGAGAGATTTAAGTAACTACAGCCGATAATAAAATTGGGCTGATATGATGACTGTATTGCTGAACACTGCTGCATCCTGTTTTTAATTTCATATATCTGATTATTATTATTATTATTATTATTATTATTATTATTGTGAAATGCTAAGTGTGCCTTGCTACTAACAATTACTTGAGGGGTAGCTTTTGCTGCAAAAAAAGAGAGTCTTGGGGCACCTTAAAGACTAACATTTTTAATAAATTTTTGTGGACTACAATAGACTTCATCAGACACATAAAGCATTATTCTCTGTTGGCAGGTATATAACATATAGGTGTAACAAGAGAGAGAAAGAAGAAAGCTGTGGGGATCAGAAGGAAATTAAATGCAACCAAAACCAGAAAGTACTGTAATAATTACAGCAAAGTTTAAACATATATAAAATAATTATAGTGACCATTTACAAAACCGTGTTGATAGTAAAACAACCATCCCAGCACAGGATAACAATTCATGCATGCAGATGAAGTGGACTCTAGTCCATAAAAGTTTGCTAGTCTTGGAGGCAGCGCTCTGTGGATCATGGAAATTGTAGTCCAGCACATCTGGAGGGTAATGGGTTGGAGAAAGGTGCTTTAAGGTATCATAAGACTGTTTTTGCTACTAATCATGCCAGTAGGAAAATGTTTCATAGGCACTGCGACTGAAAGACCACTATCTAATGCTTCCAGGGTCCAAAGAGGATTAAAAACAGATGGGAGAATATAGAACTGGAAACTGGCACAAACCCATAAGACAACATTCCCTCTTAAACAATGCTAAGATGCCAGGTCTGGAACCAGAGGACAATTTATTTGATCTTTGCTTGCCTAATCCTGTGATAAGCTGACTCTGCCTCCAGCTGTCAGGTAGCAGACACTAGTGACTCATATCCTGTATGGGGGCTGACTCATTTGCTATCAGAATAATTTAGTGGAAAGCTCCAAGGATCTTTCAAGCTGGGCACCAAATGAAGGCTAAAAACCAGGACTGTTGCCTATATAAGTTGTCACTGTTCTACGGGACCTCCTTAGAAAGCAGGCTTTGATGAGAAAATCCATTGCTTTTGCAAATCTTAATAGAAGACATGCGCAAAAAGGAAAGGGGAAAGAATGAGTAGTCAAATCTGCTTCTTTAGGATTGACAAGCTCATTTTTATAAGACTACATAAACACTCATAACTGATAATGGGGATAAAAAAGAAGGATGAACATATAAAAAACTCATCCACAAAGCCAAGTTGTCATACTAATCTGTTTGTCAGTATCAGGTGTTATAGAGGAAGACATGCATAAACAGAGAAAGGAGAGTGCCATTCATTTGCAACTTCTGATCAAACATATGCCGACCAGATTAATTAATAGTAGTTGCTCTAGTTATATCTCCTATTAACTCATATAAAGAAAAGTTAACCATTCTTTTTAATTCACTATTACTGAACTCAGTAAGGTAGCACTATCTATTGGCTGTAAATTCAAAGGATCAGTCAGGTACAGTATTTTTTATCCATTGTTGAAAACACTCAACACCTTGTCTTGCAAGTAGAATTTAAAGCATATCAGAACCTTTGGAATACTATGATCTTGTTAACAAGGCGGGGAAGCATACTAGTAAAAGTTCTGCTCAAACTTTTGAGTTAGCTGCACCAATGGAACATAAACCTGCCTGCCTGATGCATCCTCTTACACAGACTACCTGATCTACAGGTGTGTAGGATGAGCTGAAATCAGCTTTGCGATGAGGGTAGATATATTCACTAGGGATGTGCAGCTGATCTGATCTGATCTGATCCATGATCTGGATCCGATCTGCCCAAAAATCAGATAAAAGTGATCTGATCCGATCCGCCATCCAATCCTATCCTATCCAATCTGAAGGGACCTGATCCGGATAGGAAAAAATCAGAAAATCTGATGCCATTTTGAATGCTTTTCCCCATAGCTTAGTATTGTGTTACAAAAGCGCCTATATTTTTTTCATTTTTAAAGATAGAAGGATAATACTTGGGCACTTTATAGATGGGTTAGGGGTGGTTATCTGTGAGAAATTTCAGAAAGATTGGTGCAGGCATTTTGTGGCAATTATTTTTTTAATAACGAACCAGGAATGCCTATAACTTTTTCATTTTTAAAGTTCCACACATGAAACTTTGCCACATTGCAGGTGGTATGTTGGGACCCATGTGTGTGAAATTTCAGAAACATAGGTACTTGCCTTGTGTGGCAATTAATTTTAGAAAAATGGGTAGCAGTGGGGCAAATAGAGTTATGCCTTCAACTTTTTTATTTTTAAAGATACAAACAGGAAACTTGGGCACATTGCAAGTTAGGGGTAGTTATCTGTCAGAAATTTCAGAAAGGTAGGTCCAGGCATTTGGTGGCTATGAATTTTTTTACATTAAAAGTTACAACAACACTGAGTTTTGACAGATAAAAGAGGGAGGGGGAGGGGGGAGGGGGTGCAAGTGACAGCTCAAGCCTCTGTGGAAAAACTTTTGTAACTTTTAATTAAAAAATTCATAGCCACCAAATGCCTGGACCTATCTTTCTGAAATTTCTGACAGATAACTACCCCTAACCCATCTACAAAGTGAGCAACTTTCAGACTTCTAACTTTTAAAATAAAAAGGTTATAGGCTTTTCCTTCCTCATTGTTTCAAAAATACCTTGCCACTACATGCCTGGCCCTATCTTTCTGAGATTTCACACCCATATAAACCAAAGTGGTACCTGTAATGTGCCCAAGTTTCCTGTTTGTATCTTTAAAAATAAAAAAGTTGAAGGCATAACTCTATTTGCCCCACTGCTACCCATTTTTCTAAAATTAATTGCCACGCAAGACAAGCACCTATGTTTCTGAAATTTCACACACATGGGTCCCAACTTACCCCCTGCAATATGGCAAAGTTTCATGTGTGGAACTTTAAAAATGAAAAAGTTATAGGCATTCCCGGTTCGTTATTAAAAAATTAATTGCCACAAAATGCCTGCACCAATCTTTCTGAAATTTCTCACAGATAACTACCCCTAAGCCTTCTACAAAGTGCCCAAGTTTCATTCTTCTATCTTTATCAATGAAAAAGTTATAGGCATTTTTGTAACACAATATTAGGCTATGGAAAAATGCATTCAAAATGGCGTCCGATACAAAATCGGATGTCTGATTTTTGGATCGGAATTGGATTGGATCCAATCCAGCGGTCCTCCAATTTTTTCCAATTATTTTTTTTTTAAAAAATCAGATTCCGATCCGATTTTTCCGTCCATGCATATCCCTAATATTCACTGTCATGTAGTGCTTGTTTTCATGTTCCAAGGCTGAAACGTCATGCTGAGAACTAGTTCCTGGGCTGAGCTCTCACTTGAACTCTGGCTTTAAAGTATGTATTCCACCACTATCATCTCTCTTTCCCAAACCAAAACAGTGGCTAGAAAACACACATATACTAGAACTTTTAAAGCTTTTAAGCAACGGGCAATGCAATTCTGCCCAAACATGTTCCATTTTCCACACACAGACACAGAAGCAGAAGGGGTTTTAATTATACTAGTCTCATTTCCTATAGGATGTAAGAGAGAGAGAGAGAGAGAGAGAGAGGTGGGATATGCAATTTAAGTTCGAAGGAGGAGAAGTTATGAATAGCACTAAGTTAGGGGACATTTTAGATCTGTATTAGAAAGCTAAAAGATTAGGAATTATTTCTATACATGGATGCTTAGCAGTTTTGGATTACACAACTGCTCAACCATTTTATTAAAAAAAAATACAATGACAGTGCCTTTTAGGGCTTCACAACTCTTATTACCCTTACATCACAAAGGGTGCTCTCAGGCACAGAAAGAATTACAAACATTGCAACATACAAAGAAGAATTCATTCCCCTCCCCCCCTGCTTTAAAGGCTAAGGTTTTTTTTAAAAAAGTGTTTTTTTTTACCTCTGCAGATTCATAGTCAGCTTGCCTGAACAGGTCTTGATCTTGTTTTGCGCTTCCAGGTGAGTCATGCCATCTGCATTTATCCCATCAATACTGAGAACCATGTCACCTATTCCAACGTTTGCATTAGCTGCTTTGCCTCCGTCGCTCAACTGCAAGATCAAATGCAAGCATTATTGTAAGCATTGTTCATTTTAAATTATCTTCCAAGATCACTATCCTAAGAGTCAACAACAGGATTTAATCAAGTTTCAAGTTGAACAAAGTTCTCATTGGAGGCCAGGGGTTCTAAACTTTCTTATAAGAACTTTTCCAAAGGACCAAGTCACACCACCTCATCAGGCTATGGTAGCTACTGGAAAATTTTCAGTTCACATTTCATTCCAGCTCCAGCAGCATGTGAGTAACTTATGTGACTACAGGTACCTTTTGCTGAGCTCTACACAAGCTGGCTTTTAGAATTCCACCGCAGCTCAATTTAACTGTGGTTGGTGTGCTACAACAACACAATAGTCAACACATGACAACTGCAACAAGTCACAACCCCTGCATTCACCATTAGGTGTAGCACTCTCAGCATAAGCTCAGTGTTTTCTGGTGGGAGCCATATGTTGGCATGGTCATGCAATTCTGTACCAATCCCCACCCAACAACCATGAGGGCCAAGCTTTCATAGGCAACTTTAGGAAAAGACATTGACCCTGTTCAGACATAACTTTAGGAAGGGTGGTTTGGCTAAACTGGTGCATGGTGGTTAGCATTAACTACCTTGCCTAACCACCTTCCTCCGTAACCACCCTTCTGGAGTGTGTGTAGCTTCTCTTTGCACTGCTCTGAAATGTGGGAGTAGCTGCTCTTCAGTAACTGCTTGGAGAACCATGGGAAAAGGTTTTAGTGTCTCTTGGTCATCAGCTGGGACAGTTTTCGCTTTACATGGTGGCTGCAGGTGTTTGTGCTTGGGAGCTGGAGTGCTCAAAATCACTGTACTGATAATAGTGGCATGCAATCAAAACCATCTTTGTTCCCTACTAGGGATGTTGCGGACTCCCCCCTCCCTCCGCTTGACCTGCCAGACTGGAGTCCATGAATCCTCACTGCTGTCTGCCCTCGCTGGACAGCTCGGCGAGTACCCAGGGAGTGCTGGTCGACTGTCCATTCCCTTAGCAATTATGTGTAAAAATGGTGGCTTGTTATTCTGCGTAAAATGTCTTTTATGGAAATGGTGGCCATATAGCTGCCATTTATGCAAGATTATTCAAACCTCTAATGGCAGCTCTATGGCAGCGTTTGGTTAACCACGGGGGTGGTTAAAATGTGGTTATGTAGCCAACATGATTTGGAAAAACGCCCTACACATAACACGCTCAGCCATCATGGTTAACTCAAAACGCTTAACCATCATGGCTTAGCATATCTGAAGAGGCCCATTATAGCTAATGTTATTATTGCTTTTGGCCCAGCATGGTAACAAACAGAACAAGGGAAAACCAACATCACTAACCCATACAAAATTGAGAGTGGGAAACCATGCATAAAGTTGTCAGTGGTGCACAAATCCTATTCCCTAGACCAATTAGGGAACATGTCTGCACAAGTCCAGTGCCTGGCACCACTTCACATTGCTACCAGCAGCTTCTTTTATCTCTTTAGAGAGGACAACCTCATGTTTTGAGAACCCTGGATGTAAAACTCTTAATGCAGTGTGGCTCTATTTTTTATTGGCTACAACTGAATACAGTAGCCCCACAGAACGCAATAAAAACACACTTATATAAATGGATACAGAAATATGATGAAAACTGTAGCTGTATCAGCACAAGATGTAGGTGTATCAGTGCACATCTCTGCTAGATCTGTATGCTAACTATGTAAATGGAAGTTGAACACAGAATATTAATTGTATAGTAGATCAGCTATGGGAAAAAGCATCTCTCAGGCAATACAAATTGAGGTATTTGAGAACAGGTCCTTGAACTCCAAATATCTTAAGGAGGAAAAGCTCAACACACACAGAGGCTTGGATCCTAAGTTAAGGAAGTTTGTGGAAATAAGGCTTTCCTTTCCCATCCTTTCCCATGCAGCCACCTCCAAGCACCCCATAAAAGCCTGCCTGGAGCATCTGGTAGCCCTCTAGAACAGGGGTGGGCAGAAAGAAGATCTCCAGATGTTTGGACTACAACTCCCAGCATTCCTGGCCATTTGCCATACCGGCAGGAGCTTCTGGGAGTTAAGTCCTAAATATTTGGAGATCTACCTTCTGCTCCACCCTGTCCCAGAACAATGGGGGATGGGGACAGTGGGGTGGAGGGAACAGTCAGTGTATTGTAGGATCCAAACTACATTTTGGGTGATTCTCTCTTTCTGCAACCCCCTCCCCCCACTCCGACTGTTCAGGAGGGTCATCCAACCCTCCAGAGAGCATTTTCAGGGGGCACTGGGGGTTGCAGGCGAGGGACATGAAACTTTCCTTTCATACTTTTTTTTAAAATTAACTTACCTTAGGATCCAAGCCAGAGAAGTTTTGATTTCAGTGCATGCATAATTTTCATGCAGGCTGTACAGAATAACAAAGCTGTCTGATTCAAACTGAAGCTATGCACCAGGAAGAATAAAATATAAATATTTTCCTTTCTTCGGTATTGAATTATTAAACTTGCTGCTTTATTTTTATTATAAGCAAAAGTTCCTACTCAGCCATACCTGTATCACATTTTAACAATAGTTAACTAAAGAAAAGTTCTGAAAAATAACATATAGTTTTCCCATCATGTAAGACTTACAACTTCAGACAGTCTAAAAACTCATTTTAGTAGATAGAAAGACAACAACCTTTCACATATGCCATTATGTTCCACTAAGCATCTTTTTCTTGGGCATCTGGAATGACTATAAGTATAGATCCTGCAGCACTGATATACTTGAATCATTTTAATGCAAGGTAGGAAACTTTAATAGAGGTGATTCTATATCCAAAAGCTTACATTTAACCCTTATTTTAGAACTAAATTAACATAAAAAGTTACTTGTTAGTAATATACCAATATAACACAAACAACAACAAAGCTACTCTTGCATGACGCAAAGAACCTGCCCTATAACTTTTAACTGAGCTATTTGATGTTTAAAGATCTAGACCAAATTTGCAAGCAATGTCTGCATTAATGTCTCTTGCCTAAAATGGTGGTCTCTATTATCTCATCTGAAGAGAATGAAAATAGTGCAACAGTTATTCAGCAGCAAGTGAATGAATGGCACAACCACTGGGAATATGTATAAAATCTTAAAAGAACATAGAGATGGAAAGAACAGGTTATCCTTTCCATTCAGCTTGCCAATGTGGGATTATTCCCCCCTGTATGTTCATGTATGCTTCTGTTCTGTCTAGTTTCAAGTGTCTCACGGCACGGGGTTTCCATAGCTTTCTCTAATAATTTATTACACTGCTGCACTGTTACACAGAGCTCACTGTTGAGAAATTAATTACCCCCAACTCGTTTCCATAAAGAGCATTCAGTCTTGAAGGTGGGAGGGAAATTCCATTGCTCACATTTCCATTTATTACTTCTTGTTAATAACTATAATTATTCACTCATCAATGATAAGTCATGCTTGATTCTGGGTTTCTATTCTTGCCAGTGCACATTAATTCCTATAATATTTTTACTTAACATTGGTATATTTAAATTTCCTTAATTTTATTTCTTCATTTAGCCTTGTGGATAAATGACAGTTATTTCTCTTAATTCTCTTCCTACTGCATTTCTGTATTCTTGATGATTCTTTGAGAATTTAAGACAGTATGATAAACTGGACAGCCCCAAAGCACAGACCTACACTTGATTTGCACATTCCACATATGCCTGGTTACATATAATGCATTTAGGGTACAGTCCTATCAGGATGGCTGTAAGACTCCGAACCCAGAGGATTACGGCCATCCAATGCAAAGCACAAGGAGCAGCAGGGGCAATGTTTGCTTCTGCACTTCTCCCAATCTACATTTTGGCTAGATGGGCTTTTTCACGCATCTAGGTGGAGCTCTGAGGAGCAGAAGGGAAACAGGTTGGGAAGGCCTGGGGATACGGCATAACACACCCAGCATGTCCCCTTTCCCTCCTCTCTAAGGTTGCTTATGTGACTTCAGAGAGTCAACCAGCAAAGTTCTATCATTTTCCCCACCCCTCAATCCAAGCAGATTCATTTCCTCTTTCAGAGCCTTTTTTGAGGGGGGAGGGACCACAGGCTCTAGCCATGTTCTGTAAATGTTCAGATAGGATAGGGGCTTACCCTACACTTCTCTCCCCCGAATGATTGCCTAAAGGATTGTGTCAAGACTGGAGCTTAAAGCTTTCTGGCCGTTAACAGTTTTAAATGGATGTATGCAAAAATGAAAATGTCATGCTTGTAATCTGTGTGATTTTGCCAATAAAAGGAGTCTCACTGTCTTGAGTGTCTTGTCAGTTTGCCAAAGTTCATGAGAAGAAGCCTGGGGATGGGCAAGCTCACAGCAATCGCACACACATACTTTCTGCTTTATAGGTAGAGATATAGTGTATATTTTCCTCGAAATTGATCCAATTAATTTATGTGCAACAGTACCTGTTCCTTCTAAGAAAGCCAATCTTAAGGTCATTTTCTTTAAAAGTGTGAAGATATTGAAAATAATATATTCAAGCTTCTTCTTCTACCAAATTTCTAAATATACAGGTGCAAGAGACAGTGGTACTGTTGAACAGTGTCTATGAAATAGCACTCATCTGCTGCTATCATTGCTTGCTCCCTTTGGTGAACACATGTTGCTTTTTGGCAAGTTAATGCTAGATGTCTGATTTGGAATGGTTCATGAAAGAAATTGCAAACTCAGCCAAATGCTATTTATAGAGATCCTCCTATTTATTCCAGTTGTAACTTCTTCTAACCTGAAAGCAGAGAGCCGAAAGGGAGCTGGTGCAATTTGGTCTGTGAGTCCCGCTCTTCAAATACAAGCAAAGTCCTACTTCTACAAATAGTTTGGATTATTGCCTAATACAGGAGACCCAAGATTTCTGTATATGTATGTAAGACACAACTTGAGAAATATATAATGCTTAATGGTTATGTGAGTATTCGGGCTTTATTCCTTGCAACATTCCATTAAGATTGACTTTGTGCCCTAGTTAAGTCAAACAATGGTTTTCTGTACAATTTGAAGAATAATGAAGCCTACCTATCATGCATCTGGGGGGGTGGGGGACAATAACTTTTTAATGAAAATTTAAAATGCTTGCAAGGAAGTTTTAACAAGTAATATTCATTCAATCAGAATTAAGTTTTACGTGATATTGATATTGTGCTTAACTACATTTTCTCTAAATTAAGTGGCATAAGCTTCCTGATTTGTGGCAAAGAACATTCATTTCACACCTCAAAGATGCCTAATGCGTCACAAGTGAGCAAGCATTTGGGGAAAGCATTCGGCTCTCCTGATGGATGAAAGATGTTGCAGAAATGGAGTGCTGTTGGTTTTGGCATTCAACAGCTTGTGTTTTGCATCAGTGAAGTATATTTAGTGCTGCACAAGAGCTTGCCTGCGCCCAAAGCCCAGCATGAAAACGTACATGACATTTACTGGTATTGTAAATGTCATTCGACAAATACCATGCCATGATATGTCACCCCTCAATAATAAGGATTCTGGAATACTCTTCATGCATTCTGCTTCCCTGCTGTATAAGAACATAAATTTGTAGCCAGGTGATCTTGCCTAGAAAATTTGGCTTCCTGTGGGGTTATCTGAGAGTTCACATTAGTGAACTTCCTATAACTATGAGTCTGCAGTGAAATTAAAGTGGTGCCATACAGTGAATCATATACATAGCAAAGGCTGATTCAAAAGTTCAAAAGCAGTGCATGGTACAGTCTGATGGGGCTGTACCATTTTATGATACAAATGGAAAGAGAATGTGTTTATTTATTTCATTTGCATCCTACCTTGCCTCCAATTCAAAGGCAATCTACATAGAATTTTGAGACGTCTCCCAGCCAGAGTCCATAGCTGGTTGTCTTATTGAGCCTTCAGACCATGTCCTGGAGCCAATGAAAGGTCATTTTGGAGCAGAATTCCAACCTCCTACCTGAGAAAACCTAAACTGACCATGAGAAAGTTCTAGCCTCACCATGTTAATGTTCTACTACGCTAGGTCTTTTTGTTATTGTTCCTTTACATTCAAATATATCTGCATTGTGTGTGGGTAAATCCTAGGATGATTTTACCACATGCTTTCTTTTAATCTGTAAACCAGCATTCAGTCAGCCATGTATCAAATGGCTGCAGCCACTGAATCCTAGCAACTTCTTCTAGTTATGCATTTAGCAGCTTGTCAAATTAAGTAAAATATTTCTTCCAAGTGCACGTTTTGCTAGAACAGCCTTTCCCAACCTGCTGCCCTCCTGATGACGTGAACTCCAGCTCCCATCAGCCCCAACCAGAAAGGCCAACATTGGGAATTGTAGTCCAAAACTGACCTATACTTCAAGCCAACCTGGGACAGTCATATACCGTCACAACACTAAAATTATTTCTATTGCCAAACTTGTTAAGGATAGTTGATGTGAAAGATGTGAGAAAAGAAATGGAAATACAATAGGAAGTTGTTTTTAAAAGGAAGAAGTGAGATGCAGGGCTGAAAAGAACTGATGGTATTTGTTTATTTATTTTAGGAGCTAGTCCTACAGAGAACTCAAGAGAAATGTTTCTAGGCACGGGCGTGTGTGTGTGTGTGTGTGTGTGTATGTGAGCTGGGTAAGGAGGCACCTTGTATTTTCCAGCCCCACAGAGTGGATTTTTAAAGCAAAAGAGCCACTGAAATAGGAGATTAAAATAGTGGACATTCCAAAGGTAGGTAATGACCCATGTTTATTTAAGGAAATATACAACTTTGTTTTATGATATTAAAGATTCTCAGTAGGAAGACCTTGTATTACACGTGTGGTACTATGAAACCTTTCCTTATTTCCTACTGAATTAACACCAGCCACCAGGGATAAAGAATGAATCAGTCTGAAAGAATATATATATATCTGGATACTCAGGCACAGTTTGAGTTTGTTTGCTGAAGGTGTCCCACAAAATCTACTTAGCCCCATTTAATAGAAACCCTCTAAGGAAGGCAGTATATCAAAATAAATACAAGGTCATTTGGTGTGTTTAGAAAGGAATATTTGTTGAGCCATAAAAGTCAGGAATGCTGTCTATAGAGGTTTTGGGAGGAATGCTTCAATGTCAGCAGTGTTAAAAGAAAGCTCCTCTTTTCTTGATCTGGGATGTTCAATAGTGCAAAAACCTTCATTTAGTTATTTTCCATTTCATTTACAGGAGATGAGTTGAGCTTTTTCTGGAATTGCCATGTGCAAAACCCATGGTTTCACGTTCTATATCATCCAGTCTCGCTAGAACTTGTGGTCCTACTTTTTAACAGCAGTTTCCACAATTATGAACTTTTTTGCAGATATTCCCAAGTAGTGGTAAATGTATTGTCACTGCTCTTTTCCATTCACAGTGTGCAAATCTCCCCCAGAATCTCCTACCTTTTGACTTAGTAACATATTTTGAATTTTAATAAACATGGATTTTGGTAGTGTAACTACTAATCTTTGTAGGTACATGATTCATGCATCAACAGAACACCATACATTGATTTTCTATTGGAAATATTTAAAGGCGGGATGTGCTCAATTTCTAATTGTGAGAAACATTACACCAGCCAAAAATAACACCTTGCCATTCCAAATTATACACTACCTTGAGAGTTCTGAATGACCGCCCTCCTCAGCATGATGGCCTGTGGATAGAATATGGCTGCTCACCCACTGCTATGGAAGGGGAAATGAGTCCCTTAACCTGGAAATTATTCATACTCCTTTTTCATTGCTTCTCCCTATATTTCATTATTAGTGTTGTAGTTAATCCTTGCCTGTTTGCTATGGACGATCAGGAACTCCACACAGGCCAGTGCATGGAATTTTATCCAGGCAAGTGGGTAGGCTGGCAGCTCATTCAAGCTTCTGAGACAGCCATGGAAGAAATGAAGCCCTTTCCTCACCAGTAAGCATGGAAATGTAATTGGCTGGTGGAAGAGAGACACAGAGATCCATTCCTCCACCATCAGTCCGCTGTGCTTCCATGCCAGAGGCACAGGAGGTGAGGCAAGAGGAGAAGTGCATAATTTCTAGGTTGCATTCCTAGATTGCAGACATTTTAATAGCATGTTTTTTACAAACAAAAGGGGCTGGCAAAGGAGAGAGAAAGTGATCTGTCCATCCCTCATCTTTTACCCTTAGGAGTAAAAAGGAAGTTAGTAAAATAATACTAACAGATTGCAGGCTAGTAAATTTGGAAGCTTATTAACAAGGTTGCTAAAATATTTATTATTATTTAATATATTTATATCCCATTTTTTCAACAAGGCATTCCAGATGGTATAAATGGATCCGCACTCCCCGTTTTATCCTAACAGCAATTCTGGGAGCACATGATTGGATCAAGGTCATCCTGGGATGTTCATGGCTCATCCTCATGTTCCCAAGCTTTCTCTTCTCATCCTCTAAAACAGGCTTGTGAACAGGCACTTACCTGGTATTCTGTGGCAAGAGAAAATCAACTCGAAACAGCCATTGATTTGGTTAAAATGGAAGGAAGTTAGGAGCGATTTATACACTATAAATGTGTATTATAGGACTGAGTGGCAAGGTAGGCTTCTAAATGCTGGGTGAGCTAGTAACATGGATCCTTGAACTGTCTTGCAAATATATTACAAGCAAAAATGCAACAGAAGTCCTCTGGCACACCTTAAAAGGGCATTTTTAATGGCACAATTCATGAAAGCATATGTTTGATGAAAATATACATTTCCTTGCCATTAAAGCACAAGAGTTTACAATCAGAAACAAATGGGCTATGGGAAACAAGCCAAAATCGTACAAGATATTAACAGGAAACACTACAGTGCAATACTACTGAGAGTTGCAGGATAATCCTCCCAAGTTAAATGCTTTTATGATTGCCCCCTAGTGTATGTTTTTTATTGCTCACTTATATAGTTGATTATTAAAATAAAGGGAATTACCAGTGTAGAAATTATGACCCCCAAAAGCTTGTGCAATAAAATTACCAAAGTCTAATAGCTATTCAAAAGATACAAAAGACATCTATTTATAAGACTTTATACAAAGTATCTTGATGCTCAAACAACCATCAGTTCTACTCATGCTTTAAAGTGAACACAACTGTGTAATACGCTAATTCGCATTCTGTCGTCTGCATAATTTATATTTCCCTCAGCCATACAGAATTGACAAGGAACTATATGAAGAGCACTAAAGCTCTACCTCCTGAGCACTATTCCCATTCTGTACAAGATTATACAAGTGACTGTTTGCACACAGGATTGGCCCAAGGTTTGAGGCGATGGACAAGATGGCACCCCCTCCCATTCCATGTACAAAAACAGCCTGGACAAGAGGTTGAAACTGTCTTTGGCACAGGCAGTGGGACAGCATCCTCCACCACAACTGAAGGCTGCAAGCTAGGTTAAGGGGGTGCAGAGTAGGCTTCATAGCCCGCAGCTCTCTCCTTCAACATCTTGTTGCTGCCTCCCAGCATCTGCTGCTGGGTGATTGCTTCACTCTGCCAAATGACAGGGCTGCCCTGTTTTCACAAATTCAAGGCTAACTTCTTCAGCCATAAGGGCAGAAAAGTTTTTTTTTAAAAAAAAGGAACGAAAAGAAAAGAAATAAGGAAAAGCTGAAATCCGCAATACCAAGTCCTTAACATAACTTCTTAACTCGAATATACTCAGCCCTGCATATACTTTCTTTGAGAGCAGTGTCCTTCATTTATTCTAATGGGTATTTCCCAAGAACAAGTAGCAAAAAAAAAAAGAAAAAAAAAAAGAGGTTTTGTTTAAGACCACAGATATTTTTTAAGTTTAGTGTTGGGAAATATGAGCAACAAAGGCTCTTCCAGAACAATGTGTTTCTTCCCCTTTCACAGCCACTGTTTCAAAGAAAGAATAAAAAGAGAATTCTTGCATTCTTTCTGGGTTGGGATGAAAACTTCAATGAATTTTGTCTGTAAGGTCATAAGCATAACATGCATGATTGTTTCACTTGAGATTATTTGATCACATCACAGCAACGTTGCACAACTGATGTTCTGTTCTCAATCCATGAAGGCTTTTAATATTGCACCATCTGTATGACATCCACCTCCACCCTATTCTTTAGTCTAACTTTTTAGCTGAGCGTCAGCCCCAGCATTAACCTTTTTTTAGTTGATGCATTGTTTATATATTACTGTAAAGCACCTCAAGAGTTACTTCTACATGAAAAGCAATATACAAATGTTTGAAGTAAATGTTTCTATTGCAACAGTTGAAGCATTTTCTGCTTGGGGAGGAGATCTCAAATTTGGGCACAATTTCATGAAGACACTGATAGAAAAAAGGAAGTTTCCCTGAATATTTGCTTTCGCTCAAAAAAAGAGTCTCTCTTTCACTTTAAGTAGATGTGTGTTTTTTTACAAGTATCTTTTGGTGGAACCACCATAGTCCTGAAAGGGTTTCAATACACATTCCAACCACAACTCCAGACATAGGGGCTACCTTGACAATGCTGGCTTGCCCCCCCCCCCTTTAAAGTCCCCCTGCTTTCGCTGCAGCATGGTGGCGTCGGAAAATCCCAAGGCAGGAGGCAGCACAGCTTTCTGGCGGCCATTCGGCTTGTCGGGATCGCCACCTGCCTTTTACCCTGCTTCCAGTGACCAATCACAAGTTGCCTTGTGTCCAGGCCAATCGCAAGTCGCCTTGTGTCCAGGAACACCCCCGGCGCAACGCCAGAGCAAGGACAGACAGAAAAGCCATAGACAACCCACTTCAGCAGGAAAACTTGAGGTAAGTCCCCAACTTTTCCAGCGCACAGCTTCACAGGAAAGCCCCGTGATGACTGTGAGGCTATTGCTGCATCGTATAACCGATGCACTGCCACCATGCAGCCACTGTAGGGCTTTTAACCCATATAGACAGCCCCATGTACAGCAAGTCTCAAAGCTCAGGTTTGCCAAGTTGTCTCTTTCCTCTTCCCAGTCAGTTCATTGGATCATTCACACAACCAGGAACTTTCTGGATCTCTTTGGTATAAACAAGTCATGATTGCAAATGAATCATTTGGCAGTAACAAAGCAAAGTCACACTAACAGTGAATCCACTATTAATCAAAACTAGGTCTTGCTGTCAATATTCATTCTATTCATTTTCAAAAAGTGGTGACCAATATGCTAAGATAGAGTTAGCAGAAAAGGGGAAGGGGAAAATGCCTCACAGCTGGAACTAGACTGGCATACAACCTTTAGCAGGGGGGCGGGGAAGTCAGGCTGCAATCCTACACATTTACCCGAGAGTATGTCCTATTGAACTTCATAGGCCTTACTTTTCAATTGACATGCACAGAACTGCATCATCATTTAGAAAGATTTAGAGTGGAGATGAGGCCAGAGAAAGAAATCAGGATTTTTTTTAATGAAAAGTAGTATTTTTACCATCATCAATGCACATTCTAATCAAAATGAGTCTTTGAAGCTATTATTCTTATTAGTGGATAGGCCTCATTATTGGGTGAGAATTTTGTGATGCAGTAGCAGATGATTTACAATACTTTATTAAGATTAGTCTTTGCGCAATTTTCATGCATTTTTGTGATGACAGCTGTCAAAATTGATTCCATTTTTTTAAAGTAAGAGCCAATAGGCTGCATTCAGACATCTGCTTTGGAAAGACAGGAACAAGGCTAGCTACCTCCTAGGTTTGCACACTCCCCATGCATAGTTGGCAGAAGTTCAGAAGCTTTTAATTCAACTTTTGATTAGCTACAGAACTGTTTAGACAATGGTTAAAAGTTGGCTTGTTTGAAACTAACCATAGTGAATGTTAACCACAGTTTGTCTGCCCATATGACATGACAAACTGCAATTAAGCAAAAGCTTCTGTACTATGCCTCCCTGCCACAAGGAAGGAAGAGGAGAGGGGAAGTGCACAAGCCCAGGAGGTGGCTAGGCTTATTTGCTCTCATCTCATTCAACAATAGTTTAGTGTTATGTCTGAATCCAGCCACTGTGTTTGATTAAGAATCTAGTTTCCCACTTAGCTCCACTAGATTGTGTCATACATACTCATTCTAATCTACCACACAGGCTGTAATTGACTGGGTTTGGACAATATACCCCAGTTTGTCCTGGTTTATTTAACCAATGATGACCCATGGCACCAGGTTACATATGCAACAACCAGTCGGGAATTGTCTTGTCATGCAAGCCCAGAGAACATGGGTCATGCGAGCTTAAACAATCCTCACATTACCCTAAAACAGAACATGGGTTATGCGAGACTTATGCAATGCCTTCTACATAACTGTGCCTATAGCAGCTAGTTACCATGGGTAGTCACAGCATAAAACAGTCATATAAAAATAAGATTTTAAAAATTATAGGACTTGGAAAACAAAAAGGCACTTCGTGTGGAGGAAGCAGGCTAAAGCTATCAGTAGCTACTAGTCCTGATGGCTATTTGCTACCTCCAGTATCAGAGGCAGTATACCCAAATACACCAATTGCTGGGGAACATGGATGGGAGGGTGCTATTGCACACAAGTCCTGCTTTTCTTGGAAGTATAACCATAAACCTCTTGCAAAAAGAAAAACAGTGCCCAAATAAGGAAGAGATGAGCAATTATGGAAACAGAGCCAACTAGAAGTTTCAATTAAAATTACTAGAATTCTGCCACTGCAAACATTTTAAAGTACTAAAACACATTAGCATTTTTCTGAACCCCTTAAGTTTTCTGTTAAGTGCAAGGGGTAGGTGGGACTGGAGCATGGAGTTCATAGGAAGCATAGCCCCCATGAAGAAATCCAGAGAAAACATCATTTTTCACCATAACTGTTATGGTTAAAATCCAGTCGTCTGCCATTACCTTCCTGCTCCTCAATAATAAAAAAATTAATTGGCTCAATTTAGATCCAGTTGCATTTTCTACAGACTTTGTGCAGCCCACTCCTAGTCATGTTTAATCAGACACCAGTCCTGCTTAATAAAAGTGGTTGGTACAAGAGCAAAGGGCTGTAAGGGCTATACAATTTTCCATTCTAATTCTCAAAACAAACCCAGTGAAGGAGATCAGCAACATCCTTATGTCACAATCAGGGAAAGCTAGACAGCTAGAATCTAGACCTGGCAGTTAATCTTCACTTTCACAAGACTACTCACTAAGTTCACAGATAAGCAGTAATTTGAAGTAAGGTGTACCAGTCCCAAACCCAAAACTGCACTCAGCAAAGCATGCTAACCAAAACTGAATTCCTATGATTTCATTTTCAATCACAAAAAATGTACATATAAAACTGAACTGAAATAGTTGTAAATTTCAAGAACATGTTCAGTAACAGAGACAAAGAGTGGCATGTTGTGGTGGTGAAGTTTAAAATTTTCATTTTAATTAAGAGCTACAAGTTTTAGGACATGGGGGTAAAGATCACTTGAAAAACAAGATTAGCTGCAGGAAAGCATCAAACAGACAAAGAACAGGACATGGTGGTGATAAAACACAGTAGCTCAGACATTTGCATTCAGTGTCAACGTCCAAAATGACTAATGTGTCCTGGAGCTGCTTTTGGCCTTTTATGTTCCTTGCCTCATTTTGAACAAGCACAATACATCATCAACCTTTCAGTTCTCATCAACAATAAAAAAACCTCCCACCACATTGCAGTAAGCTTCAAAAAAACCCACAGATGTTACTTCTGGGTACTAAAGAGTACAGTGGCAATTTAAAAACCTTCAAGGCAATAAAAATATTTTTAAAAGCAAGGCTCCTTCCTCAGAAAACTGAACAGAATTATCCATTTAATATAGCTGAAGTGACAATAGCAAGTCAGTGAGCAGAGGGTACAGAGCAAGGGAATAAAAATAAGAGGAATGAGGAACGGGTGATCTCAGGAAGATGCTATTTTTAAAATTTAGAACAATGGAGCAGAGATAAATAAATCTTTGGAAATTATACAATAGAAGAAAGTCAAGTATGGACAAATGTATAAACCTATAAGAGAGAAGGAAACTATTAGGTTCTCCAATGGTAAGAGGAATCCACAGACATGTTTTTTAATGCAAGGTGAGATATGCCAGATTAAGACTCCCCTCCTTAATTTATGGACCACCTTTGTCTGAGCAGAATGACAGAGATGTATCTGCAATCCCTTATTTGTTATGAGCATTGATCGTAACAGGGCCAAGAGGACACGTACCCATTGCTACCAACCCTGGAGAATCTTAAAGGAACTGGAAAATCTAGAGTATGCACTGCTCAAGCAAGCTAAAGGATATCCTCTGAAAACCTACACAAGGAAAACTAGCAGTAGTTACAAAATGCTTGAAAAAAATAGATAATCTTAGGTTTCTATAACTGCTTTCCCAGGTCCTTCAGTCTGTTCTTGCTGGCTTCTGTTGTGGAGGTCCACTCTTCTTCTCTGGTTCGAAATGACTCTTGCTCTTCACCACACTGCTAACTTGCGAGAACTTCCTTCTCAGAAGCTCTGCATTACTCTGCTGCTGCTGCCTTGTCTTCTTCTTCTCCGACTGTTTCATCACATTCTCTGTTCTATCAATTCTGTGCCCCCTTTTATACAGCTCACATTTCAAGGCCCTTAAGTTAAGGAGCAGGTACTACATGTGTGGTGCCCAGGATCCAACAAACTACTTCAGGTGCAGTCAAGGGCTTTGGTACACCTAGTGGGATGTCAGCTTATTTAATCCTTTGAATTGCAGTGTGTGTGTGTGTGTGTGTGTGTGCGCGAGAGAGAGAGAGAGAATGTAAAAGAGAGAGAGTTTGTTTACTGTTACCCTTCAGAGTTTACTATTAGAGAAGATTATTTATTTAGTTAAGCACTGCTGATTAAAATTTATTTCCTTATGCAGTATCTGTCTCACCAACTAATTATGAAAGAAGCCTTAGCTATGATGGTCAGTTAAGTTCTTTGGGGGGCGTCTTTTATGTGCAAAATTAACAGAGGAAGAGATTCTGCAGAGACAGACAATCCTCAAAAATATTCTGTACTAAGCAATGAGCTCTAGTTTCAGTAATAAGCTGTAAGAAAGACAACGTTAATGCTCTGGGGAGGGCAAAAGTTATTTACAGCCATGGCACACTACACTGGCATGTCACTTTTACACACTGCCTGGCATATTAAGTTTCAGCTCTTCAACCTTTGGATTCATCTCTAACCCCCAGAGTAAAGAGACCTCACACCAGAATTTTATATTATACATTTTCCCAAAGAACTGTATCAAGCTTTTGGTAAAAGCTTCTGCTATGTCCAGATGTGCAAATAAAATTACAAGGAATGGAAATACACAACAGACGCTTGGAAGAAATAAGACTTTGCATGGAAGTAAAATGTACACTGTACATCAAAGTTTCTTTTAAAAGTTACCTGGTGGTCATATTATATTTAGAAGCACTTCTGAAGCAAACTCTTCAATGAAGTATCTGAAGACAGAGTATTACTCCTACCTTGCTTTTTAAGCCCTTAAACAAATTTAAAATACAGCTTTCTCTAGCAACATCAATTCCTATTGCTACGCTTGATGAACGAGCGTGCAGAACTTCAGTGCTAAGAGAAACCAGACACAAACAGTAGCATATTCAGATTCCACATATGACTGATTGCAGCATTCCTAAGCAGACTTTGGAAGCTAGATTCCAATGCAACGTACATTGGAGGTCATACACGTCATACATGGACACTCCTGGAATTAGGGACATGGTGTTCTGATGTAGACCAGTGTACATACCCAACATGAATTTGTGGAGTTAAAACAGCAATACATCACCTAACTCTGAACTTACAAAACAACCTCTGCTCATTTCAAGGCTCAATGATACTGTGCAAAAGAAAACTGTGGCACAAAGTCTTACATGCATGCATTCCTTTGCATAAAGAATTAGAGCTATGCCCACAGAACTCTGCCTAAAACTGTTTACAATCACAACAGGTGATTAACTCCTTCTTCTTCTTCTTCTTCTTCTTCTTCTTCTTCTTTTAAGAACAACTAATATTAAGGGACCAACGCTATGAGTCTTGAAGATGTATAAGCCCTGCTGAACCGAAGTTGGTCTGAATCAGGTCAGTGCCTGGAAGGGAGAGCACCTGGGAACCTACCTACACAGCGTTGCGTTCTAGCCAAGAAAGATGGGGTACAAATGAAATAGCAATAGGGAAGTAACTGTCATTTTGGTACTACAATTACATGTTAAGACCATTATAATTATATGCAGTTCAGTTTATTGTTTCATATAGCAAGTATATGGTGTTTTATATAGACTATATATGGAAGAATGCACACGCAAAATTATTACAGGTTTCTGCCCTACAATACTGTTTCTGTATAAGTTACAGGGATCTACACTTTCACTCACAAAGCTTACAGTGGTATTTGCTCAGACAGCCTCCAGTGAGAGGGATGAACCAAGGGCTTTATCCTAATCTTGGAGCTGCAATGGCAGGAATGATTTCCTATCCGTCTCTCCTACCCCAAACCTCAAAGGCATTCTGTGAATTGCGTAGTTCTGCACTTGCTAGGAGTTTGCAATGCAGGACAAGTTCACCCCCCCCCCCCCCCACAGTTAAATGATCAGGAGGAATAATGTCAATGTTTAGGGCACAGCATTAGGTTAGGAACCAGATCCCAAGTTCTATCCTCTCACCTTCCAATGTTTGGCTGGCCACTAAGAAGTCATGCAGATGAATACAAACTAGCAAGGCTTCAGTTATGTTTTCTAAACTCAATACTGGAGTTTTTGAAGATTTTGAATTTATTTATTTGCAAAGAACGCAGTGAAGAAAAGCAGAAGTATTGAAACTAACCAATGCTGCAAAGGGATGGCCTCAATGCCCCCAGCCCAAATACACACACATAATATGCTGGAATCTTAGACAAAGCAGTCTGCATGCTTTCAATAATAAAAACAATCTGGATGGAACAGACCAGCTGCAGCATGCAGAGATCGTTACTTTCTCTTAAAACAACTTCCTATGTTTTCTCCAACCACTATTCAGCATTCCGATACATCTCCTTTACAGATGATCCACATACTAAAACCTGTTTCTATGCATGCACATCACTGATGTTGGATCAGACCTGTGTTTTTCCATATATGCAAAGTAGTAATTAGCCTTGCCTCAATGAAAAAACTTTCCAATTTTAGGTAGCTTAGGTTTACCCTTTCTAAAACTGGTAAGTCTTCTATTTTGACCTATTCCAATAGTTCAGTTCACATGAAGCCATTTCACACTCCAAGGTAAGTTAAGTGCTTCTTAAATGAAAGAAAAAAGCAGCATGGACTCAATGCCTTCCATGTCTGAAGTACTTTATGTACATATCCAACATGGGAACATAATCTTGGTTTGCAATGGGGATTTCATGGGAACAGTCTGGAGTTAGTTGGCATCTGGATGGATTATTGCAATAAAAAGATGTGGAGCATATCATTAATTTGGCATATGGGTACAAATATACAGAATGCGCTATAGTAGGTTACACATCGGGGAAGCCAAATGGTGGGGGAAGTGCTAAAATACAATAAAATGTGTTGTTGTTGTTTTAAATCAAGCTATAAAAAATAGACAGGCAAGAAAACAGGCACATTTTGAAAAGTTCGTACATATGCAATAGCATAATAGCTAACTTGCAATTTTGGAGCAGGGGCAGCATACAGCCATTTACCAGATAGGTGTTGTAGCCATACTTAACACAATGCCAGCCAATCCATAGTTATTAAGTTCATAGACTTCATAGTATCTATGGGAGCACCTTCTCCCATATCAACCTACATGTGCACTGAGATCCACAGAGCAGGGCCTCTTGGTAATTCTACTGCCTGCAAAGGTATATCCGATGGAAAGCAGGGGGAATGTCCTTTCTGTTGTGGCACATCGCCTTTGGAAATCTTTCCCCCCTCCAGTTCAACAGGCCCATCTTTGATAGGGTCACCTGTCGAAAGCTTGTATACCCAGGCATCTCATCATCTTAATATCTACCCTGGTAGACTGCTTTTGCTGTCGTTTTTATCTTTATCTTTTGTTGTTATTTTAATGCACTTTGTATACTGCCGTGTGATTAACTATTAAGGGAGGCATATATATTTCAAATAAATAAATACATACAGTTAATCTTCATGAAATTGACCACACCTGTAGGAAGCTAAAGTATTTTGGGAATGTGTTGCCTAAACATTCCAATAACTACAACATAAGTGAAACTCTCCAAGATGGATCATTGAAATAATGGGTCATAACTAACTGGTCCCATTGATTTCAAGCATAACCAAGTCTGAATTCAACTATCTATACATTCTTTATCAAAAACATCTTTATTGAACCATAAGAAGTCTAATTCCCAAGCATCTTCACACTCCTAAAAGGTTTGGACACATTAAACCTAACGTTTGTTCAAAGTTATTACACACATTATACTTCGTTGAAGCCAGCTTTGCTGTTAAAATGTGAACTTTGCAAATTTCTGACATTGTGATAGTGCATTCTGAAGACATAAAAGTTACAAGAGACCCAACATGCTAAAGATAATCACAATGGTAAATCTACAGAGCCCTTCTAAGCTGCTCTAATTGTTGCTTACAGCATCATCCACCTTCTAGCACATGCAAAGGTGGTTTGCTTAGGAAGACAGAAAACAAAGGAAGTTAGGTAACAGCGCTGATATCCTTCCATCTACACTCTAGTATTTGTCTCTCTTACACACACAGAAGTTGAACGCTAATGGATATTTAAAAACACACTAAAGTTACGTGCAAGTGAGTGGCAAAAAAGGTTTCCTTGGAAGCTATATCTAATGCAAGGGAATTTAGTTACAATGGCTGTGAATGGAGAGTACTGTTTGACTACAACTAAGTCAAACTTGTGGACACAATGAACAGCACTCAAGCCCCATTTGTCATATGTATATTGTTCTCTCTTTTGATTCCTCCTGTATTCTAAGCCATGGGAAAGTGAAAGCAGTTAACCAACGGAATCTTAACCCTATTTGTTTTTTCTGACAAGTTCAAACTCTACCACATTAAATTATTTTTAGTGTGGTTTTCTCTCTGTGCACATGCAGATCTGCTGCTTCAGAAAGCATTTTATTTTCAGGAAGACGTTGACCACCATCTTATCAGATGGACAGCTACCATTTTCATGACACTGCTTTTTGAACAACTAATTAAGTCAATATGCGGTTCTCCTGCAACCCACTAAAAACTGAGATAAGTCAGCATATTTAAAGTTTACTTTTGGTACATGTAAATGTTTTTTTTAAAAAAAACTGCACTTAAAGTGTAACCAGTTATGTGAAAACTATGAAAGCTATTTGATATGATTTTTAGGAAAATAAAATGATCAATGTTGGATGATTAACCTAAACTTCAATGTTTTCATTTCACATTTATATCCTGCCTTTCTATGATAAAAATGACACTAACTACAATAAAAAACTAATAAAATTAAGAAAACATTAGCGATAAAAGAGAGCATCATAAAAATTGCTATCAACAGCAGCAGACCAAAACCAAAGGCTCAACTAAAAGATGCCTGCTGGAATAAAATAGTCTTGCAGTGCAATCCTATACAAGTCTACTCAATGGGGCTTACTTCTAAGTAGGGATGTCCGGATTTTGCAAAATCCATCCCACATGTGTTTCGTGAAGTGTGCAGTGCTGTTTGTTCCAGCATCCATTCACAGATGGTTTCATTATTGTTGTTTTCCATTATGCGGAAAAATACATAAATAATTCCGTAAGGAAGTTTGCAACAATTTACATAATTTGTTAGTATGTAACATTTAGTTTATTGTCTCCCATTCCATTCAACGTTTCCCTGCATATATTTTCCAACATGGCATATGTTTCAGCAGAAACTTGTGTATTTTCCTGTGAAAAAAATTGTATAAATTTTGGGAAAGTCAAAAAATAAATAAATCCAGAAGTCCATGGACTCTGTGCAGCTTGGGGAGGTTTCCGCAAGTTGGATTCTTAGAAATCCAAACTCATTTTAGTCCATCTTGAATTTCTCCAGCATCCCTACTTCCAGGAAAGCAGGTATAGGATTGTAACCTTAAGCAAAGAGGGGGCCTGAAGAACCTCTCTTGGAAGGCTTCTCCATATAGTTTAGCCAGAACCAGAGAGGCCCTCTCATTCCCATCAGCTGTACTTCTGTTGACAAAGAGACAATGAAGAAGCCCTTAGAAACTCAGTACAAGTCCCAACCAGGCTCATTTGGGAGGAGGCAGATCTCGAGACATGGTGGTCCCATGCTATTTAGGGTTTTGAAGGCGAAAGCTAGCACCTTGAACTGAGCGTGAAAATAAGTTGAAAGGAAGCCAATAAAGTTGACATAAAACTGGTCACATATAGTCTGTCCTACAAACCCCAGACTAGCCCCATTGAGGTTAACAACTCTCTCCAGTACAGCCGAGCAACTAGAAATCACATGCATACTGCCTCTGAACATGGTAGTTATATTTTCCTATCATGACCTGACAGAGTGCCAACTTTCCATTGCTAAATCACAGCTTTCTTGGTCTCCTCTCTCTAAAAGTCAATGCAATGGACCCTGATTCAAAATGGTGCAAACAGCTCTCTGTGTTACTACACTTGATTGTATTAAAACACAGTCCAATCAAAACGGCTGTCCTACTACTCCTGGAGAATCCTTACTAGCAGGTGAACTAGTTGTTAACAAATATAAAATTCCTGTAGACCACAACAACACCTCTTCCTTGACCCTCAAGCCTACTCAGATGCTGTACTACTGAATACCCAGGTTGGCATAACTGGGAGAAACACCCCCATATTTGCCCATCCAAGTCTCAGTTATATGCAAAAAGTTGGCATCATCATCCATAATCAAATCATGAATAAGGGAGATCTTATTAGACACTGACCTGACATTCAGCAGCAGCATCTGCAGGCCCAAGAGCTGGCTGAGAAGACAACCACCGTACCACCAGTTTGAGGAAGGGTCAAGCTCACAGCACAACCAGAAGATGTCTGCTCTGAATGCCCTGAATGCCATATCTCCCCTACCCAAGACCACTGGAATTACAGGGCCCCACTCAAACCCTAACCCCACCCAACCCCTAGCACACTCTTCTTCCTGGCCCAAATGAAAATTCACATTTTTTATGTCAGTTATTGTCCTCACAAACAAAACATGCATCACAGATTCTGAAACAAATATTTACAGGTAAATGACTTAAAGTAATGAAACAGCTCCGTGTAATGTCTGTGATAGGCAGCTATTTAATTTTATAGAGATTTATGGAATTGAGTTGGGCTATTCACTTCTGGCAGCAACAGTTTCACCAGGTCAAGTATCAAAACAGCGTTCATGACACCCAAACTTGTAATGATCAGCATTTGAATTAAAAGTTCAAACTGAAGAGGGAATACTTCTATGGGGAATTTGGACAGTCCAAAAGGCCAGAGGTACTAGAAGCGATCTTATTGCAGTTTGCAATTCTTCTTAAATTTTGGGTTTCAGGAACCCATTTGAAAGAAGTCCTGCTACTGCCCAAATCTGCCCAAAACCGTTACATTTTTTTCTCCAATTTGTTGCAGCTTACCAGCGGGCAACGTTATTGTATCTTTGCACCAATACAGCAGTTTCAAGACATCTGCAAAAAAGCATTTATTTTCCTTGGTACAGAATGTTTTGCAACAGAAGCATAAGGCATTTCCCCTCTCCAAAAAAGCACAACTACATTCCAAAAAGCAAATCCCCCATCCCCTTCCTCCAACTTCATCCAAAATGTAAAAATGCAGACCAGTACTATTTCTTCCTCAAGTTTAGCTAAGAGACAGTTTTATAAAATACCAAAAAAGGAAATGTGTCTTCTGGTTAGATACCAGTCTGCCACTTAACGAGACTTGAGAATGCTTACATACCATAGGAGGAAAATATTGCCAGGGTCATTTGGAATTTCTGCACCACATTGACGAATCTGGAAATGATTACCACACTAGGTTAATTTAATAGCATACAATCTTCTCCAGAAGACTGAAATGTTTATTACAGCTGCTGAAAACACAAAGGAATCTATACTGTGTTAAACAAAAGACCGTATGTCTAGAACATCCCCACAAAGCAACTAGTTTGCTCAAACAACCTAGGTACCACGCCAAGGAAATAGTGTACAGTTCAAGAGATAGTCCCAGAATCACTTGGAATGTTGGAGAATGCTAGGACACATTTTTCTGGATTGCATGTAGCCACATGCTATCAAGCGGTTGTATGCAGCATTCTCTGCGGTTCTGGGTATGTCTCTCTGCTTTTTATACACCCAACTGGGGGACAGCCAAGGATCTTGGAGCCTTGCATGTGCCAAGGCACTATTTTATTAGCAAAAATAAGAAACTCACACTTCATCACAGATGGATCAAGCTGGGGAGAAAGAAAGATGGCAGGACCACACGTTTTGACAAACTATCCAGATTCACACATCACAGGAGTATCCAAGTATCATTAGCCTAATTATATTTCTTTGGATTTCATTCTGAAATACTTTAGATTATCACTGGAATAATGGGTTTGATAAAGGGTGACCCTATTATTCCTTTTTTTAACTATCGTTTTTATTGCATTGATTAAATGCACTCTTATATTTTGCCTTGATCTTTTGCTTTATGTTAGTTAAGGTTTTGCTGCTGCTTCCTTAACTATAAAAAAGCTTGAGAAAATATGAATGTCTATTCTTTTAAAATACTATTTGGCCATCATATCCTCCAGCAGCAGCAATTCCCAAAAGACTGATCTCATTTATCTGAATCTTCCATATATCCTACTATTTTTAAAAAGGCCAAACATTCTCATTTCATTACCTATCATGAACTGTTAATGAATGTTGTATATATTGCAGAATTGCTGCCAAACACATAATAGAAAATGGGGAAAACTAATTCCCTCAAACCACATCTGTAACTGACAGAACAAAGAAGCTATATAAGCCAAGACAACATATGTTTAAAAGATATTTGTGTTGCATGTAAAGAGTGTTTGCTTTAGCGCTCAAGCATAACATGCATGGAGTGGTATGTAATAAAAGTCATGGGCTCTTGCCGAGCTTAAATTCACATTCATGGAACATCTAGAAAATGACAGCCAGGCCAGGTGCAATAATATCTGTTCAAGCTGGCCAAGCCTAACACTGATGGTGAGGAGTTAAAGAGATTGTAACATGGCTGATTCAAGGACATGTAACAAAGTAATTTCACCTAGAGGCTCGCTATGAGTCATCCCCAGATCAGTAGTACAATGGCTTGAATCAAGGGTGGTTCCAGAGGGCGTTTTTGCTGTGCAGTCACTGCCTCATTCACACAATCTTATGGGAGGCCCAGACATCTTCCATTTGTAGCCCTCCCGTGTTATCCTACCACTTTTTCCATCTTTTTTCCTTACCAGAACAAACCTGTTAAGGATTAAAAAAGTAGAATACCCGTCTTTTGATTGTTAGCACTCAGAGGCCATGCTGGCTCAAGGCATGCTGTGAGATGCTTAACTTTTCTTTTTCTAAATATGCCTAGGTAGGCATTCTTGAGGGACTTCAAAATTGCCCTCCTCCCAATTTTGGATGATTCTATCTTTAATTCTAAAGCTCCCTAAAGAGCGACTTGGGACTACCTCATGTCCCAGGTGCACGCAATAGGATTCTGACCAATTCTCCCAGCCCCCCTGCAACGCCCCCAACCCCAATTGTTCAAGAGGGCCTCCCAATCCTCTAGAGAAGACTTTTCAGGGATGAAGGTGGCTATAAGGGTTAGGAGGTGACAGGAAACGTTCCTTCCGTGAACTTCCTTAAGTTAATTTATCTTAGGATTCAAGTCAATGTGATGAAACCGAAAAAAGATTATATTCAAGGGAAATAAATAGTAATAAGTCAATATGACAGTTTAAATGGCTTGTACAGTTTTCGTTTTTAAAGGAATATTAGAGGAGTAAACTCGACAAAGAAACGCACCAATGCAACACTATCAAGTAGCACCTGAGAATTTTGGGAACTCTTGATCAACTGTCAAATTCCAGAAAGGTAGTTGTATTAGTCTGTTGCAGCAAACCAACAAACTTCTGGCAGCTTCAAGGCTAATAAGTTTATTGTAGTGTATGTTTGCATGACCCAGAGCCCATCTTGTCAGATGTGTACGGTGGTCACTTAGTGGATAGATGCCCCAATACAAAAAAAAGAAAAAATGTTTAGGGGTGTGACTTTTAAGTGACTACCAAAGGCCAAGCAATGGAATGCAGAGAAAAAGAAAAAAAAAAGGATAGTAATAGGTGTGTCACAGTATTACACAGAACACAAATACAAAATCCAATAAAAAAAATGCAGGATCCAGTCACTATGGGTGTGACCCAATCCTGACATTATACATCATCCACATGATGTCAAGATTAAATTCTTTCCTAGAACAGACATTCTCAGTAAATTACATTAATACATAGCAAGCTTTAATATATTTTTTTGAAACACAGAAAATAATTTTGATCTCACTACATGCACCCATTTAAGGCTTAAGCTGACAAGACTCTGCAGTATTCCCAAAGGTCAGAAGCCAGCTATGAAAAACCTTCTATTTGCTCAAGGAAATACCAATTTTCCCACTATTTTAAGCAAACAAAAGATAATTTTCTGTCATGCATTTCCTTTTAAGGATAGTAGGATAATATGAAGGGTATGTGTTGTTTTTTTAATAAAAGTTAGGGAACCCATATTATCTCCTGGCTCTCTGCCAAGAAAAACAAACAAAGCTTTCAACGCCACATCTCTTCTCACAATGCCCTTAAAGATAACCATCGGCAAATGAATAATGAGAAAAAAGTTTTGACTAAAAATAGCTCATTAAAATGAAGGGGACATTGACGGGAGTATTCAGCCCTGTGGGCTCAAAATGAAAACAAGAAAAACAACATCTCGTTCTTCTTTGTTTACCTTAGAGAGAATGCTTTTCTACAGACTTTGTCCAAAGGCATATTTTGGACCTTTTGCAACTAGGATTTTGTTTTTTGTTTTAATTTTTTTGTTTTGAAAAGAATATGAGATGGAAGAGTTGGAAATGAATTCAATTAGGATAGCTTCTCATGTTATATATTACAGAAAGCAAAGTATGATACAGAGGAAAGGACAAAACACTGTTTTTGCCTTGTAAATACATGGAATCTGCAATCAGGAAGTGAATGGACACCTGCTTTCCTGTATGTCACAAGAAAAAACATTTATTACACACATGCTACTAGCAAGCGGGACTTTTCAGTGGTGACTCCCCCAGTTATGGAACGTTATCCACCAGGTAATTCACCTGGCACCAAAATCATTTTCTTTCCGGTGCCAGGTTAAAAAAAAATTGTGAAATTGTTCCTGTTGTACTCCCTGCTTTATGTTGGTGGTTTTAGCTCCTGTTTATTTTTTGGATGGTTTAATTCCCGAATTTTTACTTTTACAGGTTAGTTTTATAATGTATTTTATCATGCCAGCTTTATGTGCTTTTGTATTTTTATTGTGCTTGTTTATATTGCATTATTATTTGAAAGTTGTATGATGGCTAGAGAAATTGTTTTATAGGTATCTTATAGTTAATGTTTTTTTAAAAAAATGATGCAGACTTTACACTAGTAGAGATGCACATGAATACAAATACCAGAGCTTTTAAAAAGCTGCATACGAAACCATCTGTCCTACAAATTATCTTCCCCCCAAGTACCTGGCAGGGGAAAGAGAAGGCGCCATTGATGTCACTTACACAACTTTTGTTTGTCACTGTTCAATGTGACACTGCTCGCACGTGTCAAGCAATTTAAGTGCTTGCACTAACATTTCTGTTTGCACTGACATATCTGATGTTATCAGGTTCAGACAAATTCCAGACACCTATCAATTTGATACTGATCATGCTGGGTTCCTCAGAAGAAGAAGCTTATACTAGCACCTAGGGACCTTTTAACTATCACTACCACCATTTTCAAATGGAGAAGAGAAGCAAAGAGATTTGGCTATTCACATGTAACAACAATCCGTTTAAAAACCAATGGATTGTTAGGGATGCATGGGTGTGCTTGCCTGCAGCATGCCCACCTATTCCACTTTAGTGCACACTCCACGATCAGCTTCTTCATAGATTGTGCAGTGTGACATGCGAAGCTGGACTTCTGGGTGGTTTAGGAGCTAAACCTTCAGTGTGGTGGCCCCCTTCTTATGAAGTTCCCTGCCTTTGGAAATCAAGCAGGTGCCAATGTTGTATTGCTTCTAGTGCCTCCTGACAACATTGTTGCTTCAGGAAGCTTTCCATAAATGACCGGCTGAGGTTTTACCAGTACTGGGATTTTATCAGAACTTTATTATTTTAAAAATGTATTTTTAATATGGTGTTTTTAATTCTTTTATCCTATTTGTTGTTCACCGCTCCAAAATCTTTTGGATGGGAAGTGGTATATAAATACTGTAAATAAATAAATAAGTAAATAAAAATACCTCAGCGGTTCAGGTTCACATGTCACGCTGCACAACCTACAAAGGAACCGATCATGGGTTGTGCGCTAAAACAGAAGAAGTAGGTAAACTGCATACAATGTGTCTACGCATTCCTGACAACCAGTGGGTTGTTATGTGCAATCCAGGTCTACATCTTGCACAAGGCTCGGTCATTTTGCTCAAAGTCCAACTCTTTCCACAGAATCATACCATCTTTAATAGTTCTACACAATTGCCTTCCAGGCACTGCTGTTTTTAGTTACATACCAAATCAGTTTTTTTTTTACTTATGCGGCACCAGAGTTTTTTGAACCCTACAACCTACCAAATCTTTACTGCGTTTTAACCAAACTGCAACTTTATGGTTGCTTACACAAGACTACAGCCCCCCTTTCCTTCTATTATGGGGGAAAAAGAGCTCGTGATTAACGTTTGCAATCCATTTTTGTTTTGTTTTATTTTGTTGTTTGATTTACAGTACATTGTTAATCTCAAATATATTAATTCCAGAACTCAAAGGTCACTGACCAGCATGTAAAGCATCTGCAGAAGAAATGCAAGTTTTCCCATATTTAGCCACTTAACTAAAATCAGGAGTATTTCATGACATTAAATGTAAAGAAAACAAGTTGTCTGGGGCAGGGGGAGTGTCAGATTTCAGCGCAAAAATGTTAGTTCCCAAAATAAATGCAATTGGTTTGTTCAGTCATCAGTTAGTACTTATTATATACAGCTATATTAATGGTCAGAGTTTAATTCCAAAGACTTACATATACCACTTCTTCAGTTACAGGCAAACCTTTCACTTTACAGTAATATTGGAACAATTTTAAAAACACCTTCATTTCACTCTTGTAGCCTTATGTTCATGTCTTCCCCTCCAACCCCTCAGCCTCACTTGCTTCTATAAATCCTGCTTATTGCTTTCACTTTACAGCTCCTGGGATAGTTCAGGGTCAGAGGTGACCAACATGCTCCCCACCCCGTGCAACCCCTACCAAATTCAGCAGCAGCAGCAACAACAAAACTTGACACAAAAATTGGCCATTTGATTGCTAAACAAGTTACATTTTACCTTTTCAGCAGTCCTGAGGTTGCCCACCACCATTTAATTATGACACTATATTAATGAGCCATATTGTGAGGTGGAGGAAAGCTGAGCATGCACAACCAGAGCTTCATCTGTTCTTAAAGAAGCAGTTGCCATTGTTAAAAAGACAGACTATTATTTTTAAATGGTGAGTTCACAAGGCTTAGAGACGAAAGAGGTAGCGTGCCCTTGGTGGAAAGGAACACAGCAGGGGAGAGAAACAGAATGTGTTGGTGAACTGCTAGAGACCTAGCACAACCCTGGACATGTCTATTCACAAGTGCAACTGTGTTCACTGGACTTACTTTCCAGATTAAGACAGTATAGGAAAGCTGTACAGTTGCAAGTGGAGATGGAAGCATGGAATAAAGACACAGGCAACAGAGCTTGGGATAAACTAGGGCCTCTTTATTTAAACAATAAGGGAGATTCAACTCCTCCCTGGATCTGCATGTGAAAGTACAGGACTCTATGGCTCAGTTCGGACGACATATTAAGCAATGGAGAGGTAAATAACGTACTGACCGTGTTAGGCACGAGGAGCTCCACAAATGACACAGAGCAGCCGGTGCTGCTCGGAACCGGCAAACGCCCCGGCTGCTATGCACTTGCGGCGGCCATTTTGGTTGCAGCCTCTCCTCCGTGTGTCCCCCAGCCATATCCCAGCATGCACCGTGAGTTCTGCCGGCTGCATAGAGCGGCTGGGGTTTTTTGGCTGCTCTAGGCAGCAGAACTCTATTCCGAAATGGAATAATCCACGGAAAGAGGGGGGGCTGAATTCGGACGACACTTTAAACAACAGGGCTTCGGGCTAAACAATGTGCAAGCCCGTTGTTTCGCTCCGGTGTTTAAAGTGCCTGATTAATGTACTGTCAGTTGTGTGTGCGTTGTGTGCTGCCCTCCAGACGAAACAATAAGCAACACGACTGACGATTGTTCCCCCCCTCCTCCGTT
The DNA here is from genome assembly GCA_029215795.1 of Anniella stebbinsi. Lineage (NCBI taxonomy): Eukaryota > Metazoa > Chordata > Lepidosauria > Squamata > Anniellidae > Anniella > Anniella stebbinsi. The sequence continues at coordinate 210,916,893 of JARDYH010000004.1, forward strand.
GCCTAATGTGTCGTCCGAACTGAGCCATTATGTCCTTATTTCAGGCCACTTGCCTGGCTTTATGGGTGAGCCACTCTCCTAAACCAGGAGTCGGTTAAACCCAGCCCCTCTCTTATGCGGCACTTGGAAAGTGTGGGGAGACTGCCCCAAGTCACCCCCACTCGGAGCTGTAAAACTCTGACTAATGAGGCAGGAGGATTTCCAAAGGCATAACATATGCTTCTATGGGAGCCGTAGAACTCCCTAGGAGCAGGTCCTCCAGATATCACCAAAAGGTGCCAGAGTGCTCACCATCCCTATTCTGCTATAGCAAATTCCCGCACATCCCTATAATAAATCAACCTATTTATCCACCCTCCTAATGAAACCTACAGCAAATGTGTGTGCATATGAGAGAGATAATATGGGGAAAAGTGAGAGAGAACAGGAGCAAAGCTTTACACATGCAAGATATTATTCAAACACATAAATCTGCAAATGTACACAGGTAAATTTGTACATCTTTGCTCATTCATATCTGAAAAAGGCAGAATTAAACTTTTAGACACTAGGTTGTGTGTACGGGTAGCCCTTTATTAGGAACTAACTTTGCAACATTTACTGTTACCCATAGGGCATAGGGCATGTGTTTTACAGGGAAAAATAAAAAGTCAAATTTATTTTGGGAGTGATTGGTGCAAAAATAATACAAAAATTTGTGCTACAGTTTCCCCTTTCCTGAGTATTTCAGTGTATATGAATTATATCTTAAACATGCATTTCTCAGCTTGCTCATTCCAGACTGTTACAAAAACCCATATAAATACAGATACCCAAAATCCTATATGAATATTCATGTATATATGAATAGTCATGTTTAATCAAAAATATCTGCTTTAAGTTTGACATTTAACTGAACTTAAAGTTTCTATTTTTTACTGCCTGGATTCCCAAACTACTCGAGAACAAAGCTCAGCAAGAAAAACATTTTTTTCAGATTGTTTCTTCTATAGTTGCATAATTTCATCCCAATCCAATAACTGTGGGGCATAAAAGCACACAGAACTTCACACAACAATAAACCTCCATCTGCCTTTGAAACAAGGAATGCTCAGTTTATGGATCAGGGACGATTCTGACATCTGCCCCCAAACTCAAAGAAAAGTATGTGTGTGCGGGGGAAAGAATTGCAGGTTCCTGGTGGAGTTTTTGGTATGTACTGCTTAAGTATAGATGTTTTCTTCTTACCTAACATCAAGCACTGCTAAATAATTAATACAATGAAAGATGGAAAAAGTACTGTATACTGCTCATATGCTTTTTAAATGTTTGGACTGTGTTGGAGGGAGATCTCAAGTTTATTTTTCACTTAAGATCCACGACTGCTGTGATCAAAAAACATTTCTTATACTCTGTAAAGGACAGCACCTCACAGTTCTAATCTATACATTTACAAGATAAATTAAACTTCCGAGGGAAGCTTGGAGGTTGGCAACAAGGGAGAGGGTCTTCTCTGTGATAGCCCCCCAATTGTGGAACGATCTCCCCGACGAGGCCCGCCTGGCGCCAACATTGTTATCTTTTCGGTGCCAGGTCAAGACTTTCCTCTTCTCTCAGACATTTAGCAATATCTGATGAGCCTGGGTCTGTGTTGTTGATTTTTACGCTCATAGTTTTTAAAGTTATTGTAGTGGTTTTAAATGTATGTGTATATTGTATGTTTTTGCAGTTTTAATTTTTGTATATTGTTTTTAAGTGTTTTAATCTTATGTGAACTGCCCAGAGAGCTTCGTCTATGGGGCAGTATACAAATGCAATAAATAAATAAATAAATAAACCTAATTAGGTTGCTAAAGTGTAGCTGTGTACCCCTATCTCCCACTAAGATCCTCAATACTTGCACACATAGGTCTTAGTATTTGGTAAGTCAAGTAGTCTCAAGGTATCTCCAACTCTACATTTAAAAAGTCTAGTATTTCTCTTCCTAAAGCAAAAGGAAGGAATCAGGATCACATAGGAAAAGGGCCAAGAGCTCCAAAGCCTATGAACAAGTAATGCATGCTTTCTTTAAGCCCAGCTCTTCATATATTAACACTAGGGGGAAACATTATGCTCAGTCAATATTTACAGAAACCAACCATAGTCAAATGAGAGAAGAATTTTTGGTACCTCTGACATTTACATATGCTTTCTACATTTGTTCCTCCTTCACAGTCTTCACTGACAACGGGAACAGGAATATCTGAGGACTTTTGGATGGTGGAAGAGAATGTTTGTAAACACCTTTGTTTCTCGGTGTCTCTTGCATCTGCCACCAGAGCCAGAATCTACAAGACACAGCAGCAGCAGGAAGCACCACACAGTGAGGAAATAACATCTGGCTGATCCAGCAGGAATTTCCAGACAAGGGTTATTTCTTCCAAAGCCTACCCAGAGATTCTCAAGCAGAGGGGCAGTTCAGACATCTAAATACGGGGGCAGGAGATGTGTCTTGCTTTTGCTCTTTCCTAATAATTAGTGGCTATTCTTGTATCTTAAATGCAATTATAAGCTACCTCAAAAACTTTGGTTAGTAGGCACTGTATAAATATTCCATACAAAATAAATAAACAAATCTCTACTCTAAAAAAGCATTATATGGTGACATTTTAATATTGCTGTATTCTGAACTAACAATTTAACTCTGCTAACCATTTTGTTCCCAGACACATTTTAGTTCTATTATATAGTTTCCAAGTCTCTCTTTCTCAGTGCGTACCTTTACTTTGCAAGGCTCTCTGTACCATGCTTCTCCCTTCCCAGACATTAGTCCCTAAAACAAGTATGATCCCATTGGTCTCCCACTGATCTTCTCAGCCCCTCCCCACCCTAGCCATGATCCAGCCTCTTCCCTGCACCATAAACTGAGATGGAAATAGCAGGCTTGCTATAGCAATTGTGGAGGTTAAAATGGCACAATATTTTTTTATAAAGTTGCGCAACTTTCAATTAGCACAGATCAAAGTCTCCTGCTGTCTCCACTCATTTGAGCTTACTTCACCTTATGTCCAAAAGCTGAAGTCATTATTTCCACTTCAGTTAGGTACCTACCAATCCTACGAAAACTGCTGGAACAACACAGATGGGGTTTAATGAAGGAAACTTTCTTTGGGTGTTTGCTGAATAAGTCATTTGCTTTTATGGATTTTCTTGGTAAGAATAGATCCATTAGGAACTAATTCGTATTTAGTAACTGGGTTTAAAAGTACTGCTCAAAAGTATTTTTAAACTTACTTTACATGCAGCAGTGTTGCAATGCCAGCTCCCAATACAAAGGCCATAAAAATAACTCGCTCTTACAGCCTAGAATGAATTGCACGCATGACTGCCCCAAACCCAAGAAGGTCACAACAGACAGCAGGACCTTTGTAAAGGGCACATAAGCAGCTCTGCTCTTTTGTTCATGTATTTCTTTATCAGCATTTAATTAGCTAGCACTTCTGGCTATACTGGGAAGAGAAGAGTGCAATGTTGTACACTCTGTTCTGATGTACCAGTCACACAACATAGTTCACTTCTATTATCAGGGAGGCAATTGATCAGCATACCAGAATGAAGTACATTAACTCCAGACTAAAGAGCAGGCCATAAAAAGGAACACACAATACACATTAACTCAGCCCTGAACTGGGGAGAATGCATAATCAAAGATCAGACTTATCGAACATAGGTGGAATCCAGTTGGAATCTGTGGACTTTGAACAGCAGAGGTTCCTAGTGGATTACACATTTAAGCTCTCAGAACAAAACAGTAAAACAGTCATAGTAGCTGACAGTTCTTTAGAAGTATTAAGTGGGACTCTTTTAGGAGACAGTAGAAGTTGGTAGACCTCAAAGAAACTCCACCATGGCTTGGGGATGCTTAGATGGGGCTACCAGGAAGAACATTTCACCTACTTCTAGGAGTGGACTTAGAGCTTTTGAAATAGTTCTTTTATTTAAAATTCTCAAGCACAACACACAAATAAGTACAAAGCATCAAAATGATTAAAGGTGTAAAATATTAGTGAACAGATATTTTAAAAGTGAAAGCCATTCTGAGCAACAGAAAACCAGTCCTAGAAAATAATATGGAGATATGTTCTAATATTAAGAAGGAAAATCAAGGGTAGATTTAAGTCTGATACCAACAGATAAGTATCCATCTCTCCTCCCAAGCCTATCCATAGAACAGTCCAAACACTTGGCCTATCTATCTCCAAGCACACAATTTATTTATTTATTTAAACTGCTGCTCTACTGCTTAACATACTAGGATCGTCAAAGTGGTTTACATAAATATAACAATAATATAATTATATATAATACATATAATATATAAAAACAGTATAAAACAATATTTTTAAGACATTACAACACAAGCAATGTAACAGAGCAGTGTCACTAATAATTACAAGTCAGGGAAATCTTAAGTGAACAAGGCATTTATTTATTTATTACATTTCTATACCACCCAATAGCCAATGCACTCTTGAAGCTTGCCAGAGTTTCTACCTCCCAAACCACATGTGGGAGAGTGCTGCAAACAGTTTTTCCCTGACAGCATCTTTTGGACATATATTCAGTTATATGTTCAACCTATACTGATTAGTCTGTGGTGTTCTTGCGACTGTCAAAGTTACAAGTGGTATCTGTTACTGACCACCTATTTAAGTGAGCTGACATCAGTCCTAACCCTTCCCTCACACTCCCCCAGTCTTCTGATTTCTTTATTTAGAGCTGTGTTTCCTCTTATAATTCTGGGAGAAAGTACAAACAAATTATAAAAAATATTTTATCCAATATGTATTAATTGATAGTTGGTTGATTGAACATTCTTGACTACTCTTGTGAGCATATAGATAACACAAAACATTTCTTGAGGAAGTTACTTATGAAGACTACACACAAGAACTGGGGAATCTAGAATGAATAAAAGTTTAACAGCACGATCCTATACATGTCAACCTAGAAGTTAATTCCAATACAGATTACCCCCAGGTAAGTACATATATTGGACTGCAGCCTAATTTACATAAATTATCTTTGGTAAATAAAATTTAAAAGTGTTGATTCCCCAAGTTTGCAGTCCTATGCATATTTAGATGGAGGGAAATCCTACAACTCCCAGTGTGCCCTAGCCAGCCATTGGCCAGGCAGGCTGGGAGTTGGAGGGCTTTTTTCTGTCTAAATATGCATAGGATTGCACCCTAAATGTGAGGTTTTTAGACTGCTCTGTGTTTCCTGTTTGTTACATTACCCCCATCCCCTTTGTATTTTCCTTGTCTATGTTAACCACCTGTTCACTCTCATCTTATGAGATCAGGAACTACTTTTACGCCGTCTACCATCACCATACGCAAGAGCCCTTTTATAGATATTGTAATTTAAGCTTCCTTTTAATTGTACGCATCAAATTTTGCAAAAAGAAGTACTGAGATAGTAACATGAAACTATTGTCTGGGTAGGAAGCCATAGGGTTGCCCTTTCACAAGGTGCAACCACATCCCTTTATCCTAAGCAACACAGCATTTCCCTAGTCAGTAATTTGTTTTCCCAGAAGGACCAATTTGAGAAGAATTCAGGCGGCGGTAAAAGGCCCCAGCTGCAACAAAGCAGACTATGTCCCATTCCAATAGCAATTTCCCCTCACAGTTCACTTATACCAGGAAGAGGCAAGGAATCTCACACACACAGCTCAGAACCCAGCTTTAGCCAAGAATCTGGCTGTTGCTTTTTTAAAAAAAACACCCAATATTGGGACTCTATTCCCAACATGTTTACTAAGATCAACTGCCTTCTCCTGTCATGATGTAGCTGAGATACACATCAACAGAAAACAAGCACATGCAATGACATACAATTTTTGATTCACACAAAAAAGTGATAGGGGAAAAGAATCAACGAGTGATTATCTTAAATATTAAATATTTGAAGATCGCTACCATCACATCAAGGTGAGAAACTACTCCTTAAAGACAAACTGAATTCCCAAGCTGCAAACAAAATGTGTGTATTTGCATTAAGCAAGTAGATAACATTACCCAAATCCTCATTTTCAGATGCATAAAAGCAGGCAGAATATGCTTACCCGAGAGATAGTCAGAGGCATGTTGAAATCTTTGCCACCTTGAAGCCTGAAACCCCAAGGGGCTGGACCAACCAAAGATACGCTGTAGTTGTTCATGGTGTATGGCAATCAAGGTCAAATTCCAGAAAATAAGTGCCTGTAAGAGAGGTTTAGAGATTATTTATATTATTGAAATCACATATACAAACAAAAGCAATAGTAAATAAAGACTTAAATGCTAACATTTCAGATACTTTCCAAGTAGAGATGCATAAAGGTTCATGTTCCTGCCCAAAAGGGGCAGAATAAAGGCTAATTAATTCAACTGGAAACTAAATAGGGCTGCCTCTACAAGAGCAATTTAAAGCTCTTCCAAGGCACATTAAAAAAATTACCTCTACAACAAGAGCGATTTAAAGCTCTTTCAAGTCTCATTAAAAAATTACCTCTACAAGAGAGGAGCGCAAATCAGGAGTACAGGCAGGTTTTAGCTCCTTTTATTCGCATTTTCACATTCGCATTAAATAGCGAGGTTTTTTCCCCTCCGGAGTTACGGCGCCTTATCCTAGGGGCGGGGAAGGGGGGGAGGGAGGCAAGGAAAGCGGGGAGAGGGGCGTTGAAAAAAAGATTGTTTTCTTTTCTTTTGCTGCCTAGGAAAGGCTCGGTTAAACACACACACACACACACACACACACACGACCTAAAGAGTCTCTTCCACCCACCTTCCTTCCCTCCCTTGCCGTCCTCTCCTGCTTTTTGCTTGTTCAACTGTGGGATTAGCCAGTCCTGTTTCCCTGCCAGGAGAGAGCGCGGGAGTTCGGATCAGCTCCGCGGCCCCATGTGGGCAAGAGGAGAGGCAGAGCCCGAGGAGGAGGAGGGAGAAGGGAAGAGGGAAGGAAGGCCACGCTTAGCCAGTTTAGACCAGGACAACTGTTAGCCTCAACAAGAGGCTTTGTAGCTTGGGGAATGCTCCTAGTCTTCCCACTAGATGTGTAGTGGTGTCCATGCCAGGAGTACTGTAATAGTTTGGGCAGTTCCTGCAATTGGACTCCTTCTGCAAGGACAGGGACTTTGCATTCTTGTTGGAACTAGTGTAAAGCCCATGTCGCCATGGGCACTAGTAGGCTTGTTCCTTTCCCGCTTTTTGCCCCTCAAGTCCTCTCACCACAGAGGAGCTCATCAATAGTGCAAATATGACTAATGCACAGTGGAACCCCACACCAAAATTTGCATGTAGCATGGCCCTGCCCCCTGCCTTGCACAGCCCAATTGGTTGCCTCTGTCCCCTTCCCCCTCCCTGCTGGCACTGACAGTCTAAGCACGTGGCTGCATCCAGGGCCCAGCTTCATGCCACACTGATTGCCCAAGCAGGGCTGTCCATCATCTTGTTGGTAGAGGGGCTGCCCTGCCTGTTAGGCTTGGAGGAAATTAATTGCTATGAAAGCTTTAGCTTTGAACTATTCAAATTTTCAAACGTTTCTGCAGATCTACACTGCTCAAGCTTCAGTTTAAAACAAAAATGAGCAAAATCGGTCTGGTAGATCTCAAGTAAAAAGCCTTATTCTACCATATTATTATAAAGATTATTATGATGGACTCTATCTGGGCTGCTCCTGAAGACTGTTTGGAAACCATAACTAGTTCAGAACTGATTCGTGTTCAATCACAAAGACCCACGCTACCATGCTATTCAAAACATTGTAGCATTTGCCTAGGAACTTCTAGGAAAATTTGAATGGGATGCTTTTGACCGTTAAAGCCCTAGGATCACAGTATTTTATGGAACATCTCTTCCCCATCAATGCCCTTGGCTCATCAAAATTTTCAACATACATCTTGCTCGGTGGGACCACAGCCTACATTAGACTAGGCAATACAGAGTTGGGGTTCATTGTGGTGTCACAGCACTTTGGAACTTCTTTTATAAGAAAGCCTGTCTGACATAGGTTCTAAGCAGGGTTACACAAATGCAGTCTGCTACTGGTTGCACTCTCTAAGCTACCAGAAGCAGTCCGAAAGCTTTTCTTTACAACAGCATCTATGGATGAGCATGAAGCAAGTTATCAATCCTCTTCCTCAAACCTTCCATGTACCAAAGAGGAAGTGTCTCTTGCTCTGTTGCAAGTGGATAGACAAGCTCCTTCCCTCCACATTCTGAAGATGTCTCAGGGTGAAGAGCAATTGGACTCTTACTTTGCATGACATTCAGAAATGGCAAGAATCTCTCTCAACAAGAAGAATGGCTATTTTCTCACTTTCCGCTGGGTATTTTGGTGGTAAAAAGTCACCTTCAAGGAAATAGCAAGAAGCCAAGGAAAAGCACTTATGTGTCCCAAAACAGAAGAGAAAATATTCTCAGATGCCCCCCAAAAAGTTTTATTATGCCCAACACATTTTGGAAATGATTTTCCTTCCTCAGGGGCTACAATGGAAATGCCATTGCAAATTATTATTAACATTCTGAAACACTCCTAAAATCTGTAAACATGGCTAAAATGATACAACAAATAATATACTAAAATGCATCCACACCATTCTGAGCACCTGAGACTGTTTTCTCTTCTGTTTTGGAAAAGCCACCTTCAATTCCTGCAGTGATTCTTCCCATGTTTGAATGCTTTTAAGCCTAGCATAAAGTGAGAGTGTCTCTTCCCTGAGTCTTTGGGTCAAGCCAGAGGGCAGCAGTTAAGAGAAACCGTAAATAATGGCTGCCTCTCAAGACAAGCCAAACTCCCACTTTTAACTTTCAGGAAGTTATAGAAGATCTTTTGTTACCTCCAACTGTTAATTTCTGGGTGCTGATTTGTTTATACTTAGCTACTGTTAGGATCTTTGTTTTTCTATATTGCAAGAAAGATGAAAATATCCATCTTTCCTGAAAAATAACCACAACCTATTTCTACTTAATCCTAAATATGGTAAGGGAGAAAACAGGCTTTAGTGCCTCAGCTAAGGGAGATACTTCAAACCTGGACTGATTAATACAAACCAACAAGCCCAGGCTTGCTAGCACAAAGTTGAGATCCAATACATTTGCAAGGCATCAGGTTGGGGGAGGCTGATATATACATTTACATACTGCTTTTTTTGGTAAAGTGGTTCTGAAAATAGATTCCAGGGCTGAACCCCAAAACAAATTAAGCTCTGGATGTTGGCCTTAGTTCAGAGGCTCTAGCCAAGTCTATCAAGAGTCTTCTCATTCTCTTCTGAAGGAGAAATGCTTTTCATGCATGTACGATACAAAACGCCTGGCATTTGCCCATTATAGAAGTGCACTGAAAACTTGGCATGCAAGGGTTCTAGATTATGTCTGTTCTGTTTCCAGGGCTCTGAAACAACCCAAACGTCATTGAGAAGGCACTTCTAGCAGTCTACCTTCCCAAAATCCTTGCACACCATTTCTTTGTAGCCATGGTGCACTAAGCCAAACATTAAGTGGCACTTTCCCTTCAATCTAACCTCAGGGAGAAGAACGAATCATTTTCTCACTGCCCTAAGTCAGACAGCAGGATAAAATCCAAGCATGGATTGGAAAAATAGGACTTGTGTCCTACTTCTATGTTCCTCAGAACTAGACAGGCCTTTGGTCTGATTCAGCATGGCTCTTCTTATGCTAAAATAAGTGTGTTATATAAGGATAAGATCTTTTTACTGTTAGTGAAATAATTACACAATGCATTTCTTATTTAACTGTTGCCCTAAGCTCAGAGCAAAAGGATACTAATGAAAATTGAATTGGAAGCAGTGTGTGTGTGAGAGTGTATTTACACACATACAAATTTCTATACTAAGCAGCCATGCTTGCCTAATTATCAATGTCTATGATAATTTAATTTCTGCCAATCTCTGGGTTTCTTGATACCAATCTAACAATAAGTATAAATCAATGTTTAACACACTGTTAATGCACAAACCTTTGAAAGTTAAGTGATCAAGAAATATGTACTTCCTTAAATGGAAAATAATTAAGATAGCATTAAAAATTAAGAATAATCTTAAATGGAGTAACTGATTCATCATTTTTCTTGGGCTATATAGATTTCATCATTTTTCTTGGGCTATATGGATTTTGTAACACCTACTTATGAACACTGCAGCAAGAAAAATTACAATAAGCAGAAGAAAGATGTTCAGATTTCCACTTAATTTAGTCAGATTCTTCTGCTGAAATAGTTTACCTAACTCTTGACACACAAAGCAGTAGTCACATGAAGTTACATAATATAAAACAATTTGCAAGTACAATATTTTCACATGAAGCCTAAGGCGGGTTTTTTGAAACTGAAATAATTGTTGTTGTGATGTTTAAACAGTTATTTTGGACACTAAATATCAGACAAAATGCTGTCATATTGCCTATGTAAAGCTGTCTTCTATTTTTATATATTTGGAAAGACTAAGAGGTTGCACAGACTGTAAAATGAAACCAGAACAAGGTATGGAAAGATTCTAAAGTTACTTAGTATTTAAGATGGCACTTCAGTTAAGTAAGCAATTTTGGGAAGGTTATAATGGTTGAGGCTTATTTCCTTGAAGCATAGGTTTGCGGGAGGGGGGAAAGCAAACCAATGAAACTGCAAGGTTTTATACACCATAACAATTATAGGTTTCTCAGCAAGCCTCTCCACAAGAAAAAAAAGAACAGACGTCCAAAACCAAGGTTCCCAAATATTCAAACTAGCATCATTCTTTCGGCTGTCAAGTTGAAAGGTTTCTGGTATGTTACAAATTGCAGGAGTGAGCCTTACTGCTGGGAAGCATTTTCCCATTTCATTGTCAACCACAAGACTCAAGACAGAGAAACGCTGTTACAGTTAGGGTGTGAGAGCCCAGAATGGCAGAGGTCAGCCAGGTGCTTCAATCTCTACTCACTCCATAATCTTATAGAAGCAGCTCACCTCCCTTTCTAGAAGCCACTGGATTACAACATTGAATATCATTAAAAAAGAAAGTCAAATTTTGGAAATTGCACCACACACATTAGAGGGATTTTTTTAAAAACAATGGATGGTAGTTATCTGGGTTAATACAGCATACAGGCCTGTGCTTCACCATTATCTACCATCTTGGTTTCACCTTAAAGTTCCTTGGAAGTTGGAATAACTTTTTCCTCTTGTCTCAGTTGCTCCTTTTGACAATGTTCCAGAACCCACACCAGGAGTTGCAGTAAAGCTACATTTAGGGTGCAATCCTATGCATTTTTAGACAGAAAAAAGTCCTACATTCCCAGCATGCCCCATGGGGGGGGGGGGTAAATCTTAAATTGCACTAGCTTACATTTAAAAAAAAACACAAAAAAAGTCAGATGCCCACATGTTTATATAGCTGAAACTAAAGAACTGTTGCTGCTTGTGTCATAATGCAGAGAACACCACAGAACCTGTCAGCTACAAGGCAAGGGCAAAATCCCTTAAAGACAAGTTGTATAATCAACTTCAGGACTTCTACTTTTCTATTTGGCCATTGTCTCGTTCCTGATAACAAGGAAGAAATAGAGACAAACAATCCCTTGACTTAAACTGCCCTGCCCTGCTACGAATGTGCCATGTCTGGAATTACTGATTTTCCAGCAGGTTTCACAAACAGTTAGATCAAGTTCTGCGGGTGAAATGGGAGGGGGGGCGGGGGGGGGGGCTTTTGCCGGCCGGGTACAGAGAGAGAGAGAAGCAACCCAAAATACGAGCCAGCTCTCACCGAACTTCAGTCCGGGCACCTACCAAACAAGATTAAGCTGGCTGCTCATTTGCCACATTTTAGTTCCTTGATCACAGGTCTTTTGAAAAGGGTGCGGGAGGGGGAGAAAAAAAGGCACCGGCTCTAGATTGCTTTTCTCTTGAGAGGCAAAAAGGAGGAAGGGGGAAAGACAACAGAAAAAAGAAAGAAAGAATTCCCTACAGAACTAAGGAAGGATTTGATTCTGTTAGGAAGTAAAAGGCAAAGCGAGTTGCTGCTGCTGCCTGTTACTTTTAAGTTGGTTTTCTCCACTGAACTCGCCGCTTTCTCTCGCCTTCCCTAAAGCCAGCCAGTCCCACACACTTTCTTACACGCTTGGGTCTCTTTCTTCACAGACACGCCACAGAATGTAGCCAGCGGCTCGGGAGAAAAAGGGGATATCTCACTCCCCCGGCTCTCTTTCCCTAGTTCTGAAAGGTGGTGGTGCTGTTACCGAAACGTCTTTCCTCCCACAGACACTCAGGAAGTTCCCCCAGTGCCCACGCGCGACTCCTTTGGATAGGCGAAAGGTTTCCCCTGACGCAACCCTCGCCCCGGCTGGGCGCTCTCTTGAACCCTTGAACTGACGCGCCTTTGCTTTTCGAGGAACCCCTCACGAGGTGGCTCCTGCGAAGTTCCCGTGTGTGTGTGTGTGTGTGTGTGTGCGCGCGCGTGTGTATGTGTGCATCTCCCACCCACCGCAAGCCCCTCCACTCACTTCCGAGGCGGCTGAGGAGAAGGAGGAGGTGACTGCCCGAGGCGCGCCCAGTCGCAGAAGCCGCACGGCACCGAGGACGCGCGGCCGCTCCTACCAACCCGCGTGCGTGTGAGAGCAAACTCCAAGCAGAAGCACTCTCGCTTTGGGCTCTTGTCCGCACTTCCGCCCCTTTTTTTCTGGGCTCCTCCCCTCTCCGGCTCAGGAGGGGACGGGGAACGTCTCTCCAGCTGAGAGAGAGCAGGAAACCTGCCAGAGCGGGAGGGGAAGTGATACGCACAAGCGCGGGTAGGCGAGAGAATTTATGTCTCGTCTGATCCCCAGCGCTGCAAAGTCAGGATAGAGCTAGTTTGGGTGTATGTTCACTCAGAAATAAGCTCAATGGGCCTTGCTGCCTCGTTAGGATGCAGACGGTTGCAATCTTAATAAACGGGGAAAAATTGGTCTCGAACTAGTTAATATGAAGCACGACCTGGCCCTATTAAAAGCAGAACAATAAGCGTATATTTGAGCTTTAATTTTCTAGTCACTTACGTGGAAGTAGGTCCCATTAAATGTAGTGGGGCTTGCTCATAAGTTGTTGTTTTTAAAGTCCCATGAGATCGGGTTGTAAATTCGGTTCCAAACCTGAGCACAGTTATTTGGGAACAAGCCCCATTAAAATCAATGAGATTTACTAGATCCCCAACATCCACCAACCAGACAGAACCAGGCACAAAAGACACACACTTGGTATGAAAGAATGGTTGTCTCTGAGCACATTCTGAGCCTAGGACTTTGTTTTCAGTACCAGAACAGAATGGAGTTCGGTCTCTTCACACAAAAGTCTACTTCTGGTTACCCCAAGCTTTCTTCATGTCAGCAGCCTATCCAAGCTTTCTTCATGTCAGCAGCCTATCCAAGCTTTCTTCATGTCAGCAGCCTAATTTAGGTGTGAAAAATCATTTTGTTGTCACAGTGGTTACACAATTACAAGACAGAAATCCCTGCCAATCTGCTGCCCGTCAACTAGATATCTACCTTCTATCCAACCTTCTCCCAACAGGCATCAATTTAGAAGAGGCATCTGGGGGGTGGGGAATGCCTCTTTTAAGCTACTGCTTGTCTCTTGCAATTTTTCTAAATAATGATAATTCCCCCCCCCAAAAAAAGAACCTGCTGCCTGACTAATTGTCAGTTGATTAAAAAGATTTTACAACAGCAACAACAATTTAATTGATTAAGATTAAATGTTGTAGCCCTAAGGCAGGGGTGGGCAATTTGTTGCTCTCCAAATACAGGCCTCCTCCACACGAGACGTTTAATGAGCCTTGAAGGCTCATTATAAATTTTACCTCTACAAGAACGGAGCGCAAAACGGGCGTACAGGCGCGTTATCTCCCCGATAATGCGCATTTTCGAACGCGCGTTAAATAGCGACTTTTATTTTGCTCCGGCCGTTAAAGCGCATTTTCGCTGTGTGAACAAGCGATTATGCGCATTAACTACCTGTAAAGTGCTTTTTGGGCATCTTTTAATGCGCTTCGCCGCTTCTCGCCGCCTCCCGTGCAGAGGGATTAGGCGTAAATGCGCCTCCGCGAAAATGCGCATAATCCCCGAACCGGGCGCAAAAGCGCATCCTTGTGGAGGGGGCAACAATTTCCATCATCCTTCACTGTTGGCTATGCTGGCTAGGGCTGATGGGAAGTGTAGGCCAAAACATCTGGAGGGCCATAAGTTCCCCATCCCTGGCCCTAAGGTAATTCTGCCATTCCCTGCTGTCTGTTTTAAGGTTGTCATAAATGGTTGTGTGGAAGAGAGACAGTGTGGTGGAGTGTTTAGGTTCTGGGGCTGGGAGAGAATCAGGATTAAATCGCTATGAAAAGCTCCCTCAGCCCCAACCTCCTTCACAAGGTAGTTGTAGGATGAGATGGGGGTTGGCAGCACAGCAATGTATCATCCTCAACCTGATGCCCTCCAGATGTGTTGGACTACAACTCCCAGCATGCTCCAATCATCTATTTCATTTGGGGCATGCTGAGAACTGTAATCCAACACATCTGGAGGGCCCCAGGTTAGAGAAGGCCTTGAGCTTCACGGAGAAAAGGTGGGATAAAAAAATAAATGGACAAATTATGAACACAAAGGACTTGTTTTGGGTTAGCCGGGTGCTGTTTCTCCTCCCTGCCTGTAACAATGTTCTAGAATGCTGACAGATGCAATTGTTTGACTTTGTACCAGACCAGATTGCCAGGCTTGAAAAATAACTTCTGCTACCAGCATGCTGGGTCATGTCAGTCTTTCCTTACCACCCACAGTGACGTATACATTCATCACCTCCTGGCTGAATGAAAGGAATTCACTGTCTGCTGTACTAATCTGCCATAAGTAAGCATGTTACATCTCTGCTCCAGGCATGACACTAGTCTCCTGCCAGTCCCTGTGGCTGACAGAGACTAACACAGGCCCAAGGAGGCCTGTGTAGTGTGCATGGCTGGTCTCACATAGTAAACAATATCTTTTCCTTCCACTGGTAGAGCATTTCCAATACTCAGTTTGAATTCAACTATTTGGAAACTGCAGCATCATAAACTGTGGAACTTTCAGTTTTTACCGTTAGCCAGTGCATCCTGTACACAAAAATGGCCTGTGAAGGTCAGATTTGGCATCCCAGTAGTGATTGGTCTGTGTGCCTCTGAAATGAATGGCCAGGAGAGATATAACCATGGATTTTCCTGCTTGCTTTAGTAAGTAGTGCAGAGGGTAGAACTATCAGCGAATGCTTGTTCCAAACCTGTTCCTTCCAAACAGCAAAGCACCATTATGTGGATGGCAAATATGCAAAAATATTAATATGTGAATATTGACATACAACATGACAAATGTTCCTTAGATGGCTCACCAGTACTGTTATTTCTCCATGTTGTCTGGCCAAATTTTGAGATTCTCCATTTTCTTCTATGACTTGCCAAAACAGTTGTACAGTATCTCTCTCAGTCCTTGATGTGAAGTGTACAAAAAAAGTATAATTTACTCCAGAGTAGAGGAAGCAGAGAAAACTAGTTGTTACTTGGGTATGTGGCCCATCCTCCACCCTTCCTTATGGTGGTATCCTACACATGTTTAGACAAAGAAAAGGCCTGCAACTCCATCATGCCCCATCATGCTGGGAGTTGCAAGCCTTTTCTCTGTCTAAACATGCATAGGATTGCACCCTTAATTACCCAAATTGTGTGCTAAAGGATTTCTTTCATAAACTGTGTGTAAGAGGGCAGTGGTACAGCAGGACAAAGGGTACAATCCAGCCCAACTTAAGCACATATATTGCTGAAATCCTTCTCACATTTACCTAGGCCCCCTCCACAAGGATTCGCTTTTGCGCCTGGTTAAGTGATTATGCGCTTCATCGCTGAAGTGCATTTACGCCTAATACCTCTGCATGAGAGGCAGGCAGGGAGAGAGGAGGGGGGAGGGGGGAGGCAAGATCGAACCCCAGGGAGGGACGGAGTGGGGAGGGGTACAGCTGATGCAGGACGGCTACATCGGGGGCCGGGGGCGGATCAGCCCGGAAAACTGCTGCTGGCTTCCAAAGAGTGACTGCGGGGGGGGGGGGCGGTGTGCAGACCCCCGGAGGCAGGAACCGATCTCAGCCAGGGAGCAGCGGAGGGGGCAGCGAGAGTCCTCCGCCGGCCTTTCTCTCCATAAAGGCAAGAAACCGGGGGTGGGGGGGCGCTCAGGGGAGCCGGGAGGAGTTGTCACTGCTGGACGGAGAGCATCTCCTTCCCGGCGGGGGTGACGGCGGGGAGAGGGGGGGCGGCGGCAGGGTGACCCCTTCTTCGGCCATGCGAAGCTCTCCCGCGCGCGCTGGCTGCAGCTGAGGCTGTGCCGGAACCGGCAGCCCTTAAAGGGCCAGGCGCGCCTCAGCGCTCCTTGCCTGCCTGCGTGCCTGGCTGCTTCGCCCTCCCCCGCCGGAGGGAGGGAAGGAGGGGCTGGCCGAGGCCGGCCGGGGACTCCCCCTGCTGTCTGCCGAGGGACGTGGGCGGGCGAGGAAGGCAAAAGACGGAGCCAGAGGAGCTGGCTAGGGAAGCCAGGAGCCGAGCGGGGGAGCGAGCAGCAGCAGCAGCAGCAGCACATCCCGCCGCAAAATAAAACTCGCTATTTAACGCGCATTCGATAATGCGCACAATTGGAGGGATAGCGCGCCTCTACGCCCGATTTGCGCTCCCTCCTTGTAGAGGTAAATTTGTAAAAGCGCCTTGAAAGAGCTTTAAACCTCTCTTGTAGAGGCAGCCCTAGGAATAAACCCTACTGAATGGATTAGGAGTTTCTTCTCAGCAAATAGGGGGCACTGGGAAGCTGTAGTCCCTGCTCCCAGGAATAACACCAAGCCAAGGTAGAGACCAACGAGGCCCATCTATTGGCCAGAGAAGGAATAGCATGAGGGAACTTGCTTCGTCCTCCCTGTCTGAAAGAACACTCTGCTTCAACTGCCTGGAACTGGAGCGCAGAAAGGAAGTGCACTCTGGCTTCAGCCATCAGTCACAGGGCATAGGGCCCCTGCAAGGCTACCCCCTGCTTCCCAGGAATAACATTGAGGCCATCAGTCAGAGAAAGAGCAATTGCTTTCTTCTCCCTACCAGAAAAAAAATCACTTGGCTCGAACTACTTGGAGCCATGGGACTGCAGAAGTAAGGGAGAAAGAACACTCTTGTCTCATTCATTGGCCAAATAGCCACCAATTGCTATTCAAGCAAGAACACCACCAAAGAGAGTTCAGCCTGGCCAGAAGTGCATTTCAATGTCTACTTATAGCTCACCTATCTTCCCCCTCTTCCTTTTCCCTCCAGTCCCTTTCCATTAGGCTCCATTACACCTACTTCCCCCCCCCCCCCCCCGGTTTGCATCCTCAGTTTCTCCCTCCATTTCTTTAGCGAATCAAGCACTGGGCACTTTCACGTCTGTGCATTGTTGTGCTATGTCAGCTCATGAATCTTTTCACCTTTCTGCCAGCAAAATCTCCAGCCCCGCCCCCTATGTTCTCCTTCCCCCTGCAGGTAATTTTTTATATTTTTTTATTTCTGCACAAATACAATAGTACAGCAGCCTGCAACTATGCAGTTATGGTAAAACAACACACTATGCTTTCCCCTAAGATCATATTAAACAATATAAGTGAAGATAAAGTATTACAATTAGATTTTGGAGAAGTATGTGGTCAATGTTGGCATGGCAAGGGGAAGTCGACATTGTTCTGGTCAGGAAACCTAGACATGCCTACTCAGGAGGAAGAACCACAGAGTTGAATGGGACCAAGTCCCAGGCACAGGTGGCAGCGGCCTCGCTCACCTTCTCCATGCGTGTTTGGGCACCCTCTCTCCCTCCCTCCCTCACCCGTTCCCCTTCATGGTTGAACAGTTGAATGGAGAATTGCCCCACCCTCCTCTTTTGTTAGCGAGACCACTCTTCGACATATGTGATTCCCCAACAAAAAATGGATGGTTTGATATAGCGCAAGGACAGCAATACACAGGAAAGTCTTTATTGTACAGGGAGGGGAAAACCCAGACTTTCCTCGCTCCAAACTAAAATGGAAAACAGAGGGGAAGAGGTGAGATGAGCACAGGACAGGGATGATGTCATGTGAGTAACATGCTGCAAAACACATACCAGGCATGGTGAGAGTGTGATAAATCGCTGGTGTGATGAAGCCCCTTGTATGTCTTGACTGTTTCGTTTGTAGGTCTGATGGCACAGCCTCTTTCTGACTGATGTGAGCCACTTTGGGAGATAATAATTGCATGAAAAATGGGATAAAAACACAATAAGTAAATAAGTAATGGTGCAATCCTATGCATGTTTAAACATAAATAAGTCCTACGACTCCCAGCATTCCCCATCCAGCATCACTTTTTCCCTGTGTAACGTGCATAGGATTGTGCCCTAAGTAAACAAAAAAAAAAAAAAGAAGAAAAAGGATTGCACTGTAAGTTATGCTGATTTCAATGGAAAAGTTAAACATGCCCTTAAATATGTCCCCTTCCACCTAAAGTGCTTAACTTTGCCTGAATTTGACTGCTCAGTTTTACAAGTTATTCTATACAAAACAGAGGTGGACAGGCAAAAACGACTTTATAATCATGAACGTGAAGACATCCACCAACTCTAAGTGAGTATTTTTTAAAAAACAAAAAACTCAAAATCTTGACAGGATGTATATATGTTTTGGATTTCATGGTAAGATCTCGTGTGAGAGTCTACATCTTAGACTAGATTGTTATTATTTCCAGAAAGCCCTTACATACAATGAGAGAGAGAGAGAGAGAGAGAGAGAGAGAGAGAGAGAGAGAGGGAGGATCAATTATCCATCTTCTTTCTAAAACTAAAGCCAAGTGACTTTGTTTAATTTTATTGCCTTGAAAACAGGGAGTGGCTGTACGCAGAGTACTGCTTTATTTTTAAAGGGTAGGTACAAGTCATCCCAGTTATGGAGGAATGGTTTGGTACAGCATGTTCCTCACTGCTATGCACAAATGTGCATACTGTGGTAACCCTTGCAGATCAATGCCAAAATCTTCTAGTTGGTCTTTTAAAAACATTGTCTGCATATTACATAAAACAACAATATAATATACAGTACAGAGATATTAGGCTAGTGCTGAAGTGGAAAAAGGAGGACCATTGTTCTTGATTTTTCACATAATTATCTTCCCCGGGAGGAAAAAGATATTAGCAAGCCGTAGCATGAAAATTGCTGGGCTTGGCAACCAGCGAATACATTGTTTTAAACCACAACAGCCAACAGCTACAATAAATGGCTTTCACAGGGGGAAATACATTCTGGTTGAAGCCTGGCAGCAATTTTAGGCTATTAGTATTGGTATTTATTTTTGTGGCTCCTTTACTATTGAATACAATGAAACAGCCCGATTCACAACTGATCGCTGGACAAATTAAGCTAAAGGTGCTTCTAACAGGTTAGGGCTGAGCTGTATGTTACTCCCACAACAGAACAGCCATGCTAGATCAGACCAAAGCTTACCTTGTTAATCATTTTTTTTCTTACAATGTCCAATCAAATGCTTCTGGGAAGCCCAGAAGTAGGAAATGAGGGCTTCTCCCACTATTGTTTCCAAGCAACTGGTAAGTCAAAGCCATATTGTCTCTGAACCTGGAGGCAGCATATAGCCATCATGACTAGTAGCATTGATAGACTTGTAGTCCATTAAGGTAGGCTGACCAGGTGGCTCGGGATTTCCCGGTCCTAACCGGGAATCCAGGGGCAAACCGGCCCAACCGGGGGGCGAGGGGGCAAACCGGGGTGGCGGGGGGTCACGCGGCGGTGGAAGCAAGCAAGGAGCGGCGGTAGACCCGGCGGTGGAGGAGCCCGGGAAGCAGCTGCCCCAGCAGGTAAGCACGAAGGGGGACACTTACCTGCTGGGGCGGCCGCTTCCCGGGCTCCTCCGCCGCCTTCGCCGCCGCTGCCGGGCTCGTAAAGCCAGAGGCCACGCAGAAGAGGCAGGAGAGGGCCGGATCCGGAAGTGACGTAAACGTCACTTCCGGATCCGGCCCTCTCCCGCCTCTTCCACACGGGCGGCGACGGACGACCCTGCGTGGCTGCGCGGGCGACAGAGGACCCAGCGCAGCCGCGCGGGCGGCAAAGGAGGACCCCGCGCGGCCGCGCGGGCGACGGAAGACCCGGCGCGGTCGCGCGGGCGGCGAAGGAGGACCCCGCGCGGGCGGAGGAGGAACCCGGCGGTAGGTCCAGGCTGGTTTTTGGGGGGGGGGTGGCTTGGTGGGGGGGTTGTTTTGGGTGGGGGGGGGCGGGGGTGACCGGGATTTTTATTTTTAAAATCTGGTCACCCT
Source organism: Anniella stebbinsi (assembly GCA_029215795.1). Lineage (NCBI taxonomy): Eukaryota > Metazoa > Chordata > Lepidosauria > Squamata > Anniellidae > Anniella > Anniella stebbinsi. The sequence continues at coordinate 210,937,229 of JARDYH010000004.1, forward strand.
AATTAAGGGTGCAATCCTATGGATGTTTAGACAGAAAAAAGGCCGTACAACTCTCAGCATTCCCCAACTAACATTGCTGGCTAGAGAATGTTGGGAATTGTAGGACTTTTTCTGTTTTCGTCTAACCATGCATATGATTGCTCCCCTGGATATTATGGTCAGTTTGCTAACCCATGTGTTTCAGAATCTAGTGCAGGCAGGACTGGCTCTTGCAGATGGGGAGGTAAGCATTCAGGAAGTGATCACTGATGCAAGAATCAGGATGCTATATATAAATGCACCAAAGTGTCCCAATTTGCATCTATTAAATGTTTGAGGGGATAGAAAACCTGATCCCTCCCCCTTTATCAAAAATATCTCTACCCAGCTTAGGGTGGCCATGTATCTTATTTTACAAAAGACAGTCCTCTGTCTGAAGGCATCCTCTATTTTGAGGGCTGTTTAAGCAAGTCCAGTTTAAAGACAGACATAAGACCGGAGAGAGCAATGTCTTTAAGTTGTCCATCAAAAGTTAACATCTGAACGACAGATTGACCAAGCATATGGGTCACTTCGTAAGATGGATTGCATTTTTCTTTAAATTGTAATAATTATTAATACATTTACATATATACATATCAATTAGCATATGCAAATATTATGCAAATCTGTATTAATTTGTCCTCTGTTTGGGTTGATTTCTTTCCTCTTTTTTGGTGATGCATAAGTGGACAACCTATTCCAGCCTAGGGAAAAAGCCATGGTATGTAGGGCACATATCCCCACCCTCACTGGCCGTTCCACGTCCTCAAACCAGAATAAAGCCCATCATCTCAAGCTTGGTACTGGAAGAATATAACAGTGTGGCATTATTTGACTGAACTTTTTTACCAGCCTGCTTGCACTTTGAAGTCATCAACAGAGGCCTTTCTAATTTGCCCATTTCCAAGGGTGTTTAGGTTGGCAAGTACAAGGGAGAGGGGCCTTTTCAGTAGAGGCCCCACACCACTGGAATGAACTTCCATCCAGGGTTCATCAGACTCCTTCTTTGCAGTTCTTCGGGAAAACTCCAAAGATCCACCTGGCCTTTTCTTAATTTGGGGCGTGCTGGTTTTATTTGTAACTGTTGTTTTTCTTGAATTTTGGGATATGCCATCTTGGGAGGCTTCCATTCTTAATGGTGGCCAAATCGTAATTTTAAATAAAATAAATACATACATTTAATGCTGTTGTAACCTCTGTTCTATGCCATTCTCTAAGCTTTCCTGAGATTTAAGGGGGAAGTGCTTTTTACACTCTCTGCCTGAACAAGAAAATACTGCAGTAGAATTACTCTGTGTGAGCAAAAGCTGTGGATCAGGCAACTGCTAGTCCCTTCTTTGGCAATCCCACTGAAACAGGGGTCAGCAACTAGATTGCCCATTGTGTATAACACAAAGTGAGGGATAAAATAACATCACTATTCATTTGCTGTCACCAGTAAATTCACAGCGAGTTAAAACTTCCAGACCGAAGATTGTGCATTCTGGAAGAAAACTGCAAGAAATACCTGTTTGCTGTCCTCTTGAAGCCAATTGTTGAAGATGGCTAGGGTTGTAAAGATTTTGTGAGCAACTGGAAGAGCCTAGGTAAGCGGCTGCCCAATGATGGTATTTGTGTTCAGCCAGGATCTGGCCTAGGAATGAAAAGTCCTTAGCTCAACTGTGTTTTTTTCTCTCTCTCTCAGCGGTTACTGTACTTGTGGCTATTGAACTCACTGGCATGAGAGAGCTGAGAAGGGCCAAAATCTACATTCCCACAGTAAATAAATGTCCAGCTGACAGGAGGAGCTGGAAAGAGAAATAACATGTATTTTCTGTGTGAAACGTTTAACATTGCTAGGCTTCTTCAACACCCCAAACTTGTACATAACATAAACTACCTCGATTAGATCAGTTCCCCCAGCTAGACTATTAATCAAAACACTCATTGCCTTGATGGCTAAATGCCGTGTTTACAGTAAAACTGATCTGTGCATCATCAGCAGAAAACGAAACCTGCAACAGACCAATATTTCTAGCTGAAAGACAGTGTGTGTCGTTGATGGATAAAAGCCAAGACTGAAATAGTGATTAAGAGTGTCCGAGTCTTCTACCAGAAACGAAGAATGTATCCAGGTAAGTTGAATGCTAGTCATGCCAGGGCGGGGGCGGGGGTATTTTTCTGGACAACACAGAAGCAATGACAAAAGTTATGAGCTTGAAGCAATTTTGTGGCTCACAATCCCTTCAAAGTAGTCAGAATGGGCGCAAGCACTGAGCTATGGTGGAAGCTCGCTTTCGCTTGCTCGGACGGTGTCAAATGCTACAGAGAGATCCAAGTAAAATGAGAATAGACAGCAATTTGCCTTTTGAAGATGAGGTAATTTGAAGGCCATGACCAGAAAAGCATGCAAAGATATATTTTTTGTCTTGTTGGGCAAATGATCTCTCTCCCATGCCCAATTATGATTCTAAGTTTGTAACTCAGCCTCTCTCAACGTTAAACATTGCACATTACGGTGTTGCACCAGTGCAACTAGGGTAGCCACTTATGAACTGCCCATAAGAGGAAATGCATGACCAAAGAAGAGAATTAAAGAGGGCTAATATTTGTATATGCTAATTTAAAGGTATAGATGCAAATGTAGAATTATTATAATTTAATAGAAATACAGTAATCTCACCATAGTGCAGCAGACTGTGACCAGGTGATCCATGTGCCTGCCTGTTCAGTCTGTTGTTTCTGTGCTAACTGTTGATGGCCAGTAGTCAACATGGTTCTTTATCTTTAAAGTGGAATTGGACTGGGCAGCCCTTCAAATACAGGACACCTTCAAACAGAGGATAGCCCTCCTGCTTTCCTTCAAATAGAGGGCTGTCCTCTGTAATGAGGATATACGGTCACCCTAATGCAGCAGCATACCCAGAATACTGCTCCAGTGCAGAAACGTAGTGGCAGTACAACCCTTTCATGGATAAGATAAGGACAGAGAAGAAGTGAGATAAAGGTGGGCTAATAAACTTAATCCTATTCACATTGATGGCCCTAGGACCTTCCTTCCTTGCAACAGCATGATGGCAATGATCGCAAGGCATACATGTCAACAACATGAGCACCATGTGTGAAAGCGTCAGCCTCCACAAGGAACATTCTGTCCGTCAAGAAAAATATTTTACTATGCATGAACAATCAACCTGCTAAGCTGATTAGTCACTGACACTGAACTCACTGTTAATACCAATGTATATCCACAGATCACAAAGGAAGGGGACAGACCATGAGCAGACTTCGAGCAACTCCGCATGGGACTTACATTGTGCAATCAAGATTGCATGGAAGTTTGTGGGTCCTTTAAATGACGTCAACCTCCAGGACCCCTCCTGCGGTTTATGACCTTTATCCCCCCTTCAAAAAGATTGGCGAGAACGTAATGTTAATCTCATCTATCGGCTGTGTGAAATGACGGTGTTGCGCTATAATCACAGCACTATCTGTTGGCTGTAAATCAAAACATATACATATAGAACTTGCCGAGAAATGACTTTTCTCGATTCAAACCACGTGTCTGCCTGTGTAAAGGAGCTGATATTAATCAGTCTTCTGGAATTTAAGAAAGCCATGAAGACTGCTCTCTTCCGGCAGGCCTATCCAGTTTAATTGTAAGATGTTTTTAATAATGTATTTGTTTTTATCTGTTTTAATGGTTTATCTATTTTATTGTTTTTATATTTATATTTGGTGTTGTTCCCCGCCTCGATCTAGATGGAGAGGCGGGTTAGAAATGAAATAAATAAATAAATAAATAAAAATAAATAAATCCTGCAAAGGTTCCGGAAACTGAAAGCCCCAGTAAGGATGTGGAATTTCAGCCCCATGTGATGAACCCCACTGACTTCCCACCATCTTTCCCCCCAGTTTTGTTTTTCCCTCTCAGATTTGTCCCTGAGTCCTTCTCATTGTACCCAGCATTCCTTCAGATCACTACCTCTTCCACTTCTCCTTTTCTTGGCCCTTGAGTTTCCCATGGTCTGTTGCTTCTTCAGGCCTCTGATCTTTCTTTGTCGAGGCCTCATTTTTACCTATGTTTCAGCCCTTCTGCCTACCCCACTCCTCTCTGACATTGGGGCATCATCACCACCACAAAATTGCTGATTTATTTCCTTCTCAATATATCTAGATATCCTGTGACCCATGCCCTCAGTGATCGAGCTGCTGTACATGATGCACCACACCATATACAGACGCACAATCTATGACCAGTAACAAATTTAGGGGAAACCAATTCTGCCACTTTACAAAAGCCAGCTGTGCACAGTGCTGATTGGCTGACATTTGAGCCTTCATGTATTTACTTCCCCACCTGAGCCTAGAGTGGTTTAGCTGTTCTTTTAAAAAATGAAGGCAAATAAATACTTAAATAAAGGCATTGCAGCACTTTAAAGAATAGGAAAGGCAGGCCACTGCTGGAATATCAGGGGGAGGAAGAGTGAGACAGATAACTGAGAAAAGCATTAAAATTGTTGAGAAGTGCAGGCAGGTAATGGAGAGGGGAGCCAAACTCACCCCATGGGAGGAAAAATAAATAGCAAGTCCTGTTTAAAGGTTTATCTGTATCTCTTTCTACACCTGAACTACTCCTTTTCTGGATGTCATGGCCCCTGACACTGGGCCCCATCACATCCTCAACATGCCCTCTTAGCATTAAAAGAAGATAGCTTGCTGCCAAAAGGATGACATATCTAGGTCATGTAATTATCTCAGACTGCAGGATAGGCTTAAGCCCACCAGTGTCAGTATGTCATAACACATGATAATGCATCAAAGACTGTTGAACGTTAGAGACCACCTGCTGTCGTCACAGGCACGCCGACTTTGCACTGCTCCATCCCGCTTTCCAAAGTTTCCTCAGATATCATACTGAAATATGAATGAGTAGGCTGACCATATGAAAAGGAGGACAGGGCTCATGTAACTTTAACAGTTGTAGAGAAAAGGGAATTTCAGCCAGTGTCATTTGTATGCAATTAGTTCCTGGTGAAATTCCCTCTTCGTCACAATAGTTAGTTGCAGTCACTATACTAGAGAGACCAGATACAAAAGAAGGCAGGGCACCTGCAACTTTAACTGTTGTGCTGAAGAGGGAATTTCACCAGGAACTAATTGCATACAAATGACACTGGCTGAAATTCCGTTTTTTCTACAACTGTTAAAGTTACATGAGCCCTGTCCTCCTTTTCATATGGTCAGCCTATGAATGAGGAATGGAAAACACATGAAAATCAAAATAAGAAATTAAGCAAAACAACTTTGGTATCACATGCGAATACAAGTGAGGGTACAAATACAAAGCAGCAGACAGGGATATAAAGTTTCTCCTGGATCCATTTGTTGACACGGGGAAGCATTAAAAATTAGCATCTCCATCTGGGCCCAGGGCAAAGCTGTTCTGTGGAATTAATGATGAGAAAATGCAGAGGAGGCTACTGTTTGAACCACAGTTAACCTTTGACTCTGCTTTAAAAATTTCCTTAGCTAGTGACTTTTCCAGGGTGCTGAGCTTAGTAACTCAGACCTGGTTCACACAATCACAGTGGCTTGTTTAAGCCATGGTACATTCCAAGCGCCATTTGTCTAATCACAGCCCAGGCGTAGCTTGTTGTGTCATCTAAACCCCGGTGGCATGGCTTGTTGGGGTGGGAAGAAGCCAGCCTCAAATAACCCATGGGCTGTTGTTGGGTTATTTGAGGGCTGTTGTAGGACTTTTTCTTTTTTCGTCTAACCATGCATATGATTGCTCCCCTGGATGTTATGGTCAGTTTGCTAATCCACCAACTGACACTTCAGCTGGAACTCAGAGCATTGTTGTGTAGGCACTAATGTGACCTCAGAAGTTTAGATATGTCTTTATGTTAAAGGTATTTCCCATTTTTTCACTTCGACAGCCTGCAAGGAAGTTTATAAACATGAAATACGAATCACAACAATAGAAAATAGTTTAATTTTAGCTGGTTTTCTGCTAGAGTGCTGGTTCTCCCCAATACCAAAACAAGAGAAGCTAGTAAGGGGAAAATAATGTGGGGGCAGTGGGCCCCAATGTGTCCCGGGACACTTTTCTTGGTGCCCACCCAGCTGCCCTGTTCCTCTCAATTCAAAACAAAACAAAACAAAACGTTTTCTTCCTGGCAGCTGATATTGCTGTGAAATAGGTGTCTGTTGGTGCTGAAAACTGTGGGTTCAAAGGAGTTATTTAATATGTTGGGACTCTGCCCCCACCTCTGCCTTGTACTCAGTCTTTTGTCATTGTTCTTGGTCGTGCCTCCCATGGCAGCCATTTTGTGGTGGTGCCCAAGACATATTTGTCATATTACCAGATGTGCTTATGGCCCAAAAAGGTTGCCAACCCATGGGTTAGGGGGTTGGGGCTTAGTGTTGGTAAGTGTGCACTTCCTAAAAAAGGAAAGAAATAAGCAGTATTAGGAAGCGGCAAGGCAAGGGGTGAGGTTTGCACTACAGAGGGGTAACACTACATGGGTACCCCAGTATGGTAAATACTATCTACAGTTATGTGAAGCTGACTCTGATCCCAGTTAACCAGTGATAGTTAACCAGAGGCTTCAATTTCCCTTCTCTTCTGGCCACAAGGCTGTGCTCTGGAAAATCAGAATTTTCTGTAGAATTCAAAGCAGGTGGAATGAATTGGAAAGGGCATGGTGATCAATGGGCAATCTGTCATAGACAGATAACCATCAGCTTATCTAGTGTCCAAACATTCACCAAGAAACCTGCTTGAGTTACACAGAGTGAAGAAAACAGACTTGAAATCACAACGACTACATTTTCCCTCAGGGCTCATTCAGTTCTAATGAAATTTGGCTCATTTTGAATTTTTGTTATCAATAATTTGAGAAAACTCAATACTACAACATTCAGACTCATGCATGCATTCTTTTAGTTTTTGCAATGGGAGTAGGAGCAAACCTTGAAGGACTAATATCTATTAATTTTCAACTAATTGAAGTTTTGGGCACTTGGATCCTATATCCCTGTCCTCACTGCTGCTGTTCAAGAGTTACACCACAATATTTTTTTAAAGCATCTACTGTCATCAAGATGTAATCATCTTCAGAAATCCACTAGTGGATAACACTGAAAGTACCCTTTCCCAACCTGATGACCTCTAGTTGTTTTGTACTATAGCTCCCATTATCCTGACCATTGCCCATATGACTGGGGCTGATGAGAGTTGTAGTCCAAAATATATAGAGGGCACCAGGTTGGGGAAGGCTGCTCTAAAGCTTTCTGCGATTTAAGCGGAACGAGATTTGACAAGGAATATTCTAGATATTTGATATATCCACATTTATGACTCCATTGAAATCTCCACCAGTAGCCATCCGGGTGTTTATTAGTTCTTTACAATGCAATCCTATGCATGTCCACTCAGGAGTCCCACTAAGTGTATAGAATCGCAGCCTTAACCACATTTTGAATAGAAAAGGAATGTGATGTGGGGACAGCAGTGGAGAATGTCCCTGCACATGGAGGAATGAACATGCTTGCAGGAGAAGAAGCCATGCAGATCAGTCATGAAATGTGACATCAGAGCAGGGCCAGCTGTAGGATAAATAGTCTTTGATGCCAGCTTTGCAGGACCACCCAGAGAGCTGATGGGGCCTGGTGCAGGTATGAAGTTGGAGGTCCTGCTGCTGCCCCCTACAAGGACCCATGCATACATGTATGAAGCGGTGGGGTGTGTGTGTGTGTCACATGTGGGAATTACTGCATCTCAAAATTCTCACCTGAGCTCCTCCTTGCCCTGGGATTAAGCAGAATGACAGATGTGCTTCATTTTTTCTTACATTGGGACAAGGGAACAGAGATCGGGTTATGCTTCTCCTGAGTATCCCCTCCAAATTTTGGCAGATCTTCTTTCTGCTTCTAGGGACTCAATCTCACAGGCTGTCTGGTTGTGTCCTGCTGCTTGCCTTCTCCAAGACTCAGTCAGGAAGGATTCCTCCCCATTCATTCACTCCTTGAATTCTTTTCCCAGAGAGACTGCTGTTCTTTCTGTGATCAGAAAAGGGCACCTGCTCTGCCACAGAATCTCTCCCGAAAGCCTTCCCTGTTCCTTCTCTCCTTGTAACAAACTTTGCAACTGGGGCTTCTTGGTCTGCCTGACCAAGCTTATCTCTATTACTTCCTGGGCATAAAGAAAGATCTTACCTTGCCATAATGGGTTTAGACTCCCTTATACCTGGGCTGCAGGCCTAGCTGATAAGCAGCCCCTCCCCTCTAACCTCTCAAGGATACATTTTACAGCCAGCTTAAACCTCAAGCTAGCATCTATTCTGTTTCATGCACACCTATATAAAATATTTCCTTCCTCATGGTCGGGGAGAGGTCCCAGGATGTCACAATTGCATGCTGAAATTACGTGTCATCTTACACTCTAATATACCATTTCCTCTTTTGTTGTGAAAACCTTAAACAAAATACCAAGAATTCTGGTCAGGAGCCAATGGTACACACAGAAACTGAGGCGGGGGGGTTGATTTGTGGGGTGGGCAAGTTGCTCCAGTTGCCCCCCCCCCCCGCCTCTGTGCAGCCATGGAGCTTTGCAGTGTTAGCTAGGGTGACCATCCGCCCGGATTTGTCCGGACATGCCCAGGAAATGGGGAGCAAATCCGCATCTGGGAGGAAAAACTGTTTTGGGGGGCCAAATCCAGAAATGTAGCCCCCCAAAAGGGTGACCAGATGGCCCTGGGGCGATCCGGGCCGATCGGGGGGCGGCGGGGGCAACCCGGGGCAGCGGGGGGTCACATGGCAGTGGTGGGAGGCTGGCGGCGCGAGGCACTTACCTGCTGGGGCGTCCGCTTCCCTCCAGTGCTTGGAATCTACTGAGAAACAGGCTTCGCGGCCTGTCCCTCAGTAGCGCACTGGGTGATGACGTCATCACTGGCGCGCTACTGAGAGACAGGCCAGGAAGCCTGTTTCTCAGTAGATTCCGAGCACCGGAGGGAAGCGGACGCCCCAGCCGGTAAGGAGCGCGGGGCGGGCGGCGCAGGGGCGGGCAGCGCGGCGCAGGGGGGGCGGCGCGGCATGGGGGGGGCGGCACGGGCGGGGCAGCGTGGGCGGGCGGGTGGTGGTGGGGTTGTTTTGGGTGGGTGGGGTGGTGGGGGGGTCTGGGATTTTGATCCTCAAAATCTGGTCACCCTAGTGTTAGCAAGTTGTGTGGTTTGTGCATGATTGCAAAACATAGCATTGCAATTATGCATTCCTTTTATCTTTTAAAATAATAAAAGTTATAAATAAAAAGGACATCTAGCTGACCTCTTACAGCTTATGGTTTAATTTTACTATTATTTATACAGTGCTTATAGAATTTACAGTATTTGAAGTGCTAAGTGCTTGGTAATGTTGCCTCAAAGTAAAGCTGCGTTGCACTGATTTTTACCCAGAGCAAATGACATCGAAGTAGAAATTGAAAAAGAAACATACTTTAAGCTAATTTTTGTTGCTAGTACCCAAACATCCAGTAGAACCTTGAAGGGGGAAAGGTTACAGACATTTGCTTTTTGCCACCCTAAATCACAGCAGGCAGTACATTCAGAAAACACAGCGAATGAGCTCAGCTTGGTGCCCCTCTCAGCTCAGTTTGGCACCCCCCCCCCCCTCAGGTTGGTGCTCTGGGTGATCACCCAGCTCACCCGCCCACCCTTAAGGCCAGTTCTGAATACCAATCCATTGGAAGAGCTTCCAGTCACAGAAAAGTCATCAAAGTGTTCTTCACATGTGAAATATCCACCCAGTTCTTTGAAGGATCATGCAGTATAAACCACTATGTGTGTGATTATTGTTTACTATAAGAATTTAACATTTAATGGAAACACAACAGGGATAAATGTTGTGATATATAGAAGCTGCCAGTAGGGATTTATCTGCTTTGCATATTTCTAGTTTGTCACTTCTGGGTTCCTGTGGAGTCATGCCGGCTCAATCTAGAACAGGGCAGTTAAACTTGTTGAGGCTATGTGGAATAAAGACTTCTTCTGTTATTGAAAGACTTGCAGCATCCCTGTATTCACAATATTACAGACTCTAGTCCATGCAGGTGTATGCCATAATAAAGACGGGACTCTTTATGGTGCCAAAGGATTCGTTGTTGAAGAAACAGACTGACAAAGTTAAGATGAGAGAGAATCACTTAAGACAGCCAACACCTAGAAGCAAGTGCAAGGGGATAATGAGGTATGCCAGCAGTGGCAGGGTTTTAGCCAGACCTGCCCCACACCATATTATTTCCCCCTTTATATCTAGCCAAGTAGAAAAAGTAACACAACCGTATTTATTCAGGAATATTCCTTGTGTGAAGTTTTTCTGAAAGGATTGGGGAAAAGCTGACATTAGCTGGTCGGGGATGGAAAATTCATCTGCCGTTCCTGAAATTTTAAACTCATGTTTAAAACTGGCACACAGTTTTCTCTTCCACTCACAGCCATGTAAGCTTGATATCCCCAGCGGCAAACATTTCTGTGCATCTATCTGAAGAACATTTGTCATCCCTCCCAAATCCAGTGGATGCCAGTACAGGGGAGGGGGAACCCTCTAGAGCTCCCAAACCCAGCTAAGGGTTTTGACCTGTTTTTAAGACCTGTTTGTTTGTCCTCTGAAACTAGGTAGCTAATTCAAGGAGAATGGGAGTTATAGCATTACCTGTTTTCAACATGAAATCAGCCAACCTGATAGCAGGAATGATGTCAGTCTTTCTGGTTCGATAAAAGACTGGCCAACGATCTCTGGAATGAGAGGCATTCTAGCAGACTCCTATGGAGGAGGGCTCTGTGTTCTATTAATATACTCACTACTTGGGTTCCATGGAACATACTGGCTCTTCTGCTAGGGTTTTATTTTCTCCTTTCATAACGCTGAAAAGGAATGAGAGAGTTTTGAGACAGGCAAAAGAAACCAGTTCCTTTTAAAAATAAAATCAATATGAGGTTTGTATTGTGGTATGGCTATACTTAATAGCTCTTCCCATTGTAGATATTGTTTTATCAAGAATTTACAGGATACAACTATATAAAAATAGATTGATGTTTAAATACCTTTTCAGGCTCTCAATTGTCATGTGTGAGGCAGGGCTGACCCAGTTTCACTTCTATTGCTTATTCTGCATTTGTGTATCAGGATCCCACTTTTGGTATGGAGCAACTGCTGCTATCAATTCAATAGGAAAGACCAAAGCCCTTAGTAGCTGACTATTTATGTTGGTTCTAAGGACAGGGAAAGTAAGCTCCTGACAGTTGCCTCACAATCTCCTCCACATGATACTTAGCTATTGCCAGGTCTGGTGATATTTTGGACAATTGTTTCACCCCTGCCAAGAATCATCTCTCCATAGCCTCTTATTAGGGGTGTGCAACAGATCAGATCCAATCCATGATCTGGATCCGATCCAGGGGAAATCGGATAAAATTATCCAATCTGATCCCCTGCCCCTGGATTGGCATATCCAATCTGATCCAAAAAGGACCCGATCCGGATCGGATCGGAGGATCGGACCCCCTCCCCCCTCGTGGTTCCAACCTGCCTGGGCCATCTGCTGCCATCCGCTGGCGCCTGCGGGTGCCAGCGGGCTCCAGCGGACAGCCCCAACAGGTAAGTGCGGGAGGGGCTTACCTCCCAGGGCCATCCACTGGCGCCCGCGGGCACCAGCAGATGGCAGCGGATGGCCCCGGGAAGTAAGAACTGTGAGGGGGAGGAGGGAGGGGGCCCTACTTACCTGCTGGGGCATCTTCTTCCTTCACCTGCCGGAGATCTACTGAGAACTAGGCTTCGCGGCCTAGTTCTCAGTAGATCTCCGGCAGATGAAGGAAGAGGACACTCCGGCAGGTAAGGAGGAGCGTGAGGGGGGCCTTACCTGCTGGGCCCATCCGCTGGCACCCATGGGCGCCAGCGGACGGCAGCGGACAGCCCTGGGAGGTAACCGCGGGGGGGACAAGGAGGGGGGAGTTAGGCCCCCACTCACCCACCCGCTGCCATTTTTTCCCTATAGACTTGCATTGGGGAAAAGCTTTCTTTCCCCCAATGCAAGTCTATGGGGAATACAAAAATGGCGGCCGATCCAAAAATTGGATGTCCAATTTTTGGATCGGGATTGGGCCCAATCCGGGGGGGCTCCGATTTTGTCCGATCCAGGACAAAATTGGAAGTCCCGATCTGGGTCCCGATCTGATCCGAGGGGGTTCCTGCACTTCCTACCTCTTATCTATCTTCTCCAAATGCAACAACCATTTTTTTAAAAAAAGGGAATAATGGGTACGTCCAATTGTTTTTCTTCCAACTAGTTGCTTTTTTCTGCTAGGTGAATGACAAAACAAGGCAGCGCCAGGGCCAGTTTTTGAGGGCCCTCAATTGACCCCTGCCTCAGAGAGTCTACCTACCCATCACCACTGTCACTTTCTGCTGTTGCTCCTTCTGATGTCCCTGTCTCCTGGTTATTTTCCCTCCAGTTTCCACCCTCAGGAAACTGGGGCAGGGGAACCAGGCTAGGGTGACCATATGAAAAGGAGGACAGGGCTCATGTAACTTTAACAGTTGCAGAGAAAAGGGAATTTCAGCCGGCATCATTTGTATGCAATTAGTTCCTGGTGAAATTCCCTCTTCATCACACCAGTTAAAGTTGCAGGCACTATACTAGAGTGACCAGATACAAAAGAGGGCAGGGCCCCTGCAGCTTTAACGTTGTAATGAAGAGGGAATTTCACCAGGTACGAATTGCATACAAATGACACTGGCTGAAATTCCCTTTTCTCTACAACTGTTAAAGTTACATGAGCCCTGTCCTCCTTTTCATATGGTCAGCCTATACAAGGTTTATAGAGATGATTATTTAATCAGCTCATACTTAGTCCTAACCTACCTATCTACCTATTCGAAACCCATCACCCCAAATCACTCTCACTAGATGTACATTAGCTGAAGCCATAAGCCTCATCTGACAGTTAAACTGCCAGCACTCTCCTTTTAATCCCCTTGGAATTCCCCTGACTCACACACCCCTCCCACCTGTCACTCACACACCAACATCTCATTAACTCTATAAAATCCTGCAACTCAAGCACAAATATTTACATGACTCTGCATATGTCACACTCTTCATCCTCCTCCTCATTTGCTACCACTTGCTTATCTGACAGGAAGAGAACAAGCAGGCATTGACATCTACTTGTGACATCTACTCAGTGCCACCATTGGAACTAAATCTACACTACTGCTTTATAATGGTATTGAAGTGTACTGATAACTGTTGGGACACATTACACATTCCATATACCGCTTTCATGGTGTTATTGCCTGCTTTTTATTAAACATTATCCAAACTACTGCAACAAATGTCATTGTGTGTCCTACGAGGCATAAATGTGCAAGAGGGATATAGCGTTACCATGATGGAATTGTAATGATTTGGCACAAGGAGCATCTAGACTAGAATTTTATGGTATGCTTGCGACTGGCCACTCACGGTTCTTCACAGGACATTTTGACGATGCACTGTTCCTCCCTCGCGTCTTCCGCTCTTTTTTTCATCACAAAAAAAGACCCAGAAAATCTGATTTTTTAATTTTTTTTTTTTGGCTATAACAATACTTGCCACCATTTCCTGCTCTGTGCGTGAGAAACTTAGAGATAAAATCCCCACTGAATGGGCCACTTGGTCACTGCTCACTTCCTCTTTCTTCCCCATGTTTAGAAAGAGGAAGCTGCTCGACTCTATTGTGGGACAGAAGCAAGAGACTCAAGGTATCGAAACAGGTTGCAATTATGAAGAGGAGAAGCAATCCCAGGGGCTCTTGCTATTGGGCCTTGCTGGAGTGTGGGCCCTCAGTAGGTGCCCAACCATGCTTATACACTTGACACAGGCCCTAGTAGAAGATATATTGTCGCTTTCAAGCAGCTGTCCAAATCTAAATGGGGATCATGTTGGATCATGCTAAGTGTAATAATTCACTTACTACACTAGAAGTGGCGTAGAAAGCAAAAGTGGAAGAAGAATTGGAATAGGAAGAATGATTGTGAAGGCAAGTGCTACCTGCCTATATTCTTCCTCTCACTAGCTCGTCTTCACTAATATTGCTTGTAGAAAATCAGTAGGTTAGAACTTCTGTGAATCTCCAGAGGAAGTGAGTTCCAAATATGTGATTGCCCCTTCCTAAATGCACTTAGATTTATTGTCCCTTTTGGTCCAATTGCTCCCATTTGTGTCTCGTTGCTCAGGTTTTCATAAAGTTCCACTGTCCGTTCAACCCTGCATAATATCCCTTCAGGCTAGGAAAAGGTAATGAAAACACTGGTCTCCAGATAACCAACATGAATGTACGCAGGAGCCACAAAGATGACTATATTCACTCCTCCCAAGCCAGAAGTCTTCTTTGAAATGCAGAACTGAAAAAGAATAATAATAGGTTTGCATCCATTAGAATCCTTCTTAATTTTCTACAAAAAAGATCAAGAGGCAAGATTGTGTAATTTCTATTGTCTGTGAATGCCTTACAAACTGATGCAAAATATTAAGAAGATATTCCCAGCAGAATAACAATCTAAGAACAGGTACAGGTGCTACACAATTTATGTATTAAAATTATTGTCCTCTTTATTCATACAGCTCAGGAGAGCACCAGCAATGGCTTACACCTTAAAATAATATTTTAAAATTCAAATAAATATATGCCAAATTTTAACTGGACTATACATTTTCCCCTGTGTCACTGATATAGCTGTATCGGTATCTATATATCTGTCTTTTTATATCTATCTGACATTAGTTGCAGAAGATCAGCAATTGTGAGCTTCAATGAAACTCCAGAGAATAGAGTTCTAAAGTTGTAAGAATCTCTATCCATATGTATCTGAACCTGAGGCAGGGAAAGCATAATCAAGAGGTTGGTGTAAACAGGGCCTGCTCAAGCCATTTTTCTTTTTCCCAATGGTTGTACTGGCTGATTTTCCCCAAGAATCTGTGGGAGATTCACTGTGATGCCTTGAAATTATAGGACATGGCCCTATGTTAAGGGTGAGTCAGCTGAATCACATTCCACCATTATAATTAGGGATTGGAGGCAGTTAGTTTGATGGCTTATATTGAGAAAATGAATCGATGGACTGTTCTGAAACTTGGCAGGGTAGGAAAGATGGGACTGAGGGTGGTTTCTGCCGATTTTGAAGTAGAATGGCTAAGAAATGGCTTATTTATAGGAGTTTAAATTTGATGAGTGCCCACCAGCAGTCTGACAGGCATTGTCATCCCCCCTCCCTGACTTACATGGAATTCATTTTGTAGTATATTTAAAAACATAAGAAGAGCTATGCTGGATCAGACCAAGGGTCCATCTAGTCCAACATTCCGTTCACACATTGGCCAACCAGCTGTTGACCAGGGACCCATAAGCAGGTCACAGTGCAACAGCACCCTCCCACCCTTATTCCTCAGCAACTAATGTGTACAGATTTACCGTCTCTGATACTGGAGGTTGCACTTAGCCATCAGGACTAGTAGCCATTGATAGCCTTCTGCAGGAATTTAACCATTCAAATTGGTGGCCATCACTACGGGCTCCATCACACCAACATTTTTTCCTGGTTTGCCTATGCGATTTCCACCTCCGTTTCATTAGTACGTTAAGCTAATGGTCCCTTTCACGTGTGTTTGTGGTATTGCCATTGTACTGGTGAAATTTCCTTTGCTTGTTCGTTCTCCCACCCAACCCAACCCTTCTCCTTCTCCTTCCCCCTCCAGGTCATGCATGATTTTGTCCACCTCTATCATGTCTCCCCTTAGCCTCCTTTTTCCCAAGCTGAACAATCCCAGCTGATTTAACCTTCCCTCATAAGGGAGATGCTCCAGTCCCTTGATTATTTTAGTCTGTATCTTGACCAGATACAAAAGAGGGCAAGGCTCCTGCAGCCTTAACTTTTGTGATGAAGAGGGGATTTCACCATACAAATGACACCTGTTGAAATTCCCTTTTCTATACAAGTGTTAAAGATACAGGAGCCCTGTCCTCCTTTCCATATGGTCACCCTAGATAAGGGCCACACTCAGAATGCAGTTAGACTGTCACTGTCAATGGCAGAAAAGGTTATCCCATTTAATCTTATTAGAATACAAATTGTAATTTTTCAAATATACATGTATTTCTTTTGCTCACATGTACATATGCAAAACTCAGTGTTCAGAATCCTCTCATCTGAGCAGCTCTGGATGCATTTTTGCCTCACTTTCCTTAAGTATCATGTTGCCAGGACACACTCTTGTGGCATATTTTAAATAAGATTTTTTTAAACTTGTGAAATGTGCATATTCAGAAAATGACCTTCCTATACATTTGACCTATTTGAATTAGATAGCTTTTCAAAATACTTAAAGCAATTCAGGCTGCAATCCTATTCCTACTTATCTGGGAATAAGCCCCATTGAATTCAATGGGACTTACTCCTGAGTAAGCATTTCTAAGGTTGTTCTGTCAGTTGCTTAAATTGTATTCATGAGAATAGTAATGAATGAATATTATGAAGTGTTTGCGCGCATCCCCGAATGAGTTCAGCAAAGGTTATCCAGAGTCTTTGGATAGTTGGGAATGCAATGGGACCTTCCATCATCCACATCTGTACATCATGGGTGGGGAAGTATATTCTCATTAATGTGCATCAACCCTAAGGGGAAATAATATACCGAGACTGAGAGAGGTTTGCTTAAGTCCTTCCACCTTATTTGTTGAAGTTGCCAGGGAGCTTTTAAAATTATGTCAGTGATCTGGTTTTACAACCAGAATAATCACTGCAGATGGTAACAATTGAGTAAGTGGCTTACTCAATTGCAGAATTGAGTAAGTCACAAGGGAGCGAATGGCTCCAGAATACTCTCTATTCCTCTCTTAATGTTTTTACCTACAGCCAAATTAGATATTAGATTATGAAGTTCGGTGTAACTTTCCTCAGTTGGTTTGTGTGTGTGTGTGTGTGTGTGTTTATGAGAAGCAGCCACTTGACACTTCAGTCAGGAGCAGAGAAAGAGGGATCTGTGCAGGGAGAAAAGCAACTTGAAAGGGGTGGTTTTGACAGTGGAAACTGGTGGCTGCAAAAGAGCTGAGCAAGCCCTCCTTACATGCTGTTCTACTTCTAAAAATGCTTCCTTAGTAAGAAAAGGAGGAACTGTGAAAAGGTTGCACACAATTCCACATAAGGGATTGGATCCAGACTTGGTTATACCTAGGAATTAGTTAGGCTGACCAGATAAAATCCAGGTCAGGGCTCATGTAACTTTAACAGTTGTAGAGAAAAGGGAATTTCAGCCAGTGTCATTTGTATGCAATTAGTCCCTGGTGAAATTCCCTCTTCATCACACCAGTTAAAGTTGCAGGGGCTCTGCCTTTTTTTGTATATGGTCACTCTAGTATAGTGCCTGCAACTTTAACTGTTGTGATGAAGAGATAATTTCACCAGGAACTAATTGCATACAAATGACACTGGCTGAAATTCCCTTTTCTCTACAACTGTTAAAGTTACATGAGCCCTGACCTGGATTTTATCTGGTCACCCTAGAATTAGTAGACCCATTAAAATTAGGGAAGACATGATCGAGGTGCATAAAATTAAAAATGGTGTAAAGAAAGTTATCTGTCTCATAATACGAGAATCGTGAGTTGTCCAATGAAGCTGAATGGTGGAAAATTCAGGAAAGACAAAACAAAACAACTTCTTCACAGAGCACATAGTTAAACTGCGGAATTTGCTTACACAGGATGTTGTGATGGCCACCAATTTAGATGGTTTTAAAAGGGAATCACACTCATGGCAGATACAGCTATCAATGCTTACTAGCGATGGTGGTTAGTGGTATGCTATTTCCAGGATCAGAAGCAGCATACCAGGTGCTGGAAAATACAGCAGAGAGGACTATTGCTCTCATGTCCTGTTTGTGGGCTTCCCAATGTAGCAACATTGCTATCTTTTCGGTGCCAGGTCAACACTTTTCTCAGGCAATTAGCAATATGCAATTAGCTTCACTGATACCAGAACTGTTTTTAGGTTTGGCTGACAGCTTAAAGTTGTTTATAGTAATTTATAGTTGTTTTTAGATGTATGTTTTTGTGCATGCTGCATGTTTTTATGTTTTTAAATTTTGTGCATCATTTTTAATTGTTTTAATATTACGTAAACCACCCAGAGAGCTTCAGCTATGGGGTGGTATAAAAATGTAATAAATAAATAAATCTGGTCAGTCTCTGTGAGGAACAGTAGACTGAACAGATAGGCCATTGGTCTGATCTTGCAGGGCTCTTTGTATCCATGGCAAACAGAAAGTGATGAGGTGTGGGGCCTGGGGGTAGTTTTCTTTGACCTAGCCCAATGGATGAAGCAAGGAATAAACAAAAATATAATTTTGGAGTCAAATGGATAAGAGAAGGGAAGGCTTAGATAGGCTGACCATATGAAAAGGAGGACAGGGCTCATGTAACTTTAACAGTTGTAGAGAAAAGGGAATTTCAGCCAGGGTCATTTGTATGCAATTAGTTCCTGGTGAAATTCCCTTTTCATCACAACAGTTAAAATTGCAGGCACTATACTAGAGTGACCATATACTAGGCTGACCATATGAAAAGGAGGACAAGGCTCATGTAACTTTAACAGTTGTAGAGAAAAGGGAATTTCAGCCAGTGTCATTTGTATGCAATTAGTTCCTGGTGAAATTCCCTCTTCATCGCAACAGTTAAAGTTGCAGGGGCCCTGTCTTCCTTTGTATATGGTCACTCTAGTATAGTGCCTGCAACTTTAACTGTTGTGATGGAGAGGGAATTTCATCAGGAACTAATTGCATAGAAATGACACTGCCTGAAATTTCCTTTTCTCTACAACTGTTAAAGTTACATGAGCCCTGTTCTCCTTTTCGTATGGTCAGCCTAGCTTAGAAGAAGACTGGCTACAGTACGCCAATCGTTCTAAAAATTCTTTCCAAGTTAGCAAAGCCTCCATAAAAATTATAAGGTTAATAAATGATACAGCTCATGATCCATTTATTCTTGCAGTGAACTCTCTCATTCCACACAGGGGCTCTGTCGATCATCAGGATTGGCCCCCAAATCTTATAATCCTGGTGCAATGCCACTGCTTTTACCACTCAGAGTTTAAAGCAATCCTTTTGTCTTAGTGGCAATGATCTACTGTTCCAGTCTCTGTAATTAAGTTTCATGAGAGGAAAGGTCAGCGGTGGAAGGGCATAGCTTCTGTTTTGTTTGGCGTTAATGTCATTGACACCCTCCAAAGGCCTTCATGGGGAAGACGGACAGTAACAATTTACCCATTACATTTTAACTATTTAAAAAAATATACGTATGTGTTGTATTCAGGCACAGTGAATAAATAGCCCACTCTCCAAACTCTGACCTCCCTCTTCTCCCTTGGACTAGGACCAATCCTGTTGCAGGCCTGAATTACGAACCCTGCCAAGGAGCAATATATAATCTTGTTTAATAAAGCATTTTAGCAACAATTACTTGCACGGAGCTTGAATTCAGTCACCAAGGTTCAGCAGCAAACATAAATTTGATATGAAAGATGTTAGAGCATTTAGGGTGCAATGCTATGCATTTAGGCAGGAAAAAAGTCCTACAACTCCCAGTATTCCCTAGCCAGCATGTCTAGCTAGGCAATACTGGGTGTTGTAGGACTTTTTCTGTCCAAACATGCATAGGATTGTGCCTTTAGAGTAGGGTGACGATATGACAGGAAAAACCTGGATTTGTCACAATTTTTGGTAACAAATCTGGGAAGGGGGGAAATTATGGAATTTAATGAAAAATCTGGATTTTTCCCATCCTCCCCAGCCAAAGGGCAGTTCTACTTTAATGAGAATGAACAAAAACGCTTACAGCTCTGCCATTTTTAAAGATAAAGAGATGAAACTTGGCACTGTGATATCTTTAAGGAAGAGCTTTAGCCATGCCAAATTTGAAACAGTTCTGTTCATCCATTGATTTTTAGGCATTTTTTTTAAGGTTTGAGGTTTATATATATATATATATATATATATATTAAAACTGCCATTTTTAAAGGTAAAGAGATGAAATTTGGCACTGTGATGGTTCTTGGATAGAGCTTTAGCCTTGCCAAGTTTGAAGCAAACCCATTCAACTGCTGTTTTCTAGGGATTTTTTAAAATTTGAGGTTTTAATATATATATTTTAAAACTGTCATTTTTAAAGATAAAGAAATGAATCCTGGCACCATGATAGATCTCAGGTAGGGCTTTATCCTTACCAAATTTGAAGCCAATCTGTTAATCCGTTGATTTTTAGGAATTTTGTAAAGTTTGAGATTTTAAATTTTTAAAAAAACACCGCTGGAGCCACATCCTTCAAACTCAAGTTGTCAAACCTCCTCTTTCGGGCATTGCACTTTGAGAATTTCCAGCCCTTGGCATCAAGAGAATCTCAGGTTTTTAGCTAAGAAGTGCTGGGCATGCAGGGCACCTTTCCTGTTGCAGATTTAGTGGGCAGCTGGGCACCTAGAGCTCAGCAGAGGCGAGGCATCCACAGATCAAAATGTGGGAAAGGAGAGGTCAGTCAAAGCAGCCCACAGGGCAAAACGGAACAGGCCAGAAGCCTTTTTCTCAGAGTTCCACATCATGAGCAATGAAAAGTCATCCTTAGAGAAATACTCTCACGACCGACAGTGAGGTGTCAGTCGAGAGAGAGGCTCTCATCTTTGTAGATGTCCTGTTGATGTGGATGTTGGAACCTAGCATGTTGTTGCTTTGCTACCCCTTTCCTTCCATTTCACTTTGTTCACTTGTGAGCTAGGCTCTGTCTGCACTGCTGGCATGCAATGCAGAACGTTTGAAGTACATGTCAGAGAAAAATAGATAGATTTATGGCTTGGGCTGGCTGGCATATCTCTTAGAGGCAGAGATAGACTGAAAACACAACTCAGAGATAGCTGTAGCTGAACCCTGAGAGGCTGGCATGTCACACAGAGCCTTTCAAGAGCATCTCAGAATCAAGTGTTGGTGCAGGTGTTAACTGGTTGGAAGCTTTGGGTGGCATCAGTTTCAAACAGAGTTCCAACAGAGATGGCTGTAGCTTAGCTCTGAGAGGCTGGCATGCCACACAGATCCTTTTAAGAGCATCTCAGAGTCCGGTGTTGGTGCAGACAAAGGTGGCTAGTGGCAGAGTTTTTTTTAATAATAATAAATAATAATATATTTATTTATTTATTACCTGCCTCTCCCAACGGATCCAGGCGGGGAACAGCATCAAACATAAAATACAAAACAAGAGTCACCAGATGTGACCAAGCTATAAGCTGGCACCCTACCCCCAGCCATAGGGTACAAGTGCACAGCCTGGCTGGACTGTTAGGAGACTTTAGCAGACGGGGGGGGGGGATTGTTTGAGGCTGGAAGCCGGAGATGTCGGCTGGTTGGCATAAGGCAGAGAGAGGCTGAAGGCAACCCAGATTCACCTGTAGCTTGACCCTGAGAGGCTGGCTTGCCACCCAGAGTGTTTTAAGAGTGCATCAGAGTCGAGCAGGTGTGCAGGAGGAGAGGAGGTGGAGGTGGCTGGCGGCGGAGTTTTTTAAAGTAAGAGTCACCAGACATGACCAAATAATAAGCAATACCCCTGGCCACAAGTGTGTGGGCCGGCTGGACCATTGGGAGACTTTGGCAGAGAGGGGGGGGGAAATTGTTTGAGGCTGGAGGCTTTGGTTTGGCTGCAATGACTTAGAGAGAGAGACAACAGAGGCTGCACAGACAACCCAGAGACACCTGTTGTAACATAGCCCTACGGTGCTGGCAGGCAATGCTGGGCATTAGAAAGAGGATCTCAGAGTCACGTGTTTGTGCAGGAAGTAGACAAAATCTGTTCAAAATCTGTTTGTGAGAAGTTGTGTCAACGCGCAAGCCTTGAGAAGCTAATGTATATAAGTGAGAAGTGTGAATGGGCAAAGTAGTGTCTGCCGCCCACAACACCCACCCTAATGTTAGAGTAGAGAAACTTGTGACAATCATACACAAGGTTAAAAAAAAAAATTTAAATTTAAAAATAAAAAAGCCAGCCAGCAGCAAGCCCTGTTAAAAGCAGCAGTAGTAGTTTGAAGCATAGTGAGGATACAGTCAGAAAAGATATTTGAGGGAAGGGGAGAATGTATCACATAGAGTATAGCAAAAGCTTCAAAGTACAGCAAAAGCTACAAAAGAAGGAGTAAGTGAAGTTAATTTCAGATACGTTGTTTTTTTTCAGTGGTTTTAACATTCAGATGTTATGTAGAACAGATTTGTCTTGTGTGCTGTAAAATCAGATATGTGACCAAGGCTATGTTCAGGTGGGCATCCTCCCTTGGTGCTGGACACACCCCCTGGGGCCAGACATTTTGGTGGGCAAGCCCCCTTGGGAGCTGACCATGTTGTCCTCCTTTTTGGTTTCCAAAATAAAGACCCTACTTTAGAGTCTTATTTCCAGATTCCAGGCAAAGGCTCCATTTGTATGAGTGTGGGGGGGAATGTTTGTTTAGTTTATTAGGGGCTCCCTACATACAAAATACCCTAGGTGGCATGAATCCAGACAGTAGTTTCAGGGACACTCTGCAGGAAGAGGGAGGGACTATTTTCTTAGAAGCGGCTGTGTTTCTGGCCTGTTTAGTGGTTATGCACATGAAAGTTACATATCTGGTTAAAAAGAAAAGAAAAGGGGTACTATTTGACCTGTATTAATACAATTGCTACTGATATTACAAAGTATAAAATGTAACTGTAAGAGAAGAATGAGTGGAGTCTAAGGACAGAAAGGAATGGTGGGTGGAGTTAGTGATAGTTGGAGATAAGAGGACAGAGACAGTTAGGGAGAGGTCAGTGAGAGTGCGCTGAAGGAGAAGAGAGAGAGACAGTGAGAGGAATTAGGGGCCAGAATGAGTTAGCTAAGTCAGGGAGTAAAATCAGAGAAGGTGTGAATGAGAAGGGAGGGAGAGAAGCTATTGAAAGCAGAGATGTGGTGCTAAGCTTTTAGAATCATTTTTATTATTTATCATATTTGATTTCATAATTTAGATTGCAATTCTATGCTCATTTGCCTGGGAGTAAGCCACGTTGAACACAAGGAGGCTTACTTCTGAGTAAGCATGCATGGGATTGTGCTGTCACTCCTGAATATAGGCAGGAGTGGGTCTTTGAACCTCATTTAGAATCTTTGGATGAAATTTGCCACCCTTAAGCTTGCCCAGCATTGTTACCTGAGGTAAAATGTTTGTCCTGCCTCCTGTTTGGCTTGGCCTCCTGCCTGCTGACTCAGTGAAAACATTTGGTTTGCATGACCATGGCACCACTCAAGGCATGTCCCTTATACACATGCAGTCTGGGACTGTGTCACTCCCTGGTATCCTGCCTCATAAAGAACCCAAGACTGTTGAATCCCAAAGCGTTATAACGGCTTGACAGGATAGGTGTCTCTGCTCACGCCCAGAGACAGAATTTTAATTCAGGGGTGAAAAGAGTCCTTAGTGATTGGAGTCCCAAAACATAAACACATGAGACACTCCCATGGCTAACATTTCAAATATAGAAATCGTTGTTCACGTCTTGCCAAAGGGTAACATAAGGGAACCAATATTACTGTTTGCTCTTAGAGTTAAAATATGTTGCGATGGCAGACTGGAGACAGGGAAGAAATCCAAGTTCTGGAATTGGCCTGGGCTGTGACTACCAATCTACTTTCTAGCCAGTGGAGGCTGGTGGCTCCAATGGGGTGTATGTGTGAATCTGTTCTGGGTTTCAGTCAGAACTCTAAAGGAGCTTCCACACCTGGGATAGCTCCTTTAGAGTTCTGACCGGTTCTAGCTGAAACATGGAGCAGATTCACTGCCCTACTGACATTGCAGCCAACAACCTCCGCTGTTTATAACGTAGTGACTTGGTCCTAAGGATGTTTATGTGATCTGACTGACATCCAAAGTCCTTCAGTTGGGCAGCTAGGACTGCATCTTGGAGCCAAATTTCAGGGCCCTGCATCCCAGGAGCTGTCCAAATGACCATCCAAAGAGCGGTAGGTCATGAGGGCAGCAAGACAGCAGAAGCAAACTTTGTATTATTCCTGTAGTGCTGATGTTGTTATGATTTGGTTGAGTTTAAAATATAAAGCTCCATGCGCTCAGAGTATTTTAAAAAATAAATAAATTGGGGTTGGCAAACAGTTTTGTTGTGATTATTATTCTAATGTTTCAGGAATGTAGAAGCAGTTGCAACACATGGAATGCAGGTTCCCAGGGGTGGAATGAGGGAGAGAAATGTCAGTTGTTTGCTTCACAACTGAAGTAATATACCTGACAGTTTAAATACTCCCCACCCCATAAGACCATTAAGGCACAATCCTGTGGACTGCACCCTCACTGCCCTGACCGGGAGGCTTCTGAGATTCCTACACCATGCTGGGTGGACGCCACCAGGGCAGGAGGAGCAGTGGAGGCAAACTGTACCTTGTATCTGGTCAAGAGGGCAGGGCTCCTGCAGCTTTAACTGTTGTGATGAAGAGGGAATTTCACCAGGTGCTGCATGCATACAACACCTGCTGAAATTCCCTTTTTTATACAGCTGTTGAAGATACAGGAGCCCTCTCTTCCTTTCCATATGGTCACCCTAGCCCTACACGGACGTATTCTAATGCACTCAATGAAAGGCCTCTTCACTGAAGTAGTTCTTTTAACTATAGGGTTCAGTTCATATTAGGGGTGTGCACGGACCCCCCGGATCGGATCGGGACCCGGATCGGGACCTCCAATTTTGTCCCGGACCGGTTCGGACAAAATCGGAGGCCCCCCGGACCGGATCGAGTCCGATCCCGACCCAAAAATCGTACATTTTTGGATCGGCCGCCATTTTTTTCCCCATAGACTTGCATTGCAATGCAAGTCTATGAGGAAAAAATGGCGGCGGGTGGGTAAGGGGGGGCCTAACTCCCTCCCCCCCCCCGGGGCCGTCCGCTGTGGACGGCCCCGGCAGGTAAACCCCCTCCCCCGCGCTCCCTACCCCCCCTGGGGCCGCCCGCTTCCATCCGCTGGCGCCCGCGGGCGCCAGCGGATAGAAGCGGACGGCTCCGGGGGGGGGGTAAGCCCCCTTCCCCGCCACTGCTTACCTTCTCGGCCCGTCCGGCGCCGGCGGCTACTACCAGCGGGCTCCGCGGCCTACTCTCGAGTAGCGCGCCGGGTGATAACATCACCCGGCGCGCCATCCTAGAGCAGGCCGCGGAGCCTGCTGGGAGTAGTAGGCGCCGGCGCCGGACGGGAGCCGCCGGGCCGGAAAGGTAAGGGCCCCCCTCCCCCCTCCCCCCTCCCCCTCCTCCCCTCCACGCACCCCCTCCTTACCTTTCCGGCCCGGCGGCTCCCGTCCGGCGCCGGCGCCTACTACTTCCAGCAGGCTCCGCGGCCTGCTCTAGAGTAGCGCGCCGGGTGATGACATCACCCGGCGCGCCATCCTAGAGCAGGCCGCGGAGCCTGCTGGGAGTAGTAGGCGCCGGCGCCGGACGGGAGCCGCTGGGCCGGAAAGGTAAGGGCCCCCCTCCCCCCTCCCCCCGCCCCCTCCTCCCCTCCACGCACCCCCTCCTTACCTTCCCGCCCCGGTGGCTCCCGTCCGGCGCCGACGCCTACTACTACCAGCAGGCTCCGCGGCCTGCTCTAGAGTAGCGCGCCGGGTGATGACATCACCCGGCGCGCCACCCTAGAGCAGGCCGCGGAGCCTGCTAGTAGTAGTAGGCGCCGGCGCCGGACGGGAGCCACCGGGCCGAGAAGGTAAGTGCCCCCCTCCTCCCCCCCCCCGCTGTCCACTTTCATCGGCGGGCGCCCGCTGGCGCCCGCCAATGGAAGCGGCGGTGGGCGCCAGTGGGCGCCCGCCGATCCGCCGAACCGGTTCGGAGCTTTTTCGGACCGGTTCGGATTGGATCGGCCGATCCAGCTGCGGGATCGGAAATCGGATAATTTATCCGATTTCCCACTGGACCGGACTCGGATCGTGGATCGGGTCCGATCCAGTGCACATCCCTAGTTCATATCATTTCTGAAACTTTGGGTGCTTCCAGATGAGGTACTCATTGTGCATACCTCATTCACAGAATTTTATGGGTGGACTTGATAACATCTCCCATGTCTTACACTCCCATGTTTTCCCATCACTGCTTCTGTCTTTTTTCTTACAAAAAAACGTCAAGGAGAGAAAAGTGGAATAGCTGCGCTATAAATTTTGATTGGTCCATCTGGAAGCATCCTTCATTGTCATGGTCACCGATGGAATGTGTGCCTTAGACCTATTGAAAACATAATAGCAGCTGGCTTATCCATGCAAAAAATTGCTCAAGCAAGTAGATAGCTATAGTAATATCTGCCCTGGGATGGCTCTGATTGTCTGCTCAGATGAGAGAAAGGACAGAATTGTGCATCAGAATATGTATAGTTTAAAATCTTGGTCAGCCTTTCTGACAAAGAAATTTCAAAGGTTTTCTGGACATCTTTAAAGATAGGAAGAAAATTAACAACTCATCAGTACTAGCGAAGCTGTTACAGTAACCAGAGTTACTTTGGAAATAACTGCACTGGCGACATCTAGTGGCTAACTTATTTTGAGTGTTTTTTGACCTTGTATTTTTAAGGAGTATTTGCGCAGGCTAATATACTTGTAGAGGAACATGGGGGGTGGGGGTGTTGATGATTTACCTTTCTTTCTACATTTTTAAGTGCCAGTGATTCTCAAGACAACCATTTATAAAAGCCATTGTATAGCTTAGGGGCAATCTCTGAAAACTATATATAAAGAGGTATTTCGTGCCACATTAAATCTGCATACCATACTAAATCTTGAGTGTATTAGGTTCAAGCTTCCTTCCATATTGCAGCCTATAAAAATCTCAGGAAAAGTTGTGACCATAACTTTTCAAGCATTGGCATGTAGTACATTCATAATATATTCTCCAAGAGTACACTGCTTCAGGCCAAACTAAATGCAATAAAAGCAGATTCATGTGTTTGAACCTGTATGACACAATCACATAGAAAGTAGGAACTAACAGGAAGCAGGTATCTGACAAACAGCATAAGGTGCAGTGGAAGAGTATACTGAACTCTCTCCCATGACTCATATCCATCACCAAAACTTCTTTTCCCCACGGCTAGTCTATTAGCAGAATGAGCTGAATGGAAGAAAATCCCTGGGGTGGCTGCAAGCAGGTGAGTCAAGGGAGGAAGGAGAATTCATCTATAATCTCTGTATGTCCTTTTCTTCTTCAATGTCAACCTCCAAACTCAATCTTCTGTGTTGGCCGTTTCTCATAGTTCCCAAAAGGCATACTAATGGAAGCTTCCCCTACCCAAACACCCTCTAGATATGTTGGACTACCTACCCATCACCCCCTGCCAGCACAGCCAATCTTGATTGGGGGTGTCATGTTGGTTGGGGATAGTGGGAATTGTAGTCCAACACATTTGGAAGGCACTAGGCTGAGGAAGGGCTACACTAATGGATGACTATACACTATGGCACATTCATTTGTAGACTAATCAGATATTTGTTTTTCTTCAAATTAATTTTTATAATTTACAGTCTCAGCAGATGCAACAGATGAAGTAGGTTCTTGCCTATGAAAGCTTGAGCCACCATGATCTGGTTTGCATGCTACAGCAACCAATGGTGGGTTGTCACCTTTGTTTGTTCCAAAGCGGCTTGTCATGATTTCCAAACCCAGCAGTTTCCTCAGCATTGTTTATTAACTATGTACAAGCCATCCTGAGAACCCATGGCTTGATGTTGGGCTGTTCAGAGTGACTTATTTTCAGAATGGCTTCTTGTGATATCTGAACCCAGCATAGGTGCATGTGTGGCTTATTGGAAAGGGTTGCACAGACACCTGGCAGTGAAAAACTCAGACTCACAGTGCTCTCTGCCCCTCCTCCTCTTCCAGCTCAGTGTTTCATTTTAAAGCAACTATCTTCATACCATTGTGAGCCGACTTAACACAGCTATGCATTATTGACTTACCTCTGGGTAAGTGCACAGGGCCCCAATTTGGGACCATTACAATTTGGGTGTGTGTGATTTAATCTCCCCGTTTCTGAAAGGCTGTGTTCACAGTTTGGGGGTGCTCCTGGATCCAACGCTCCAAATGACAGCTCAGATAGATGTGATGGCCAGGAGTGCCTACTATCAGCTTTGGCTGATAAGCCAACTGCGCCCCTTCCTAGAGTTGGAATACCTAAAAATGGTAGTAACTTTGGTAACTTTGAGGCTCGACTTCTGCAATGCACTGTACATAGGGCTACCTCTGTGCCTAGTCTGGAAACTTCAACTAGTTCAAACTATGGATGCCAGGTTGGTCACCGGTACACCTAGGGGTGACCATATTACACCAGCTTTCAAGTTGCTTCACTGGCTGCCAATTAGTTTCCAGGCAAAGTACAAAGTGTTGGTCATTACCTTTAAAGCCCTACATGGTTTGGGTCCAGGTTACCTGTGGGATCGCCTTCTCTCATACAATCCGCCTCACATGCTCAGGTCCTCTGGGAAGAACTTATTACAGTCGACCAAGACTAGGCTGACATCCATTACCCAGAGGACCTTCTCTTCTGCCAGTCCCAGACTGTGGAATGGCCTGCCGGAAGAGATCCGCCAACTTACCAGTCTTCTAGAATTTAAGAGAGCACAAAGACTGATATATTCCGGCAGGCCTACCCAGTCGAATTTTAAAACTTTGTTGATTTTAATAATGTATTAACTTTATATGCTTTTAATCAGTTTATGTATTTTATATGTATTTTACATTTTTTTTTACTGATGTTGTTCCCCGCTACCCCCTTGCATGGACTAAAATAAGGGGGAAACCCCCCTCAATTTTGAAACGTTTTAAAACCATTCTCTGCCTGGGTGGGGCATGGAATTTCGGCATTAAAACAAGAGTGGGAGAAGCTTAAATCCCCTCTCCCAAATTGTCATGGTCCCGAATTTGGGCCAGACAGACTTCTCCAGAGATAGGTCAACTACCTATACAGACATAGCTGTGCTACGAAGAGGAACAGGCTGTGAGGAGCAGCCAAGTAGTCTCTCTCTCTCTCTCTCTCTCTCTCTCTGTTTAAAGAAAATAAACCTCTCAGCCACCTTGTCCTAACAAGGCACACACACCACTCCAAAGAAGTAGAATAAATTTGTCAATGCAGGTGCTTCACAAGGCAAGAAAGTGGTGTGGGGAGCATCTCATCACAGCAGGAGTAGAGGAGTTGTGCCAAAAGGCTTCTGGAATACATGAAGGAGGGGGCAGGAAGATGAAGGGTGAAACAAACCCTGGCAAGCTGACGAGCTCTTGGTTGTCCTTCGACAACAGTGTGGCTTAGCAAGCAATTAACCAACCAACCATGGCTTGTTTCCAGCATGGCTTATTGTAATGTGTGAATTGACCCACTGTCTTTTAAGATGACACATGACAGGTTTTTTCCCCCTGCTTTGGATTCCAATCTGTGAAATGGGAATATGGATGAATATATTTCACAGGGTTGTTGTGAAGACAGACAGGTAGCACCCTGACCCCAAAGGCACATAGAGCTGCAAAGTTGTACAGAGTGGAAATATATACTACTTTGATACAGGGTAGTGAAGGAGGGAGTTTTGTCCAACTATATTGCATATTGATGGCAATTCACATGGCATGGTGACAAAGCAAAGTGAATAGATCTGTGCAGTTTAGCCTGAACATAATTGGCGTCAATGAACTCACTATCAGCAGTTTTCTATTGGCATCATAAATGTGGGTTTGATAGCATGTTGGGTGGCCAACAAAATGTTTCAAACATATAAATTTCTTTGGAAGTAAGCCTTACTGAAATAAATGGAACCAGAAAGAACACCCAGTCATTTCCCTTCAGCCTAATGTACTGAAAGTGTGCAGGGGACATCCAGTTAATATGATCTGAAAGACAAAGTTTCTGGGGGCTCATTCCAAATTTAGTATTGTAACCAAGGACTGTACCATGGTTGCCTGCACATCAGTCGACAGAAGGTATGTCACACTGACTTCCTTGAAACTTGTTGATGATTAAATAGATGTAGTGTTGCAAGCAATGTGCAAAGGTCTGAAATAAGCCATGGAATTACTTTGGTCCAGTGGATCATAAAAAATAAATCCTAATCAGCTGTCCAAGCTTATCCATGATCAATTTCCCTTTAATTAATCTCTCTGTCTCATCCTTACTTAAAAGGGATGATGCAATCAATCTCAACCTCCAGGGCACTCTTTAGGAAGGATTTCCTCCTCAGCATTTAGAAAAGAAATTAAATTAGGTTTTGTATTTGGCTTGGACTACTGTCAGTAAAGCAGAGATGGTCATAGTCAAAACAGCGCTAGAAGAGAATACAGGGTCTGGATAAATTTTCCTACCAATTTAAA
Source organism: Anniella stebbinsi (assembly GCA_029215795.1). Taxonomy (NCBI): domain Eukaryota; kingdom Metazoa; phylum Chordata; class Lepidosauria; order Squamata; family Anniellidae; genus Anniella; species Anniella stebbinsi. The sequence goes on from JARDYH010000004.1 coordinate 210,967,690, forward strand.
GCCAAATATATCAGAGATGGTAAATGAGTATTAGGAAGTGTCCTGAAGCAGAATACCTAACATGACCGTATGTCCATGTTGAACTGGTTTATAATTGACAAACTGGTAATGCTATTCAAAACAGTGACCTCAATGTTTTCCTTAGCATTTAGTGCTGCCTTCTCCTACCTAGTGTCCTCCAGATGTGTTGGACTACAACTCCCACCATTCCCAGCTAGGATGGCATCTGGAGGACACCAGGTTTGGAAAGTCTGGTTTAGCGTAAAGACTTCTTTGGTTGCAATTCTTTATACATGGGATAGGAAACCTTTCTCAGCCTAGTGGCTGAATTCCAATCTGGGAAAGGTCTCAGTGGGCTGCATTTCATCTGTGGGTGGCGCTAAGGGCAGAGTGAAGCCAAAACGACATCACCAATTTTAAGCATACTCAGGAGGTCAAGGCTTTTGCATGTTTACTCAGAAGTTAGCACAACTGAGTCTCACAGCAGCACTTTCAAATAGCATTGCAAATACCACACTTTTGCATGTCTACTCACAAGTAAACACTTTAAGTCTCTGCATGTCTACTCATAAGCAAACAAGACTCTTATCTCCAACTAGAGGTGGATAGGAGAGAAGAGCTTTTTGTTGCTATGGGAGGGGCAGGACCTGGGGAAGCAACATGACAAGCCAGAGTACAGATTATAGGTTGCTGTTGAATCATTGGTTGTTGTGTTGAGTGAATCCAGCTGTGCTAACAAACCATGGTTTGTTAATCATGGACAACCAATGAAGAGAACCCTTGGTTTGTTATTGGGTTGTGAACTCTGGGTAGTTTGCGGTTAATAAACCATCAATTATTAGTAAGGCTGGATTCACAACACCCCATCCCACGATTCAACAACAACAACAACAACAACAACAACAACAATAATATATTTATTTATTTATCACCCGCCTCTCCCAACGGATCGAGGCGGGGAACAACACCAAACACAAAATACAAAAACTGATTAAAAGCAGATAATGATTCAATGCCAACCCGTAGCAGGCTTGTCATGTTGTGTGAACCCAACCAATATGTGGCTGACCCTTGTGGTTCATTTAAACCAATATACGTGGGTATTTGCATGTATCAATCCAGTTTAGGAAAGGGAAGGAAAGATGTACAGCCAAAGTTTTGTGTGTTCTATGTCAATTTTTTGTCTGTGGAAAAATCGGGGTCATAGACAGTGATAGCTACAGAAATGATCATGAACATGCAGCTTATAAGGAATTTCTCAAATATATGTTAAATACATTAGTACCTGCATGAATACTTGTACCATATTTGTAAATTACTGTCCCAAACAGATATGGTTTACAAACCTACGGATGCTTCATGGCATATTTTAAGTATATGAAGCTTACACATCCCCATTCCCAGTTTAAGAAGTCCCTGAACTCCAAATAACTGCAGGCCAGCAGTATTTTAATCCATCTTCCTCAGGCAGCTTTGAAATATGCACACAATATTCCTCAAGGAAACATAAAAAACATGCAACCAGCTGCAAAGAGACCACCATGTTACAGCAGTGAGGTGTTTTTATTGCCATTAGTGAATAAAGCCTATTGTGAAAATTTAACAGTGAATTCATTGCTATTGACACATACTGTTAACCACAATCTAGGATATTTTTTCAAACACTGTTAGAATTCTATAGGGATAAGACAGGGATTACTGTGTTTGTATTTGCATAATAGTCTTATTTTCCCTTATCTCATCATCAAGCGTCTACCCATAGGAAAAGAAAAAGTGTTGATCCCTAGTGATTTATAAGAGCTGACATCTTTACAGGTGGGCTAAAGAGGTGCTATACTATATATTGCCTGTGCATAGTTTGGGCACTTTCATTCGTGATGGCAGCTCCTTCAAACTAAGTTTAGTCTCCTCTAAACTGGGAGATTTGTCTTAAGCAGATTATTTCTATTGGCTGCCTGAGAGGTACCCATTCTCTTGCTATTCTCAATCCTTCCTCCTCTGGTTATAGTTTCAGGATGGATAACAAATTATCTGTTTTGCCAAACCAGGACAAAAAGTCGACAGGTTTCTGGTTGCTAGGCAACTGCAGCATGTGCTCTTTAAACATCTCCACTTGATCCATCATCTTTTAGCTGAATTGAGGAAGGACCAATCCTTGGAGATGGTATATTTAAGGATGCATAGCAAAGTACGTTCCTAGATTCATTTTCATGAATTAAATCTTAGAATTTGGGAATATAGCAGGGGGTTTGCTTGCTAGTCAGTCCAGCAATGGCAGTGTTCATAAAGGTATCAAAGCATGAAAACCTATCCTGCATACATATACACTGAGAAATACTTACTAGGTGCTTTGGTTGGCAAAACGTGTTTTCTAGGCTACAGATGCTTTGGGCCTTCAGCATTTATCACTGTGCACAAAATTCAGGAATGGCCTAAACATTGCATGAAAAATATATATAAAAAGTCCTCTGTTTTAATCTACAAGGCTCTCAGTTTTTGTTTTTGGTATAATAATGCAAAGAAGCAGCCAGGAGACCAGATAGCTATTCTCATCTATATTTATGACAGAAGCTTCTCAACTGCTTCAAGGAGGTCGGTGGAGGAGTTAAGCCTTCCTATGTCCAACAGGTGATTCTTCCCTCGAGAGAAAATTAAATCAGCATTTTCCTCTTGTCCATTTATTGGCTCAGCTTGCCCTTCAGAGAAAGGGGTCTCGGAGGTAGGAATGACGACAATTTGTGGGAAGGTAGGGCTTATGAAGGAGTCCAGGCTTCCATTTATTTGGCTTTCTGGAGCTTCCACTTGAGAAATGTCTGTACTCTCCCCAGCACTGCTACTATTCAAGCCAAGCGGAAGAGAAGACGTTCTTAAAGAACTGCTCATGAGAAGCAGTTCTGGGGTATTTGCTCCGAGAGAACTCCCAAACGATTTCTCTAGACTGATGGAGGACAATGCAAGCTATGGAGAAGAGGAAGAACAAAAATCAACGATCCATACTCAATCACCTCCAGCAAAAATCACACAATTCTCCTTCAGTCAGTAGTGACAGCCCCTGAATCATGGGCTCTGGGAATTTATGGGGTCAGTGAATTTGCAACTGGCTGTGGTTGCACAACCGTCACTTAAGGCACGACTATCCAAACTAGATTTGTTGTGCACGCATGTGCACACAAGCCACAATGTCATTGCCTGAAGTTTCCATATATGGAAAGGAAGCCTTCTGAGAATGACATTGAACTGTGGCCAACTGGCCATCAGTCCTCTTTTGCATCAGCATGGGATGCACAGAGTACTCACCATCTTCAGTTTCAGGAAGTCGGCAGCTGCCAGTCTCCCACTCTCAGTGAGAAACAGGAGTTTCTTTTTCATCTTCCTCCTCAAAGACAAGATATTTTAATTTTTTTAAAAAAAGAAAGAAGTGAGTTCCATCATTTTGGATCAATTCCCAAAGTGGGATTTGAAGCAGATGGAGGTAATGTAACTACTGCATCTATGAAGAAGAGAAATGGCGAAGAAGAAAACACACAGAGAAAATGACTCTTGGATTCGCCCCTACAACCTGAGCTGTATGGGGCAGCATCCGATTTGCTGATTAGACAAGCATTTGTTTTGTTCTTTTGGGCAGAACAGGAAAAAGCCAAGCTGAAATGGATTAGAAGAAACAAATTTCAACACAACACATATGGACCTATAATGGGTAAGGTAGGGATATTGGCGAAATCCGCAGTCGATTCACAAGTTCAGATTTCTATGAATCTGACCTATGGATTCTGTGGTGGACAGCCTTTTCCAAGGGTGCCTCTACAAGAGTGATTTAAAGCTCTTTCAAGGCGCATTACAAACTTTACCTCTACAAGAGCGGAGCGCAAATCGGGGGTCGAGGCGCTTTTTATCTCCGATTATTCGCATTTTTGAATGCGTGTTAAATAGCGAGTTTTAATTTGCCGCGGGAGTTAAAGTGCCTTATGGTCATGTAAACAAACATGCGATTCTCCGCATGTAAACAACTTTAAAGCGCGTTTCATATAGCCCGTAATGCGCTTCACCGCCTCTCGTGAATTGGTATTAGGAGTAAATGCGCTTCTCCATATATGTGCAAAATCGGGCAACCGGGCGTCAAACCAAAATTTTGTAGAGGGGGCCCAAGTTGCATAGATTCCGTGGACTTGTGGAGCATTTAAAAAAAATGGGGCAGGGAGGAATTCATTTGCAAACAGGAACAAAATCCTCATATATCCCTAAAAACAAAACTGGAATGAAAGACACCTGACAATCTGCGAAACACAGATGGAACTGATTTAACAACTCTAGGCAAGAGTGATCATGTGGCAATGATTCCAGATTGTCTGTAAAGAGGATTTGCCACTGAAATGGTATGATAAGGAGCATTAGAAACTGTTTTTCTTTTAACCTTTTCTCTAGTTGGCATATTGGAGCTATGGGCCTTCAGGAGCAACCCACTGTTCTCGTCTTCTGCTTTTGCTGAAAGAGAGTTACTCCGATGGGGTTTCAGTTTCTTATGGACTGGCTCCACAGGTTCAAGCTCCACATCATTCCATGCCTAAAAAAGAAGTTGGGATGGATCCATTTGTTAAAGCGAAAAAAAATATTTTGCCTTTCAACCACAGATATTGCACTAAGTTTAAACAAGTGGCCATGAATTGGTAACTATGGGTGCATAGAATCACCTTGTAGATAGTCAGTGGGATTTACTCCAAGTGGACACAGGATTGCAAGTGAAGTCTGTTCATTGCAGGAGTGGGGAACCTGTGACCTTTCTGATCTTGGCCAATATGGCTGGGGCTGAAAGGAATTGGAGGTTATCAACAACTAGAGGACCACAGGTTCCCTATCCCTTGTTTATTGGAACCCAGTATGCAAAGAATAGAGAACACTGATGCCATTAAACATTATCCAGAGCTGAAAGGGAATTTGGTTTAAAGGGATTCAAGAGTGCCTTACTATATTTTAGGATCTCATCTATGCTTAGTGTTAAAGTCTTGTGGTGAAGAATATAAGCAGCAAATGGAGGGGAGTGCGAAATAATAGAAAGAAAGGCAATGGGGCAGTTAAGTACATGACTGTTCATTAAGTTTTCAAGCTTCCCATGTTATGACCACCATCATTTAAAAATGCTTAGCACTTTTGGAGTGTAAAGTACATAGCAATCCATCTCTCACCAATTTTCAAAAGAAACCAATGAGGGGGCTATTGCAGATCACTGTCTCTGCCTACTGTGTACGTGTCTTCATCTACATGCACGGATGTCTTCCTGCCAGACAGGAGTCCCCATTAATTTAAGCAGGAGAACATAAGCTTCATGTGGAAAGGGATAAATGCAAAAATCACCCCTCTCCATTGAAGTGAATGGGGAAGATGCTCCTGGATGGAAAATGGTTTTGTGCACAGGAGCTACTGCACACTGGATTAGGGCATAGGCTGATCCTGGGAGTGGGGAACCCCTTTCCTATGAAGGACTGTTAACTCATGGTAGAAGTCAATTGGGGCTGCAGCCAACGGTGGTGAACTGAGATCAGATAATGGGCAGAGCCCGTGCCAAAAGTGAAGCACTGCAGGATCACATCTCTCTCTCTGTGCCACCCAATCTCTCTCCCACTCCCACATGTGTGCCATTCCATATTAAATTTCCCATCCAAGTTACACCCTTACTTGGAAGTAAATCAAATTGAATTCAGTGGTTCTGACTTCTGAGTAAAGATGCAGAAGACTGGGCTATGAGGGTGTTTATAGCAAATTAAACGTCAGGCCATCTGCAACTTCCGGATATTGCGCTTAGATGCTGCCTTATGCCCAGGATGGGGTCTCCTCAGCCTAAGAAAACATTTTGGGGCAGGTTGAAACCTCATGTATGTTGTGGAAAGAAACTCCAGTGACCTTGATAAGATATCCTGATCCCTTCTATGTCATTATTCCAGGCAGACACGGTTGAAAAATTATCACAAGAGTACAATCTTGGTTTCATCTTATATTTCTATTATTTCAATAGATACTAATGTAGTTTTGCCTCAGTTGGTGTATTTAAATTCCAGGATTCAGGAACTTTGACTAAAACCATTTAAATTATAATCCTGCACTCAGCTATGAGTACAGTCATTGAAATCAACCTAGTGCAGAACTGCAGTCTCTTTTCACAACGTGGGAAAGTTATTTAAAAAAGACATTTAGTATTTATAAACTATCCTTAATTTTAATATCTTTCAAAGTGTATTTTTGGATAGTCTCCTTTGCTTGATGGAGGTTTTGCTTAATTTCTTTTCATGTACCCCACCACCTGTTTTTAAAGTGATAGCTATTTTTAAACATTGGCCTTTTCTTCCTTAATAAATTTGCACTGTGATATTTTTTTACCAGTTACTGGGTAAAGGCCACATAGTGTTTCTAGCAGAATCCAGCTGTGCAGAGTACGGATTGGCTGGCTCTTGTTGCAGTGACATAGCCATCCTCTGCCCCCGCCCCTCTGGACTGGCTTTTTAAAAAGAGCCAAATGAATGTTTAGCCAAAAAACATGTCAGGCATCTGAATATTAAAAACAAAAGGTGTGTGTGTGTGTGCGCGCATGCATACATATTCATGACAAAGAAAATCAGTTCTAGAGTATGTAAGAAGAACCTTGCTGGATCAAACCAAAGGCCTATCTAGTCTGGTATCCTGTAGTCAACCAGATGCATATGGGAAGCCCACAAGTAGAACATGAGGGCAACAGCCTTCTTCCACTGTTGTTCCCAGCAACTGGTATCAGAGCCACATTGCCTCTGATACTGTAGGTAATATGCAGCCATCATGTAGCCACTGATGGTCTTATCCATAAGTTTGCCTTATCCCCTTTTAATGTCATCTTGAGGCAGCGAATTCCATAATTTAACTATGTATTGCATGAAGTACTTCCTCTTGTCTGTCCTGAATCTCCCACCATTCTGCTTCCTTAGATGATCCTGGGTACTATTATTATGAGAGACAGAGAAAAAACAACTTCTTATCCACTTTCTTCACACCATGCATAATCTTATACAGCTCTGCAGTGCTCCTTTTATTCGCCTTTTTTCTAAACTGAAAAGGTCCAAACAACTGTGTGTATGTCTATTAGAACAGTGGAAATGAGCGAGTGGGCCAGGGGTTGGGGAGGGACTGACCTGGTTCACACAAGTCAGCCCAACATGGCTTAATTTACCCACAGAGACTGTTACACTGTACTGGGTGCCCATGGGAGCCATTTTTGCAGGGTGTCTGTGGATGCCTGGCTTGCCATGGCTTGTTGTGTCAAGTAAACCTAGGCGGCAGGGGTTGTTTGAGGCTAGACAACCCTTAAATAATCCATGGCTTGTTTTAGGGTTATTTGAGGGTTGTCTAACCTTCAAACAACCCCTGCCACCTAAGGGCACCTGCCACAACACAACAGCCCTTGTGGGTAAATTAAGCCAGTGGGCTGTCATGTCATCTGAAATAACTCCATGGCTCAATTCGGATGACACATTAGGCAATGGAGGAGGGGGGAACAATCGTCAGTTGTGTTGCTTATTGTGTCGTTTGGAGGGCAACACACAACGCACACACAACTGACAGTATGTTAATCAGGCACTTTAAACAACGGAGTGAAACAACGGGCTTGCACGCTGTTTAGCCCGAAGCCCCGTTGTTTAAAGTGTCGTCTGAATTCAGCCCTCCCCCCTCTCCCCGTGGACTGTTCCGTTTCGGAATAGAGTTATGCTGCCTAGAGCAGCCAAAAAACCCCAGCCGCTCCATGTAGCCGACAGAACTCACGGTGCATGCTGGGATACGGCTGGGGGACACACGGAGGAGAGGCTGCAACCAAAATGGCCGCCGCAAGTTCGTAGCAGCCGGGGCGTTTGCTGGTGCCGAGCAACGCTGGCTGCAGCTTGTCATCTGTGAAGCTCCTCCTGCCCAACGCACGGTCAGTATGTTATTTACCCCTCCGTTGCCTAATATGTCATCCAAATTGAGCCCATGTCTTGCAGCTGAAAAAAATTTCACAAGCGCCTATAGGTAGGTATGTTTCTATGCACTTTCAGCAGAGACAAAGCATGTGATCATGTGAGCTAAAGCCATTTGGCTCCAGAAGGAAAGGCAAGCCATAGAAGCCTAATTTGTACCGAGATCAGCTTGTCACACTGATTTATATATTTTGTTAAAGACTGTACAGTACAATCGTTTCTGAATCCAAACATCAACTTTTGCATCCTGTGCTCAGTACAGCAAATCCCTAATGATAGCTAGCTAGTGCCTAAATGGAGAAACAATATTCAGTTTAAATTGCATTTGGTTTACTTCCTCATATGAAATAACCCTGTACTCCCGCAATGGCCTGGTTTGTGAATAATGTTGACGCATGATATGGGTTGTTGAATTCTGGATTGTCGTGGTATGTGAACACGGCTGTGCTAACAAACCATGGTTTGTTAACCATGAACAAACCAGAAACAGAGCCCATGATTTGTTGATGAGTTGTGAAATCACTGCCGTGATTCCAAGCCCTCCCACCAGGAAGTAAGACAATAAAAAGGTCTGCCATGCAATCCACAAAGCTTTATTCAGTAAATAAACATTTCTTCACACCTGAAGATATGTGAATGCTAGGAGCTATCATCTCAGCTTAATTAGCCTAACAAAGCCAGGAAGTTGCCTATCAACTAAATGGTCAATTTCCTGCAGTATCCAAAAAGCTTTAACCAAACCCCTACCTCAAAGCAGTTCTTCAAGTTGAAACCTCTGGCAAGTAGTTAACCTAGTGGACTGCCTTCCACCTTCTCTCAACTTGACCCTGTAGCAGACTCTGGGATCTGTCAATTCTGATGTTCCCTCCCACTCCGACGAAGACTGAGTTCCCATAGGCAGGGAGGATGATCTCTGAGCCTGGACTTCCTGTCTGATAAGCTCTTGGGAAGCTTTCTCCTTGACTCATGGAGAGTATTGGAGAATTTCCTCCTCCATTTCCTGTCTAAGCTGGTCTTCATCTTCAGCCTCCGAGTCTGATTCGAGATACACCCCAGGGAGACCGAGCCTGATACTGACACTCTGGCTGAATTCAGACGACACATTAAGCAATTGAGGGGTAGGGAAACAACTGTCAGTAGAGTTGCTTATCGTGTCATCCAAATTCAGCCTCAGTTGCTTATTTGGGCTGAATAGCATACCGTCAGTAGTTTGTGAGTGGCGTGTTACCCTCCACACAACACAATAAGCAACACAACTGACGATTGTTTCCCCTCCCCCTCAGTTGCTTAATGTGTTGTCCGAATTCAGCCTCTAAGTTGTTTCACTCTTGGGTTGACATTATTACGTGCTAACCCAAAACAGTGGGTTGTTTCACCAGGCTACAAAGTTGATGGTCAAAAAACCCAGCTGCCAGTGCTATAGCGCCACAAAAGAATTTGGAATACAGGGAGGGAGCAGGCAAAGGAGGTGGAAAACAACAAAGGGATTGAGAAAACAAACCTTGTTTATTTGATAGTCAACGGAATGTGCCCAAGTACACACCATGGCAAATTGTGAGTTAATTAATTAACCCACAATTTGCTGTGGTACATGTAAACAGGCCCAACATGATCTTATGATTTTGACCTGGAAGATGGTCACCGATACATCCATGGAAACAAAACTTACTGTTTCTCCAGCAGAAATGGAAGAAACACAACTACTCTTGTTCCTGGAAGCGAAAGAGTGACGGTCTGACACAGAAGACCTGAACGACGACTCGTTTACAGAACTTATTGAAAGATCACTTTTTGATATCCGTATAAGAAATCTCAAGCAAGGAACAGCACTTCGAATGGTTCTCCTGAAAAACAGGAGAAAAATAAAAAGTGATTCAAATGTAAAACAGACAAGATAACCTGGAGAATATGTGAGCTTGGTAAGACAGCTTGCAGAAATACTACTACTACTACTACTACTACTAACAACAACAACAGGGCATGGGGATTAAGACGTTGTCCCAATGGCTATATGAAAAGGTAAGCTGCGAGGAGGAACTTAAAGATAATAAGGGAGGTGATCACACATTCTGAGAGCAGTTCCAGACATAAAGGGCAGCAGTCCTCTAAGGTGTAAGTATAAAAAAAGCCCTTCTGTAGGTGGAAGATACCTTCTGCATGTGGAAAAGGACATTTAAAACCAACCCAATATTTATATTTTTGCTGTAGGTGTCCCAATTCTCCATGGAACAGAGAAAGGCAAAAATATAAATCTGCAATTCTACAGCTAATGGTGTGCTTAATTTCCACAGAAATCTATGACACTTCAGCACTACATGCAACCTGGCTGCATTCTAAGACAATAAATACAGAAGCAGATCAAGCATTTAGGACACTTCAGGCTCTCACAATTCAAATATCAAATAGAGGATTCTTGAACACTATGAAATTGATGTGGCTGATGTAATTCATGCTACAGTATTGAGTAACTTCTTATAAATCTGCAAAAACTACATGCAGTATGAGGTTTGGGTAGTCTGAACCAATAGTCTTGTTATTCCAGTGGATCTTGTGATGACATAACTCTGGGGCTAAGCCAGTTTAGAGACTCAAAGCTGGTAAGCCTTTCGGCTCCACTTGTGCAAGGGGACTGAAACGTGTTTACAAATGCGTACGCTAAATTTAACTCATTGGGATTATTTAACGGTAAACTTCTTGGATTGCACAATTTGTTTGTATCCTATAGCCCTCCAACTGGCCTAAACTGAGCATTAAATATTTATTTCTCAAATACAAGAAAAGTTAGTGTACCACAAAAATCTGTATGCCTCACTGGAGGTAGCTTTCTTCCTAGACAAGCTTCAACTAATTCTGATCCATTTGCTGACAAAGCTAAAATCACACTGGTTTACTGTTGATATGAAGGCTCTTCTGCAAAGGTAACCACCTTCCTTGTGTGTGCAGGTTGGCGTGGTGAGCTCCCCATCCCTTCAGCGATGCGTCCGTCGTTACTATGCGAGTTGGGCCCGACGTTACAAATGGCATGCCCTGTGATAGGTTGCTCGTGTTGGACCACCACCGCAGGGAGGTTGATACCGCCGCCGGAACGGTAAGTACGAGCTTGTGCGGGTTCTGCATTGGGGAATAGTTTCGTATGAGAAATTGTTGAAGTGGACGCATTCTGAGGCGTGCCCAACGGATAACGAATACTGTGGCGGCCATTAACCCTAGCATCCTGAGAATCGTGAATGCTGTGACTCGGTGCGCCCTCTGTATTCTTTGTGCCAAGTGTCGCAGCGCATTTACTCTGTCGTCCGGAAGGAAGACCCTTCCTATGGTAGAGACGAGAGTCACACCTATAAACTGTATGGTCTGTGCCGGACGAGTGATGGACTTTTCGTAATTTACTTGCAGCCCAAGCGATGAGAGGAGAATGATTACCTCGTGGACGTCGACAAGAGCTTGGCTTCTGGACGGAGAGACGATTAGCCAATCGTCCAGGTAAGGGTAAAGATCGATGTTGTTTGATCTCAGGTGTGCACATACCGCCGCCATGCACTTGGTGAAAACCCTTGGCGCAGATTTCAACCCAAAGGGAAGTACTAAGAACTGGTAAACGCTTCGACCGATAGCAAACCGTAGGTAACGCTGGTGAGAAGGATGAATGGCAATGTGAAAGTACGCGTCCTTCAAGTCGATTAGTGTAAACCAGCTGTCCCTCTTCAGCATAGGTAGTATTGCTGCAAGAGTAATCATTCGAAATTTCTTTGGCCTGACGTACTTGTTTAAGGCTCGGAGATCCATAATAGGACGGAGTCCCCCGTCCCGTTTCGGAACCGTAAAATAACGGGAATAGAAGCCCGCGCCGAGCTGGTTTCGGCGGACCCTTCGAATAGCCCCTTTCCGAAGAAGAGCAGTGGTTTCCTGCGTCAAGGAAACAGAAGGTGGTGTCACTTTCACGGTGCCGACAGGAGGTGGGACTTCGAATTCTATTTTGTAGCCCTTCCTGATGATGCGTAGGACCCAGGCGTCCGATGTTATTGCGGTCCACGCATGTAGGTACGGCGCTAGCCTGTTTCCAGACCGGCCGGTCTGAGGCAGGGGCAAGTCAAAGCCGCCGCTTTTGAGCCTGGGACTGCTTCGAACGCTGGGTGTAACGTGCGGATGATTTTCGCTGCTGGTATGTTGGCTGATTGGAGGCCGGCTGGTAGCGTTGATTACGATCTTGCTGTTGCCTGGGCTGGTACGGTAGTGGACGGTACCACTTCCTTGGCCGGTAGGTCTGCTGTGACTGATTAAATCCCATTTTTTTAGCCGTCATTTTGGCCTTGTGAATGGTGTCCATCGTTGCGTCCGTGGACCCATTAAAAAGTCCCTCCCCATCAAATGGAAGGTCCTCAATCCTGTTTTTGGTTTCTTGAGGCAAATACGCTGATCGCAGCCACGCATGGCGACGCAAGGCCACTGCGCCCACCATGGCTTTTGAAACGCAGTCCGTGAGATGGCGGGCAGTTGTGAGTTCCTGCTTAGATAACCGAACTGCTTCTGCCTGAAACACCCGAGCTAACTCGCGTTGATCCTCCGGTAAGTAGTCTGTCAGTTTAGCAATCTTTTCCCAAAGGAAAAGTTGGTATCTCGCCATCATGGCCATATAGTTGGTGACTTTGATACCCAACGAAGTCGAAGCATAGATCCGACGGCCATATGAATCCAACTTACGCCCCTCTTTGTCAGTCGGTGCAGAGTGTGTTCTACCGGACTTCCCCTGTGCGGCTTCAACTACAATGGAGTTGGGCTTAGGGTGTTGGAAAAGAAAGGGAGCCTCTTCCTCCTTCACCTTGTAAATTGCATCAAGGCGTTTCGACGTCGGACCAATGGTTGCTGGGTTCGCCCACGACTGCTTGACTGTTTTAAGCAAAGTGGGAACCAATGGCATGGTTAGCTGTGGAGATGGTTCTGTGTACATTACGTCGTAAATGTGGTCCACCAACTCCTCCTCAGGCTGATTGCATTCGATACCGAGAGACTGGGCTAGCCGAAGCATTTGATCAGAAAAGCTTCCCATCTCCATTGTCGGAGAGGCCCTGTCCTCGGTACCGACCTCGTTCGACGGCGAGGGTTCAGATGGACGAGGTGACGGCATCGAAGAAGTATCGGAAGCGTAGTCCTCAACCGACTGTGACTCTTGCCTGATATGCGGTGGTGCCGGTAGCGGGCGAACCGCAAGCTGTCGTGAAGACTGAGACAACGACGAGGTGCGGCGAGGCGGAACTGGTGGCGCTGGCTGTCGAATGCGCTTACCAGTATAAGGGTCAAAACGATAGTTTGTTCTAGAAGACAGACGAGAGCGCTCTGAATATTCATCCCAATTTCGGGATCGAGAGCGGGAGCGAGAGCGCGACCGCGTCGACGATCGGTGTCGACGTAGTCTCGTGGAAGGCTCGAGGTCGACCGGGCGCTGAACTGGCAGTGGAGGTCGGAGCGGCAAGGTATCCTCCTCGTCCGACAGGATCTCGATCGGTACCGACGACAGCATTGAACGTGCAGGTGACATCGCCGGCGATCTCGGTAGCGAAGATACTGGTGAAGCCCTCGGCATCGAAGAGGGTCCTTGTGAAGCTGGTGACAACGAACGCGTCGGTGTCGAAGCGCGGCCCGGTATCGATGTTGGTGCCGGTAACGAAGCGGCTTTATGCACGATAGCGACCACCTTCCTCGATGTCGAAGATGGCATCGAAGGGGGCAACGACGCCGACTTTTTCGGTTTCGATGTTAGCTTTTTCGCCGATATCGATGCCGACGGAGGCCCGGTCTTTTTGGCCTTAGCCAACTTTTCTTTGGGCTTCTTTTTGGGCCGTTTTGCCGCCGGTGGCGAGGGCGGAGGGGATGGCCTCGAGCCCGATGCCTGTGCTGCAGCCCCCGACAAGGGCGAGCCAGGAGATGCTGGGTTAGAGCGGTCAGAGGGCGAGACCCCACGCTCCCCAGAACTGGATGGTGCTCTCTGCATTGTTGGGAGACTGGGTCTATCAACAGCCGATAGTGCCTTACTCCAGAGCAAACTCCTGAGTCGATCAGCCCGATTTCTTCGTGTTTGCCTGGAAAAACGCATGCAATGCGCGCAGGACTCTACTATGTGGGCCTCACCCAGGCAAACTAAGCAAAGCGAGTGACCGTCGGTGAGGGCTATCTTCGCCCTACACCGCGAACACAATTTAAATAGCGCAGTCTGCGCCATAGATTGAGAGAATACTCTCACTAACTAACTAACTAACAAATATTATTAAAACTTTTTTTTTTTTTTTTTTTTATATATAACGAAAGTACAGAGAAAAGATAGTAGAGAGAAAAAAGACCTAACTAAACACTAACTAACCTATAATTCTTCTTTCAGATACGTAGGTATGCTGAGCAAGTCTCCCGCGAGGCGAACAGCGAAGCGGTCGAAGAAGAACTGAGGTAAGAAAGGAGCGGGAACCTCGAGCATGCGCAGTTGGATGGTGGGGGAGGGGTTCCCGCCAAAAGACCTAGCTAGCTAATTAAGTTTCCCGGAAGAGGCTCGGCGTCGGCGCGAGCCCATATGTGTGATGCACAGAGACCACGAAGAAGAACAATTGTTATTTGTAAAATATAGTTTCTGAAAAACTTTGTCTGAAAATTCATCTCCCCACCTTCCCTGTGTTAACACATAACAGGTCATACTTCTTACTAAAAATGGATAGGAGGGATAAATTAAGTGTTTGTTTTTATAATTTAGACTATTAAAATCTACAATCTAGATTATAGTCTAGATTTTGTAGGATATTTACAAACAATCCCTGCCAATTCCTAAAATGCCTCTTCCTTTTTCATTACAATAATCATCATAACCAAATAGAAAGAATAAAAGGAAATGAACAATCAACAGAACAATCTGGTTTTTGTCACAGCACAATATAGCCTGATGGGAAATAGGTTCTGTTCCACTGTATGCTAAATTTTCATGATTACTTTCATCTTAGCCTTGGAGATAAACCTGATGTAGACAGAAAATGAATGAACTCAACACCTGTCAGAGATTAATAGATCTGAGACAAAATGGAATCAATTATGGAATGCATAATAGAGAGGCTGGCATTGCATATCCCTGCAAGGCATTTCTCAAAGTCCATAGGGAATTCTTGGAAATACAATTTATTTAGAAACACACATAAAACCAACGTATCCTCCCTTCAACCATGAACTGCTGCAGTGCTGTTATAATCTTCAGACACAATTATCCTGTAGCAATGATCTTGGGACTCAAGAGCTGTCAGTTGCTATCAGTGGATGTTCATCAGCTCTCTTTTCAATGTCAATATCATTTTGTTTTTTCTGCTCAATTCTTCACCACTTCAAGGACACCTATGTAAGTGGTCCCTATGGAAAGCTAAAATGCATACAAACTATTGCTGAATACTATGCGAGGGCTGGACTATGGTGAAAAGAATATGCCCCTTTTCAGTGGTAGCAAGTTTTAAGCTAGGCCTAATTGATTAGGAATAATACACTTCAAAGAAAAGCAACAAAAATATTGCCGTACTGCTCTAACAGCTAGGTTTTTCCTGATGTCCAGCCAGAATCTGGCTTCCTGTAACTTGAGCCCATTATTCCGCATCCTGCACTCTGGGAGAATCTCTTCTTGATTATCCCATAGTGCAGGACATGGAATAATGGGCTCAAGTTACAGGAAGCCAGATTCTGGCTGGACATCAGGAAAAACTTCCTGACTGTTAGAGCAGTACGACAATGGAATCAATTACCTAGTGAGGTCATGGGGTCTCCCACATTAGAGGCATTCAAGAGGCAGCTGGACAACCATCTGTCAGAGATGCTTTAAGATGGATTCCTGCATTGAGCAGGGGTTTGGATGCAATGGCCTTACAGGCCCCTTCCAACTCTACTATTCTATGATTCTATAATTCTATTGACATCAAGGTAAAACAGTTCTGTAATTTATGTAAAATATACAGACATGCATATATTTAGTTGTTTTACATAGTTGCTTCTGCTAGTCACAGCAAAGAGTAAAGAATTATGCATGTCACTGAAGTATTGTCCACTGCTCACCTACTCACATCATCTACACAAGGCAGAAGAGACTCTTGACAAATGCATTATAGCATTCTTCACATTCTGCTCATAAAGGATCCAGTATCCAAAATTTATCTGCAACTGGAAAACTAGCCAGTTCTCTGGAGAGATACCTTGCTCTGAACTGTAAAATATTTTAACAGAATCCAGCATAATGCACAGGAAAGACACTTTCTGAATACAGAAGCCCTTTCAAGTAAAGCAGGGATTCACCTTGCTGGATCTACTCTACGAATATATTCATGTTACTTGTTAATCCACCTTGGTTACCGAACTGAAGGAGGAACAGTGTCAAGCAGAAGCAAAAGGTTTCAAAGCTATAGTGCTGCAAGTAGGGGAACAAATACATATTTAACCCATATATTGTCTGTGTATGCAGGAGTATTAAGCACCATGCTCTCATTTACAAGAACATCCAGGGCCTCGGACCCTATTATGGCTTCATGGAGCAAGCTGCTGTCCTCCCCAATACCTCCTGGACCACTCCACAGGGCAGCAGAGTGAAATACTATGCAGATGATACAAAGGCTTCAAGGCTTTGGTATGTACTGAAGATATCACCAACGTGTGCCAGGCCATAGGGTAGGGGTGTATACTCACCAGGGGCCCCAATCTAGCCCATGCTCCTCTCTGGGGTAACAATGTCTCTTTCTTGACATTCACCCACTTGCGGCTTGATTTTGTATCAGTATTGGCAACCCATTCATTCATTCATTCATTCATTCCATTTCTGTACTGCCCAATAGCTAAAGCTCTCTGTTCACAACAGAGGTTCACAACAATCAACAAGATAAAATACAATTGCCACCCAGTGACTGCCACTTTCCTCCCCCCCCTTTACTATTTTTAAATAGTTGGAACATGATCTGGCATGTTTTCCATGTACTCGCACCCTTGGGTCTTTCCGGAGACTTTCAGAGCAAGCTGGAATGTGTGTGTATGTGGAGGAAAAGATTGCATTCCTGTGTAACCCCATGAACTCAGCTCATTTCCTTCCCATTCGTGCTTCGCCACTCACTCCCATTTAAGCTCCTTCATTTTTTTTGGTGAGGCTTGAACACTCCTGAATGGGGGAGGGGGATGATTAGAGTGAACTTTATTTTATTGGAGGTTGTTCTACTTTACTTGAGAGTAGTAAAACGTGCTGTTGCCATGCAATGGGGGGGGGGATTGCCTTGCTTCTGAGTAAACATGCAGTCACTGCACATTTGGGAAGGGGAAAGTGGCTTGTTCTGTCCGAGTTGTGAGCTGGCATGCAGCTGCCACCCAATGGGGGACTGGATGGATCCTGTAGGGGTGTGGACTGGATTGGCTCCGATCCATGATCCGGAGCCGATCCAGGGGAAATTGGATGCAATTATCCGATTTCTGATCACTCCACTGGATCGTCCGAGCTTTTCTGAACCGGTCTGGAAGGACCCAATCCGGTTCGGAAAAATCAGAGGATCGGCGGGTACGCTGCTTCCATCAGCGGGCACCTGGAGGCGCCCGCCGATGGAAGCGGACAGCGGGGGGGGCCTTACCTGGGAGGGCTGTCCGCTTCCATCGGCGGGTGCCCGCCGATGGAAGCGGACATCCTGGCCAGGTGAGGATTGCGGGGGGGGAGGGGGCTTACCTGGGGGGGGCATCCTCCTCCTTCCGTTGCTGGAGATCTACTGAGAACTAGGCTTTGCGGCCTAGTTCTCAGTAGAGCACCCCCCCCAGTAGAGCAGGGGGTGGTTTACCTGGGGATGTGCTGTCCGCTTCCATTGGCGGGCGCCAGCGGGCGCCCACCGATGGAAGCAGACAGCGGGGGGGGGGGCTTACTTGGGAGGGCTGTCAGATTCCAAGCGGACAGCCTGGCCAGGTGAGGATCGCGGGGGGGGGGGGGGGTGGAGGGAGGGGGGTCCACTTACCTGCCGGGGCGTCTTCTTTCTTCACCTGCCGGAGATCTACTGAGAACTAGGCTTCGCAGCATAGTCCTCAGTAGATCTCCGACAGGTGAAGGAAGAGGACGCCCTGGCAGGTGAGGAGGAGCGTGGGGAGGGGGGGCTTACCTGCCAGGGCCGTCCGCTGCCATCCACTGCCGCCCGGGCAGCAGCGGATGGCAGAGGACGGCCACGGCAGGTAAGGATAACCACAAGGGGGAAGCTTATCTGCTTGGGCCACCCGCAGATGGCCCCGGGAGAGAACCGCGGGGGTGGGGAGGGACAGGGAGGAGGGAATTAGGCCCCCACTCACCCACCATTTTTTCCCCATAGACTTGCATTGGGGGAAAGCTTTCTTTCCCCCAATGCACGTCTATGGGGAAAACAAAAATGGCGGCCGACCCAAAAATTGGATGTCCGATTTTTGGATCGGGCCCGATCCGGTCCGGGGGCCCTCCAATTTTGTCCGATCCGGGCCAAAATTGGAGGTCCCGATCCGGGTCCCGATCCGATCTGGGGGGTCCCTGCACATCCCTAATCCTGAGTAACTAAGCATAGAACTGAGTTGCTCCCTGTTTCTTTCTTGGTCTTACTTCTGAGTAAACATGCCTACAAATGAGCTGGCAAAACCAAAACATAACATGGACGGGTAGAACTAAAATAAAAATTAATTCAAAAGGCCTCACCTCTTTTGACTGTAGCCATGGCCCTTCAATGTAGGCCCTGCCCACCTCTGGAACATTGGTCCCAAAACCCTTCCAAGATTATCCTGCAGAATGAGTTTATCCATTTCTATTTATTAGCATGAATGGTGGTTAAATTCATGTGACTACATGAAGCCAAATGGCAGAGCCAAGTGAAATTATTCAAGTGAATGTGTTCCCTTGACCATCCAAATTCATTTAAAACCATACCTATCTCCACATAAAACTACCATCGTAAGTGTGCATCCACTTTACCTGTATCTTGGGTGAATGATTGCATAGATTATGGGATTGTAGATTGCAGAAGCTTTGGCAATGACGGCAGGCACAGATTTAGAATATGGAGTTAAGACCCTGGCATAGCTAGAAACAAGAAAACAAAACCAAAAAACTATTTTTAATATACATTTTCATTAGCTAAGCACAAAACTGTTTGGATTTTTCCTGATGCATGTGAGGCTGCAATGTTGCGACAAAATCTTGGTGGGGGGAATCATATTTCTTAAGTATATTTTCTTGAGATTAAACCTCAGGTTTTCTGAGGAAAGGATGATTACTTCAATGGGAGAAAATCACGTCCAGCATCAAAGCCCAGACTTTAGAACTTTCATCACCTGCTGTTTCGCAGCTAATGTGTGTATTTTAGATGCCTTTAATTATCCTAAATGGCATATCATTTTCATGAATAGGGTAGATGCCAAGCAAACACTGGAAGACGGTTTATGTTGTGAATATTGGGGTTTTAAACCAAAATATGATGGTTATCCACAAGTAGTTATCCATATGCAAATAGAAGGGTGTGTGGGTGCCAAACCAAGCATGCACTACTATTCATCTGAAACGCGTAGTAGAATAGTGCATCAGTCTCCATTTTCTCTGCAGAAATATTTCAAGGGGAAAAATTCACCTCTAACTAGGTCTTATTTTAGCTTCTGTGTATAGATGTTACTCTTTGCAGATGACAGCATGTATTACAGTTAAGTCCCATTTACAGAGTAAGCAAGAGAGAAACATGTTTTTACATCTCTCAAGAGGGTGGAAATTCTAGGCTAGATTGCTTCTCCACTTCCCCACCCCTCATCATCTTGATCTGCTCTTGACTGAAATGACTTCACTGGCAGCTTGCCACTTACCCTGCCCATGCAATCAGAGTAACGCAAGCATATGGAGACCAGGACAGGACAAACACTACAATGGCCACAAATGCAATTTTTGCTAGCTTCCATTCACTCTTCATGGAATGTGAGACAGAGGATTTCCTTTTATAGCTTGATCCTAGTTTCTGGACGTTCCTGTGAAAGAAAGAGCAGCAGATATTTCAATGAGTAAGATTATGTTCATCCAGATCTGGTGTCAACATCCACTATGGTGGGGCAAACGCCAGGGCTCATGGACCCTAGAAGGCCCATCTTGGCTGAAGCCAACCTCTGCCTGTTTTAATTTTTGTTTACATGTTTCATGGTTCAGCATTGTCAAGAGAAGTGGCTGCCGGCTCCAATACCTTCCTTATCCCCATTGCCTCTGGGACCCACCTCTTCAGGGGTAGGGCCCTGAGGCATTGAGGATAAGGAAGATCAAGGGTGCCTCTTCACGAGAGGTTTAATGCTCTTTGAAGTCTCATTAAAAAAATTACCTCCACACCAGCAGAGTGCAAATGGGACATAGAGGCACGTTATCTCTCAGATTATGCGCATTATCGAATGCGCGTTAAATCGCGAGTTTTATTTTGCTCCGTCCGTTAAAGCGCATTTTGACTGTGTGAATATGTGCTTATGCGCATTAACTACATGTAAACCGCATTTTGGACATCCGTTAATGCGCTTTGCCGCCTCTCGTGCAGAGGGTTTAGGCGTAAATGCGCTTCTGCAATTATGCGCATAATCGGCTAACCAGGCTCAAAAGCGAATCCTTGTAGAGGGGATCCAAGGCAGTAGCAGCTGTAGCTGTTTCATTCAGCACTTCTCTCTAAAGTGCTGGGCTGGGGGAGTATTAGGCAGCCAGATTTGCACGCTTTCAACACTGCTGCCCCCATCTCTCCTCACATGCCCTCTGGTAAGCTCTGGAGGGGCACATCAGGGAGGTCCTAGTGGTCCCTGTGGAGGGCAGATTGCACAGGTCACCATCAAGCCTGTCATTGCTTATATTCAACATGTGACTGACATTGCTAACAATATACACAATAGGACATTGTTTCTCTTAACACAACTCTTTAGAAAGAGAACATGCATGTGTATTCTCTGATTTGAATTTAGTTTCTTCTCTGTCCTTTTAAATATACTGATCTCATTCCTCCCCCGTGAGGTAGCTAATGGTGGTAGTAGCTTTGGATGTTACATCAACACATGTGTTGGGGCAGATGGGGACAGGATAGGAAGTGTCACTGATTTGCACTTCCTATTCTTCACGCTCTTTGGACCTTTCTACAGCTACGGGTGTAGAGGGAGGGAGGGGGGATGATCCCGGACTTACCAGCTTCCAGGATCATCCCCCTCTTTTTAAACCAGAAGCGCGACTCCCGGGACGAAAGGGACATCATGCTCGCCATTTTGTTGTATTTAAAGCAACAGGAGCCCTTGTGCAGTGGAGAAGGGGAAACCCTGCCCCCCCACTCTTGCCATCCTGGAGATGGTGGAATTGCTCCTCCTCCCCATGGACATGGAACCACCCCGCACGGCTCTGTGTCCATTTCACGTCCTGGGATGGTGGGGAAACCAGGATATCCGCAGTTTCTGCCATCCCAGGGTTTCCCCAGGGTCTTCCCTGGTTGCCCCTGGGATCCCCTGTGCATCATTCAGACTCACAGGGACGACCCCAGGGAAAATCGCTGGTGTGGAAAGGGCCTTTGTAATATCTAAAGTTGAACTTTTGCATCCTCCTTCATGAGAAACCTCCCAACACATATTGCACTATGAGAAAAGATTCCAAAGTTCCATTTGGACATTGCAAAAGATGCATGCAGAAGAAGAAGAAGCAAACATGACATTATTTGCCTTTTTTCAACCTAGTTCTATGATGCTTGAAATCTGCCAGATCATACCTCTAGACAATGGTTTAATGAAAAATATCACCTAATTTACCCCTGCATCTTCATTCTCTTGGACCAACACAATAATTATTACCCAGCTGACCATTGCAAACCTTTGTTTGAAAAACGTTACTGAGTTAAGAGCCAAACATGATAAAGGAATGACCAAAAAGACAAGGAGTGTTCACTAAAAGAGACATTTCCTTTTATTTGCCACCTTATCTCATGAAGCAAGTCTTGGATGAAGACATAAGAAGCATGAAATCTCTAATTTTGGTAACACATAAGAAGCCTATAGAATGATTATCTGTAAGAATATACTTGACTTCCAGACAAAGAAGTATTTTTCAGTGCTCTGCTTACCTGCCGGTACTTCTTATTGCCAGAAACATGAATACATAGCAATGGAAGATTACGATCAGAGGGATGAAGAACACACAACAACATAACATCATGGTATAACTTCTGTTTGCTGGAGAATAGGTGACATAGTCCCATGTACAAGAGATCATCAAACCCTCGGGTATATAGGAACCTAAGAACAACGAACATGCTCATTATACAGTGCATAAGTAAGGATTGACATAGGAGACTAGCAGTTAAGAAGGAAATGGCAACACTACTTCACAGGAAGCAGTGTGTTAGTCTGCTGCAGTAAACACAACAACTTGCCTTGCAACACCTTAAATATTAATTCATTTATTGTATCTTGCCCACAAAAGCTTGTGCCACTTTTATACTGTAGTTTAAAACTTTTAAATATTGGGGAAGGCTGACATAGTCAAATATAACTATCTCGGCGTTCCCCAATATTTAAAAGTTTAAAACGACATTATAACAGTAACACCAAAACAAAACCCAACAGCAATGCAGAGATTTAAAATACAGTGACAGATTTAAAACAACTGAACAAAACCTTTGGAACTAAAGCAGAACTAAAGGCTTCAACCAGTATGGCTAGTGATCAGGAATGCTGGCAAGACAGGCTGAACTATGCTTATAGCTATCTTGTGTTATAACGTGCTGTGTCCTGATTTTATGCATTTTTACTCAGGAATAAAATTCAATAGAAGATACTTCCAAGGAAGTGTGTCTAGGGCCATGTCTACACCATGCAGTTATCCTGGGGTTGTCTCTAGGTCATCCAAGAGCATCCAAATGATGCACAGGGGATCCTGGGGTCAACCAAGGATGACCTAGAGACAACCCCAGGATAACTGAAACCGGGGATGTCCCAGTTTTTCCACAGTCCTGGGACAATCCCGATAACCGTGGCTGGTGTGGGACTGCCTTCTGGGTCCTCAAACGGGCATGGAGCTGCACGGGTGGCTCCGTGCCCATGGGGGTGGAGGGGCAGCAATTTTGCCAATCCTGGGATGGCAGGGGGGTTGGGTGCAGGATTTGGTGGTGGTGGGGGCTTACTTATCTTATTTGCCACGTGTGGCCCTTCTTTTTTAAAAATGGTGCCCACGGCATCACTCTTCCCTTCTGGGCCATTGCGTGGCTGTCTAGACGCTGGGGGAGGATCGTGGAAGCAGGTAAGTCCGTGATCCTCCCCCTCCCTCCCATTACACCCTTTGGTGTAGATGAGCCCTTGGGCTCATTTCTCACTGATGTGGGCTCCATCATTTCAGTCGGAAGGTTGAGGGCTTTTGTGTTTGAATGTTCTTCCAGATCAGTGACCCTGCAAGGTTAGATGAATTCTTTTCTCTAACATCTAGTTTTCTATGTGCTGGGTTTATTTTAAATTGAGGAGCATTTATTTATATAGGAACCTATACAAATGTCCTCTGGCTTGTTACTAGATGTAAGATTGATAGGGCATTCTTAGTAGTGGCCACCACAATTGCATAATTCCTTTCCCAGTGATTTATGCTACATCCTCTTTATATCAGTTATGAGACCTGATATGAAAATTTTGGACTGATTTTTAAATTGGTTTTGATGTTTTGTTAATTGCTGTGTTTTTAAGTAGTGCATGTCTTACTGTAACATTATTGTTGTTCTCTCCTTTCATGTGTAAGTTGGCTTGTGAGAACTTGTTCTTTCAGTGAGGATATAAATAATCTAAGAGTGCAAACTATAGTCCCTGGAGGTGTCCCAGGGGTCAGAATAATGGCCACTGCCACTACTTTCACAGGGAACAGGAAATTCTAAGGGGGGGGGGTTGCAGATGATGTCAGTTTCCTGCTGCTGGTGCTTTGTCTCTGTGTGCCCTGACTGCGCTACACCACTGGATTTACTCCCAGGTGTAGGACTGAGGCATTAGTTGAGACAGCCATCTCACA
Organism: Anniella stebbinsi; assembly: GCA_029215795.1. Taxonomy (NCBI): domain Eukaryota; kingdom Metazoa; phylum Chordata; class Lepidosauria; order Squamata; family Anniellidae; genus Anniella; species Anniella stebbinsi. The sequence continues at coordinate 210,991,672 of JARDYH010000004.1, forward strand.
CATAGGCTTACACTGGGAGGAGCAGGACTGGATTTACCAACCTAATTGTTATACAACTCAAGTCTGGTCTAGAACATGCCATATGAATTCTACTGTCTAAAGCTAGTAAATATCCCGCCACCCGGATGGGCCTATCTTATTAAGAATTAATGTATGATGCACAGGTAATAAAAAATCTGTCAGTCTTAAATTCTTCAAACATTCATACTAAATTCTTCCTGGGGAGGCATGAAATGCTGTAGAAACAATGACAGCAAAGAGCAGAGAAACGGTTAACTCCTTTTACTCATACAAATTTGATAACCTTTGTTAATAAGACTTATCTGCATGTGGCAGCAGGTAATGCCATTTTAATTAAGAGTCTTTCAGGGCTACTATAATAGGGCCATTTCTTCTAAATGGAATCATAAATCACTTATCCAGGTTTCTATCAAAGCTAGACTTTCAGGAAGTTACACAGCGGTAGCAATTTCAAATAGCTTATTTATTTATTTACAAATTTGGAAGCTTATAAATATATTCCAAAACTGTAAGTAGATTTTGTTCAGTGGAGGTTTGTCTAGAAAACTTGGTTCAATTCCTTATTTAGCAATGGATGCCTTGCTTCTGTAAATGGATGATATTATACAAATATATCTCACAGGGTTATTGGAGGGGAAGTAAAATGAAATTGTGAAGCATCTTGCATATTAAAAAGTGCATTGCAGTAATTTTTCATGATATAAATGAACTTATTCCTCAGCCTTACATAAATAAGCCTTCAGACAGCTAGTATAGCAACAGTCTCAAGTATTGTTCCCTTTATCGCTACCTGCACATAGATATACATACAAATCAAATCTCTGCTGTTTTTTCTACAACGACGTGAGCCTAAGGTCTCCCTTTTGCCTCAGACCTTCACAATTTGCTTGACAGGTGTACTGGCCAGCTCATCGAAAAGGCTTTGTAGTGTGTCTTCCCCCTTCACCCATGCTTGGAGCTAGGCTGTCCAGGTTTTTGAATTTTTAAAGTGCTTTATGTATATTCATTAAATTCAGAGGGGAAAGGGAAAATGAATTGGATGACTCAATGGTTTACTGGAGGTCTGGACAACTTTGGACCAATTCCCCCCCACCCCCTGGTCTACAGCCAAAAAAATAGGGGAGTCAGATTCTAAGGCTCTGTAGCAGCTACAGAGGCTTAGAATGAATGGATTTAGCTTCAAAAAATTACCCTCCATAGTGGTTTGCAGCTGAATTTATGCAACAATTACATCTTACCCCTCTTTTTCTGGGAAAAATACTAATAGGGGCAACAGGGGCTACATTAGGGGGCAGCAGGGCCACATGCTTTCTGGAGGCAGTGTATTGCCCACTGGTCTACAGCCAATCAGTGTGCACAGTGGCTTCTGATGCAGACAGGAAGACTGGGTTTCTCTTCAGCTCCATTTGGGAAGAGAATAGGCCTGTTTACACTAAGCCATGGTTACGCCAATAAATCTTTTGCAGGAAATGGTTAGTGTGTTTAAACCATGGTTATGTAGCTACCATGGTTAGGAATGGTTCACACGACATGCTAAGACATGGTTCACACAACACACTAAGCCATAACGTTTAGCTCAAAATGCTTAGTCACCATGGCTTAGCGTGTCATCTGAACATGGTCACCATTATACATCTTAGCAAAATGCAGTGAGTGCAGTTCAATTGCAGGCTCACTGCTAAAATGATGTACATCAGGATATTCCCTCATATTCCTAAAGGAAATCATACCAGGACCTCGATTAACTACAAAAATCCTTGGCAGACTCAGCAATACAGACTTCACTCCAGCCTATGTATGATACTACACAGCTCTGCTAAACTTTATGCTTTCCTGGTGTCTAAGGATATATCAAAAAGAAGAATAAACCTTCTTCAACTGCTGTTTACAAATAACAGAGACGCTGAAGAAAATCCCTTCTTTTAACCCAGCACCAGATGTTTACATACTGAAAGAGAGATAGAATAAATGAGGGTCTATGTAAACTCAGCAGTCTGCTGTTGGAGCCTGCATTCAGAACTGGGCCTTAGTCATTAAATGCTTCATAAGACAACCCTGATGATATTTCTTAATTTTGCCAATGTTTAGTAATGTTACTGGATACCTTGATTAAAATATCTGGTCTGTAGATATACAAGAAGCTTAGCATTGGCAAGGAAGTTCGTTTAAGGCTAAAAATGAGATGCCAATACTAATTAGGAAAAACATCAACCTGCAGACAAGATAATAATCTAAAGACATTAAGTGCAGCTCTAGTTAACTTCATTTTTACAGCATATAAAATGAGGTATCTAAATCTTTTAATTGTCACAAAATCTTCTTTGCTTGATGAAATCAATTCAGTTAATGTGTATATATGCACTAATCTCAGTACAATTTAGAATATTCAAAAGGAAAACTGTCTTTTTAAAAATAAGCCAGGAAAGAAATTTACAATTTAACTGGAGCTTTTTTCTTGTTCCTTTGACCCACATTACCAATTATCACCATTTATCCATTACCAATTATCTGTCTCCATTTTGGAAAGCAGAGTAAAATCAAATCAGAGTAAAATCAAAGTGTAACATTTGTTTATGCTTCTTATAATATTACGCTGGCCTGGTTTGCACACAGCATGAACCCATTGTTTGTTTTCTCAATCTCTGGGTTGCTTATTTCCATCCTCCCTCACCTGTATCTCAAATGCCCTTGCAATACAGTATTACAGTTTTTTGACAACTGCCTCTATAGCCTAGTGAACCACAGTTCTGGGTTCACATGTAACAACAACCCATGGTTGAAACAACCCAGACTTTACAACCCAACAAGAAATTATGGGTTTTTTTTCTGACTAGTTTGTGGTTAACAAAAGTGATATATACTTTTCTAGCAGAAAATCCCACCCCCGACCGCCATAGACACACATGCTTTCATGTTTATACCACATCACTCTATGGCAAGGACAATTCAAAGTGGCTTCCTAATAGAAATTATATTTTTTAAAATTCTACCAACAAACAAAAACAAACAAACAGGAATCTTCTCTACCTATAAAGCGGAAAGTATGTGTCTGGAAATGTTTACCCACTTCCAGTTGAGTTAGAAACTTGAAATTTGGCATGCTGATAGGTCTGGCTGTACAATGTACCAGAAAAATCTAAAAACACAGAATTTGGGGTTTTACATATTTTTAAAGAATTTAATAAAAACCAAGGCTTATGTCTACAACTCCCAGCATGCCTTGGTGGGAGGCCAGACTTACTGGCCTTTGGCGGCCATTGTGAGTGCATGGACAGGTTCTGCTGTGTGCCTTTCACAACCCCAACTCCTAAGGTTGGTCTCGAGCAGTCAACCCAATTCCACATAAAAGGAAACAACCCACATAAATGGGCTGCGTCCATTTGCGGTGCCTCCTCCCACCCTCTGTGTGGTTTTAAAATCGTAACTAGATACAACGGTGTGACTTCGAGGGGCCAAACATGCTCAAAGGCACCCTATCCTGATATCGCTATTTTCTCAGGGGGAAGTGCATGCATGGCCTTCACTCTTAGGAGGAAGGAAAGGGAGGTACTCTGTGCATGTCCAGAAACAGGCCTGATGAAGGGGGGAAGTACATGGACCAGCCCCGGCCCTTCAGTACAGGCTCCTGATGGAGCACTTGGTGGGTGAGAAGTGTGGGCTGAGGCAGACCCAGCAAGATTTGGCCAGAGCTGGGCATGTCCACTGACAGCCCCTTACCTCCCGCCCTCTGCGATGCTACTCCTCGATGCTCTATGGAGGAGCAGCATTGGCAACGAGAGGAGGGAAGCGCTTCTCAAAGGACGCATACACTTGCAGGCCACGAAGGCATGCTGGGAGGCATAGTATTGGCATGTAGAGTGGCTGATTTTAAATAAAGTATGAGTTAGCAAACCAGGTCACTATCTCTCAATCCTAACTCAGCTCCCACTTTCCTGACCTCTCACTAATTGTCTTTGTTCTCTTTCTACCTGACTTTCTCTAACTGCCACTAACCCCGCCCATCATTCTATTCTAGCCTCAGCTTACGCCTACAACTCCCAGCATGTCTTGGGCAATTTAATGTATTTAAAAGTTAACTCACCGGCCTACTACTTTAAGATTACCTTGCAGGCATATATCTTAGGAGGCCCGAGCAACGCCCGGTGCTAGTGACTAATAATCGATTCTATTGATACAGCAGCTGTCTTAAAGAGAAACATAGGGAATACAGTTGACTGATAATGCCTTCCCTCCTTTGACAGGATGAGTATTTACACAGACCTGTTAGACAACAAGCCAATTTGTTCAGGCTGAGCAAACCTGGAAAATGAGAATACTTCCACTAGACTAGAAATAGAATTATCATTGAAATAAGGTCCTAGAAACATTAATTAAGGGTGCATTTGCTAATGTCACTAGGCCATTTCACACTTGTCAGAAAGCAAAAACAATATACACAATATAGCATACATGGTGTAAAGGGTAAAAAGAAAGAGAATAAGTAACATACTCCATCCAAAGAGTGGGCACACACTCCATCCCAGTGAGTAGAGCCAAACAAAGACAATGATTATGCACGAGCGCTTCTTTGAAGTCCTTTTTATGGACTGCAGAGGTTTAGTAATCACACAGTAGCGATCAACTGAAATAGCTAATAAGGTCATCATCGAGGTTATTCCAAAAAGTGCACCACAAAAAGCGTACAAGTTACAACCTAAAGCAGAAAAGGGAAAACATAGTATTTTTAGTTTCCAAATTGGGAAAAGTGAGGAAGTCAAAACCAAAACAGACCATACATTTCCTTTCAGGGCTGATGTAGCGTGACCATATGAAAAGGAGGGCAGGGCTCCTGTATCTTTAACAGTTGCATAGAAAATGGAATTTCAGCAGGTGTCATTTGTATGCATGCAGCACCTGGTGAAATTCCCTCTTTATCACAACAGTTAAAGCTGCAGGAGCCCTGCTCTCGTTCGTATCTGGTCATTCTAGTATAGTTCTTGAAGCTTTAACTGTTGCGATAAAGAGGGAATTTCACCAGGTACCTGCTGAAATTCCCTTTTTTATACAACTGTTAAAGATACAGGAGCCCTGCCCTCCTTTTCATGTGGTCATCCTAGGATATAGCGATTAGTAGACACTATACTTGTGATACTCATTTCACATAATATTCTTCAGTTTATGATTACATTCCTCCTGCCAAAGAAGGTGCTACCTAACCACTTTTGATGAGATTGGTACACCAGTTTAAAATTTGCTTGCTATGGCGATGTTCAGATAATATCTTGGTTTAAGCTGAGATAATCAGGAGCATTTTACCTGCACATGCAGCCTCTTCATGTGAGCTGAGATTAAATCAAGATGGCCCTAATTAACTATAGTTTCCCAATTTATCTGAAACAGGGAACTATGGTTATCACCTTGAGAACAAGCCAGGATATTAAACCATAGTTTGAAGTCGGGTTAATATCCTGGCTTGCTCCATAACTGTTAATCATGGTTCCCTGGTTCTGATGAGTTGGGACACTATGGTAAATTAGAATCATCCTGGTTTAATTGCAGCTTGAACAAAGGGAGGAACATCAGGATTTCATGTGCAAGCAAAAAACTTCCGCATATCTTGGCTCCATAAGGCATGATGTGATAATCCAAATTGAGCCTGTGTATTTAAAATAATATATAGCATGAGTGGGCAGACTTCAGGCTTATTGGTCTTACTTGTTTTTTTTTACTAGAACCCCATGATCCACTGATTACAGCCAGGTGCAAAGGACATACACTTAGAATTAAAGGGTGCCTCCAAGCACCTAGTGGTACTTTTTTCATTACCAGAACTGAACTGAGATTAACAGTCCTTTCACAAGAGTCCACTCCTGGTTACCCCAAGCTTCAGCAGCCTAATTAAGGTAGGAAAAGTAATTTTGTTACTGCTATTATTAAATAATTGGGAGTCACAAACCCTTGTCAACCTATTGCAAATCATGCAGAAGTCTACCTGCAGATCCCAACCTACCTTCAACCCACCCTCATATAAGATTAAACAACAAAGATATATTTAAACAGCAAAGTGTTCTATATCTTACTATAGAGTGCAACTGAGCTCACTTTGTTAATGGAAAAATGCCGCAAAGAAAATCCAATACAATTAAAGTTAGATTTTTCCAGGAATGTAGCCTAGTGTATAATGACCTTAACCATTTTTAAAAACGTGTTTATTATTCTGAAGAGAGAAATAGTACTACACCATAGCTTTGATATATCAAGAATATAGAAATTGTTGATATTGTTGCTTTCCTTGATAGTTTTAAAAATAATGAAGATAAAAAGCAGCCAGTACTGTTTATTTTCTGGTTCAGAAGAGACACAATTTACATTTATTTAATCTAAAATGTGTAACAGACAGCAAGTTGTTTCTCAAAGTCTATGGAGTATCATATAAATGGTATATAATGGAAATAGCTAAGAGTGAATAATTTCGTATGGATAATTGCAACGTTGACTTCTTATAGCCACTCTATGTGCAGCATTATGTTAAAACAGGGATAGCACTGACTACCTAGCAGGCATACATGATAAATTAGTATGTGGTAATGCTTAGAGATGTAAAATTTCTGCGAATTTTGAGGCCATGGAAAAAAACATTTACTCTGGTTTTTTTCCAGAAAAAAAATATGGGAAAATGGAAAAAAACATTTTTCCCCAGTGATCTTTACAGATCTAAAGTCACTTTGTTGCTTTAAGACAGCCTTCTCTAACTTGGTGCCATCCAGATATTTTGGACTTCAGCTCCTATCAGCCAATGGTCAGGAATGCTGGGAACTGTAGTCCAAAACATCCAGAGGGCATGAGATTGGGCAGGGGTGCTTTAGGAACATAAAGCAGCCTTTCTGTTCCTAAAGTTATTTTCTGTATATCTTAGTGTGCTCATAAAATTATCATTATGTTTTAAAACTTTTAAAAGTAACTCAGTTAATTTGCAATTATTCTCTGATTAGATTAGAACCACATTAAACAATTTCTACAGCATCAGAATCACAGGACGATAGAACAAAAACCAAACTGTCATGAATGTACACCTATTTTGAAGCATACACAATGGTGACTCCACTCACATGTTGGGAAACTGAGCATAAATGTCTTTCAGTAAAATATACTTTCGGTCAATAATTTTAATGAGGAATGAAAGAACTAACTATGCTGTGAATCTTACAGAGAGGATGAAAAAACATTTCCCCCATAGCTTCATTATTTCCAGACATTTTACATCTCTAATCTTTCTATAAAGTATTCTTATTACATAGTTTTTAGAAATAATTTTGGTGGGAGTAATGGCTGGGAACAATATATAGATACTTTGTCTCAAATTCTAAAAGTAAATATGTCATAATCAAAAGCTGTTCAATTTTTTGGGGGGAAACGAAAATGGTCATTGGAAAAAAGCATTCCCCCCCTCATTCTTCTGTTCTTTTTTTCTGGGCCTTCACATCTCTAGTAGTGCTTAGAGCTTAGTACATGGGATCAATGAGACCCCCCAAGCACTGGCAGAACCTCTAAAATGGGAAGAAGTTTTACAACTCTACTTCTAGGGCAAAAGCTGAAATCATTTTAAATCTGTCTAGCAGCTGTGTCTTGTTTCATTTTACTCTAGAGTAGGTACAGGCTGCAGATCTAGACAAAGTATTTGTCCTGTGGGTTTCACCCATCTCAGGGTAATATCCTCATCCTTCTGATCCCAAGATATCAGGGTTGAGTCACACGCAGCAGTCTGAGATGAGCTGGGAAAGAGGTGTTGAGAAGGGATGAAGACGGAAATCAGGAATGGAGAGCAAAGCAGTATCAAAGGCCAAGCTATGAGGCAAGATCAAAGCATAATCATATTATGCAGGAACACACCACAGTTCAGGAAGGCCATATTGCTCAGGCAAAGCTAGAACAGGCAGCTCTCTTTTGCTACTTTCTAAGAGAATCCAATCACCAGCCTTGATGGGTGGTGTCAGTCCAGGGCCTGAGAGTTCTTCACTGCCTAGGTAGATGCTGCAACCACAGTTCAGGGGTTCACCATATGTAGCTGACTCACACAGATCCCAAGACTATCAAGTCTGGGTAGGTTCCCATCCGGCCTATAAAATTCTTCTGCTGTTATTTCTGATCCGGGATTGGAGACAAGGTGGTATTTAAAAGCCCAACATTTGACCTGCCCTTTGCAGGCATGAAAGCTGTTGCATAGAACTGAGCTGCTGTTTGCAGGCATGGAATCTGTTGCACGGGGGAGGGGGGGAATCCAAGCTGGTAACCATTACAACTGGCCTTACCACTTTGCTTTCCCTGTCATTGTCCTCATCCCATGCCCTTAGCCCTGCCCACTGCTGGAATGTGACCCCTGAGACCCTTCCCAAATTGGAATTCAGCTCTCAGATTGAAAAAAAAAAATCATCATCCTTGGTACATACCAAAATCATTCTTTATAATCAAGGGAAAGAACAACCAGGTTCCAGCAACCTTGTCATGCCCATGCTTAACTTCATGCCCAAGACAAGTTTCATTCATTCAGATGCAAAACAGTACTGGAAAAGTACCTATGTTTCCAAGTACCCATTCTTTGTGCATGCTGTTGAGAAAGCAGATGGGAGCCTGAGTTGCAGACATCAGGAAATCACTTGCTGCTAAATTTATTATGAAATAGTTTGCTGGAGTCCTCAGCCTCTTGTTGCTTAATAAGCATCATCATAATGTTTGAAATGGGAAAGAGAAAGAAAAAATTCAGTTAGTTTCTCTTTAGTTATAATTCAATACATAAAATGAATGGACTCTTTAAGTTGTATTTTTAGCATTCGTCAGAACAAAATGTGTACATAAGCCTTTTGAAACGTAAGCTGCAAAGAAGAAAATAAGGGACCAGTTTCTTCTCATTTTACAAGTGGCTCCAAGATGTTTTGGACTAATTAATGTCAATATTTTCTACCAATTTTCAATTGAGATATCATTCTTGATTCCTTCCTTTTTGTAAACTAGGCTTGCAAATAGCCAGTCGCCTGGACGTATTGTCTCTAGGCAGTCAGGCAGAAAACCTTTACTGAAGTTGTCTTTTCTTTCAGCCACAAATGAATGAATGCATCGACATGCTGGTATAACCATGTATTAAGATTTATCCAGAGACCAATGTTTATGATCTACGTAAGCCAAGATTACATGATTAGTTTCTACAGGCAAACATCACCACAAAATAACCCCTCTGAATTTATTTCCATGCTTCTACTTTAAATTCAGAATACCATTGTAATAACGTTATGTTAGTTTCGGCTTATTATTTTATGTTAATTTCACAGCAAATTCTACATTTTTCCTAGTTGGGTTAAGTCCCACCCCATATATAGACAGGTGCATAAGTGGCATGAACATTTCTAGTAACACAGAGAAAAAATAAATAAACGGAATACCACGCATCCACTGCTTTTGATGGGATATGTCTATGCCTAACGTAGAATTGAATGGAAATTTACACCTTTGCATGTGTGCCTGCACATAATGGGGAGAAAAACAGGGGGGAAACAATAAAACTACCTGAGTATGTTGCAGACATGTATGAATCTATGTTTACATTTTGAAGTATTAATGTAAAATGTGTATGCTGAAATTTCTGTTACTTCAACTGCAACAGCTAAATTTACTATTTTTACAGTTGAAATAACAGAACTACCGATGAGTTTCACATTAGCATTCCTGTGTAGTTCCTCAAGTTCCCATTGATGAAAACTGAAAGGGCAAAGGTGTTCTCCTCCAGAAATTTAAAAACAAAACAAAACTAACATTTCTCCGACTGTGACTTTGTTTCTATCACATACTTTCTTCATAGCAAATCACCTTTTTCTGCCAGTACCAGAAAATTTACCAGCTCACCATATGCCTGTTCTACAATGCTGTATTGATTTCATACCACATTACGTTTTCTCAAAAGGTAGCTTGGGTAAGGTCTGAGTCACAGCTTTACAGGTGCTGGCATGATATACTAGCCTTTAGAGTGTACAGATCTTAAAGTATTAGTGGATAAAGGCAAAATGGATTGACTAAGGAGTTAGGAGAAAGAAATACAAAATCTAATACTGCTTCTTTGGGTCACTAGGTCAAAGCTATCCCTATTTAGCTTGATCAAAAGTCATTATTATCTGACGGCCGTTCAGTGATCCATGTGGAATTACTCAGTAATTTCAGTTCACCTAGAACTCAAAACCACTGCTGGCAACATTCATGGAAAGTTCATCAAAATAGCAGGGCACTGAGTATGAAATCCTTTATGTCCAGAAGACAGGCCATCCATAAACAGGCTTAGGGTGCAATCTTATGCGTGTTTAGTCAGAAAAATGTCCCACAACTCCCAGCATTCCCCAGCCACTTGTAGGACTTTTTTTCCTGTGAAAATATGCATAGAATTCCATTCTCACAATCAGAAACTACATTTGCTTCTGCTAGTACTCAGATACTATAACATTTTCAAATTGTCCTTTTTTCCTTTCTAAGATGAAGAAATTACGTAAAATGTATGATATGCTGGAAGAAAATTTTGACTGCTCAATATTCAGAACAAGGCTGTACTATATAGTAGTGTAACATTACAGGGTGCTAATATCATCACAGTCTCAAAAACACCATGACAGTTTTGGGTCCAGAAGGATCCTCCTCCTTAATGTCTTCTGACATTTCCACACCAGTCTACCACTGTTTTTTAAACTAGCCTGTCATGCAGTTTCAGTATAACAGCACAGGGAAACAAGAATTGCTGAAACTTGGGGAGAGCAATCCTATGGTCCCTGGAGAATGTCCCTAGGACCATAGATTTCTTTAGAGTCTCCCCCCTGGGTCCGTAGACACTTCTATGACCTCAAAAGGGGGACTCTGAAATCTGATCCCTCCCCTCTTCCCTTGCAGCCACTGTAAAAAGAACAGTGTGCCTGCATTATGAGGTTGCAAAAGCAGCATCGGAGAGGTCTTAAAGGGGGCATTGTGGTAGATGGGGAGGGGAGGAGAGGAGAGAGGAATGGCCAGGATATGAGAAATTCTATAGCCTCTCCAGCTCCATTCTGCCCTTCTCAGTGCACCTCTGTTAGATGGGCTCAGAGGTCCGTCCAGAGGGAAAAACAAAACAAAGGAGAACAAAGAACCCTCAATTGCCTCCACTGGTCTTGCCACCCTGCTGGCAGCAGCCCAGTAGGGTACTTGATACTTGGGAACCTCCATGATCATAGGCTTCCATTCAATGAGGATTGAGTCCCCAAGATATTATGTTCGATGTTGTGATGTGACACTAGAAATAGATGTAAAAGCCAAATATGCTTTCACTTTCAGTGGGGGATCTCAGAGCACTGTCAGATAAAAATTGACAGTTTGTTTCACCTGCTGAAGAATCATCACCTGGACTAATAAAAACAGTAGTGCAACCTGACCTATTATATGGAGTCAGAGAAAATGTTTATAAAACTTGGCTATTTAAAATACCTTGTTCCAAAATGTATCTTATAGAATCGGTTAACTTGGCCACCATATTTCTATTTAATGATGTACTTATGATTACTGAAGCAACAATACTGTAACAGAAAGTTGGAGTGTATGTTTCATACAATATACAGAGTCTAAGATCTCATTCAGAGTTATATGACTTATAGGCCCCTTCTATGATAACTTAAGTAAACTATAAATCTGCTGGTATAGAAGATTAGAATAAAGCTTTAGTTAGCAGCTGGTCCAAAAAAGTTAAAATTGTAATGGCATAATGCCCTTTAGGAAGAAGGGAAACGTAAACATTCAGATTACATTTTTTTCTGATGCCTGGTATGAACTAGTATTAAACTGGCATGCAAAGTTCATCAGCAATACAATTTTCCAGTAAAGGGTACTCTGCTTCCTAATATTGTATACAAGTAACTCTATCTTATGTCAGGGTTCCCTGAAGAGAACATTTTAACTCAGGATGACTGCCTTTGCAACTTGCAGTGCTCAGGTATATTGCCAAATGCCTGTCTTCTCATGGCTCTTTTTAAATTCAACCTGGAAAATCAGTGTTCTGGATCACGTGGAGAGCCTCCATCAGTGGAGGCTGCCCTGCTGTGATTTCAACGAGGCTGTGAATTTATTCTTGGTTTCAATCAGCCAGAACTCAAACTAGCCAGAACTCAAAAGGAACTATCTAAGGTGCTGATCCCCCATTCTCAGATGGGTTCAGCACCTTGATAACTCCTTTAGAATTCTGGCTGGTACTGACTGAAACCCAGAATGGATCACAGCCCTATCGAAATCAGAGCCACCAGCATCCACTGGCCTCCCTAAATACAGGAGGCTTTCCTTTTCAGAAAGCCATTGCTTTCAGCAACAAGGTTGCTGAAAGCAATGACAGAGGGGTTTCCCCTCCTCGTAGGTTTAATCACATGGATTAGGAATGCCTGAACAGGGCTATCATCTGCCATGAAAATATGTGCCTTGGAATGCACAACTGAGTGTTCACTTCCTATACCTTAGAAAAAGAGTAGGCAACCTGGCACCCTCCCGAGATTGTTGATGCAACAGAGATTGTGGACTACAACAGCAGGTCTGATGGTCAGAGATTATGGGACTTGTAGTCAAAATATCTAGAATGTCTGTCTTTACCTTTGATCACAGATAGATAGCAACATCAGGGTTGGAGGTTGTAGATTATATCATCCTGTGAATTCCAGGGAAAGTGTTTTGGATTTTTAATTTCAAAAGTTAATTTTATACTCTATTACCACATTCCATGGTATAGTCTGAGCCATTTGCTGAAGCTAAGAAGATTTAATGCTTGGATGGAAAAGCATCTGAGAACTTTATGTACATCACCTTGAATGGAATGGAAAAAATGGCGTTATAAATGAACTGAAATAAAATAAAGTTAATGACCACCACCTCTTTTCAGGTACCAAAGTAGGTTTAAGAAATTGGTTACGAATGAGATGTTCTTAATCTCCTCTTCCCCCAACATAACATTTATTAAAACAAGTAGAACCTAGGTAGTGAGATCTCCCACACTAGAGGCATTCAAGATGCAGCTGGACAGCCATCTGTCAGGTATGCTTTAAGGTTGATTCCTGCATTGAGCAGATGATTGGACTCGATGGCCTTATATGCCCCTTCCTACTCTACTATTCTATGATTCTAGCATTCAGCCACAAAAGCAAAACTTTCCTTATGTTGTGTCATCCGCTCATTTTTGGTCATAATTTTAGAAACCAAATAAAATGGATTCAGCACACAAGACTAATGCCATACTTTCAAGCACATTCAACCACAGAAATGTATGGACTGTTCCAACTATAACATTCCTGATCTCATCTCTATGGTCCCCTCTGCAAGGATTCGCTTTTGCGCCTGGTTAGGCGATTATGCGCATAATTGCAGAAGCGCATTTACGCCTAATCCCTCTGCACGAGAGGCGGCGAAGCGCATTAATGGCTGTCCAAAATGCGCTTTACAAGTAGTTAATGCGCATAAGCGCTTATTCACACAGTCAAAATGCGCTTTAACGGACAGAGCAAAATAAAACTCGCGATTTAACGCGCATTCGATAATGCGCATAATCGGGGAGATAACGCGCCTCTACGCCCAATTTGCGCTCCGTTCTTGTAGAGGTAATTTTTTTAATGTGCCTTGAAAGAGCTTTAAATGCCCCTTGTAGAGGCAGCCTATGTGAGGTGAGATAAGGAAATCCCCTGCTTTTGAACCAGGAGATTACAGATTTGAGTAAGAGGTGTCCCTGATCCTGCAGATAGTCAGATCTCCCAATCTCCCTCCACGTGGAAGGCAGAAGAGGGAAGTATTTCCTCTTCTTTGAAGAAGCATAAAGATGTCCTTCATGCTTATCACCAACCTGATAAAACTACCTTACCTGAAAAATGCATAGAGAACAAGGAGGTTTCCTGTAATTCCAATAGAGCCAATTACAAGAACACAAGAGCCAACGGTGTAAAGAACATGGTCAGGAACATCCACTTTTGTTCGGTGCTGAGTTCCTAGATTCTGTGTCTGGAAGAAAAACAGTAGAGGAAACAAAATATGGTTTTCTTCAGTATGGCTTCATTTAAGAAATCTATTAAAGCACGCAATACATTATCTACCGCAACTATTGTGGCATTTGAGTAAAAGGTAATAATTACAGCATAGAGCACCCTTCTATTATTATTTTTTTAACATGAAAGGGAGAATTGATATGCTTCTAGAGAAAAGCTGGTATTGACTCAAACAATGTTATACTTGCATGACCAGACATCTGGATCTGGAAATGGTCACAGGGCTTACATGGTTCCTACTTACCCTTCCTCACTTCCCTTCCTTATGCACAGGGTTACTTGAACTCTGGATCTCCTTGCCCAGGAAATAAGGTAGATGCAACATCCATGGTAAACGGTATCTCAAGTTCAAATAACTATGCCCTGTCTTGGTTTGGATATTGCTTTCTATATGGGATGAGAGGAAGGGGGTTGTGTCAGGAAGAATCATGAAGCCCCTGACCTGCTTTTTGTAACATTTTGTCTTATGAAGATGTTTAGAGATCTCAAAAGCTTGTCCTTCTGTGTGTGTGACCTTGAGTTGGCCTAATAAAGGTATTACCTGTAGGGGGATTTTCCAGGTGACTTTTATTTAAGGGACATTGAATACAGGCTGCAGTCCTTGCACCGATGCTCCCTAAATTCCCCACTCCAGTAGGTGAAATGGAGGATACGAAGATAGACACTCAGAATGATTGATTTTACTCACAAACTCAGTGAAACTGTTATTGCTTTAAAACATTTACTAAAACAATTTAAGGAAGTTAAAATTAAACAAACACACGAACCTCTCCATTCAGCAAAACTAATTAAAGGGATATACTCACAAGTCTGGCAGATTTCTTGAAAACAAAGACAAACATAGACAACACTCATACATACTCTGTGAAGGAGCTCTACTCCACAGAGGGACTTCCCATTTCTCCCAGGCAACTAGCCATTTGAAAAGGAGGACAGGGATCCTGTATCTTTAACAGTTGTATAGAAAAGTGGAATTTCAGCAGCACCTGGTGAATGCATGCAGTACCTGGTGAAATTCCCTCTTCATCACAGCAGTTAAAGCTGCAGGAGCCCTGCCCTCCTTTTCATATGGTCACCCTTCAGGCAACCAAGGAGTTACTGAGGCCTACATTTTAGGCTCAGAGCAACATCCTGGATGTCATGCCTGAGGGAAAAGAAAGACACCATGGTTCTTGTTACGTACACTTAAATAAATTCTCTAAAGACAAAGACCTCTCAATTTATTCTGAAATGGCTAAATCGATTGGTCCATGTCATAATTTAGACTATCCTTCTTCCCAGAATATATCCTCCTCCTCTGACGTAACTGTTTGTGACAACGAAAGGTCAAATTCCCTTTTCTTTGTGGTTATCTGTCTGGTTTACTTCTCTGTTCTTATGGACACGGGGATTTTCTAACCACAACTTCACCTGTTCTTAACCCTAGACCTTTCACTTAGTTCCCTTAAAAGGAATATATATGGTTGATATAAGTCACAAATTTATATGACTAGTATCTTTGCATAATACCATGTCACACGTCTTTCATGTGTCACATGTCCTTAAGCAATGTGAGTAACATCTTTGAGCAACTTAAAATAATATTTCGAAATCTTTCTGTCAGTCCTTATCCAAATTGAAGCATCCAACCCCTGATAACAGCGTTCCATGTGTGTTTGCCTACTTGCCTCTTTGTCCCCCACCCCAGCATTCAATAACCTCCTCCCATGCCCCCTCACACCAACCCTGTGCTCCTGTACTATAATAATACAGAACAACAAATAATAAAAAGTTCCTACAACCCTACTGTGGATTTAGAATTTTTTCTTATAGCCAGTGTTGTTGTTTTTGCTTTTTATGTGACTTGGAAGTTTAATAAGACATACAAATATTATGTTACATTAAAAACAAAGGAAATTAACCGTTATCACACAATATCTTTGGAAAGATTTTTTAGGATCAGTATAAACTTAAAAATATTGAAAAATCTTATATGTAACTACAGCTTTAAGTTGTTTTTTTTAAAAAAAAATCACAAATGTTCTTTGCTCCTAAATACCATCTGAGCATTTTTTATCTTTGTTATTTATTTAAAATGAACTAAAATGATATTTAAAATATGATATTATATATAGCAGGGACATATTAAGATTATATTACATATATTCAGATATACACAGATGTTCTTTTGAAGAACCTGCCTACAAATGAGATTTTTGAATTCCAGGAAATTACATACTTTGAAACTAGCTTGTCAGAAATTTATTATGGACGGCTTTTGCCAGACTGCATGAAGCCTCATTCACTATAAGATCAGTACCAGGAAATAAATCAAACTTCACCAGGAACAATAACAAAACTGAAGCCCTGCAATCCTTTCTTGTTCCTCAACTAGGACAGAACCTAAATAATTACAGGAATGTTTCTGCTGAACCCAAACTGGAAGAGAACAAAAAGAAAACATTTCATATTATTTGTTAAGAATAAATATTGAACTAAAATAAATAAATAAATAAATAAATAAATAAATGATGTTGTAGTACACTCACAAGCCTAAACAACAACAACAAAAAATGAAAAACCCAACAGAGATGCCAAAAAAGCCAGAGGCAAAAGGGGTGGAACTAAGAACGTAGTTTATTATAAACCCAAATCTGATGTGCTTTGGACTTTAAGGGTCCTTCCTCAGGATAATTTGATAAACGCAAGATATTACTTTTATTTTGTATCCACGGCTTGCGTTTATCGAATTATCCTGAGGAAAGACCCTTAGGGTCCAAAATGTGTCAGATTTTGATTTATAATAAACTATATCCTTAGTTCCACCCCTTTGCTTCTTGCTTTTTTGGCATAACACTCACAAGCCTCACAGAGACTGAATCTGGGACACCCAAAAGCTATATCTAGATATTATAATTTTGTGATTTATTTTGGTTTCTGTAGTCAGATCTTTAAAAGTCTGGGAAGCAACAGACAGAAGACCATTCTGTTTCAGGCTGGAATTTACTTCCCACTGTGAAGATGTACAACTTGTTAGACAAAGGGGATGACAGAAAATCCATTAAGGAGGGAAAGACAGAACAGCTACACAAAATCTTTTGATTTGTAGCATTAGGAGTGGTCCGTCTCAGTCTCAGTCTCTGTAACTACTGAAGTTGTTGATGAAACACTTTGTTTGGCCTAAACATCAGAACAGATGTACTTAATTAACCAACTGAAATAAATAAATAAATGCACTCATTAATTTATCTCAAGTCTGTTCCCTCTGAACTTAGCTACAATTCTCATAGTAACTAGGAGAAAATGAACTTTCCCAACAATATGACCCAGTTCACATGTAATGGTGGTATATCAGTTAATTTACCCATGTTTTGCCACAGCATGTCCAAGGCATGTTCAGCAGCCAGTTTGAATATTAAGTAGGGTGACCAGATTTTGGAAAGCAAAATCCAGGTCCAAAATGGCCCCTCCACCAAAGCAGCCCCCCCCCCGAACATAAAATAAAAAAATTAAAAAGGCCGCCTGCCATGCGGCCAACAGACACTCCTGCCACCCCCCACCAAAAACAACCCCCCACCAAGCCACCCGCCCCCCCAAAAAACCCAGCCCAGACCTACCAGGTCCTCCGCTGTCACTGCCGATCTCCTCCACTGCCGCGTGACCCCCTGCAGCCCCCTCACCCTTCTTGCCCTGCTCCTGGGCTCCTTGGAGGTACCTCAGGAACAGGAACAGCAGCAGCAGGCAAAGGAGGAGGAAGAGCCTGCTTTAAAATGCCCGCGCTGCTCCCTGGCCTCCGCAGGAAACAAGTGCTCAGCATTAGGGAGCGTCAACAAATTCCTTGTCTCCTGCTGAGGCTGGGGAGCAGCGCTGGCAGGAAAAAAGTGCTCAGTGTTAGGGAGTGTCAACAAATTCCTTGTCTGGTGGCTAAAGCAGTTAGCTACCAGACAAGGAATTTGTTGACGCTCTCTAACACTGAGCACTTCTTTCTTGCAGAGGCGGGAGCAGCAGGCAGGAAAGAAGTGCTCAGCATTAGGGAGCGTCAACAAATTCCTTGTCTGGTGGCTAAAGCAGTGAGCTTTAGCCACCAGACAAGGAATTTGTTGATGCTCCCTAATGCTAAGCACTTGTTTCTTGCAGAGGCAAGGGAGCAGCGTGGGCATTTTAGGGCGGGAGGAGAGCTGATCCTTTCCCCGGTTTGCCCCCGCAGTCCCCCTGTCGGCCCAGATTGCCCCAGTTTTCCCGGTTAGGACCGGGAAATCCAGGGCGATCTGGTCACCCTAATATTAAGCCTGATTGTTACATGACATCTGAACCTGGACACTATAGGTTAAACATGGATTACACAACCCACAATTAATCTACAATTAGTAGATAGTTTAACTGTGAGTTGTTTAACCCACAATTAGCCTATGATGTCTGGATTTGGATGCCACGTAGCAACCCGATTGGGGGTTACATTTTCAAAAAGGCTGGAGGAAACACCAGGTATGCACCATTGCAAATTATGGGTTAATTAACCCATGATTTTCTGCTGTTATGTATGAATATCCCGTCTTGTTCCCTGTTGAAATGCAAAGTATTCTGCTATTCTCTTCTCAATGTAGAGTATTTTATGGTGGCTTGGTCTTGAATGATTAAGACCCATTCACTTTACAAAAGACCTGCTCCTGGAGTTAAAGCTGCTAGAACTACTTTGTAGATATGGCTCTACATAGCCTCATGTATTTTTGGACTCTTGGGGGCAGGGCTATGGGGACTGTTATGATGAGTGCCTGCACTTCAGCATTTAACACTACACCACTGACTATACCCAAGTAGCTTTATATCGCTATTGGACTGCAAACATCAGCACCCAGAATCTTCGGGCAGGTACTGGAACTCCACAACCCTCATAGAGTCCATTGACATTCATGCCAGCTTAGGCCCTTCTTCCTACCAGTTGTCCTGGCTAGCAACGACTGGGCTGTGTTAAATTTCCTACAGTACTCTTAAGTGGCTGATGCATCATCCCTCTGGGATATTGTGAGGACACAACATGTTGAGCAGTTTCTCAAACCCTGCTGCTGTTTCCAGCAGGTGAGCTCATGGCCAACAACTAGTGGGACCATCCCTTGACAAATCCCCTGTCAAACCTGGTGCCAGTCCTGGTTTTCAATGTGTGGCAGCTGAACCTGAATCAAACAAAACCAAGTAGCAATTTGACTCACTGATCTGCAAATTGCAACCCATAATGGAACAGAAAAAACATGCTTGATAGTACTTAACGTTGCCTGATAATATACAATAGAGTTTAACAGAAGCATCAGAAAATGGCAGTGAAAAACTGAAGGGAACAGAACCCACGCTATGATGCAGAGATTCCAAAATTTGTAATCAGTTGCTGAACTGCCACTTTATGTTACAAAATGGCAGCTGCCGCACTACACTAATGGATATAAACCATTTGTGTCAGAGGACCACTGTGTGACAGAATATTTACATGCTCCAGTCGGTCAAAGGATAAGTTTTATTTGATGTTTTTTCAAAGGAATGCCGTTTTGCTGTCAGCCACAGCAATCAAAACATTTAGATTCATTAGGCACCCTCAGGTTTTGAGACCACAAATGGAAAACTTGTTATTTTAATCCAGTCATTTAATGGAAGTGAATTTGATGGCAGAACAACATGTTTTGTGTTCTGCAGTTCTTTTCCTGGGGTGTGGGGACTATTATCAAGTAAAGAAGTAGTGGGATGGGTGAGGGGTGTTTTAGACTGAGCAGAGGAATGCTGGGTACAGTAAGCAGCTGTTTATGCATTTGAAATCACCTTGTCCTAGGGGCTGTCTAAACATCACCTTTGCCTGGGGTGGCTCTGAATCCACGCTGCATCAGTTATATGATGCAGCTGCCAATTCAAAGCCACCCAGGGGGCAAAGAGCGGAAGATGCATACTGGAAAAGTTGGGACTTGCCCCGACTTTTCCTACCCAAGTGAGGTCCACTCTGTCCTCACCCGGTGCTGCCCCAGGAGCGTTCCTGGGTGAAAGGCAACCTCCCATTGGTTGCCAGAAGTCACAGGTGGGGAAGGGTGAGGGCCCAGCAAGCCTAATGACCACTGGAAAGTCTGTGCTGCCTCTCGCAGTGGGGATTATTCACTGCCACCTCGCAGCAGTGATACCACGGGGTTTGGCGGTGGAGCGGTGCCAGCTTGGCACCTGAAAGCATATCTTGTATCTTTTCAGCACAAGGTACAAGATATGAGAAGCTGTATTGGTTATCTCAAGGGAAAAAAAGCAGAGTAGTGGGATGCTTTTGAACGGACAAATGGCTAGGAAAAAGACAGGGTTAAGTAGTAGCATGTTCTTCTCTTCATTTCTCCATTACTTCTGGGAAACAGTCATGGAACTATCCATGGAACTACTAGACAGATCATTTAGCTCCACACTTACAGCTTCTAATACGTGTAAGTGTAGGGACAATTGGTTCTTGTGAATACTGGTAAAACTGAGTGACACTAACTTTATGTACCACAATATAATGGCTAAAGTCAGCTGTTCATGTCAGGTAATAGTATATTATACTGCTTTGATAAAAAAAAGTACTCTTTATCTTCACACAAAAGAAAATAAGACAGACTGATTTTTAGAATACAATGACATATACCTCTCCGCTGGAATAGATCTGAAATGTACTATGATGGTAGTTTCACAATAACATTGATCACTATGTGAACACATACACACATACACTTCACAGCAATATAAGCTGAAATAGTAGTACAGGATTTTAAGAGAGAGAGAGAGAGAGAGAGAGAGAGGATCCGGCAAATTCTAAGTATATATTCTACCAAATATAGCATCAGATCTCCTGACCACCATAAGTTTGAGTAATGGGTTACAGAAAACTAGAGTACTACACAAATACAAGTTAATATTACTGCAATGCTTTTCAGTAGACAGACATTTTGTTGCAGTGTCTCTTATTTATTTTATTTGTACCATGCTTTCTACCCAAAATGACATTCAAGGTGGCTTGAAAACACAAACAAATGAACACAATATAAAAACAAGTTATTTGTTTTAACAGGTTTGTGTAAATGCAGATTGCTTACCTGGTACCATAGTTCTTCGAGTGGTCATCTGTGCATCACACATATGGGCTCTGCACCTGTGTGGAGCCTGTCTCGGAAACTTCTATAGCTAAGGCAAATATTTTTGGCAGGAACCCCTCCTCCACTGTCTACTGACTCCGTGTTCCCGCCTTTCTCCTCAGTTCCAAGAGACCGACTTGCTGGCCCCATAACTAGGAGAGAAACCGCTCGGTATCGACAGTACATTTGCATCGACACCAAAGCGGGGACGGTGGGTGGGTTGTGTGAATGCACAGATGACCACTTGAAGAACTATGGTTACAGGTAAGCAACCTGCATTTCTTCTTCGTGGTCTCTGTGCATCACACATATGGGCGATTAACAAGCTAAATTCCTGGTGGAAGGTAGGTGTAGATCAATGTTTCCTCACAAGACAATGAAATTGCTTGCCCCAAATTGCAGTTTGTCCTGGTACAAACAATCAAGTGGTAGCATGAAATGAAGTTAAAGGACTTATACCAAATAGCTGCCTTACATAAGTCCGGGATCGACAATCCCCTGCTAAAGATACGGACTTCGATGCACTGCGCATCAACTTAACTGCAACTCTTGCGTCTTATGAAATTTGTCAGTTCTAGCCCTGTGTGGAAGCCCAGGTGTGGAAGCCCATCAATACTGAGGCAGCTAATTCACTCGATCTGCGTAGTGTTGATATAGCCATCAGAAAACAACTTTCTAAGAAAATTAATGTGATATCTGAAGGTGCCATTGGTTTAACTGGTTTCAATGTCAGAGATTGTGGCATGACAGAGAAACTCCATGCCAGAATGAAACTCCTAATTAGAGGAGCCAGATTCGTAATGCCCAGAGGAACCCCCTAACAACGGGGTTGGTGCAAAAACAGGTAAAGCAGTCAAATACCCGCATATCGACAACTATTTTAGCCCTATAGTGTATAGGGGGTGTAAAGTGTAAGGACATCGTTAAGGAGGCTGAATGGGGCTTGAGGCCCTAAAGATCCATGTATTTAGAAAAAATCCCATTGTGCAGTATATGACTTCTTCATTGCCAGGCTACAGGCTGGATGAAAAAATGGAATCGACCTCATGTTGAAAATAGTTACGGTATTGGGATAACCCATGCCATGGGTCTGAGCATATGCAGGGGCGTAAACTACGGGTGGGGGGGGAGGCGGATTTCCCAAAGGGGGCAATGCCCAACCAAGTAACATCAGTAAGCTCACAGCTTGACTGACAGATTCCTCAGTCAGTCTCCAGTTGTCTGTATTCTTATGTGTTTGGAGGCAGTCTAAATTACATCCAAGCACATCCTGCTTCCTCATCAGCTGCCCAGCAGATCTCCTTGCAAGACAAAAGCCACTCTCCTGTTATGTCAGGGTCAGGCTTCCCCAGATTCATTTTCTTCTACCCACTCAGGTGCTGTAAGACAAAAGATTGCCCATTTAGGAATTACAGTCTGGGTACATCTTGATGAGAGTTTTGCCCCTGGTCGGGGTGTATCTGGAGTGGCAGCAGGTCATCTATATGATGCAGCTGGCATCCCGAAGCCATCCAGGAGCAAATCCCTGAAGCTCCGGTTTTAAAAAGTCGGGTACTGCAGCGGAGCTGATGGTAACCCGATTGGTCGCCATTGGCTGATATCTTCAGAAGTAGAGTGAGCCACACCTGTCTCGGCCACCAAGGGGTGACTATGATGGAGACTGTGTGGACTACACAATATTAATATTATCATACCACAGTACTCATGGAATGAGAGGAAAAATGAGGGCTGCAAAGACATTCCCAGTTGAACAGGAAAGTGTTTGTATGAGGACTTGAGATGGGGAAGGAAGTGGGAAAACGCATGCCTCGTAGCAAATAGTCTGTGCAAGTACACCAATGTAGGTTTGTTAGATCCAGGGTGAGTCTGGATTCTGTGTTCACTATGAGGCCCAAAGAGCTCAATAAATTGAGTAGTCACCCTGCCTTCGATAGCATTTCCTTTGAGGATGCCACCAGAAGCCAGTTGTCTAAATATGGGTAGATTTCTACCCCTTGAAGGCAAATGAACGGAAGGACCAGTGCCATACATTTTGTAAATACTCTGGGGCAGGGCTTTATGTGTCATCAGAAATGTGTGGTTCTGATGTACGTATGGAGCCGTCTCAAATCCAGAACAGGTTTAAGAGATCTGTAGAAGAGTGGACCAAATATTAAATCAGAGAATGATATAGGTCTTCCAAAGGAGGCTCCACTCTGTACAGCTACCCCATCAACAGGCGATGCAGAAGACAGCAATGTTGAGTCCGACTGAGAGCTCTCTAAGTATTGAGGGGAATCAGGTTTAGTTCTATGATTAAACCCATCAAGCTGAACTTTTTGACACCCCACAGAGTGGGGCTGGGAAGGAGAAGAGCTAGGTGGACGCACTGAAGCATTCATGATGGTATCATGCGTCAATGGTTGAGCTCTGTGGACAGGTCACAATGACAGTGATCTCGGCAGAGCTAGAGGGAGTTGCGAGAAAACTTCCTCCAGTGGCAATCGCGATACCGATGGAGCTGCTCAGTATCGAGAAAGGCATATGTACCAATATAGAAGTTGGTATCGATGCCTGGTACAGGAGTTATGGGTCCATTGCAAGAGGTGTCCCTCTCATAACTGATGCCAATCTCTGTACTGGTATGGCATCCTCGGGGGAGGCAACCCAGTTGAAGTTCTGTCCCTCTTTTTTTTTTTTTTTTTTTTTACAGGGACCCGAGAATGATGCCCCTAGACATCACAGGCATAAAAACTCTCTCTGTTGAAATCATAGCACTCCAATTGTAGCAGCTCTAGGGAGCAGCCCTGTAATTGGCAGCTAGCCTGTAATGGCTGTGCTAATTAACTTGGTGGAGAGATGTCTACTTCAAGCTGCATGTTAGACAACTCTTCTTGGTACCAAGAGATTGGTACCAAAAGAGGCAGTTGAGTCTCACCCTTTGATGTCGATTTTGCCTGCTAGATCTCATCTTGACATCAAAGCTGCATGTTAGACATCTCATTTTGGTACCAAGAGTTCTGCACCGAGGAGCTCGATACCAAGGAGCTCGGCACCAAGGAGCTCGGCACCGAGGAGCTCGGCACCATGGAGTTCGGCACCAAGGAGCTCGGCACCATGGCGCTCGGTACCAAGGAGCTCGGCACCAAGGAGCTCGGTACCGAAGGAGGCAGTTGAGTCTCACCCTGTGATGTCGATTCTGTCTGCTATACATCTCATCTTGACGTCGAAGATGCATGCTAGAAGCTCCAGTATCGAAAGCTTAGAACTCGGTACCAAAGGAGCCAGTTAAGTCATTGCCGCCAAAGGAGCCACCCTTGGTATCGGGGGGGGGGGGGGGCCTAACAGCTGCAGAGGAGTTGAAACCTGGTCTCTCTCTAGCTGTAGAAACACAGGTAGAGAGTATCCAGATGTTGGAAGATCGGAATGACCTATGGTTAGGGTCCTAAGACACTGAGGGGCTCTCATCCATAGAATCGCTCCAAGCGATCAGCCCCAGAAGGCTCCTGCCTTCTTAGATATCCCTCTTACTGTAGATACAGCCTGGGGAGCGTCCAAATGTTGGAAGATCGGAATGACCCTTCATAATAGAGTCAGGGTCCGAGGACGCAGAGGGGGTCTCCTCCGTAGAATCGCTCCATGCGATCAGCCCCAGAAGGCTCCAGCCTTCTTAGATATCCCTCTTGCTGTAGATACAGCTAGGGAGCGTCCAAATGTTGGAAGATCGGATGAGGCATGAAGTGGCCATGTCTCCAGTAGATCGAGGAGCCTGTGCCATAAGTGTAACGATTGTCTGGAAGAAACCATGGCTTCTAGAGCTTTTATCCACAGACCTGGCGCCAACATGGTTATCTTTTCAGCGCCAGGTCAAACCTTTTCTCCCAGGCATTTCAACAGCTTAAGTTGAGGTTTTAACTGAATTTGTAGCCAGGCTTAACAGTTTAAAATGTTTTAAATGTCAGCTGTCTTACGTTTATGGTTCTAAATTTTGTAAACTACCCAGAGAGCTTCGGCTATGTGGTGGTATATAAATAATAATAATAATAATAATACAGTAGCGACAGGTTTCGATGACCTCAGCCTCTTCCAAAACAAATTAAACAGAGGAAAGTCTGTCTGCTGGGGAAGCTTGCTGACGCACTTAACACATTTTGAAAAGGGGCCTTAATGGCTGTGTGATCCCCCTCAACGCGATCCAAGATCGCTGGAGAATAAAATATCTAAGAATATAATAACAATAAATTATATTGTTTTAAATGTATGTGTGTACGTTGTATGTTTTTGCTGCTTTAATTTTTGTATATTGTTTTTAATTGTTTTAATCGCATGTAAACCGCCCAGAGAGCTTCGGCTATGGGGTGATATACTATTGTAATAAATAAATAAATAAAGACTAAAAATGAACTAAAAACAAAGTAAAATAACTAAAAACCTTAGCACTATAAAGCTTTCTCCTCAGAAGAAAGACAGAAGTTCCCAACAAGACATCCTTTCAGCAAGGCGGTCGAAAAAGAACTGAGGAGAAAGGCGGGAACACGGAGTCAGTAGACAGTGGGGGAGGGGTTCCCGCCAAAAACGTTTGCCTTAGCTATAGAAGTTTCCGAGACAGGCTCCACGCAGGCGCAGAGCCCATATGTGTGATGCACAGAGACCACGAAGAAAAACTGGGTATTCCTAAATTAAGCAAATCAACAGAAGAAAGACAGGCATGTTTATCTCAGAACCTGCTTTGATACATAGGCTCGCAATCATCCTCTGGATGCACAGGGACTGCCGGGGGTTGTCCCCGGGATTAAGAATCCCGGGAAAAAACTGATTTTTCCTGTGGTCCTGGGAACATCCTGAGACTGTGGGAGGTGTGGGCACCCGTCCCGCCTGGTGCCCACTTACTTGCAAGTAAGTGGGCACCAGCAATGGGCACGGAGCCACGCAGTGTGGCTCCGTGCCCATCAAGGGAGGGGGAAAGCAAGTCCGCCATCCCCAGAATGGCAGGGGGGTGGGCCCCCCACTTTCAGGTTTTTTTTTTAAAAAAACACCTTACCTTTTCGATGGAGTGCAAGTGCGCTCTTCCAGCCCTTTCTAAAAAAAAATGGCGGGTGCAACATCGCGACGTCCCAGGAGGAAGCTGTGACGTCTCACTTTCTGGTTTCGAAAGAGGACAATCCTGGAAGCAGGTACGTCCAGAAGCATCCCCCTTCCCTCCCTCTACACCCATAGGTGTAGAAAGGGCCGTAGTTAATCTCAGTATTCACTGGACCAATTCTTAGAATTTAGGACACTGCTATTGTTCTTTATGCTATTTTGTTGTTGGTGGTGGTGAGGTAAGTTGGCCTGCCAGACTTTGATGTTGAACTGATGTGTTTTTATGTTGGCCACCTTAAGCATGGGAAAGGTATAACAAAAAAGAAAAAGAAGCTTCAATGAATAAATTATTGTATTTCAGACCCTGGTCTGTAAAATGAGAATAATCATGATCTTCTCCAAAGGGGTGTGAAAACATCTCTATTTTGAGACAGATAAAGTGATATAACTGAATTTAACAAACTATCCCATTTAATGCTGCATTACAACTTGGCAGTGCAGAAAGAACAGCTTGATTTATACACACAGCATTATCTAGCACTCTCCCCAGGATCCCTGGTATATTGACTCTCATGAATCAATGTAAGTTTCTCTCTGAATTCTGCTCTTTTGAATTTAATAGAACATGTCAGCTATAAATCTGGTTTGCACCAAAGCATCAGAGTGCTCAGAGCTGATCAATATAAATAAAAAAGGTACCTGCTGACAAAGCTTATATTGTTGTTTAGCTGTTCATTGAATTCTCTCTCTCTCTCTTTTAATACATGAATATTTTCCACTTAAACTCAGGAAAGGGGTTCTCAGAAACTGCATTTCAACTTCAGAAAACATACAAGTCAGGCCCTGAACAAAACGTTGCAGCATATCTGCTTTGAATATACTTCCCCACCCCCTTACAGAACAGTGGGATAAAAGTCTTAAATAAACCGCCAGCCATGAATAGGAGGGCTCTTATTTAGGGCTCCAAGCCAGCCTGGAACAAAATCTATGTGGGGCTTTGGAGTTCAGTGGAAGTAAAAGACTTCAGGGGGTATATTCTTTCTCCTTTCCCATTGCCCTGAAACTTTCCACCACTGTGCTACATCTACAAGATTTTGCTTTGACGCCCAGTTGCCCGATTATGCGCATATACGGATAAGCGCATTTACTCCTAATACCTATTCACGAGAGGCAGTGAAGCGCATTACGGGCTGTATGAAACGTGCTTTAAAGTTGTTTACATGCAGAGAATCGCATGTTTACATGGCCATAAGGCGCTTTAACTCCCGTGGTAAATTAAAAGTCGTATTTAACGCACCTTCGAAAATGTGAATAATCAGAGTAAAACGCGCCTGGACCCGATTTGCACTCCGCTCTTGTGGAGGTAAATTTGGTAATGCGCCTTGAAAGAGCTTTAAATCGCTCTTGTAGAGGCACCCTAGGTCTAAGCGGTGCTTTATTGCCATATAGCACAAGAGGGGAAGGAACCTCCACATATAATGTGGGGAAAGGATCTTAATTTGATGACATATTCCCTAGTGATTACAGTCTAATACCTTCCCCAATATAAAGGCACAAGCAGGACAATTCCCTCTTTCCTTGTTCCAGAAACCCCTTCCCCCCGCCCCCACAGTAGACAGTCTACATATTTTGATGGCTATTATTTCAAACTGATCGACATGGGTCTATCCAAAATTGGTATTAGAGGAAATGATGAAATTCTACCTTCTTCATCCTGATATATTGTCTATATAAACTGTGACAATTTTGATTAATTTTATTAACTTGTGGATTCATCATGTTTTGCTCATTTTAAACCCTATTGTTCTTAAGAAGCTGTAAAGTTGTGAAAGTCAGCTAACTCGTTTCTCTTATCCTTGTGGAATATTTTAGTCCCGAATCTAAACTTCAGAAACTTCCTTTTGCAGTAACCAGTCAGCTGCTTGCAGCTATACCAGCTGAACTAAAATAACAGATCAGCAGCAATATTGCATGCGACTCAGAAGTCCATCATAATATAAAGTGACAAAGCGTTAAAAATAAGGTACTAAAAGTTATCAAAATTTATTGTTTTTCCACTCTCATGATTTCAGAATAGAGGCTCGATTTTGAAATGTTTGACATTTAGAGCAATGATTTCAAAATAAGAATCAGGGTGGATAAAAATCAATGATTTTTTTAAAAAATAAAAAGCTGGGTTTTTTTTATTTAAATCAGATTTTTAAATAAAATGCTTTTTGAGGAAAAATCTATCTAAAAATAGTTTTCTATTTAAGATACATTATAGTCCAAAGGTTATCATTATGAAATAAGGATTAGTTTTTAATTATGTAGCATGAGGCTGTATATTCATGCAATGTTTAAAAATTTTGGTAAATGAATTCCATTAATCCATTCACAATGTCATGCTCTTCCAGGGGTTTCTGTAAGATTATTGGGCAATTTTTTCTATCTAGAAGATATTATCACAGATGCTTGGTTTTACAGTTCTCAAAACTGTGAATTTGTGTCTGCAGAGATCACAATCTCATTGTTCCTTTGCAAATCTATGTACACAGAATCAACCTCTTACCTCTTAAGTGCTAAATTTCAAAAAATTCAATGAATAGATTGTTGGGAGTGGAATAGATCTACACAAGAAGCGAAGTGTGAGGAGGGAGGAGCAAGTAGTAAAAATGAAAATCAAACCTTCATCTTGTTGTAAATATTAAGATTATGCCAGCAAGAACGAGTCTTTGGTAACTCTGAGCTGTATAAAATATGTATTAAGCTTATAGCGAGGAAGAGTGCACTTTTGCCGGGGGGGGGGGGGGAAGTTATATGATTAAATCGAGTCTTTCTGAGTAGTGATTTAAATCGTGATTTAAATCAAATCCACCCTGATAAGAATACTGTGAAGTAACTGCAATTTACCTATCAAAATGGTAATCTGCAAATTACCTGGCACCCTTCCACCTTGCAACTCATTTCTGAATTAATTCTTACTATTGATCCCACTTTAGGATCCAGGAAAAAAATCTCATTGAAAGACAGTATAAAAATATATAAATAAATGAACTTTGAATGGCTGTTTTCCAAAATGACACCAGTCTAAAAGAGACACACACCATTTTTTTTTACTATCTTTGAAGAACATTAATGTTTTCTGATATACATTAGTGAAGCTGGTTACTCAAAAAACATAAGCCGTCTTGTTCAGATTTAGAATACACCGAAATCTACCGTTCTAAAGATGAATGCTACTTTTCTAAAGAAAAAAAAAGTAGGCCACTTTTAGAAACTAAATACAGGTATTTTTACAGCTCAAGCAAAAACACGATTAATTAGAAGTGTGTCCCAAAGAGCTCAATGGGTTTTAAATTTCTAGCAAGCATGCTTAATGTGATATATTTGAAGTTGAAATTCTGATCCTATAGCTTATAGTAAAAGATAAGTGGTAACAGAATCAAATGCAAGAGTTTTTGAATCAGTGCAATATAACAAATGGTGGCATTGCATGAACACAGCAAAACACCTACGATATTGCACAGAACCAACCACATTGATGTGGCTGCACCATGCACAACCTTGTATGAATCAGATGTAGGTCAAGAAGAGGGATGTGTCAGGTGTTGGGCAGAGGAGTAGAAATGTGACCACAATACCTGACAGAACGCCTCTCCTGACATGAACGTACCCGTACACTATGCTCAACATCAAAGATCCTCCTCCGAGTGCCTACTCTGAGGGAAGCTCGGAGGACGGCAACAAGGGAGAGGGCCTTCTCTGTGGTAGCCCCCCAATTATGGAATGATCTCCCCAATGAGGCCCGCCTGGCACCAACACTGTTAACTTTTCGGCGCCAGGTCAAAACTTTTCTTTTCTCCCAGGCATTTTAACAGCTTAAGTTGAGGTTTTAACTGACATTTTTGGCCAGGCTTAAAAGTTTAAAATGTTTTAAATATCAACTGTTTTATGTTTTATGGTTTTAAATTTTGTATATTGACTTTTTAATGTTCAATCTTTTAATTTCTGTAAACCGCCCAGAGAGCTTCAGCTATGGAGCGGCATATAAATGTTAATAATAATAATAATAATAATAATAATAATTGTCCTTTCAATGCTTGAAAACAGCAAGACGAACAAACCCTTGAATATTAACAGAAGCCAAGCAGAGATGAACAGGAGGTGCCAGACTGTAGCGACCAGAGCTCCATCATTAGAGATGGTGATGATTTGCCAGGAAGTCCAGCACAAAGAGAGAACAGATATCAGTAATCAGGTAATCACTGGTCTGTGAGAGTTCTCAGACAGTAGCATACAGCTTATTCCAACTATTTCCAGAACAAAATAGTGTCCTATATAAGAGTGCAGTCCCTGAATATTGCTTCAAGTACCTTCCCCCACTGCAATAAGGAATGGACCTCTTCAAGAGGCAGCTCTTGAACCTAAAGCCTAGAGGTTTTGGCATTTTGTAGTTTCTTGGTAGTCTCTTGCCATCCCCAACAAGAAAGGACAGGTGAATACGTGGTTTTAGACAACTCCTTGAAAGATTCAGGCTACCCACTCGGGCTGTTTAGATTGCTGGATCCTAGGTCAACCTCTGCTTATCCCTGGACTTGCCTTTCAGGCCCCTGTAAAGACACAAGCTCTGTTTCCATGTCCTTTGGGTCAGAGTTCTTATGCTTCTTCCTGTGATATCAGCAACAGCTCTCCCTCTACTACACAAAGGAGAGGCAGCAGTAGCTGCCATTGCTTGCCACTGATAGGCAATCAATAACATCTAAAAAGAGCAGCAGCTGCTGGAACTGCAGCTAGAGAAAGGGGGCAGATTATTAAGGGGAGACATGATAGCTATCTTCAAAGATCTGAAAGCTGGCCAAGTACCAGGGGTCAGGATTAGAAATTATCATTCATCAGAGCGGGTGAGCGAATGTGCAAGTGGCAAGGAACAGTATCAGCACTGGTTGCTGCCAACTCCTTTTAGGCAGAATATGAGCAGAGTATGAGCCTCCATATTGGACTCAGAATCATAGAATAGTAGAGTTAGGCTGACCATATGAAAAGGAGGACAAGGCTCATGTAACTTTAACAGTTGTAGAGAAAAGGGAATTTCAGCCAGTATCATTTGTATGCAATTAGTTCCTCGTGATATTCCCTCTTCATTACAACAGTTAAAGTTGCAGGCACTATACTAGAGTGACCATATACAAAAGAAGGCAAGGCCTCTGCAACTTTAACTGCTATGATGAAGAGGGAATTTCACCAGGAACTAATTGCATACAAATGACACTGGCTGAAATTCCCTTTTCTCTACAACTGTTAAAGTTACAGGAGCCCTGTCCTCCTTTTCATATTGTCAGCCTAAGTAGAGTTTGAAGGGGCCTATGAGGCCATCGAGTCCAACTCCTGCTCAATGCAGGAATCCACCTTAAAGCATACCTGACAGATGGCTGTCTAGCTGCATCTTGAAGGCCTCTAGTATAGGAGAGCCCATTACCTCCCTATGTAATTGGTTCCATTGTCATACTGCTCTAACAGGAAGTTTTTCCTGATGTCCAGCTGGAAACTGGCTTCCTGTAACTTGAGCCTATTATTCCGTGTCCTGCACTCTTGGATGATTGTGAAGAGATCCTGGCCCTCCTCTGTGTGACAATCTTTCAAGAATGTGAAAATTGCTATCATGTCTCCCCTCAGGCTGCCTCTACAAGAGAGGTTTAAAGCTCTTTCAAGGCGCTTTAAAAAATTTACCTCTACAAGGAGGGAGCGCAAATCGGGCGTAGAGGCGCGCTATCCCTCCGATTGTGCGCATTATCGAATGCGCGTTAAATAGCGAGTTTTATTTTGCGGCGGGATGTGCTGCTGCTGCTGGCTCCCCCGCTCGGCTCCTGGCTTCCCATAGGAAGTTTAGCCAGCTCCTCTGGCTCCGTCTTTTGCCTTCCTCGCCCGCCCATGTCCCTCGGCAGACAGCAGGGGGAGACCCCGGCCGGCCTCGGCCAGCTCCTGCTCGCTCCCGCCGCCCCCCGCGACGGACGGACGGACGGCCAGCCAGCCCAGCCCAGCCCCTCCTTCCCTCCCTCCGGCGGGGGAGGGCGAAGCAGCCAGGCACGCAGGCAGGCAATGGAGCGGAACGCTGAGGCACGCCCAGCCCTTTAAGGGCTGCCGGTTCCGGCACAGCCTCAGCTGCAGCCAGCGCGCGCGGAGCCGAAGAAGGGGTCGCCCTGCCGCCGCCCCCCCCTCTCCCCGCCCCCGCCGGGAAGGAGACGCTCCCCGTCCAGCAGTGACAACACCTCCCGGCTCCCCTGAGCGTCCCCCCACCCCGTTTCTTGCCTTTGCGGAGAGAAAGGCCGGCGGAGGACTCTCACTGCTCCCTCCGCTGCTCCCCGGCCGAGATCGGCTCCTGCCTCCGGGGGTCTGCACACCGCCCCCCCCCTGCAGTCACTCTTTGGAAGCCAGCAGCAGTTTTCCGGGCTGATCCGCCCCCGGCCCCCGATGTAGCCATCCTGCATCAGCTGCCCCACTCCCCGCTCCGTCCCTCCCTGGGGTTCGATCTCGCCTCCCCCCTCCCTGCCTGCCTCTCGTGCAGAGGTATTAGGCGTAAATGCGCTTCAGCGATGAAGCGCATAATCACTTAACCAGGTGCAAAAGCGAATCCTTGTGGAGGGGACCTCAGTCTCCTCTTCTCCAGGCTAAACATGCCCAGTTCTTTCAGTCTCTCCTCATAGGGCTTTGTTTCCAGACCCCTCATCATCCTCGTTGCCCTCCTCTGAACCCCCTCCAGCTTGTCTGCATCCTTCTTGAAGTGTGGTGCCCAGAACTGGACACAATACTCAAGACGAGTCCTAACCAGTGCCGAATAGAGGGAAGCCAGTACCGCGCGCGATTTGGAAGCTATACTTCTATTAATGCATCCCAAAATAGCATTTGCTTTTTTTGCAGCTCATATTTAGCTTGTGATCTACAACAATTCCAAGATCCTTCTCGCTTGTAGTATTGCTGAGCCAAGTATTCCCCATCTTGTAACGTGCTGTGGATGATGGAAGCTATACGCCAACACACCTGGAGGGCATCCAGTTGGGGAAGGCTGGTCTAAACAAGCAAGAGGATGTCAACTGGCATGCTCCAGTGCAAGACGTAGGAGAGTAAAAATTATTATTCCTGTGCTGTAGGCAGCTACTGCTGGTAGACAAATATTTATAATTGCGATCAGATAACGGAGCAATGTTTGCATATATTAATTAGTACTTACAAACATATGTTACTATTTTGTTCATATTTAAGCTTGTCAGCAGTAAACTGCAAGCACATTAGAAGAAGGGAGTTTAAAACACACACTCTTTATTTCTCAGGTCTGAGGAGAAAAGAGTGACAAGTAAATTTATCATCAAGTTTTAAGCACAGTTGTTGGCTATAGGCTTCCAATTAAACCAAGCAACCATTCTTACTGTTGACTTTAATACACAAGTCTTGTTTGTAGCCTTGTTATGGCAAATTTTCTCAAAATCTGAAGAATCTAATCTTTCTGGCACTGCCTGATTGAGAAGGATGCGCTCGTGGCAGATTTTTGTATAGCTTTTCCTCACCAGTTGCCAGGTCAGGGCTCATGTAACTTTAACAGTTGTAGAGCAAAGGGAATTTCAGCCAGTGTTATTTGTATACAATTAGTTCCTGGTGAAATTCCCTCTTCATCACAACTGTTAAAGTTGCAGGGGCTCTGCCTTCTTTTGTATATGGTCACTCTAGTATAGTGCCTGCAACTTTAACTGCTGTGATGAAGAGGGAATATCACCAGGAACTAATTGCATACAAACGACACTGGCTGAAATTCCCTTTTCTCTACAACTGTTAAAGTTACATGAGCCCTGACCTGGGTTTTATCTGGTCAGCCTAATTTAAGAAGGACTATTACCAACATCCATTTGTGTAGGCAAACCACAGTGCTGATGCTAAAAGTAAAATGCTAAGTTTTAAAAAGCAACACCTGCAATGTAGCTTAGCAATTATTTCTTTTTTCTGCAATTTATGTTTCACAGATACATAAATTTAACAGCAAACGCCATGCCAAGTCCATTCTATCACAACCATAATCACAAATTTGTATCTTCTGAAATGTAAAGACTAGGTTTTCCACCAGCTTTGAATAGGAGTAGAATTCTTTTTAAAAAGAAATGTGTCTTCCAAAGTCCTTCAAAGAACAGAATTCTGTACCTAATGGAAACTAACAACAGCAGATTTTTAAATTGTTCAAGTTTATTTCAACAAGCCAATTTATAATCCTGGAATAGAACATCAAGAACAATCTACAGAGCAAACAAACAATGACACACTAAGCCATGGTTGTTAAGCATTTTGAGTTAAACATTATGTCTTAGTGTGTCATGTGAACTATGACTTCGCATGTCGTGTGAACCATTTCTAACCATGATGGCTACATAACCACGATTTAAACAAGCTCAGTAACCATTTGTTGCAAAAGTGTTAGCTAGGCTGACCATCTGAAAAGGAGGACAGGGCTCATGTAACTTTAACAGTTGTAGAGAAAAGGGAATTTCAGCCCACATCATTTGTATGCAATTCGTACCTGGTGAGATTCCCTCTTCATTACAATAGTTAAAGCTGCACGGGCCCTGCCCTCTTTTGTATTTGGTCACTCTAGTATAGTGCATGCAACTTTAATTGCTTTGATGAAGAGGTGATTTCACGAGGTACTAATTGCATACAAATGATGCTGGCTGAAATTCCCTTTTCTCTGCAACTGTTAAAGTTACATGAGCCCTGTCCTCCTTTTCAGATGGTCAGCCTAGTGTTAGCTGCATAACCACGGCTTAGTGTGTTGTCCAAACAGGCCCAATAGTATCAGCTTTAAAAAGAAGGTGGAGAATTTTAAGTGCTACTGCTTTATGACATGTAATTTTAGGGTGACCAGATAAAATCCAGGTCAGGGCTCATGTAACTTTAACAGTTGTAGAGAAAAGGGAATTTCAGCCAGTGTCATTTGTATGCAATTAGTTCCTGGTGAAATTCCCTCTTCATCACAACAGTTAAAGTTGCAGGGGCCCTGCCTTCTTTTGTATATGGTCACTCTAGTATAGTGCCTGCACCTTTAACTGTTATGATGAAGAGGGAATTTCACCAGGAACTAATTACATACAAATTACTCTGGCTGAAATTCCCTTTTCTCTACAACTGTTAAAGTTACATGAGCCCTGACCTGGATTTTATCTGGTCACCCTATGTAATTTAAAATATCCATAATGTGAGGCAGAGATTTTTTATGAATAAACTTTAATTCATTTTTATTCCTTTTCCAGGGACATCAAAAGAGACCACAGCTGCACATGGGATAGAGCAATACTAGAACATTTCCTTGTTCTGGTGCTGGGAATCAGCAATGGCTTCTAAACTGGATCACTATTAGGCATCAGAGTCTCTATGCCAGCGCTCTTCTGCAACCGCACCAAGTGAGTTTTTTTATATCATTAGCAATGATATAAACTGATAGGACACTCAATTCTGAATGCCACTCCTTATGTTGTCAAAACAGCACCAACCACAGATAGGTATGAGGAGGATTGAGGTAACTCCAAATTTGCAGATATGCTCTCTCTCACACACAAATCTTTTGGGGGGGGAATTAATTAAGAGGAGGGGAGGACACATCCCAAACAGCCCAATGAGGACTAAATATGTTCAGTGGGCATGGAAAGCTGACTGTAGCTGGGGTGGGGTGGAGAGAGAGAGAGAAAAAACCAGGAAGGAGTAATGGAATGAAAAAGGGCATGGCTGTAATCCTGAGCAAAAGTGCTTCACATTGCAACATTTTGTTGCAGGTCCCACTTGTGTTTCCTAAGGGCCATCAGTGTGGGGATACCACCCTAGTGCAGGAACAACCTTGTTCTTAGCAGGTTAAGGGAGTGAATAAAACATCTAGAGAAAGATGGGTCCAGGGGAAGGGGGAATTAAAGCATTTTGAGGCCAAAGGCCATGAAATGCAAGAGGTAGCAGTAAGTCCATAACGTATCTATGCAGAACACAAACGTCACAGGCCTACTGCTACTCTTAGGAAAGCTTTTTTGCCACAAAACATTTGTTAGGCTTTGAATGTGCTACAAGACTGTATTGTTTTTGCTTCAACAAACTATTATGGCTACTCTTTAGAAATTAATACCTATTTCTTCCCTCTAGAAGAGATGACTAGACTCAAGAAGAATAACAATGTTCTCTCCAAAATGGTGTTAAGACATTTTTAAGAGGCAGTTTAGTAACCCCTCAGATTATAGCTGGGCTATTACTGTCTATTATAACTGCTTGCAAAACCATATAAATAAATATTAAATATAATATAATATTATAATCTATACATCCCACCCCTAAATTTAGGACAAAATCCAGTGAAAACACTATTGCAGTGCAATCTTATGTATGTTACTCAGTCGTATGCCCCACAAAGTTCAATGGACTTATTGGCAGCTGCTTTTAGCATGTACGTATGAGAGGAGAGTTTTAACGCTTTTTGCCTCACTGAAAAAAAAATCACTGAAGACTACAACAACCAATTGGGCATCACCTGTAATTTCGCCTTTAGTCAAAGGCTTGTCTCTAGAAGTAACAGACGAAGTTCTAGAGCCAATTAACAAATTAATTTTAAAAATGAGTAAGTAATTTATTTAAGAGTTCTTAAAGAAACATGAAATTCTGATCAAAAATAAAACTTATTCACATTATCAAGGACTGAAGGGTAGCCAATTTAACACAAGATTTTTAAAAACATTATTGCACATGTATTAGCCACTGTTTTTCCCAGATAAACTGGTAAAAGCATTATTAAGCTAGAATGTTCAGTAAAGAGTTTTTAAGACTAGACAACTAACCGTTTTCATCTTGGAAGAAAGAAGTAAGCAGTGGAA
Organism: Anniella stebbinsi; assembly: GCA_029215795.1. NCBI lineage: Eukaryota > Metazoa > Chordata > Lepidosauria > Squamata > Anniellidae > Anniella > Anniella stebbinsi. Next base: position 211,028,773 of record JARDYH010000004.1, read on the forward strand.
TTCCCAAAGCCTATGAGATTGAATTTTGTCATAAATTATCTGGAGTCAGCGATAAGCAGTGGGATGGGATAGCTACATTTCTGGATGACACCAAACTATTCAAGATAAGGGAATCGCACGTGGACTATGAAGTGCTCCAAAAGCATCTCTCCAAACTGGGTGAATGGGCAAAAAATGCTAAATGTGGTTCAATATTAAGTAAAGGTGAAGCAATGCATATTGTGCAAAAATAAAACCTCATCTATGCTGAAAAGATCTGAGCTGGCTAGAATAATAATATTTATTTCTCACCTGCCTCTCCCTCCGGATTGAGGCGGGGAATAGCAACAATACCAACAATATAAAATACATAAACTGATTAAAAGCATATAAAATTAATACATTATTAAAATCAACAAAGTCTTAAAATTTGACTGGGTAGGCCTGCCGGAAGAGTTCAGTCTTTATGGCTTTATTAAATTCCGGGAGACTGTTAAGTTGATGAATCTCTCCCGGCAGGTCGTTCCACAGTCTGGGAGCGGCAGAAGAGAAGGCCCTCTGGGTAACAGTTGTCAGCCTAGTATTGGCCAACTGTAGTAAATCCTTCCCAGAGGACCTGAGCGTGCGGGGCGGATTGTATGGGAGAAGGTGATACCGCAGGTAACCTGGACCCAAACCATGTAGGGTTTTAAAGGTAATAACCAACACTTTGTACTTAACCCAGAAACCAATTTGCAGCCAGTTGGGTGATTTTAAAGCTGGTGTGATATGGTCACCCCTAGGTGTACCGATGACCAGCCTGGCCGTCATGTTTTGAACTAGTTGAAGTTTCCGGGCTAGGCACAGAAGTAGCCCTATGTACAGCGCATTGCAGAAGTCGAGCCTCGAAGTTCCCAGTGCATGCACTACCGTTTTTAGGTCTTCCAACTCTAGGAAGGGGTACAGCTGGTGTATCACTGAAGCTGGTAGTAGGCACTCCTGGCTGTCACATCTATCTGAGCTGTCATTTGGAGCAACAGATCCAGGAGCACCCCCAAGCTGCGAACACAGCCTTTCACAGGGAGTGTAACCCCATCCAGAACTGGTTGACACACCTCCAAACCCAGGTTGGGGCTTAAGCCTATCCAGGAAAGAGATCTTGGAAGTCTGTTGGATAATGCTCTGTCAGTGTGCCATAGAAGTAAAAGAGGCAACTTCTAAATTGGGGATTGTTAAGAAGGACTGAAAATAACACTTACGGTACAACTGTTTTTTGAATACTATGCATAGTTCTGATTACCATGTCACAAAAACTACAGAAAAGAGCACATGAAAGTCATCAAGGATTTGCTTTCCTATAAGGAAAGGCTTAAAACAAAACTTGGGGCTTCAGTGTAGAAAAAAAAAAGACCAGGGAAACATGATAGAGGTTTATAAAATAATGAATGGTATGGAGAAAGCACATGAAGGAAAAATCTCTCTCCCCACCCCCTCTCTCTCATAACGTTAGAACTCAAGAATCAGCCAATGACATTGATTGGCAGTAGATTCAGGAAAGATTAAAGTACATCTTCAGAAATGGATGATACCATATAACAGCCTTCCCTACTGTGGTGCCATCCAGATGTTTTGGACTTCAACCCCCAGCATCCTTCATCATTGGCCATGCTGGCTGGGGCTGATGAGAGTTATAGCCCAAACCATCTGTTGGGCACCACACTGGGGAAGGCTGCCATATCAACTTCTCTGTCACAAGGGGAGATTGGATAAATTCATGGAGAACAAGCCTAACATCTATTAGCCATGATACCTAAGGCTAAAATCCTATATCCATTTACCTGGGAGCAAGCTCCATTGTACTTTAATGGGTTTACTTTTCAGCAGACTTGTAGAGGATTGTACTGTAAATTGAGTTTGGAGGCAGTGTATCCCTAAACTCCAGTTGCTGGAAGAAAGGGGTGGGGACAAACAGACCAGGTTGCCTTCAAATCCTGTTTGTTAACTTCTAGAAAGCATATGGTTGACTACCACTGGGCTACTGGACTAGATGGACCTTTGGTCTCAACCAGCAGGGCTATTTGGTTTGTTGTTGTTGTTGCTATGAAATTTTATTTTGAAACTAGAAAAAAGGGCAACAAGAAGATTAAGAACTTACATAATAATATAACAGAGAGCCAGGGTAGTGGTCAAAAAGCTGGACTGGGTGTCATGAAATCCGGGTTCTAGTCCCCAATCGGCCATGGAAGCTTACTGGGTGACTTTAGGCCAGTCACAGACTCTCAGCCCAACCTACCTCACAGTGTGGTTGTTGTGAGGACAAAATGGAGATGAGGAGGATTATGTACACTGCCTTGGGTTCCTTGGAGGAAAAGAGGCAGGATATAAATGTAAATAAACAAATAAATAAATAATAACAAGATCGCTAAAGAAACAAGTCTTAGGCTATCACATATATGCTTGTGGAACAGCTAGAGTAAAACAGCCCAAGTAGAAGCTCACTATCTAATGAAATGCAAAACTGAGAAGATATATAACAAATAATTTTGTCCTTGTGACAGGGCTGAGCATAAATCCAAATTTTATTACTATTTAAATTAAACCAGTCATCACCTGTATATAATAAATACCCACAACTGTATGTATATATATACACACACACAGCACATGCATATATATTTACATCAATTTGTGTCATTTGGCAAAGGTACCCCAGTAAATTTCCTCATTGTTTTGAAAATTCTAGAAAGCATAAGCAGGTCTATTCATTATAAGCGAAACAAGTTTTCTAGATTTTTTATTTTAACCTCTCCATTATAATTATTGACTACTCTATAATGTATCAATTAATGCAATTCCCAGCTTACACTCTGTCCTTTGGGGTTCATAAACATCCATATCCTTCTATCAACATTATTAACTATATCAAGGTCATAGGAAGTTGTAATGGTTCCATAACCTGACAGGCAAACAGATAGTAAGTAAGCAGACAGACAGGGGAGTACCTATGCTGCAAAACATGTCCATGTACCATGCTAGTTTTAATACTGGGAGTTCCTCATTATATGCATATCATCATGTAATCACATCTCCTTATTTAAAAAAAGGAAAGTAAACTATCCTTCTGAAAAGTTCAAATTAAAAACCCAGAACTGCAACTGTGTAAACTAATTAAAGCAAAAATAGATCATATACTCTACAAACAATTCTCCCTGTCCCATTCTTAAAATAGTGTAGATCTTGCACTTTGAAGAGCCTTTGGAATACCTCTTTTAAAAAATCCTCCGCATGTGAGAGTTCATGCAGAAGTTTATCTGCTTCAAATAATTTTCTTGCTCCTTTTGTCTACCTGCTTTTTATTTATGTGGATACCATGGTCAGACAGCTGTCTGAGAGACAGACTCAGTGGCATCGGTCCTATTATGTCACTCCAACACCAACCCAGAAAGTTCTGAATACCCTTTTAAGAAGAAAATAGATCTAAAATTTATTGAGGTTGCAGTTCAGAATCTTCCTATAAAAATAAATGGAAAATGCTGAACTCTGAAACCAAGCTCCCATTAGGTCGTTGGGTCCATTTCTTACGAAACTTCCTCACTCAACAATCAACTTCCCAGCTCAGGTGAGGAGACTTATAAGATCAGCACAGGTATGCGAGCAGCTGGAATACATACACTGTCATACTGCACCTTAAAGATTAGAGGTGCTTCGAGACAGAGGGCTCCTAGAGTTACCAATCAGAAGGTATCCTGCAGCTATTACGTATTTTCTTAACAGATTTTCCACAGTAAGAAAAAAGATGTAAGAAGAGGTGGGAAAGCACAGCCTGGTAACAACAGTAGGAGATGACTCCGCTGTTTGGACCCCTATAAAATTCTGTGATTTGGAAAATTCCGATTCCATAATAAAACCCTCGCCTGAAACCATCCTAACAGATTAAACTGTACTTCTATACTTATTTACTGAGAGAAATACCTACTGAGCTCAGTTGGACTTACTTCTGAGTAGGTACATGAAGGATTGCACTGTAATCAAGGCACAAGTTTGTACTGTCTATAGAGTTCTTAGCTGTTGGATGCTGACACTACTGGGATTTTAGTAATTTTATGTTGGTCTTATCGCTCTTGTGGCATTTTAACGATTTGTTAGCTGATTTGGAACTCTTTTTGAGTAAGGAGAGGGGTAGCAGTTCCCTGAAACACACAAATAAATAAATAAAATATCTCTTATCCCCGCTCCTCCCTCTCTCTCTCTCGGGCTCCTCTTTCTTTTTTCCCTCCCTCCCTCCCTCTCACTGGCCCCCTCCACAAGGATGCGCTTTTGCGCCCGGTTCCGGGATTATGCGCATTTTCGCGGAGGCGCATTTACGCCTAATCCCTCTGCATGGGAGGCGGCGAGAGGCGGCGAAGCGCATTAATTCATGTCCAAAAAGCGCTTTAGAAGATGTTAACGCGCATAATCGCTTGTTCACACCGCGATAATGCGCTTTAACGGCCGGAGAAAAATAAAAGTCGCTATTTAACGCGCATTCGAAAATGCGCATTATCGGGGAAATAACGCGCCTGTACGCCCGTTTTGCGCTCCGCTGGTGTGGAGGTAAAATTTATAATGAGCCTCTAAGGCTCATTAAATGTCTCGTGTGGAGGAGGCCACTCTCTCTTCCCTCACAGACACATAAAGAAGTCAATGGGGCAAAAATGCTTGAATCAGGGTAACGCAAAGTGCATCCCTCAAAAGGCATCTTCCTCGCTCTCCCTACAGGTGCCTCGCGCTGCTTCACCCAGAAGCTACAGGACGAAGGGCGGCAGCGGCAGCGGCAGCAGCAGGACCTCTACGCCCTCAATGCCCTTTGCCCCTCTCCTCCTTTCCCAAGCAACCTGCGCGCGTACTGTCTCCGTTACCTGCTCGTGCGCCTCTGCCATGCCGCTCGCCGGGTTTCCTCCAACACTGCCGGGCTAAACGCGCGCGCACGCTCAGTGGAGCCCCTCAACGCAGAGGCTGAGGAGAAAAGCGGGGGAGGGGGAAGGGAGAGAGCACCTCACGCTGCCCGCTACTCCATCCCTCGGCGGGACTCTGCGCTTGGATAACCCGGCGGTTTGCCGCTGCCGCCTTGAGTTATTCTACCACGGAAAAAGTGGCGGAGGAAGGAAGGAGGAAGCGAAGGCGGCGGGCGGCTGGGCAAGCTGCGTGCGCCTAGGAGCAGCCGTTCGTTCCCGCCCGGGCAGGGACGCAGGAGGCGGCGGCGGCTGACGAGATGCCTGGCCGAGCCTATTTAACCTCGCCAGCACGCTGGTCATCATAATAAATGAGACCCAAAAGCGCGCGCTACTGCAGGAGCTCTTTCCCCGCCTACAACCTCCCCCCACCAGGGCTCATCAGGCGGGAAAACGAATGGGGGCAGGAGCGGGATGGGGGTGGGGGCGCATGGAGGGAAAGAAAGGCAGCGGCAGCGCATTGGCCATGTTCACACGGAGCTGCCTGCGGAAAGCTCACAAGCAGGATGTGAGTGCATGACTACATGTTACCTCCGGTATTCAGAAGCAGTATGTTGATGTATACCAGTTGCTGGGGAACATGGGCAGGAGGATGCTGTTGCACTCATATCCTGCTTCTGGCTTGCCCACTGGTTGGCCACTGTGAGAACTGAATGCTGGACTAGATGGACCCTTGGTTTGATCCAGCATGACTTTCCTTATGTTCTTAACAACACCCTCCCACCCATGTTCCCCAACAACAGGTGTGCATAGGCTTCAATGGGCTACCAGTACTGATGCCTTTATGCCACCACCAGAAATCAGAAGCAATATGCCTATTAAACCCGTTGCAGGGCAACATGGGCCAGAGGGTGCTGTTTCACTTGTGTCTTGCATGTGGGTTTCCAGTCGGCAGCTTGTGTGTCTCCCATCAACAGTTGGCTGGCCATGGTGTGAACAGAATGCTGGACTAGATGGCCAGTATGGCCCTTGATATGTTCTTACGTTCACACGTGTCTTAATTTTTTTTTTTAATCTGTAATGCAAATGGCAAACCTAACAGGCACAAATGCACATTCTATCCACTATGGAAGAGTTGTAGCTCAGTGGTAGAGTATATGGTTTGTATGCAAAAGGTTCCTATTTCAATCCCTAACATCTCTAGAATGGGCTAGAAAGAAGTCCTGTCTGAAATCCTAGAGAGCTGTTGCTGTCTGTGTAGACTACTCTTCCCCAAGCTGATGCCTGGCAGATGTTTTACACCACAACTCCAATCAGCCCCAGTCAGCATCTATACACCAGAGAGAAGTATCAACTGCTTAGGGGAACCCAAAAGTTTGCAGAAGTACAAAAAATCTTGAGGAGAAAATACTCTAATGAGAGGGCAGCAAAACTCGCTAAAAAGAGCTCAGTGGGGGTGGGGAACCTGAAACCAGGGGAGGAGGCACCCAATAAAGTATTGACCTGCTTTATATGGCACTGCAGCTTGCAGCATTTAACCCTTAACCCCTGCAGCCTGAATTCGCATGACATGATGATGAGCCATGGAAAGCTGGGTTCCTGTAGGCGGTATGCAAAATGGTGCCCATGGGCGCTCAGTGTGATGCAACAGCCCTCACAGTTAAATTAAACTATGGTGGGCTGTTGTGTCGTGTGAAGCAGTCTATTGTGCAAGACGGCATGGCTGCCTGGAATCCTAAACAGGAACATTCCACACTGAATATATGACTGGTATTAATATAGTCCGTGCTCTGCAGCATTCACACAGGCACACAAAGTAAACTTGTACAAATACAGAATCAATCCACTTCCTCTCATTTTTCTAAAGCCACATTGGTAGGAACTGTGTGACATAGCTGCCATAATACTTTAATTTATTTCCTCCTTGACTTTTAAGCGGTAGTTTCCTGTGGACCTGAAGAGCTCAAATCACAAGTTCTCTTTAGAGTTTATGGTAAGAAAGCATGAAAATGAACTCGGTCCATACATATGAAAAAGTTAAATAATTTATCCTAACTCCAGCTCCAAGTTAATCATGAGGTTCCACTTGCATGCAAAGCCTTACTTCAGCTTTCCCCAACCTGGTGCTCTGGGAATGATGGGAGTTGGACTGCAACTCCCATCATTCCAAACCAGCATAGTACATTCCACTGACTCCAGCAGAATTTACTTCTACTCAATAAATAATGTTTAGCACTGCAGTATCTTACATTCCACCAGAAATGTGGATGCTTCTCTTGTCAGGTGATGAATGGATTAGAGTAGGTACAGGGCCTCCAGTCTGGATCTTAACACACACATACACACAACCTCCTAGGGTTCTGATCTGGATTATGCCCCCTTGTGCCTAGTCTAGGTGGATTGTACCCCCTTGCACCTACTCTACTGTAAAAATGTGGAGAGGTGGAGGAGAAATGCAGCAGCTAGATACAGATTTAAAGTACTATCTGTTTTGGCCCTTAGCTTTCTCCCAGGGAAGTGTGTATAGGGTTCCACCTAAGTATGTCATATTGTTAGTTCCATTGTAATAAGTTTAACAACATGCACATTTCTGCATGTTGCTGCATGAAAAAGATCACAGGATGTGCTTCTTAGCAATACAGAAATGGATACATTATAAATTCACAAATATGGCATTCATCAGGAGTGAAGGCATGCAGAATTATTTGTCATTATGTTCCTCCACTTGTAATCCTTATTTAAATTATTGACTAAGCAGCTTATAATTTTAAAATAATGTTTGTGGTGGGCCATAGCGTTAACTGGCATCCCGATCATATTAATCCACATTAGCTGTGGCAGAGCAAATTTGGGCTTGTGCCACAATTGCTATACTGGGACTCCCTATAGACTTTTGTCCAGGTAAATAAAGGGAATAGGAAAATGGCCAGGATACCATTTCCATTCTTCTGTCTGAGAAAAATGGACATTCATTTCAAATCACTGTAGAATTTAATTAGACTGAAATGCACACAGGATAGTCCATTCAATAGAGTTACACTCCGGCATTTTCAAAATAAATAAATGTAGCAGCTGTTAACCCCGAGGAATACCATTTTAATTTCTCCACATATTTGCGTCTTCGTTTGTGTGTTGTTTATTCTCCAAGTAGAATAGTTTAATTCCTTTTTATTTTATATTACTGAACATACTATTAAACATAAAATTTCTGATTGCTTAAATACAAAAATATCTAACAGTGTGACCCTGTATACATATATTTAGAAATAAATTGCATTAAGTTGAATGGGATTTGCTCCCAGCCAAGTGGGTATGAATAGGACTTCCTTGATTTCATTCTTATTAACTACATCAAATACACTCACACATAGCCATTGCACAGCATAAATGACCAGATGTTAAGAAAATGTTCAGTGAAATGTACTATGATTCTCTTGGTAGAACTGGTATTTCAGCAATGCAATGATCTGAACCGACAGAGAAAGATTGCAAGTGTGAAATTTAAAAGTTATGTATTAATAATATTCAATACCCATCCACTTTCTCATGTAGACACTGATTAAGAAGCTTTCCGTCATCATAAAGTTATGAATGATAATAAATAAATAAAATTACAGATCACATAGAATTGAGGGAGAGGCAATTTCCCTCCCCCGCCCCTAGTCAAAGGAATTTCAAAAATAACCAAACTGAAGAAAATATAGGCTTCTTGTTACCTGCCAATCTGCAGAGTCTCCCTAGCCATTGACTGAGCTGCTCCAACACAGACATATAAACATTGGATCTGCCAGAGTTTTAGCTTCAGTTAATTCAAATGAACAGGTGGAAATTGTAATGCTCACCTGATGCAAACCTGGAGAGTTCAATGATGAGGGTGGGCCAGAATGTGAGTTGGAGTTCCAGTGGTTCTTTTTTAATCCAGTGAGAGGGAGCTGGCTCCCAGCTAGGATGTAACAAAAACGAAAACTTCAGGATGCTATGAACACCTGTGGATTTACGTTTATCCCACTGCACTATTGGTAGCAAAGCATCCTGCAGTGTTCCTGTAGAATGATATTGTGTTTTTGAGGTATATATTCAGATCTTTAAAAAGGACAGAGTGGCTACAGTTTGGTAATTCAACCTACTTCTCTTTGGTGACTTCGAAAATCAGAAATGTTGAGGAAGTGGGGGGGGACTTAGTTTCCAGATAAATACAATAGTTACTGTGAGATGGGGGGACATGAACAAAAAAAGCACATGAAGGGGGCTGCCAATACCACTGCATGAGCAGCTGAGGGCCAAACCCATCTCAAAGGTTGAAAACACAAGTAGGGAGCAACCTAGAAATAATAAAAGATGTATGTCATTGCGCTGAGAGAAAAACACAATTCAAAGCCACTCCAGTAGTCCTGAAACTTCTCCATAAGTTTCTTGGTAGGATTCAACTAGTGGTGCCTAGGGATGTCTGAGGAATACGCAACAGGCCTGCAAATTCCATAGTGGACTAGCTTTTTGTGAGTTGCACAATTCTGCAGACTTGTGAACTAGTATTTCACATGAGGGGGGAATTTGCACTAACTGGTATTACTGCATTAGCACAAATTCACAGTTGTGCAAGTGTCGAAGGGCGCATAAGTGCTAATGTGGAACAAAATTCTGGTAAATCAGATTCTGTCAATGACTGGATGAAGGAATCAAAGATGCCTGCCTGACAGTCTCCGAAACATAGATGTAATGGATTTTACAAAATCCATGCATCCCGTGTAGTGTGCTCATATGCCAATGTTCTTGGAATGGTGTCCCTAATGATACATTTAGTACCACATACATTTGTAAGCAAAGATTTTACTTGCTGTAGCTTAAAGACAGTACAAATGGATCTTAGTTAAATTGATGCTCATCACCAAACATCCCAAAGATTAGTTTCCTCCTGGAAAGATTTAGTTTTCTAGTTGTCTAGTGGGAAGTCTGATAGGGGGAAAAATCCAAGGAACAAGTACAGCTATCCTTAACTGTAGTTGAAAAGCAGTGTGTTCACTTGGGTACATTTGTTGAATATACATCAGATTCTAATTCAAGATTATACAGTTTCATAGCAGACAAATCTGTATTGTATGAAGGTCCATTACTCTTTTTGCATATGTTTTTTCTTTGCAAAATGCAACCAATTGGCACTATGATTTGAAGGGAAGACTGGTGTGTGTGGCTTCTTAATTTGTTTTCCTCCTGACTAAAACCCAAAATGAAATCACAGCCCCACCAAAATTGGAGCCACCAGTCTCCACTGGGTTTGACTCTGTGGACATGTTTCAAAAGTTGTGGTATTTCCGAACTGTCATTTTATGAGAAACTGCTGGGGCTTTAGGGGGGCAGCAGCCCTCAAAATACCCTTTGTACATGAGTGAAACAAACAACATATGTTGAGGAAATAGTAGATATAATTCCACACTGTCCAATCTGAGTGACTTTATTTAGGGTGTACCCTCTTTCTGATCCCTCCAAAAAAGGGACTGGTAATTACCTCATAAAGTGCATGGCTGAAGCTGGTATCATTTGGTACAGATCATTTCCCTGTATTTCACAATATCCAATCTGACTGCTTTACATGGGGCCAATCCCAAATCAGACCATTTAATATGATCAGAGTTATAACAATTCCCAGTATACTGAACTCTGTACATTGGTTCTTAAATTATGAACTATTTTACCAAAAAAGTCAAAGTAAGGTATTTTATTTTATTTTGCTACAAGGATACTGTTGTATCTATTTATTTTAGTTTTCAGTTACGAAAACATTTGAAACAATTACCCTGCGCCCCTCAGAAAAGCTTAACATAAAGTTCCTATTACCCCTCCAGTCCCAAAGCCCTAACAAAGAAAATGTGGGTTGTGCATTCTCATTTCTTTCCAGAATCTTCATCAAACTTTCATGCTTTCACTGGGAACAGCATCAGAGCATCTTAAATGTTATCATTCCTTAGTACTCTAATGAAATCAGAAGGTCATCTAACGTCTACTAGAGAAATTGCATACTGCTGGTTATAGCAGCTAATGTTGGCTCATCTGTCTCATTCAGGGATTTGTATTGATGGAGTAACTGTCCTGTCCAGTTTTGATATATGCCAGCATTATGAACAACAACTTGTCAAACTTAGGACTTTGACTGCTTTTATTATGTGCACATTGCACAATAGCCAAACCATATGTCAGAACAAAGTGTTTTCTATACATCCTTTTGAAAATTCTGTTGTGACAGTGGACACAAATACTCAAATACTTAACAACTGCTCTTATTAAATGAATCCGTGGAAACCAAAATAGGGTTAGGGTTAGGGTTAGGGTTAGGGTTAGGACGTGTATTGATGGTTTGTTTTGGAGAAATAATGGGAAGCATTTAGAAGGATTTGGTTTGGGAGACCATATAAAGGGAAGGGTTGAAGACATTTATCTTTTTTGCATGTAATGGAAAAACTGTGTAAAGTTGTGGTTATTTCTTCCCAGAATTTATTCTATTTTCAACATCCTATTTCCTGGCAACTAAAGTCAGACCATCAAGTCAGAAGTCCTGAGAAAATAAATAGGTCCCAAGTGATTTTGAAGTCCACAAATATTGGCTGGACCTATCAAAAACTTGAGCAGAGAGATTTCAGGAGAGAAGAAATCAATCATTTCAGGAGAGAAGAAATCAGCTCACTTTTTGCCCAAATGTCCTATAAAGTTTGATGCTGTGTTATTTTTAGTTAGATAGCAATATTGTGTCAAAGGAGAGGTGGATGGTGCTTCCAGTTCAAGCTTGCATTGCACCATAGCTGTACCTCATTCACTGGGGCCAGATCTATACTAAGCAGGATATAGTGATAAGAAAGCGGTATATAAAAGGCAGGAGCTACACCAAGCAGGATATAGTGGATATGGTATGTGTCAACAATGATATGCTGTCAGTGCACTTCAATACCGCTATAAAGCAGTAGTGTGGCTCCTGTATTTTATATACCGTTTCATACCGATTTCATACCTCTGTATTCTGCTTAGTGTAGATCTGGCTTGTGTCCAGCCATTTGTTGTCTTCCACTCGTAATCCTCCTGTGTTTTCCCATCATTTTTTTCTTACTGCAGGAAATCCATTAAGGAAAAAAGACAAAATAGCTGCAATAGGGTCCTTCCGTCTGGAAGCAGCTGGAGTATTAGTTAACATGGGGCAAAGTTACAAGGCAGAAGAAAGGGAGTTTAAAAATATTTGCTTGGAAGTGTGACTTGCTTTATGGTGATTTTCAGATTTTGGAATGTTCCTCATTGCTATCTGCGATCACCTGCACAATGTCCCTAAATTTCAGCCTCTTACCAGTGACCATTTTCTTTCTGGAAACAAAAATGCACATGTGGCATCAACTATGCTCAGAACCTATTGATTTTGCCATTGAAATGGCTTTATGTTTCCCTAACAATGCAACTTTTTGAGGAATAAAATGTACCCACGTTTTTTTCTGAAGAAAACTGGTCTAGTGAATTAGGCTTAAGTGGCCATAGGCTGGCACAAAACGTGGGATTTCAGTGGAAAACATTTACCAGAGACAAATGTGTTATGGGTTAGGGGGGAAAAGTCCCACAAGACCAAAAACACTAGTTTTTAGTAATAGCAATGTTTTACTTAAAATTTACCTTGACAGTTTATGATAATTTTCTAATATCTTGATCTTAAAACACACTTCTTCTGACACCGCAGACACATAGTTGTTCTTAGGACATTTTTTACCACTCTGAGATACATTGGAAAATGGCTTGCAGTAGTAAAATGCCCCACAAGCACATTTCTGTACATTTCCCCCCAGGTTCTGCCTAGAGGTTAAATAAAACGATAACAAAATCTGTTTCTATAATTTGTAGAATTTACCAAAACCGAAAACAGCTATGCATAATATATATATTTATGGCAACTCATGAATACTTTTGCATGTACACATAGAACGAGATTGCTAGAATAGTGTATTTGCTTTGAGAAAGAATATGGAACTCAGAACATGAAAGCTCAGTCAAAGGAAGAATTCTCCATTTCTATAGCACCTCTCACCCGTAAAGACATCCAAAGTGCTTAGCAAATTTAGCAATTTAACGCAGAAATATTGTTTTACCAGCAACTGAAAGTTATCCTCACTGGGATGCAATTTGGCAGCTGGGAAATTACTCTATCCAATGGCAACAAAGGAGGAACTCTCTGTAAGTTTAATAAAGTTACCAACGGTGGCATTTCATTGGAACTTTGGGTTATCACTCGTCTTACTGTAAAAAGCATTGCAATATTTCTAAATAACCAGCTGTGTGTGGTCCTGGCTGTTAAATCTACATTCATAGCTCCTGCCTCTATAATATTGTTTGGTATTACTTCTTTCTTTTCATGTTATGCATTGGATAGAGATGGGGGCAAGCTATCTGTCTGCAGTTCTGGCACTGCACTCAATATCTGTGATAATAATACATATACTTACTTGCATATGAGTAGATGTGCATAGGATTGCACAGTAAAGCCATTGTCATCCTATTGCTTCTTTGTAAATTATACATCTACAGAAAACCTGTATGTTTTGGCACCATGTTTGTGCACTGGTGAGTCAAAGGAAAATTGACCCCTCCTACAAATAAAAGGTAATTGTGAAATGGCAGCTGAAGCTGTTTTGAAAATGACTATAGCACACACCCTAGAAGTAATAGTATTAAAAACAATTATGCAGATACAGCTGACAATGCTAACTTTGTGGTTCTAGATGCAAGATTGTATCCTGTTGAGATCCTGTTGAGAATGGTGAAATTCAAAGGAGTTGCAAGAAGAAGGCATCAGCCTACGATGGCCAAGGTATGATGTTGACGTTTCCTTACGTCCACTGATGCAACCCAGAAGGGTACAAAATACAAGTAAAGGCAGCCTGTTTATGAAAGAATAGAAACAACAAGTTGACATATTTAATTTAATGTATTTATTTATTTATTATCTTTCTAATCTGCCCAATAACTAGTGTTCTCTGGGTGGATATAATTGGGTTTAATAGTCTAAAACAAGATCCTGATTTTCAGTATTCCAGCAACCCTTGGTTTTGTTTGATAATAAGGAAATTATGCCCTCAGTGTTTATTTCAGATGTTTGTTTGCCAAGATGCTCTCTCTTTCTCTTGCAATCAGGCATTAATGCAAGTGGTAAGAGACCCTTTCAGGCCTTGATTCGTGGGGGAGGGGGAGCCAGGCATAAGTTTTCCAGACAAACAACAGGGTGCTAACCTTAACCAAAATCCTCAAAACAAAGCAAAAAAAAGAAAGTTAAGGGGAAAATATGTAATGAATTTTAATACTTAATAAAATAATATATTTATTACCAAAGAAAACTATTTGAAATACATATGTATAATAACAAAGTAAAAACAAGGCTCTTATGATCCTGGCCAAACGTGTTTCGACAAAAGTGTCTTCTTCAGTGGCCCAATCACTAAATGGTTTGAGTACCAGGCAAAGGTTTTTTCCAACGGGGCTGATTTAGATATTTCCCAAATGATGGGATTGTGTCACTCCCCACATTGGTGTGTATAGTACACCAAATGAAATTCACTGGCTTTGCAAGCAGCAGTACTATAAACACCAATGTGGGGAGTGACACAATCCCATCATTTGGGAAATATCTAAATCAGCCCCGTTGGAAAAAACCTTTGCCTGGTACTCAAACCATTTAGTGATTGGGCCACTGAAGAAGACACTTTTGTCGAAACGCGTTTGGCCAGGATCATAAGAGCCTTGTTTTTACTTTATTATACATATGTATTTCAAATAGTTTTCTTTGGTGATAAATATATTATTTTATTAAGTATTAAAATTCATTACATATTTTCCCCTTAACTTTATTGTTTTTGTTTTGTTATAAGTTTTCCAGGCCTCCAGAAAGTGTGCAGATTGGCCATGTCATTAGCATGGTTGGAAGGATATCCTCCCAACCACTCTAACTGCATGGCTGATCTACACACTTTCCGGAGGCCTGGAAAACTCATGCCCAGCTTCCCACCCTGCTCCCCCTGCCATTTCTGGACATTTTTAAAATTAAAAATGCTCCCTGGACACCCCCCCCCCCCAGGGCATGAAAACCTGGACACCAGAGTGTTGATCACCCTATCATTACCTATTGCTATTTTATCTGGTCACCCTAACTTAGAAGGTAATTAAGAAGTGCTGTATTATTTGCCGTCACAGTTATACTAAGCCGAGCTGTACAAGCAAGAAAACAAAATACAATGAAATCAGTGAAAAATATGTAATATCTGGGACTTACTTTCAAATACATGGGTGAAAGCCAGAAAAAGTTAAATGCGCCAAATGTGTTTTTTGATCGTGATTCATGGAGACTCCAGTACAGGTAAGTCTACCTTTATTAACTGGATTCTATCTAGCTCACTAGAAGGGCTTTTAACCCAGGCCTGTTTTATTAACTGGGTTCTATACAGCTCACTGGAAGGGCTCTTAACCCAGGTCAGTTTTATACAGCTCATTTGGAGGGCCCTTAACCCAGGCCTGTTCTACTAACTGGGTTCTATACAGCTCATTGGGAGGGCCCTTAACCCAGGCCTGCAGCAGGCTTTCTCTTAAGTCAATCTTGACCAGCCTAATGCACTCCAGATGTGTTGGACTGCAACTCCCATCATTCCCAGTCCTCATGGCCAATCTAACACATCTGGAGGCATGGACATGTCTATCCTAGGATGACTGAGGGAACAGACAGAGGGATACATTTTTAGGTTGGGTTGCACTTAAAGGGTTCATGCACAGTTAATTCTCTGAGGCTAAATACAAAACACTGGAGTTCCCCCTAAAATCAATCATAATAAAGTGTTTAAATGGGCACTTATTTCAGGGAGACTTGCATGTCATTAATTTTCCCTGGGGTTCATCCAGCATGTTAAGAAATGAACAGCCAGTTAAAGCAAGCAGCCGACTAATAGAAGCTGTCACTTTGAGAATTATATTGCATTGTTGGAGCACGAGGATTGATCCAAGATATGATTTGCATGGCCAGGTTGCACAGTGAATACCAACTACTTTCCAGGCACAACTCTGGGACAGCTTAAATGCTGCTATTGTTGTGTAATATGTCAATGGACCAAAAATTAGCTAATGAATTCATCCCTAGTGCGAAAATTTTAGCAGAAAAGAGGCACTGCCAGGATTTTTCCAAACAGAAAAACAAGTTCCTTTTGTATCAGGGGAAAGCAATACGCAGAGGGGATTTTACTATACATACTGTGTAGTTGTTCCTTCCAGCCTCATCTAAAATTCTCCTTCAATTTGCTGGCTTCCTTTGTGATAAACTAGTCGCTACATGTGGACCTATGCAATGTTGCCTCAACTTTAAAAACAAACAAACAGCCCCAAAGCTGTGCTAGGAAACCATGAGTGATGGGTGGTGGTGGTGATGCTTCACCCAATCTTCTTCTGCTCTTTCTCCACTTCCAATCCCATTCCCAAACTTCTTCTTCACTCCCAGAAGAAAAGCTACCATTACACATCTGTCAGTGGAGACTGATGGCTCTGATATCAGTGGGGTGGTGAATCCACTCTGGGTTTCAGTCAGAGCACCTTGGATAGCTCCTTTAGAGTTCTGACTGGTTCTGACCCAAACCTGGAGCGGGTTCACCACCCCACTGACATCGAAGCCACCAGCCTCCACTGATACCTGGGCACTTCATTTCAGCTTTTCTAAGGTTGCAATCCTAGGGTCCCTGGGCATGCATCCCAGGGGCCATAGGATTGATCAGATGCCCCCCTCCAATGTGGAGAGAGAGGTCTGCCCTTAGTGAGGGAGATCAGACGTCGGATAACCTCTCCCAGCCCTTGTGGAAACCTCTGAGGTCCTTGCCTCTGCAGTGTTGGAACTCTGTAAAGAGGGAAGGTATCAATGGCTACTAGCCCTGATGGCTATATGCTATTGCCAGTCCCAGAGACCATGGGCTGGATCTACACGTCGTCCTCGATGTGCCCTCCCTGTGCCACAAGCCGCTTTGGAGCGCTGCACTTCGTCTAGTGTGGCTCAAGCCTCGGAGGCTCTGCTCGCGCTCTCGCCGCCCCCGCCGCCCTTTCATCCCAGGCGATCCCAGGGAGGGAGGAGGGAGGGGTGTAAACAAAAGCTAGCAATTGGAAATCCCTCTCCTAATCGCTGGCTTTTGTTTACAACCCTCCCTCCCCAGACCAGCCTGGATGAAAGGGCGGCGGCTGCGGTGGCGCAGGCGCAGGCAGAGCCTCCGAGGCTTGAGCCACACTAGGCGGGGTGA
The DNA here is from genome assembly GCA_029215795.1 of Anniella stebbinsi. Lineage (NCBI taxonomy): Eukaryota > Metazoa > Chordata > Lepidosauria > Squamata > Anniellidae > Anniella > Anniella stebbinsi. Next base: position 211,045,940 of record JARDYH010000004.1, read on the forward strand.
AGCGCTCTGAAGCGGCTTGTGGCGCAGGGAGGGCGCATCGAGTACGACGTATAGATCCTGCCCATATGTCTGTATATACCAGTTCCTGGGGAACATGACCGGGAGGGTGCTGTTGTACTCATGTCCTGCTTGTGGGCTTCCCACAGGCAGCTGGCTGGCCACTGTGTGAACAGAATGCTGGACTAGATGGACTCAGCATGGCCTTTTTGATGTTCTTATGTACAAGCCCAAGCAGGTATCAAGCAAGAGAAGAAGGCTGCCTTTACAAGAGAGGTTTAATGCTCTTTCAAGGTGCTTAAAATTTTTTACCTCTACAAGAACGGAGTGCAAATCGGGCGTAGAGGCGCGTTATCTCTCCGATTATGCGCATTATCGAATGCACGTTAAACAGCGAGTTTTATTTTGCTCCGGCCGTTAAAGCGCATTTTGCCTATGTGAACAAGCGCTTATGCGCATTAACTACTTGTAAAGCGCATTTTGGTAATCCCTTAATGCGCTTCGCCGCCTCTCGCCGCCTCTCGTGCAGAGGTAATAGGCGTAAATGTGCTTCAGCGATTATGCGCATAATCGCTTAACCAGGCGCAAAAGCGAGTCCTTGTAGAGGGGACTGAAGACTAGTGGTTAGGAGATTTCCTGGCCGTGCTATGGTGCTATGTCCAATTGGCCAGGCTCCCCTATTAATGGGAGCATCTTTCTTTGAGTTTGCCAAGACAACAGTTGAGATACAGAGCAGGAATCATTTGTGGGTCAAAAGACAAAACCTATTTCTGCAGTGTAAGAAGTTTGCACAGTTCCTGAAGCACAGTTGCAACAGGCTTAGCTATATCGTGAGACATTTATTTCCTAACCACAGGCTTCAAAAGTCAGGGAGGATCAGTTTAACACTGATAGGTGAGCATATATCCTCTTAAGCTAATCACCAAGCACAGCTTTCCCCAGTTTGGTGCCCTCCAGATTTGTTGGACTGCAACTCCCATCATTCCCAACAAGCATGGCTGGGAATGATGAGAGTTGTAGTCCAACACATTTGGAGGGCATCAGGTTGGGGAAGACTGTCCTAGTATGATACTGTTCAATCCTCTTCTGAGCATATGAATTCTTGAAGTGTTAACACAATATTTCTATTTGGAAGCAAAATGGCCTATTGATGTCAAATCAGATACCCCATAGGGTGTCCCTGGGAGAGATGATGAATCAACAGCAAAAAAGGAGGGAAAAGACAAATACAGACGATAAGAAGCAGACACTTTTTAAAAAAGGTTTGCCTGAGGAAGGAACTGCTCCTGGGAACAGTGTTCTTGGAAGGTCAGAGATCTCTCCATAAATCTGGAGGAGGAGCTTCTCTTGGAAGATCACAATGGGAGGATCCTTCTTTGGGTTTGCCAAGACAACAGTTGATGTATATAGCAGGGATTTGTAGGCCAAAAGACAACGCCTGCTTCTGTAGCATCTGTTAATTTGCTCAGTTCCCAATGCTTGAAAGTTTTTCAGCACTGGGCTTAGCTTTAGTGTGAAGCCAGTTCCTTCTCAATCACAGGCTTCAAAAAGACAGTAGAAGTGGGGGGAAAACATGGGAGGGTTAAAATTGGAAGATAATTTCAATGGGGAAAATCACATTTCCTTACCGTTGCTTTCCCCTGCTTCTGTCCCACAATACTTCCTCTTTCTTTACACGGGGAAGAAAGAGGAAGTAAACAATGAGCGCATGGCCCATTCAGTGCTAACCCCACCTTACATGAAATCAGGCTGAGAGCTGCATGTCCCATTTCCCCATTCCTTCTATAGGGAAATTCGACAATTAAAGGAAGAGGCACTGGTCTCCTGTTTCCCAAACATCTTTCCCATAGCATATTGTGTGGAGAACAGATTGGATGTTCTGATCTTGGAGAAGATGCTAAGGCCCTCCAGGAGCTAATTGAAGCTGTGGGCTAGAGCTCAAGAATACTTTGTTCCAGGCAACCAAGCAATGACTTCACAATCAAAGCCAGAATAATTTGTAGATAAATGGTAGCAAATGCACCATTGAGCACTTTAACAATTAGGCATCTGGAATTTATTCATCCTTCCCCCCTCCTTTTCCCCTGTTTTAAATTTATTGAGATTTTTGTTACATATAGCAACAATGAATAATAATAGAAAAACATTGTTTCAGTTAATAAAGAATACAGTAGTAAGACAAGGATAATGAGAACAAACAGTATTTTCACTCAAAACTGAACTACCATAGTCAAAGGCCAGATCTGTGTTAAAACATACATACACACACAAAGTTGTCTCAGAATTAGGTCTGTGCACTGCCTTGGGCTGAAGCCCCAAAATCGAGGTGAGGCGGGCTGATTTGGCCTACCTCACGTCACCTCCGTGTTGGTTCCAGATCAGCCCGAGGCACCCCAAAGCCGGAGCAGATTGGTACCATAGCTTCGGGGTGCCTCGGGGCACTTCAGAGTGGCACTGTGCCCTCCCTCCCGCTGTCTTGGGAAAGCTGGTGCAAAGCTGGCCATGAGTTCATTGGACTCACCTCTCTCTCCTACCTGCTAACCTGCCTATGCTGCCATATCACTACTACTGCTGCATTGCTGCCACCATCACTGCCTGTCACACCGCTGCCATGACCAGGAAATGCGTTCTCCTCCTGAGACCAGGCTGCGGTTTCAAGATATATTTGTGTATCGATGGCCACAAACTATGAGGCTGTAAAGGGAAATGGCCCTTTGTGGCTGCTGTAGTTTGCGGCCATAGATGTACTAAAACAGAGCCCCCTCAATATCTTGAAATTGCGGCCTGGCTCTCATGAGGACACCACGTTTCCTAGGCACGGCAGCAATGTGGTGGCAATGTGTCGATAGGGCAATGGCGGTAGCGATACAGTGATGGAGGCAGCAGGTGAGCGGGTAAGTCCCAGTGGCAGCAGCTCTGGATTGGGGGTGTGAGGGGGCGGCGAGGGAGAGAGCACAGTGTTGGAAGTCTAATGGACCCCTGCCCAGGTGTGCTACCGGCTTTCCTAGATGCCAGCTGTGCAGCCAGCACCCAGAGACCCGCAAGGCCGAGTTGCCTCGGGAGGCCTGAATCTTGTCTTGGCTACAGCGCTGAGGTGAGGTGGGCAACCCCCAAAGCACCCTGAGACAAATCGGGGCCATTTTGGGGGCTCTGAAATGGCCTCCAAGGCAAATTGGAGGATCGTGAACAGCCCTGAGCAGAATGCAGTCAAATTACAGCTAATGACTTATTTGCAAGCAGCTGCTAGGCTGCAAGCAGCTGATGGCATTGCTTTTAATTAGATCAGACACAGTTTCTCTCAAAACTATTGGATTTGTCTGATTCCATGCTTTATTGTGAATAGGGTTTTTTTGGGTTTTTTTTTTTTTTTTTGTGGGGGCAAATTCAGGAGCTATAAGATCCTCTGGACAGACAAGTCTGTCTCAAGGGCTTTTCCGGAAGGGCCATCATCAGAGCAGTGCTACGCTCTGATCCACTAAAGGAAGCAAATTCCCTAATTGGCAAAGATGTTCACCATTAATAATGAACTCTAAATATTTATGGATCAGCTTATATTTCCCTTTAATGAATGAAATAATACATTACTGCACTGAAGCGCTCGTGGAGGCCATATCTAGGTCTCAGTTTTTATAGTACCATGAACTTATCTGGTATGTTCTGATGTACTCCTGTTCAGCTGCTTTCACATAGGTTTGCATTGATTTGCACACAGTGTAGGGAGCGTAGCTTTCAAAGGCCCATGAGTAACCACAATTAGTTTTCATTGATTAATGCTGGCTTGATGGGCAGTAGTAGGAAGCTGGGTCAAAGTTAAGTTCCAGCAGTGGAATGTATTGTCAGCTGAACTAATGCTTTAAATAGGGCAAATTTAGGATCATCTCTTTTCTAGCCTTTTTAAAAAAATGTTAAACTTTTAATGCTTTGGGGGCTCTTGACCATAGTCCACCAGCCTATCTTTCAACCAGGTCAAAAGTCTCTGATGGCTCCTAACATTAACTTGGCAGTGTGCTGTCCAAGTGGAACTCCTTTTCATATCATGAAGGTAATATCAGAAGCCCTGGTCACATTAGAGGACTCCATCACCATGACATGACTTCTTCCCAAGGCACCACTGACCTGGAGCTCTGACATTATCTTCACAGCATAGAATCCTCGCCACTCAATTCATGTTTTCTATGGTTTGGTTTGGTTTCTATGTCCTTAGTTCTATGTCCATCCTGGGTCTCCAGGAATGCCAACAGGGACCAGCTTTCCTGTGTCCAGAGGAGGTAGCATTGCCATCCTCAGATTCTGAGGACTTTAGCCATGAAGATACCACCATGCTGCAGTCATTTCCATGTTAGACCACAATGCCTCAGTCAATAGAAAAGTGGGGCTAACCAAAACCATACTTATGGCTCAGTCACAATCTGCTGTTCGTTGGAGCAATATACAGGTATGTTGGTTTGGCTTCCAATCAATCATTACTTAGAGCTCTATGGTACTATTCTATTCTTGTTCCAGTCTCTCTGAGAAGCCTGACTACTGCTGAGTTGGAATCTCAGCTGAACCTGACTTGTCCCAAGTCCTCGGTGTGAACTGGATCACATAGTACCTAACAAAGCTAGGCCCCCATTGTAAAGGGGGTTGCTGGCTGTAACAGAACAACAGGAAGGAGTTGTGCACGTGCAGTGCAGCAGCTCCTGCACAAAGAAGGTAATAATGTCAGAAAGGACCATTTGGTTTTCTAAAGGATACCAAAGCTCAAGGGCCTCTGATGCTTTCCTTCTTGCAAGATATTATATTGATATTAAAATGATATGTAGGGTAGGCTGACCATATGAAAAGGAGGACAGGGCTCACGTAACTTTAACAGTTGTAGAGAAAAGGGAATTTCAGCCCGTGTTATTTGTATGCAATTAGTTCCTGGTGAAATCCCCTCTTCATCACAACAGTTAAAGGTGCAGGGGCCCTGCCTTCTTTTGTATCTGGTCACTCTAGTATAGTGCCTGCAACTTTAACTGTTGTGATGAAGAGGGAATTTCACCAGGAACTAATTGCATACAAATGACACGGGCTGAAATTCCCTTTGCTCTACAGCTGTTAAAGTTACATGAGCCCTGTCCTCCTTTTCATATGGTCAGCCTAATGTACGGCAGCAATGCAGTCAATGGGCTTGCAGCTATTAATGGCTTGGTTGCTGCCTCTAAAGAAGGATGAGCTTTAAGTCTTTATCCGATGGCTTCCCCCGACCCCACACCAAGCCCCCACAGCATTTACCTTAAGGTGACCTGCAAATCATATATTTTTAAAAAATATATGACAATTGACTTTAAAAAACTTTGCTGAATCCCACCCTTACTAATCAGCACTAGGATGTACATTCAGCACATTAGCAAAAACCAATATAATGTTCTGCTGGGCAGGCCATGATGTGGTGTGGGGAGGGTAGATCCTGGGAGCTAGCTTTTGTTTACTACCCCCTTCCAAAGACTGCTCCAGTGTTTTGTCCCATTTGTCCAGCAGGTACCTATCCATAGCAAGATGGCAGGAAGCAGATGTGTGTGTGTATGAGAAGAAGTGGGATACAATGGGAAATGATTGAGTTAGGAACTAGATGTTCGTATGAAACATTCATAAACCATACAAACTGCTTTCAAGGCACAATCCTATGCATGTTTAAATGGAAAAAGTCCTACAACTTCCAGGATAATGGCTGGGGAATGCTGGGATTTGTAGGACTTTTTCCATCTAAATATGCACCGGATCACACCTTTATACTACTGAGATAAACAGCTTTAGTAGCTATGTACCAAAAATCAAGTAGCTCATTCATGCAAGATACCATTTAGTCAAATGGAACACTAAAAGTTTGGTCTGGAGTTTTCCTCTCTTAAACAGAAGGACATCCACAAGACCCTTGCTTACATACATATTAAGGTAAATTTAATTGATTATTCTACTTATTTATTTGAAATGGTTTTTAAAATGATGCTTCTACTCTTAGAGGCTACTTCGAAGGGTAGAACCCTCTGAAGGTAACATACAAGATAAAAATACTTAAATGCCCCCCAAACCCCAAATGGAAAAGTAATGAATAACTATTCAATAAAATACTATCAAAATAAATAATACCAATAAAACAGAACATAATTTTAAATGTTGAAAAACCATGGCAGCAAACTCCCAACATGGATACCCTTCCTCACCGCAAAAGCTGTTGCTTGGATCTGGTCCTATAGACTACAACTTCCAGGCATTTTACTTAAACAAGAGCAGAGCTATCAACAACGTGAGAAGGCATCTTTTCTTAACAATATGGTTCCAATTTGTAGCGCTAGCTAAAATCAACCATAGAAATGCTTTTAACTGGTTTGGTCTACAGGGACAGCATAAGCATTGAGGCAAAGTAAGCAACTGCATAGGATGCAAATCTTCCAAGGCTACCTTCTCAACTATGTTCTTAATAGGGAGCATGCACCTAGAGGCAAATTAACACTTCATTGGATGGATATTATTTCATGCAACACAAGAAACATGAACCCTATTCATGTAGTCCTCTACATGTAGGGCTAATGTGTGGAGAAAGGAGTGGAGATGTCCTGGTCCCATCTCTTGATTTCTTCAGATGTTCATCTATGTATATTTAACTGGATGCATGTACATGCTCCATACCATCAACCTCAATTGTGTATGGGTCCCAGTTGTGTAGAACACCTACACCCTTTTGCAGATCTCTGTACACAGAGTGGGCAAACTTCATCCTCTCCACATGGAAGAAGGACCTTTTGATCTCCATCAGCCATCTGGGAAATAATACAGTTGTAAAAAAAAAAGGAAGAAAGAAAAAGAAACTTTAAACTGAAGATATGATAAGATGGAAGGGAGTGAGAGTGGGGACAAGGATGGATTTAATTCACCCAAGGCAGCAAAATAGCAACAACACCTTTGTCCCTTGTGATATGTTGCCAGGAAAAGATGTGATACACTACTTCACACATTTGCCTCTCTGTATTGCAAGAGCACCAGACACAGACAAAATAAGACCTGAAAGTCAATAAGGAAACCCATGTCCAGTGTACAATAAATTTCTTGACAAACTGTACTTTGAATTCCTTTTCAGATATCAGTTTTTCTTTCTTTCTGCTTCTTTGTTCTTTCTACGCTTTTGTTTTAGTGCTCTCCATTTCAAATTTTATTTTTCAACTGTATTCAGCAATGTGCAGAGCTCTGGGATCCCTAATAATGGCTTACTCAGCCATCAGTCTCTCCATCATTGCCTTCGTCCAGCATCAATGACATTTCAGCCTTTGAGAGGATGGTGGCACATTGTGGTCCTCAGTCCCATCCAGGGTGCCTCTACAAGAGTGATTTAAAGCTCTTTCAAAGTGCATTACCGATTTTACCTCCACATGAATGGAGTGCAAATCGGGGGTTGAGGCGCTTTTTCTGTCCGATTATGCGCAATATCAAATGTACGTTAAATACGAGTTTTAATTTACCGCGGGAGATAAAACGCCTTATGACCATGTAAACAAGCGATTCTCCTCGTGGAACAACTTTAAAGTGTGTTTCATACAACCATTAATACGCTTCACCACCTCCTGTGTATAGGGATTAGGCGTAAAAGCGATTGCGAGAAGATGCGCATAATCGGCCAACTGGGTGTCAAACTGAATTCTTGTAGAGGGGACCCCAGACTAAGGCCAAACATCATGTCCAAAGGCTGATCAACAACAAGGTAGCCTGTAGGCATGGTGAGTTTCCAAGTAATCATGACCCACCTGGAAGCAAAGTTCTTGGGGCACCCTTTCTCTGAAACCTGGGCTAGATCTACACTACTGATTTATAGAGGTATTGAAGTGTACTGATAATTGTTGGGGCACAATCCGCATTCCATATACCACTTTCACAGTGTTAGTTCCTGTTTTTTATTCCACATTGGTAATGATTTGATACAAGGTGTAGACCTGGCCAAGATAAATATATTTGCTGGGGTTTGATTTCTCTCTGTTTCTCTTGATATTGCTGTAAATCTGTCAAGTCTACCCATTGTAGTATGGCCCACCCTGTGCCACTGAAATTGGAATTATTCTTATTTTTAGATCTTCAAAGACTGCATTTCCATTTTCATAGTGCCTTGCCATTTCCATTCCTGATTTGGTGAACTATAAATCTCTGTCTCCATTTCTTTTTACTCGATCACTGTGTAAAGAATCAGAATGGTCTTCTTATTTTGTGTGTAATTTTGTTTGGCTGTTATATGGTTAATTTTTTTCTCTGTATTTGCTGGAACCAAAAGGTCAAAAGTTTAGGCACTTGCCAGTAAGACTATAGATCTATAGAGGGGACAGTATGTTCAGCTACAGGTTCAGGAGCCTTGCTCAGCCCTTGGGTGCAGAAGCATATGCTCAGAGAGAAAGACAGGTTTCAGTTTGCAAAGTGCAAAGGCCCTGCAAAAAAAGTGTGCAGAGCTCAGCAGAAGGAATTTAGGACAAAGGTGCAACTTCCTGATTAGTCAAAGATATAAGAGTTAAGCTAGTTTTAACATATAAAAGGTGGGAGCAAAAGGGCGATTAGATTGCTATCCTATGGTCCCAGGAGAGTGTTCCAGAGGTGCTAGGATTCTTTGGAGTCCTCCTCTGAGGCCATAGATATTGCTATGACCTCAGAAGGGGGACTCCAGAATCTGATCCCTTCCCCTGTCCTCTTGCAGCCACCACTGAAAAAACTGTGGCACCTGCATAATGAGGTCACAGCAGTGGCCTCAGAGGATCTTGGACAGGTCTGAAAGGGAGCATTGCAGTGGGTGAGGAAAAAGGAGAGGCCAGGATATGAGAAATCCTATGACCTCTCCAACCTCAACCCCACCAGTGTGCTTCCATTAGATGGGCTCAGAGCCCTGTCTAAAGTGAGGTAGGGGGGACAACAAAGGAGGATGGAGAAGTGAACATCACCTGTTGATAATTAAAATGGCTACTTGTGGCTGCTGCCACCACTGCCAGGTAATACTTGACAGAAATTCAACAGTGTTGGGTTCTTATACTGAAAATGGTCAAGGTGTTCCCCCCCCTTGCACCATCACAAGATGGGTGCCAGATTGAAAACCTTGTGACCAGAAAGCAAAATAAAACAGTTATTACTTGCCATTGTTGGCATACCCTCCATATATTATTCCCATTTCTATTTTGTCCTTTCTTCCAAAGAACCAGGGTGTTGCCTGAGGGGTCATCTCAATCCTCACAACAGCCTTGTGAGGTAGACTCATGAATGGCCCAGTGAATTCTGTGGGTGACTGGGAATTTGGGCCAAAACTCAGCATTTTACCAAGTACATCACATGGACTCTCCTGTTTACATCAAAGCTGATTGGGATGTCATTTTAAAAATAGATGACACCCCCATTTGCTTTTACAGGGCTAGAAAGAAGAATAAGAACATTGCGACTAAAACAAGAATGTGCGAAATCACCAAAGTTTTCAGCAGTGCATAGGGGAATTGTTTTTAATTGGTTTAATTGGTTCTCCTGTTTTTAAATTCTATATTGTTTTTAGCTGTGTATATTTATTGTTTTATATTGTTGTATGATTTTTATCTGTACGTATTCTGAGATCCTTGTGATATAGGGCATGATACAAATGTTTAAATAAATACATAAATAAAATTGGACTCTTAAAATTGGGAGTGTCCATGGTTTAAAAGCATATATGACCATTGATATTATGGCCCCATTTAGAAAACACCTTTCACCACAGCTTTAACCACGGTGAATAAGGCAAAAAGCCTTATTCACCATGGTTAAAGTCATAATTTAAGGCATCTGCTGAACACGGCCTGGCTTTCTCGCTTAACCACCGTGGTTAAAGCAGTGGTTTAAAGTGTTTCCTGAACAGGGCCAGTATGGCTCACTGACTGAAGAAGTTAAAGCCAAGTGTGTTGGGTTTTATGAAATGCAGAGATTATCTGTATGACATTTTTCTGTAAAATTATATATCCTTGAAATGTCCAGAGGTCAAACAGCTGGGCCATTAATTTTAAAAGTGAGAAACCACATCAAGTCAATGTGTTCTTCAGGTTCTTGCACCGGGGGAAGCTCTTAGCATCAATTCATAACAGAAAAGCATCCATTAGAGACCAACAAGGGAATTTACAGCTTGTTAAGAAAATTAAAGAACAGACCTGCAGACAGGCAGCGACTGGGGACCCTTTTGACCTTACTCCTTCCCAGAGTTCAAGTCTTCTTTTGGATACCTCTTCCCCCCTCCCCGCACTCTATCACCACTGTGCGCAGTCCAGCACCGACCTCTTTTCTCTCCTCTGCTCAGGTCTGCTCCACACATTAAAAGAAAAGCAACTTGTGGGAGACAAGATTGCGGTTTATAAAAGTATTGATGACATGGATAAAGAGGATAAATGCATGTTTTTCTCTCTCTTTTGCATAGGATCATAGAATTTTCAATGAAATTCGTCGGCAGGAGATTCAGGATGAAGAGAATTTAGTACCGTACTTCTTCCCCCGCATTTTACACATACAGTCTTCACACAACATTTACGAAATTCATGGCCACAAGATACACCTGATAGCCACTGGCTTAGATGGCTCTAAAAGGGGATTAGACAAATTAATAGCAGATGGGTACTTCCAGAGGAGGCTTTGCAGTCACACCCCATCCCCCCCATTCATAGAAATTTACAGGGGGTCTGGACAATGCTGTTTTCCATTGGGAACCCATCTGTGTTTTTCCACTGCTGCTTCTGCCTTTTTTCTTTTCACAATCTCAGTTTGGAGATAACAGCAGGGATGTGGGCAGCAAGGGACATGGCTGCTCTCTTGGCCATGGCTGAGTTGCTTTGCATGGTGATCCCACAAGGATGCTAGGTATCACACAGAACCAGAGAATCAGGCTGCCTCTACACAAGAGGTTTAAAGCTCTTTCAAGTCTCATTAAAATTTTTACCTCTACATGAGCGGAGCGCAAATCGGGAGTTGAGGCGTGTTATCTATTCGATTATGCACATTATTGAATGGGCATTAAATAGCAAGTTTTATTTTGCTGCGGCCCGTTAAAGCGCATTTTGACTATGTAAACAAGCGATTCTCCGCATTAACTACTTCTAAAGCGCATTTCAAACAACCGGTAAGGCCACCAGTTGTGCGCTCAACTACCTCTTGCGTACAGTCATTTACCATAAAGCGCTTCCGAGAAGATGCACATAATCGGAGAACCAGGCGTCAAACCGAATTCTTGTAGAGGGGGTCTCAGACAGCACTGGGAGGAACAGCAACTCCTTCTCCCAGCACCAACCACATCCCTTTCTCCATGCTGTGAGAGGCATGGGATTCGGATTTCAATGCCACATCGAAATAGAGCTGGGTGTCATTGGCATACTGGTGACACCTGACCTCAAATCTCCTAATGACCACTCTCAATGGCTTCATATAGATGGTAAACAACATCTTGCCCATGTCCTCAGGCATCAAAAACTCATTCGCAACACCAGATTTCATATAGATCTCAAATGGCAAATGATTGCCAGAATTCAGATCTCAGTGAAGATGGTGATTGCTTCACTCTGTAGTTACACAGAAGCAGGAGCACTCTCATGGACCATTTCCTCTCCTGCAAATCTTGTGATTTAATGCCGGTTTTACATTAAACCTCTTTTGCAGCTGAATGAACTGTCATTGAGCTTGTTGCTTCAAAAACATGGTGCTGGAATGATCATCAAGAATAATATGTTTTGTCCCTGTTAAATAGCTGGAGGAGAGGGCTAGAGGAAGGTGAGGTGGGGTCAGGGTAGTGATTCAACAATATTTAGAGGGCTATTGAGAAAGAGGGCTGTACAAAACTGTACCGTGATTTACTGATCCAATAATAGCCCTTGAACCTTTCAAAACGGACATCTGCCAAACTAAATCTTGGATTTTATTTTAATCCATCTGACTTCCTCTGGATTAAGTTGGTGCTTTCAAATAAAGAGCAGAGCCTCAGAATTCATCAAGAAAGTATGTCATTTAATTAACGTTTTCATCTCCTTTAATGTATCCCTTCCTATGCATTCTCCCAAAAAGTGGAAATAGCAGAGATGGTGGAAAATCATCCACAGTAATTTACTAACCCTAAAATGTAGCCATACACCTATGGCTTGTCAAGATAACTGTGATTCATTATGTTGTCTAAACAAGAAGAACACACATACACACACATGAACCCACACACGCCTATCATGCTGTGTAGTAATAGAGTGTGGATATGTAATATGAAAAGGAGGGAAGGGGGAATTGATGGATACCCACATAATTTACAAAAACAGAATGGGAGAAACTGTTCTTTCCCTAAAGGGGCTGTCACCAATCTGTTTACCTGTTGCTTAAATAGGATCTTGAGGTGAACCAGCCTGGTGCAGAGAAAGGGTGAAGGGCCACCATCAAAGGGGTGATATTCCTGCTGAGAATATAGGAACTGCAGTGCTAAAACTCTCAGTTCATACCCAGTAGTATTTCAGGACTTGCTGACTTGGTTCACATGATTGCATGGGAGCGATCATGCTTGCTGGTTCTTGCCCGCTTGCCTGTTTCTGGTTTCCTAAACAACTCAGGAACACCCCATTCCTGGGTTGTTATTGTTATGTCAAAATCTGGAAACTCACGGTTGTTTGCTGGTTAAACAACCCAGAGTTAACCCACGGTTTGTTATTTATGCTGCATCATATTTTAGGATGTTATTCTTTTCCCTTGCTACTCACTGAAGTTGGAAAGACTGTGACCAGGTGAGTTGTGTAATTATTCAGGTGCTAAATACTGATGGGCAACTTCAAGGCCCCTGCTCTCCCTTCCCTTTGAACAAGGACTGGCCAGCCTTTCAAATATAGGGCTGTATAGTAAGACTCCGTAAAACAAGACACAACATAGACCTGGTTTGCACGACACAACAACTCACAATGGGTTGTCAACCTTGTTTGTTTCAGGGTGACTTCTTGTGACATCTGAACCTGGTACAGTTTTCTCAGCATGGCTTGTCAGCCATGCACAAGCCACCCTAAGAACCCATGGCTTATTGTTGGGTTGTTCAGGGTGGCTTGTTGTGATGTGCTAACCTAGGCTGACCATATGAAAAGGAGGACAGGGCTCCTGTATCTTTAACAGTTTCATAGAAAAGGGAATTTCAGCAGGTGTCATTTGTATATATGCAGAACCTGGGGAAATTCCCTCTTCATCACAAAGTTAAAGCTGCAGAAGCCCTGCCCTCTTTTGTACATGGTCAAGAGACAGGGCTTCTACAGCTTTAACTGTTGTGATGAAGAGGGAATTTCACCCGGTTATGTATGCATACAAACAACACCTGCTGAAATTCCCTGTCCTTTGCAACTGTTAAAGATACAGGAGCCCTGTCCTCCTTTTCATATGGTCACCCTAGCTAACCCAGCATGATGGCTTGTGCATTGCTTGTCGGAAAGGGATACAGAGCACCTGGCAAGAGCAGCAAAAAAAACCCAATTGTTCCTTGTGGTCTTGGTTCTTGAAATGACATTAGTAAATTTACTTCTCCAGTTTGTCACCTCCCTAGGTAGCGACACCTCCCCCCGCCCCGCTTTTTGGGAAGGGTTGTGCAAATTTAATGTTATTTTTTCACCTTCGGGGAGATTTGTGCATATTTAAAGTTTTCTCCACCTTTAGCATAATTTGCACAAATTTAAACCCCCTCTATATATGTCTAAAATGTTCTGGGAGATTTGCACAAATTCGTTAAAGCACAGTAATTACTGTGCTTCAGTGAATTTATGGCGATCTCCGTGAAATGAAAAAAAAAGCTTAATATGTGCAAATTTCTCTGAAGATGAAAACAAAAAGTTAAATGTGTGCAAATCTGCCAAAAGGTGAAAAAAAGAATATGCTCATTAGTGGAGTAGGTTGCTGAGATTTTGCTGCAAAGGCTTATTGGATACATACCAGGAACAGGAGAGACAGGACTAAGGGGGAAACAAGCTACAGCAAGTGAGCTTCTTTTGTTTAGAACTACTGCCTTTTCTTTTTATGGAAATCTATGCAGATTAAATCAACTAATTGATAAAAAATGTACAATTGATTGACTAAGATTTTATTCCTCGAGCGACAGACTTAATAATAAATGGAAAGCCAGATAGCAGGTCACTCACAGACTTAATGACGGGAGCAGTAGGCCAGGCTCTATGGCGCAGTTGCAGCTTCAAATTGGCCCTGTGACTGCAGCCTAACACAGCAGAGTACATTCAGCCTTTGAATATTGCTGTTGAGGGAGGAGAAAATTGGAGACATGTGATACTGGGCAGCCAGCAGGTTATATGTACAGAAGTTTCTATGTAGGAGTAATTTACCTGTGTACCTAGAATTTTGAATTTCGACATCAGCTCCCTTAAAGGTCCTCAACTATTTCCGGGGGAAGGCATACAATTGGGAACCTGCTGTAGGCAGGAAAAGGCCAAGTTACATCAACCACTATAGCGTGATTTGTCCCATAGCTATGGACAAATAACTAAGAGCAAATTGCTGTCTCCCAGCCGGTACTCCTGGTGAGCTAAAAAAAATGATGAGGGCAACAGAGAAATGTTAGAAATTGCTTTAAGGATTTCAGAGGCAAATTAAAAGAAACACAGCCTTCTTTGCCATATAGAATAAGACAGCATGGTATTCTTTTCATTCTGTATAACCATCTGCTGCAGGCTAAAATGAGAGGAAGGGGGAGAACCCACATTAAAGTGCTTAAACTGTAGGCTGACCATCTGAAAAGGAGGACAGGGCTCATGTAACTTTAACAGTTGTAGAGAAAAGGGAATTTCAGCCAGTGTCATTTGTATGCAATTAGTTCCTGGTGAAATTCCCTCTTCATCACAACAGTTAAAGTTGCAGGGGCCCTGCCTTCTTTTGTATATGGTCACTCTAGTATAGTGCCTGCAACTTTAACTGTTACAATGAAGAGGGAATTTCACCAGGAACTAATTGCATACAAATGACACTGGCTGAAATTCCCTTTTCTCTTCAACTGTTAAAGTTACATGAGCCCTGTCCTCCTTTTCAGATGGTCAGCCTATTAAACTGTAAGAAAATGTTATCAAAGGAAGCCTAAGCTGAAATCAGTTCATTACATTACTAAGTGCACTGGTTTCCGACATAGCAATATAAATAATTTCACTTTTAGGAACTGAGTACATTTACTTTATTGTCTTTCAGAGACATTAAGCAGATACTCACTGGACCTGCAGGAGGTGGATAAGAGCATAACCACCACTGGGATTAGCTCACTTCCTAGGATGAGGAAGGAGATGGCCTGAGCCTTTACTGGGGTGCTTCCAGAAGAAGCTTTTATTGGGCCACCTCCTTTCCTCATTCACTGAATTTTACGAGGGGGTCTAGAGGTCGTCGTCTTCCACTCGCAACCCTCCCGTGTTTTTCCAGCACTTCTTCCATCTTTTTTTCTTTCAGCAGAAAATCTATTAAGGAAGAAAACACAGAATTCCTGCGCAATGGCTTCTGATGGGGAGTGTTAGGAGACCCCCATCTGGGCTGTGAGGGGGCAAACTGCCTGAAAACAGGTGAAATTATAAGTCTGAGGGAAATATATGAAGGCAGTTCTATGGAACAACAGCAGAGTTAGGCCCAGTATATTCAATAAATAGAATTAAGTTAGGGTTGCTGTGTGTCCTATTTTACAGAGGACAATCCTCTCTTAGAAGGGCTGTCCAGTCCATGTCCAGATTAAAGACAAAGGGTACCTCTAGATGGACAGTTTCTGTCGACATGTCTTCGCACTGGTGGCAGTTGCATTTCATAATGCAGCTGCCAATGCGAAGACATCTAGGGGCAAAAGCCCTTTGCCGCGAATTTAAAAAGTCGGGCATTTAGCATGGCTTTTTTAGTTTTCAGCAAAGTGATGATGGCTTCTGCTGTCTGTCGCCTTTTCTCCGCCGCTTCTGGGAGGCCTGACCAGTCTATAGTGACCACTGATTTGTCGCCATGGGCTGGGCAGGGAAGGGGGTGGAACAGCGAGCCATAAGCTCGCTGCACCATCTCCGTGCCTCTCCGGACTTACCCCCTCCCCAGTTTACAAATAAAATTTTTAAAAAACTCCCCTCCGTGCCTCCCCGGATGTACCCTCCTCAGTTTACAAATACATTTTTAAAAAACCTACCCTACCCTCCTCTGCAGGGCTCCCCCCCCCCCACAATTTTACAAATAAATAAATAAATAAACTTATCTTTCAAGAGCCGTGGCCGCAGCCACGGCCGCAAGAAAAATCGTCCTGACATTCCTTCCGGTGTAGTTGGCCAGAAGGAACGCAAATGCGCATTGCACCTGCTGCCGCTGCTGCCGTAATGCAATAGAGGCGCTGTGAAGATAAGGCCAAAGACTCATAAGAAGGGAGAGCAGCAGGGACCTTGAAGTTACATATCTTTATTTAGAGCCTGCACAGCAGACCTACCAGGAGCACTGCTCACCTGGTCGCGGTTTTCCCTACTATGATGAGATGTATTATACTGGATTACTACTTAAATTATAATAATTTTTTTCTAAATGTGCACTTCAGTCTATAAATTAGCACATGAGAGTTTTAATACAAATCCGTATCCTCTTTTATCTTCTTTCTTGGTGATGTGTTAATGGCCATCCTAATTAAGTTGCATTTGCTGATGTTGCAAGTATGAGTGGGAATCGACTTCACAAACGCAGACGCTGAACAAAAGCTTTGAATTCCCTGTCCTTTAGCCTTCTGAGGCATCTTATCAGTTTTCGCAGCTCCTGACGAAGGATAGAACCTATCCGAAACATTGAGCTTTTTGAAAATTGGATTTTACGATCTCAAGAGCTTTTGACACCAATGAAGTCTTCGCAGCTCTTCATAACACCAGAGTTTGTCTCTTCTTGACACTTCTGTTCCTTGGTGCTCTTTTCCCTCACATCTCACCTGGTGTAGATCTGGCCATAGAATCCAAAGGCAGTCTATCAATAATCCAGATGGTGGTGGCCATTGCAGTCACTGTACCCGGTGCTTCTCTTTTCAGCACTGGTCTGCCCATCCCCTTTGCCAGCTATCCCTGCACAGCCACCCGACACCTCTGGTAAGCTTGTGGGGGACACCAGGATGGCATACAGGGGTCCTGGATAGCAACTTGCCCAGGACCCTCTCTAACCTGGCACTAGTTCCATAAAGCAGCAATAAGGCTTTTCCTAAACTGTACTTGGGCATGGACGAATCTATGAATTTGGGTTTCTCTCAGTTGTTCATTTTTCCAATCTTAAGTTCAGTTCATCTTAGAGCTGTGCACAACTGGCCTCTCAAAATTATCCACTCTATTTGTGGGTAGAGAAATTGGGGGGGGGGTAAATTTCACCGAATTTCTCAAGGGGGAGGAGAAATTCTCCAACAATTTCTCAGAGGCAAGGGTTGTAGAACAGCTTCTTCTTTTTTCCCCCTTAAGGGTTTTTGGGTTTGTTTGTTTTTGCACTGCATCGAATATGTTGGCAGCCTGCCCCCTCTCCCGCCATTTTGCACCCTCCACAATGCCACATATTCCTAGCATCACTCCAGGGCATTTAGGGGAGGGAACGCAGCCACTGCAAAAAACACAATTGTGAAGAAAATGTGGCAAAAATTCTGAAATGTGTCCTTTAATTTCTAAGAGGTAAGAAAAGAAAAATCTCAGGAATTTCCTGAAAGGGTACCTCTAGACGGACACTTTCCGTCGATATGGCTTTGCATTGGTGGCGGTTGTGTTACATGATACTGCCAGTGCGAAGCCGTCTAGGAGCAAAGGCCTTTTGCTCCAATAAAAAAAAGGGTGCCTCTAAACGACTTTGGCTTGACACCTGGTTCTCTGAATATGTGCATTATCCTGTATTCGAATTTACATTTAATAACGAGAGACGAGAGACGTGGAGGCGAATTACAGGCTCCATATAATGCACTTTACTGTTGTTTATATGCGGAGATTCGCATCAGAGAGTTGAAGGAAAAGTTGAGGAAAGGACTGCCCTAGTGGCATTTGTCCCGCCTACCTGCATTTCCTGCCTTTGGTTATCCCTGCCCACCTGAATTTCCCACCCTGTCCACCTTGTCGATTCTCAAAAGTAAGCCCCACAGAGTTCAATGAGGATGGAATTAGGGACAAACTGAGAGCACATCCTGGCAGAAACCAGAGGGAGGTTACTAGTAACAAGTCCCCCCACCTGCTCAATGTGCCTTCCTCCCGAGTAACAGCGCACAAGACGGCCACTCAATGCCAGGAACTCGCTTGCACGGAGAGAAGTTTTTTCGCTGTGATTTCCATTCTGAACAAAAATGCCAAAAAACACACGGTAGCACACAATGTCAGAAATTGGCTTTGCAGATTTCTGTAGCTTTCTAATTGCAAAAGAAACCTTGTCCATCCCCTATTTGTTTTGTGTGTGCGCAGCTATGCCTTGTGACTCCTAAGAGTGCCATATTTTAGATACCTGGAGAGCTTTATAATAATAAAAAAAGCCCACATAGCTATGAAACTGAAATCACCCATCAAAAGTTGTTGTCTGGAGGAAGCCCAATAAATGTGTCTGGGGAAAGCGGGAATTTCAGGAAATTGAGCAAAGCTGTTATTAGAGTAAATGAAATGATCAGGAATTTTATAAATGGGTTATTTTCTTTTCTTTCAGACTTGACATCAATTTGATACATATTGAAAACTTTAATTCACCTAACCCTGCCACTGCCTCTCTCTCTTTCTCTCTCACACACACACACACCAGGAATCCTGATTTTTACTAGCTGAAACACAGATCTCAATAAAATTGGTGACACAAATTGGATGGAGTTTCAGACAGACTACAGACCTAAAAACTGTTAGGCTGTAATCCTATGCACAGCCCTGGGAGTAAGCCCCATTGAACTCACCGGGTCTTACTTTTGAGTAGACAAGTATAGGATTGAGGGAAACTATTGACCGCTTAGTCTTTTGGGAAAATGGGTTAGGGTTAGGGTTAGGGGAAGGGCACATGGTTCTCTGGGGAACCAGATTCAGACCCCAGGAAGGCCAAATTTGGGGCCTTGGGCCTGACTTTCTCCTTGGGTAACCATATGGAAAGGAAGCCAGGGCTCCTGTATCTTTAACAGTTGTATCAAAAAGGGAATTTCAGCAGGAGTCATTTGTATGCATACAGCACCGGGTGGAATTTCCTCTTCTTCACAACATTTAAAGCTTCAGGAGCCTTGCCCTCTTGTCTATCTGGTCACTCCTGCAGCTTTAACTGTTGTGATGAAGAGGGAAATTCACCAGGTGCTGTATGCATACAAACGACACCTTTGTATTGAAATTCCCTTTTCAATACAACTGTTAAAGATACAGGAGCCCTGGCCTCCTTTCCACATGGTCACCCTAATTCTCCACCCTTGGTCTATGACACATTGGGAGAATGCAATTAGATGAGACAATGAGTCGGCCTAAGCCTACTTGTAAGAATCACCACCACACGGATGACCAGTTCAAGGAGATGGGAATAGCTCAGGAGAAATGGCCAGGGGACTCAAACTAATGCTTGATGAATCCCACTGAGGTTTAGCAACCAGGAGATAAACATGGATCACACATTACAACAAAAAAGGGGGTAACTGTGGAGTACTGTCCTCCAAAGGAGTTGTGTGAGGGAAGCCTCTTTTAAAAACAAATAAAAATAAATCAATATGCTATATAAAGATTTATTTATTTATTTATTTATTTACTGCATTTTATACCGCTCAATAGCTGAAGCTCTCTGGGCGGTTTAGAAAAATTAAAACCATCAAAACCATTCAAAATATAAAACAACGACAGTATAAAAACATAATTTAAAATACAGTATAAAAGCACAACCAAGATAAAAACTGAGCAGCCATGCAGAAATTGATAGGGATTTAAAATACAAATTTAAACAGCAGGGTTAAAAATCAAACTGAAGAACTGTTAAAACACTGTGAAAATAAAAAGGTCTTCACCTGGCTTCTAAAGGAGTATAATGTAGATGCCAGGCGAACCTCTCTAGGTAGCTCATTCCACAGCCGGGGTGCTACAGCAGAGAAGGTCTTCCTCCTGGTAGCCACCTGCCTCACTTCCTTTGGCAGGGGCTCATGGAGAAGGACCCCGGAGGATGATTTTAGGGTCTGGGCAGGTACATATGGGGGGAGGCGTTCCTTCAGATATCCTTCAGATAATAACCTCCTCCTTCTCTCCCCTACCCCAAAAGTCTGGATGACCTTTACAACACCACAAAAGTCTGGGAAAAAGCAGCCCTTTGGTTCCTGACAATTAGGGACTATTTGTTCCCAATGGTGTCGGCAGCATAAATACACATGGCTTGTAGAAACTAATTTGCAAGACCGGAAAATGCAATTAAAGGTGACATTTCCACCAAAAGGCCTACCCTGAGCTGTGGAGAAACAAACAGAAACAGCTGAATCAGCTATATCCACCTTTTCTCCACAGCCTAAGGAGGAAGCTGGCTGTCATCTTAGATCTTATTGTCTGTTGTTAATAAGAATCTCATTAATGTGGTGGCGGTGGTCTGGGTCTTTTTGTCATTGCTCTTTAAAATGCAGCTACTATACATCCTTTCCTTTTGGTATCTAGGTTAATGCCCTGAACTGAAGAATCTTTTCTGGTGTTCTTTGAAGGTTGTCCGATTAAATTTAGAAGGCTTCAGACATGCAGCCAATGGCAACAAATGGAGGGCTTCCCGTGGGTAAAGCATTAACCTCTGACATTTCACTTTTCTTTGCTGCAAATTCTAATCTGGACCGGCCAGTGGAACCAGTGAAGAAGTGTGAAACTGGACATATATGTATCTTGCAATGGTTACACACAGAAGATGGTGGAGAAAGCATCTCTGGGATTGTGAAACACCTGGGGTCATCCCATGAAGCTGATTGGTGGGAAACTCAGAACAGATAAAAGGAAGTACATCTTCATCCACTGCTTAATTAAACTATGGAATTTACTACCACAAGATGTGGTGATGACCACCAATTTGGATGGCTTTAAAAGAGAATTAGACAAATTCATGGAGAATGCTATTAATGGCTATATGCCACCTCCAGTATCAGAGGCAATATACTTATGTACACCATTTGCTGAAGAACATGACCAGGAGTGCACTCATGTCCTGCTTGTGGGTTTCCCAGAGACAGCTGATTTGCCACCATGAACAGAATGCTGAACTAGATGGACCTTGCTCTGATCTAGCATGGCTCTTCTTACGTTCTTATGTTTAAATCTAAAGTTCAATGACAATCAAGGAGCAATTTGAACTGTTCATATATTAATTAAAATTTGCATGCATAATCAATTTTGCATGCAAATTCATTCAAATCTCTAGAATTATTTAGTGCCATCAATACATTTACAGTGTAGACATGTTCCACACAATCTTATGTAGGTTTCAGCCTTAGAATATTGTACTATATGTTGTTCTGAGTTTGCAGATGACATGTATTTTATGGTTTACAGTGTTTGGTGATTAACAGGGATGGTGAATAAAAGTGGTTTTCATTCCATATGTCTTGGGACACAATCTAATGTAGCTGAAACAAATAGTCAGTTTTTTTTTTAATTTGGATGCAATGTTTCAAATTTCACTTCTTGTAGATGTGAAAGGGTTTGAACAACTCTAGCTGATGACATCCTCTCTTCTCTGCACATCTTTCAAGGCCCTCTATTTGCATGGGTGGGTAGAAGGCAGATTGGTGGATCTCCAGGCGATTTGCAGTAGATCCACAAGCATTTCTGACAAATGGCTGAAGAATAATGAACACAAAAAGCCCTTCCCCCCACCAAATTAAGTTGCTATATATTCAAGAAAGCATGGGGGGGGGGGGAAGAGGAATAGATTTGCACATGGAAGTTCCAGTTCTATATAAGAACTATATAGTTCTATATAAGAACAGGGTGTTCCTTGCTCAGAACTCTTCATAGGCTCTTCATAGGCTGGATCAGGGAATCTCACAGGCTGGATTAGGCTTGCAGGATATAGGTAGAATGTCCATATATCCTATTTTACAGAGGGCTCTTATTCCTATGTATCTAACTCCCACAAGCCCCAACCAACATGACCAAAGTTTAGAAGATTTTGGAGTTTGGAGATCTGGAGGACACCAGGTTGTCACCTGTTTACAATAGCTGAAAATTCCCCCTCTCCCCATTTCCAATTGGAATCTGCCTTTGCAGACTGTAGGATTTTTTTATTATTGGCTTTTCTGTGATTATTATAGTGCTGGGGCACGGGGGGGGGGGCAGTGGAGGGTTATTGAATGCTGGGGTGGGGGACAAAGGGGCAAGTAGGCAAACACACATGGAACACTGTTATCAGGGGTTGGATGCTTCAATTTGGATAAGGACTGACAGAAAGATTTAGAAATATGATTTGAAGTTACTCAAAGACGTTACTCATGTTGCTTAAGAACTTGTGACTCATGAAAGATGTGTGATGTGGTATTATGCAAAGATCCTAGTCATATAAATTTGTGACTTATATCAACCTTATATATATTCCTTTTAAGGGAACTAAGTGAACGGTCCAGGGTTAAGAACAGGTGAAGCTGTAGTTAGGGTTAGTTTGGATGGCCTTAAAAGGGGATTGAAGAAATTCTTGAAGGCTTTCCATGGCTACTAGTCCTGATGGCTATATGCAACCTCCAGTATCAGAGGCAGTATGCTTATGGACACCAGTACATAACACAGCCAGGAGGGTGCTGTTGCACTCACGTCCAACTTGTGGATTTCCCACAGGCAGCTGGTTGGCCTAGACTAGATGGACCTTGGTCTGATCAAGCAGGGCTCTTCTTCTGTTATTCTATTATATTCTCAAACATAGAAGAGAACAGAAAAGGCCTTCCAAATAGACTGTATCCCAATAACTTCTATTTTAGAAATTGAGTCTAAGACCTATTGTGTTCCCCTTGTCTGTGTGGATCCTTCTGTTTGAAGTCCTTACCAGACACTTTCTGGAAATACAGGAGGGCTGACAAGTGTGTGATTTGCCCGGAGGCAAGTTGAGGAGAGTGGCGATTACTGTGACCATCACCCATTCTGCTGTAATGAAAAACAGGCAAATCTGGAGAGACTTTGCCAAACAAACAAACAAACAAACAAACAAACAAACAAACAAATAAATGGTCTCCTCAGTTAACCCTCTTTGTTCTTTCCCCACAGTGATTGGCCAGCCCTACAGAGCTTTTGTCTAAGCATGCTCCATCTTAAGAGTCACACTCTAGTTCCTGACCCTAACCAGGAAAGAAGGCAGCCGTAGAGGAAAGATTATCCAGTCCAAGTCTGATTTAAAGATAAAAATCCCAGGAAGGAAGACTGGCAGAAGCCTTGAAGAAGCCCATCAACAGCTAGCACCTGGATAGCAGACTGAGCAAGCACACGGGTCATAACTATACTGCCTTTCTATTTAAATTATAGTAATTATTTCATTTATACAGAAAAATTAGGGCATGCAAATCTGTGTCCTCCTTTGTCCTCTCTTTGGGTTGCACATTTCCTTTGCAATGGGTATGTGGTCACCCAAGGGAAGGACCATAGTGTAGTGGTAGAACAGAGGCCCTGCATGCAGAAAGCCTCAGATTCACCCTGCGGCATTTCTTGCTAAAAGGTTCAGGTGATGGAAAAGAGATCTCGGATCTGGTTGACATGATCATCGCAGCTCACAGTGGGTTGAAGTGCCTGTGAATCCCAGGTTGCTGATCCAAGGCCCCTGCTGCAGCTTCTTGCATTGCCCAAACCTGGCGAAGGTGGCTTGTTGGGGTGGGTAACGAACCACCACTCAGCCCTATAATGGCCCATGGACACTGGGTGTTTTGTTACCCATCCCAACAAGCTATCCTTGCTGGGTTTGGATGACACGAGAAGCTGTGCCTAGTGAGGGTAACAGCTGGCATGTAATCAGCACATGTGGGATTGGTTAACAACAAGCCACAGTGCCTTCTTGTGATCATGTGAACCAGGCCTGAGGCTGCCAGACAGAACAGTCAATCCCAGGTTGGATAGCAAATAAAGCAGCTTACTATGGTTGTAAACTCTCAAAGGGAGCATTTATGTCCTTGAACAGTTCTGCTTGACACTTTATGAACAACTCATTTAAGAGCTACTCCACACATTACGAAATTCCTATACAGCGCTCCTGAGCATCAATAAATATCAGCCCAACATACAGGTTGTTCCTGGTGGCAATCACACACATATTTTACCAGTCGTATGTACACACACCCTGAAGTTGGCAGTCAATTGCGGCTTCCCTGTGCACGTACGCAGAGGGGAAGGAAACAGCACTATTTCAGCACACTTAGCCTAAGAGTTTCTTTCCCAGTTTCTAGTCTGCTGGGATCGTACCATTAGTGAATGAGGCTTTGGGGCCCATGTAAGTGCTTTATCACGGACATGACCTCTGCTGGCTTAACCTCTGCCCGCACTATTAAACAGCTTTAATGTAGACAAAAGGGGAGTGGGGGGACACAGCAACTCACATCAGGAGGGAGGGAGGATCAAAAGTATGAGCAAATTGAAAGGGAAGAAAAAACTTGGTAAATTGGGACAGTGAATAGGAAGGTAACAGCAGTAAAGAATGTGAAACAGAGGGAGATGGAAGAAATGACTATGATTGTGAAGTGCAATTTAATCAGGCAATATATGTATTGTTGTTTTTGTAACCCCTTCCTGTTCCAAGAACTCATGGTGGGGACATCCGGCAGACAAACTGGGCCTGCTCAGATGACACACTAAGCCATGGTTAGGCTGTTAACCCCTTTGTGGTTAACGTGTTTAAACCATGGTTATTGTAGCCACCATGGTTAGGAATGGTTTGCACAGCACGCTAGGCCATAATGTGTAGCTCAAAATGCTTAACCACCATGGCTTAGCATGTCAGCTGAACAGGGTCACTGAAAGTATGCTTAAGCATAAAAAGATGAACAGCATATAGCTTTGGGCACAATCCTACTGGAGTGCTGTCCACTAGATGGAGGTCTCCAATCTCAGAGGCTTCTAATAATTCTATGCCCTGCCTGGCTGCTGTCAGCTAGAGCAATGAGGGTAATTCCTGCCCCTGTCCTGTACAGTTTTTCCACTAGACGGGCCTTTGAGCCTGTCTGGGGGCATTGTGCTCCTGGGGGCAGGGTTTGGGCTTGAGATCCTCTCCTCCTCTCTCCTTTCCACACACCCTTTCCCCTCTCCCTGTCCTCATCTGAGATTGTGACATCTCAGAAGAGGAGCCACCATGAAGCTTTCCATAGTGGCTGGGTGGGGGTAAAGAACTGAGTGGGGATTTTCACCTCTGCCTATGGCCTCAGAGGTGAAAATCCCCAGTCTCCTATGGCCCCTCAGGCAAAGTCTAGGAGCCACAGGATTGCTCTGCCCATGCTGAATGTGGTCCTGTGGAATAGAGCAGGGGTACTTTTATTACATAGATGTATTATTATTATTATTATTATTATTATTATTATTATCTATTTCCACAGCGTAGTTGTGTTAGGTTGTTGCAGTAAAAGCAACAAAGGCCAGATCTACACGTTGTGTCAAATCATTACAAATGTGGAATAAAAAGCAGCAAATAGCACTATAAAAGTGGTATATGGAATGTGGATTGTGCATCAACAGTTATCAGTGCACTTCAATGCTGCTATAAAGCAGTAGCATAGATCTAGTCTAAATCTTGTGGCACCTTGAAGGCTAACAAATTTATTATGGCATAAGCTTTGATGGCCCATGGCCCACAAGTCTTATATTTTTTCATAATCCCACCTATCCCAAGGGCCTATAAGAGAAATGATATGTCATAGTATAAAAATACACCCCCCACCCCATACTAGTGGATCCAATTCTGGGAAATAAAGACATCTCAAGGACTCATACTTGACATAGATTCTAGTTGACCATGTTAGGCCCCCTCTACAAGAATTCGGCTTGACGCCTGGTTGCCCGATTATGCGCATCTTCTCACCATCACATTTACGCCTATTTCCTATAAATGACAGGCGGTGAAGCGCATTACCAGCAGTATGAAACACGCTTTAAAGTGGTTGAAATGTGGAGAATCGCTTGTTTACATGGTCATAAGGCGCTTAAACTCCCGTGGAAAATTTAAACTCGCTATTTAACGCGCATTCGATAATGCGCATAATCGGACAGAGAAAGCGCCTCGACCCCTGATTTGCGTTCTGCTCTTGTAGAGGTAAATTTTTTAATGCGCCTTGAAAGAGCTTTAAATTGCTCTTGTAGAGGCTGCCTTAGTTGTATTTCTGTGAACATGCTAGCAACACTTGCTCAAAAACCATGGTGCAGATACATATTTTTTTACACAGCCTTGATTAGGTTTCATGCCCTGCCTTCCTTGGAGGAAATGCAAGATAAAAATGTAATAATATGATAACATGGAAAGACAGTAAATATGTATTTTGCTGAGCCAGCCTTCCTCAATCCAGCTGTGTTAAACCCTGGGAGTTGTAGTCCAATACATCTGAAGAGTAGCAGATTGTGGAAAGCTGTGTTAAGTGCTCATATGGGAATGGTCACAGATGGCAGAGTATATCAGGGATATCAAATTTCAGAATTCTCTCCCCGCTTTTATCCTCACAACAAGCCTGGGAGGTGGGCTGAGAGAAAGAGAGCAACTGGCCGAAAATCATACAGTGAACATCATCTATCCTGCCTTTCTGAAGCAAATGCACTCAAAGCAGCTTACAACAACAACAACAACAACAACAACAACAAACAAATAAAAAATAAATTAGGGTGACCATATTTGGGAAACCAAAAAAGAGGATGCCCAGTGGGGCAGGCGGCAGCAGCTTTCCAGGGCCTCTGAAAAGTGCAGCATCCCCCCGCCACCTTAAAGGTCCTGATTGGAGTGAGAAGGGCAAAGCATGCCCTCCACTGCTCCAATTGGGGCCTTTAAGGCCCCGATTGGAGCAGTGCAGGGGTAGCAAGAAAGCACACTTTCCGGGCCCTCCAGAAAGTGCATCATTCCCCACCACCATGCCAATGGCGGCAGTCATTAGTGTGGCAAGGGCAAATGAAGAGCTTTCTGGAGGCCCCAGAAAGCGCACTTTCCCCTCCTCTGCTCCAATCGGGGCCTTAAAGGTCCTGATTGGAGGGGAAAGCATGTCATTCCCACCTCCACTGCTCAAATCAGGGCCTTTTCTATAATGTCCAGGAATGATACGCTTTCCCCTTTAAGGCCCCAACTGGAGCTGTGGGGGGAGGGATGACATGCCTCCAGAAAATGTGTCATTCCCCCCTGCCATGCCAATGGTGGCCTTAAAGGTGAAAGAATGTCATTCCAGGACATTATAGAAAATTACAGAAAATCCCCCGACACCCAGGATAGAACAAAAACCAGGACAAATCCGGAAAAATCCTGACAGTTGGTCACCCTAAATATAAGCCATGACAGAGTACAAACAATAAATTTCAACAGTTACAATAGGCATGTACAGAGGTAAAAATTAGTTAAAAGTGTGCTGGAATGAACACATTCCTCATTACCTTGTGCAAGACAAGCAGCAAAGGGACTGTTCTTGTCAAGCCGTTTGAGAATGGAAGTGCCACAACTTGAAAAGGCCCTCTCTCTTTCTCTCTCTCATATACCCTTTGTGAAGACAAGAGTGAGGGAGACAAGAGCAGCCATCAAGGCCTGCTCCAGTTGGATAGGTTTGTCCTGCAAAAAGGCCAACGGATATCACATCGTCTTGTGAGAAGGAAGTCAGGTGCTGACTCTTGCTCAAGTGGAGCTATGTTGTCCAGTTTGGGTTTTGGGGGCAAGTGGTTCTTGCTGCATTTTCTAAACACTGTAAGGTGCTTGGAGGACCCTTGTTCAAATACAAGATCTAAATGTAATAAATAAACAAATGCCCAGCTGCCACACCTGACAGCAAGGGATTAGGAGAACCTTTGTAGAGGAATGGAGCTCATGGACAGCTTCACCAGATTGGCCCTCACGAATTCTGTTGATTGGCTTAAGCTGCATTAAATTAAATGGTGGCTGGCTCTTCTTTTTCCATGTAAATTACATCTCACACTTTTAAATTACCGTCGTTTTATTAGGCCATCCGTCCCTTTTGCAAATTAATTGCATCTTCTCTCATTGATTTCCTATACTTTTCTTTCAGTTCTAATGCTGCCACCTTCTGGGGGAAATGAAGATGATCACATCCTGTAACATTCCTTGCAAAGTATTTCTCAAATCTTTTGAAGTCAGCAGTATCAGTCTTATTTTTCCATCTCTTTGGTATGTGAGTTTGTGGAGACAGCTGGATGTATTCCAGTGGATTGAGGAAAAGAGATATTAAAGAATTTGAGCAGAGTTGCTAAAGTTTAGGAGAATTACTGTTTCTCCACTGTCTAGACTAAAGGGTCAGTGGGCCCAGCTTCTTAATCTAGAAGGCAAGAAGCAAGCAACTCCATCTAATTATTACTTCCGGATATAGGAAGCTGATATCGAGACAGGTGTTGCCTGTGTAGTGGTCAATTTTGAAGTGGAGGTGCTTATCCCGACAGTACCCATAGCCACGCCCCCAAGGAGAGTTCAAAAATGCTGGCAGCTGTATCAATCTAGATCCACAAACTAAGTTCTAGCAGTTTTCATCTTCACCACAAAATAATTTGCATCACAACTCACGACAACATACTGTTGCTGGAAAAATCCATCCTCCTGCCACTGTGAAGACCAGGGGAATAGGGAAACCTGAGAGGGGTAGCAGATGATGCCATGTTCCCAGCAAGTAAAAAAAATCCGGGCACTTCAACCCTGTGAGCCCTGCCTCCACTATACCACTACTGGCAGCAGGTCTCCAGGGTCCCAGGCAGGAGTCTTCAGCCAGAAGGGTCCTGCTTGAAAAACGTGAGAGTTATGATCACAGCATATACAAACGTCATAGATCTGGTACGCTTTACATCTTTCTCTTCAGGGAGCTCTCTCCCACCCCAAACTCAGCTTGGATCAGCTTTGCTTCCTATTCATTACTAAAACATTGCTCCCGGATGCTGGCATGATGATGGTGGTCAGGAGTGCTTTTTATCAACTAAAGTTGGTATGCTAGCTGCATCCTTGCCAGGACAGAAAGGATCTGTCCTTCCAATTCATGGTTTTGTGATGTTCACATATAGACTGCCCTTAAATAATAGCCCAGAACTACAAGTGGCCCAGAATATCGTGTCCCAATTGTTATCAGATGTAACCTGCTAGGAGCATATAATTTACTGATTTTGATACAACTCCACTGGCTTCTAGTAGGTTCCAAACCAAATTTAGTACTGGCTTTGACACTTAAATTCCTAAAAAGTCTGTGAGCAGGGTTCTTCAAAAGGACCACCATCTCCCCAGCCTATCTACACACTTGATTTATTTACTATTTCTGTACCAAGCTTTTTGCCAGGAAGCCATTACACCAGAAATCTAAAAACAAAATAAAAATATTTTAAAAAATAAGGGCAAAAAGAAACAAATGAATCAAAATCTTAAACAGTGACACACTGAAAATAATCTGCCATCTACATCTATTAGGGGTGTGTGTGTAGAAAATAGAGTGGGTTCTACTGCTAGATTTTGGAGTGATTTGCAGTAGATTGGCAAGTTTGACTTCCTATGGTTCAACAAAAGCTACCAAAATAGCTCCCTCACTCCAATTTGTTTGATGAAACAAAGGAAGTTTGTGGCAAGGAACAGCAGTAGTTCTATGAGTGAAAGAACTGTGAGATCAGTTCTGGTCCTGAAAACAAATTTGTGTCTGCTTAGAAAAAGCTTGACAAAAACGGCACTGTTCCACAACATGTCCTTCTTGAAGACACAAGAAGCAGAGAGAATGTCCGTCAGAAGGTGGAAGTTTACTCCCACAAGCAGAGTGCTTTCGAAAAGGAGCCCTCAGGGCCCTACAACGTGCCCGTTAAAGTTCGGGCCGCAGATGCGGTCCGAGAGGAAACACTATAATCCAAACTACAAAAACTATAACTTTTTTTTTTTTTAAAGAAAGAAGGCCTAAGGAAATCATAAGAGAGAGAAAAACTCCAAACGGTGTTGCCATGATGACGGTCAAAAAAGAACTGAGAATGGGTGGGAACCCCTTCTAGGCATGCGCACTGCGCCATGGGGGAGGGGTTCCTACCCAAAACGCCTTAGCTATAGAAATTTCCCGGCGGTGCTCTGCGCAGGTGCAGAGCCCATGTGCGATGCACAGAGACCACAAAGGAGAACTGTGAGATCAGTTCTGGTCCTGAAAACAAATTCGTGGGTTGATATATGGCCGGGGTCCCCAACTTGGTTCTCATCAGGGCCTCCCTCCAACAGCACCCACAAAGCTTTCCCCTCCTCCCTGTCCCCTTCAAAAAAATTGCTTTAAACAAACCTTGGAAAATATTAGGGAAATCTTCTTTCTCTTTCTTTCGAACCTTGCACTTCCCCTGCCTTTAGCCTTGCTATTTCTCTCCCCATTTCCTTTAGCTCAACTGTTTTGCCCCCTCCTAGCCTCTAGCCTATTTCTCTCCCCCACCTCTATTTAGCTCACTTTGGATGAGCCAGGCACTCACAACAGGCATTATGTTGTGACTAGCCATATCCCGCATGAGACCTGCTTTGTTGGGTGTTCACAGACAGCTCTCAAATTCCCAAATGTGTCCAGGGGTCCAAAAAAGTTGGGGATGCCTGATTTACAGTATACAGATGAGTTTGCTCAGCTTATTATTTGACTTAAGTTATCTCTATTGATTTGGGGTTATTATTGCTGTCGATTTGTTGCTGTTGTGTTCTTTATTTGAAGCTGCCTTCTCTTCATGGCTGTTTTTACAATGTTGTTGTATAAACGACCTTGTGGATCCAGTATGGATCTCTTATGGGTCTAAAGGTGGGACATATGTTATTATATATATTTAAGAATAATTTATATGCTACCTTTCAGGATACAAATCCTACCAATGCATGTTACAAGTAACATAAAATTAAGAAAATCACATGAACAATAGTAACAAGTTAAATAAATCAATCAATCTTCAGAATTCTTTTCACAGGGCAATTGGTGGAAGATGGTCTTGGGGGCAGGGAAAATCTAGCTGGAACAGGAGCAGGTGTTTGGCATTATCCTCATCTTCCTCCTTTCTCATGTACCATCCCACAGGACGTTGGATGGTACATGGCTTGACGGAACAGAGAGGGGTAGGTGACTCCAGCTAGTGCAGGCCCTTAGATCTTCTTGGTCTGCTTCTCTACTCCCACCCCCCATATATATATATATATTCTATATATATATATATATATATATACACATAAAAACGAGGATCTGACAAATAGCAACTGAAAGGAACTGGGAACTGGGGCACATGGAGGGAGAAAAAGACAAGGGAAAAAAGATCCGTCACTCCAGGACAGTGAAAAGATAGGAGGCAGGTAACACTTTATTACATTTATATTAGATTGCAAACCCATTGGGTATGGTCTGCCCTTTTTTATACATTTTGTACAGCACCAACTATTTTAAGCACTTCAGTTATTATCATCATCTTGCCTTTTCCCATAAGATTCACAGGAGAATCTATCCATAAAACCATACAATTATGCCTTAACAAGAAAATCCATCAAGAAGTCAATAAATTTAATACATAATCCATACACTCAGACTAACTGGACAACTAAAAAGGGATTACAAATGCACAATTGCTTAAACCATTAAAACAAAATACTTTAAAAATATAATAATTCATGGTTCCCAGAGCTTTCTGAAGAAAAGACTTGTGGTCTATCACCATCAAAGCTTAGACTCAGGCAAAGAACCAGGGCCATTACTAAGAAGGCCTCAACGCAATGCTACCATATGTAACACAAATTAAATCTGAAGAGCTTAAACTTTTACCATCCCCTCTGCATTTCAAATAACCATTTAGCAAAACGCAATCTGTTAAGGACTAACTTTTATTCTGTGAACAATTTGATACAAAACATTACAGTACTTCAAATAAAAACAAGCTGAGAGACAACAAATTTGGGCATTTCAAATAAGGCACATGTAAAAAAAAACACATCCAGTGAAATAGACAGGTTCTATATATATATTTGGAGGTAGAAATAATTACAAAAATATGGAACAATTTTAAGCATTAGCAGTTCTGTTAAAACTAGGGTCCCCACTTAAAAACTACCTTGGTAACATAGCTTATGTGGCATTTTATGCACTACATTTTTGTGGCAGCTCTATATTTTGCTTCTGAGTACCAGTAGTTGAGTGAGGGGGCGGGGAAGAACTATGCCATGAGCAATACAACAAGGAAGTTACAAAAAGTTATAAATGTCCATACAAATGTATTTAATAACAAAAAGTTCTTGAAGCACCACATTTTGTTTTTCCTCAAATAAAAAAAGATATCTACAAAGCTTTTCTTTATATTATTAGAGACCTAATGATGTTTTTAATAAGGTTGCTATATCTGCTGGAATGGCTCCTTCTTCTCCTGCAGAATAAAAGGAATGGATCAGAGCTGTACATGTAGGAAACATTTCATGCAACCTAATATTTATAGTCTAGGCTACTAAAATAAAGAGACGCTCTTTTCTGCAACCTTGCTAACTCTCTAGCAGGGAAAACTCTCAGTTGTTTTGGGTCAATCTGGATGTTATATTAATGTTAAGATGGAATCAGGGATGCAAGGGTTGCTCGGGCATGTACTTGGAAGCCACTGACTCAAATCCAGTCTAGGTGCTCCAGGTTTTGCACAACAGTTGCTGGTCTGCATGCCAGTATGTCCAGACTGTGATCCAGTACAGGAACTAGCACAATCGACATCTGGTATTTTTAATGCCATATCACACGCTGCTTTTGAAAGTTTGCTTCTTCACACAGCGCATTGTTAAACTATGGAATTCACTACCACAGCATGTAGTGATGGCCACCAATTTGGATGGCTTTAAAAGGGGGTTAGATAAATTCCTGCAGGAGAAGGCTATCAATGGCTACTAGGGCTGATGGCTATGTGCTCCCTCCAGTACCTGAGGCAGGAAGCCTATAAGCACTAGTTGCTGGAGAACAAAGGTGGGAGGGTGCTATTGCACCATGTCTTGCTTTGTCGGTCCATGGCTAGCAGCTGGTTGGCTACAGTGTGACTAGATGGACCCTCGGTCTGATTCAGCATGGCACTTCTTATGTTCTTATGCTGAGTTTTTGAAGTGGTTCACTAAGCAGCACGGCAAGGGGCTATTTGAGAAACACTATCTCAAAATGCACTTGGGAGCACAGAACTATAGCTGCATGGTTCTTTGGATTTGGATCAGGGAGATAGGCTAAGAAAGTAAAACTCAATTCTGCATTTTGCCAGGAACCATAAGATAAATACAATAAATGTATTAGCTTTTCAGCAAATGTTATCACCCAGTTTCTGCCTTTGAAAAAGACTGGCAAACAAACTAAAACAATATGGGACATTCTACTCTGGGAATATCATGCAATGAACTGTGTGTTGAGCTGGGACTGAAATCATTGTCTGAATATTCATTCCAAATAGCAACATGCTGCTTTGTTCTGTTGTCTCTATTTTCTTTCCCTTAAATGCTTATCTTTTGGGATTCTTAATTCAGAATGTTTTAGAAGCCAATCTGGGAAGGAGAGATACACACGGTCTTTCTCCAGCATTTACAGTTAATAGTACCAAGATTTATCTGCTGTTATATCAGCTGTTTGTGCTGCAAATGAGTTAAATTACATTTTGCTTGAACTGAAGATTCTGTTGCATTTAACATCTCTTTAAAAGTAACACTAGCTACACCTGACTGCTAACTCTTTATTTTCCTCTGCCATTAATCTTTGGGCACAATGAACTTAACACTAAGGGGTTATTCATACAAATGCTAACCCACACTCAGTAGTTGAGTGTGGGCTGTTTTGAACTGTGGGTTGTTTAATGAACTATGGGTTAGCGTTCTGTCTGAACATAGCATGTTTTCCGCAGGGTGGCTTGTTAACAATGCAGTGTGGCTTATTATTTTTTTAACAATCCATCTTGAGAACCTATGATTTGTTGTTGGGTTATTCAGAGTGGTTAACAAGTCACATTGCATGGCTAACAAGCCACCCTGCGGAAAACGTTTTGGGTTCGGACAACACTCATGGTTCAACAAACAACAACAGTTCAACAACAACCCAAACTCAATGACTGAGTGTGGGTTGCCATGTTGTGTGAACAGCCCCAGTGTGGGTTAGCATGTTGTGTGAACACCTCCTAACTCTTTTCTATCTCACATAGTTTTGAACCAAGACCTGTTTCTTACAACTTAACATATTCAAAACTGTCCTGCAAGAACTTACCTGCATCTGCTGCAGTCATGTCTTGTTCTAGTTTTAACTTTTGCTGACTGATTCTGAGCATGGATTCTTCTATAGTTCCTTTACTGATGAGCCTTATAACTTTCACTTCTCTAAAACACACACACAAAAGAACTAGTTTATTCATATAATTCTGTAAATCTATATTTTTCAGTGGAGATAATTCACACATTCAGGTTTGAGTCACTGAGGCATAAGATAGTGAGCGAAGAGATATTTTAACCAGTAGCCTCCAGATTGCATGGGTGATGCCTTTGTACCTGCACCTTTGCATAGTGATTTCCCCCACTCATTTGACATGATAAATACAGAACTGGCCTACCCTTTGAAGGGTATAAAAAGCAATGTCTCCATCAGCTCATAAAACTGAGACACAGTGAGCGCTGCTGTCAGGAAACAGTGTCAAGGCTTTCTTAATATACTAGTACTATGATGAGCTTTTTAAAAAAGAGGGTGGGGCTTGTAAGCAAAATGTAATCTGCAAAGACTATTGAAGTTTGTTATCATAAGTTAAACAAACAAAACGGCTTACCTAGTTTGTCCTACTCTATGGCATCGGTCTTCAGCCTGCTTATCATTGTAAGGGTTACAGTCAATGTCATGGAGGACAACTACATTGGCTGAGGTCAGATTAATCCCAAGACCCCCAGCTTTAGTTGAAAGCAAGAAGACAAAGATACCCATATCTGAATTGAACTCGTCTATCAGATGTATCCTACAGAGAGAGAGAGAGAGAGAGAAGAAGCAAAGTATTCATCAGCACGTAACTCTCCACAATTTGGTCAGACTGTAAGGGTTAGTACACATTAGGGGTGTGCACGGACTCCCCGGATCGGATCCTCCAATTTTGTTCCAGATCAGATCGGAACAAAACTGGAGGTCCCCTGGATCGGACTGGACCCGATCCCGATCCAAAAATCGGATGTCCGATTTTTGGATTGGCCGCCATTTTTCCCCATAGACTTGCACTGGGGGAATGAAAGCTTCCCCCCAATGCACGTCTATGGGGAAAAATGGCGGCGGGGGGGTGAGTGGGGGCCTAACCCCCTCCTCCCTGTCCCTCCCCGCCTCGCGCTTCTTACCTGCAGGGGTCTTCTGCTCCCATCCGCTGCCGCCCGGGTGGCAGCGGAGGGCCCCCGGCAGGTAAGCCCCATCTCCGGCGCTCCTTACCTGCATGGGACGTCCGCTCCCCTCCGCTCCTGGCCGCTCCTGTGAAGCAGGCGGCCTGCCCCTAAGTAGCGCGCCAGGTGATGACATCACCTGGTGCGCTACCTAGGGGCAGGCTGCGAAGCCTGCTTCGCAGGAGCGGCCAGGAGCGGAGGGGAGCAGACGTCCCAGGCAGGTAAGTGGGGCCCCCTCCCTCCTCGCGATCTCCCTTACCTGCCGGGGCCCCTCCGCTCATCACCTGGCACTCTCCTGTAAACTAAGCCGTGAGGCCTAGTTTGCAGTAGTTTTCAGCCGGCAATGGGAGGAGAACGCCTCGCTAGGTAAGCCCCCCCCGCTGTTTACTTCCATTGGCGGGCGCCCGCGGGCACCCACCAATGGAAGCGGCGCCCGCCGATCCTCCAATTTTTCCCGAACCAGATCGGGTCCTTCCGGACTGGTTCGGAAAATATCGGACAATCCAGAGGGGGGATCGGAAATCGGATAATTGTATCCGATTTCCCTGGATCGGCTACGGATCGTGGATCAGAGCCGATCCAGTGCACACCCCTAGTACACATACATGTGTATTTACTGACTGCAGTATCAAGCATAAGTGCAAGTGAACCATCACAGATCTCATCCCATAGATATACCTTTCATATTACCTGAAATACAATGCATTTCAATCGAGTTAAGTCACACACTCATTAGCTAGTCAGTGAATGCAAATACATGACACACAGACACACACACACACACACACACGTGTGTGTGTGTGTGTGTGTGTGAATGAATCAGCTGTAAGCTTCTATGACATCTTGACTACTAATCATTTATATTATTATTCCCACTGAATCTATCTAGAATTATATATAGATCACCTATGCACTGTGCAATTACTTTAAAATCAAGGGTATGAAATTTAAACCAACTTGTTTTAAGCAGCATTTTTTATTAATTCAAGGTGTCCTATACTTTCTCCGCCATCATCAGTACATAATCAGAGTCAAATTCAAATAGAGGCAAAACTGAACATTAGTTGGACTTAAAATTGATGCTCTTGTGTTATTATGGAAGTTTTACTTACCTGTCAGCAATCTGCGTCTTTCCATCCAGCCTAAGGTATCGATGCTGTTGATGTTTCAGGAGAAGCTCTAGGATGTCCAGCATCATAGTAAATTGGCTGAACAGGACAACTCTATCACCCTAATGAGG
The DNA here is from genome assembly GCA_029215795.1 of Anniella stebbinsi. Taxonomy (NCBI): domain Eukaryota; kingdom Metazoa; phylum Chordata; class Lepidosauria; order Squamata; family Anniellidae; genus Anniella; species Anniella stebbinsi. The sequence continues at coordinate 211,082,607 of JARDYH010000004.1, forward strand.
GGAAACAGCAAACTTCGTTTAAGAAAAAATGCATGCATGCTTCAGAAACAAGAGCACACAAAAAATGAGACGTCTGGCTTATGTCTGTATGCCAATTTGACGTATAGCTCAGGCACTTAAACAAGAGCCACCTGAAAGCCAGGATTCAAATTTCTGAGGGGATCCTATATGCATATTAAGCAGAGGGATAAGCAGTACTTCATTCTCTTCCATGCCAGGGAACAGTCCATGTGTAGAGCTTCCTTGGACCAACAGATACGCAGTGTCCTTGCCTTTGTTAGTTGCAAGCCTGTATCTGAGAATTGACTAGTAGAAATTTGTAAGACATAAGCAAAACCCTACTGGGGACAACCACAATATATTGCCAATGAAACACAGGAATAGGCTGAAAGTGCACCAGGATTACACTAATTTATCCTAGCTAAAACAGTACAAAAATGCTATGTGAACACACATAACAAATTTCAGCAGATATTCCTCCCAAGGGCTGAAATCTTGATTTCAGGTATTTTCTAAACAAGCCTTGAGAACTCAAGAGCAAACTAATGCAAATATTTAGTTGAACAATGTAAGCTTTGCTTTTGTTACATTTTGTTCTCCCTTTTGTCCAAGAAAAGTGGAACACCGGAGGCACCTAACCTGGTGAAAAGTCCCAATGCAGATGTTGCACTAATTGGGAGCAGGCAGGAATTTTAGCAAGGGTTAATGGCAAACCTAGATAGAGGAGGCTGAAGAAGGGAGTTTAAAATCCTACAAATAACTGCTGACCCGTTAACCCAGGTTAGCAATATGTCTATTGCATTTCCCAATGACCTTCACAGGGATTTGATGTAGGGCTTCTCAAATTCATGCACAACACTCTAATGGTTTTCTACATGCTTTTATGACATCAGAACAAGTTACAATGACTATCAGCTCATTTATGTGTAAGATGTGCACATTGTAGGTTTCCCAAAATATAACCTTTTCTTTGAAGTCTGACAAAATGTGTGTCAGTGCTTTGAATTTTCCAGAATCCAAAATCAGATCTATCTCAAGCTTGAAGTCGTTAATATTTGCATACTGTTTACAAAGCAAATGCAATTCGTAATCTGTCATCACAGACATGTCTTCAAATATAAGGTCCGGATTTGCTTCACAGTGTGTAGGCTCCTAAAACAAAAAGGTAGCAAATGAAACAAGTTATTTAGGACATTAAAATACAATTTCACGTGGCATTTGTGCACGTATTGTTATAAAGCCACCTTGTCAAATCTCAAATGCAGTTCATATTAACACAGTTAATTCTTCAGACTCTTAAACCTCTTTTCCCTGAACATAGCAGTCCCGATGCCTAGGTTATTTTTTAAAAAAATCCTGACATGGGTGCAAGTCACGCAATTAACGCAGTATGTAGCTAGACCTTAAAAGTGGGAGATTCTAAACTCCTCTTCTTGGCTGGGTAGCAAGAGGAGACAACGGGGGGAGTGTGAGAGCCCAAGGCTTGCTGCAGCAACCTTATGTTGCACTAATCCAGACTTTAACACAGCCTTCTCCAACCCGGTGCTTTTCAGATGTTTTGGATGTCATCTTCTATCAGACTCAGTCAGCATGACCAATGGCGGGGAACACTGCTAGTCCAAAATATGGAGGGCACCAGGTTGGGGAAGACTGCTTCACCATAATGAGCAAACAGGGCCTTTGTTTCTTGTGCGATCACTCTCCATCATTTCCAATCCATTTATAATAGTGAATACCAACTGTGGGCAGATAAGAGAAACTTGGACTCTTAACTTCTTTTTATCCCACAATCTGTGATATCCCATTTACAATTCTAGCATTTTTTTTTTGCGTAAGGAAGCTTGCTCTATTTAGCCGATTTCATGCTTTAATCATAATTCAAATAATGTTAGACACACAGCTGAACAGCTCCTATTTTGTGAAAATACAGGTACGACTGCAACCCAATTAAAATGAACCAAGAACTTGTTGCATTATTTAAATCTAGCATCTTACCTTGAGCATGAGTTTTGACATCACCTTAAGTTTTTCAGATGTATAATATTGGCGATGTAACAGAGGATGATTGGCCATTTTCCTTAGCTGCATCATGACATTGCCCATTTCTGAATTCTTTTCTATGAAAAGAAACAAATGATACAGCGTGAAAATATCCACTGAGCCAGATAACCACCTATAAATGTGTTAGTAAAACATGTTGTTTTAAGTGATATACACACAAATCTAAAAGAGCTCAGTATTTCTGCCTCATACTGCAAGGAGAGATTCATCGAAAGAAAATTCAAACACCTGCATACCTTGACTGTCAATAGATTTTTTTAAGCAGCTGAAGAGATCCTGGTACAGTTGTTCCTGTTTCTCAGACATTTCACACCACTCAATAATATCTTTTTTGGGAGGTAGTTGTTTGAGGACCTGGTGGGCCAAAACAAAGTTTTTAATTATTTGGAGACTATACCTGGATCATAACACATTCAAGTTATCTTAAATAGCTAGTCCTATTTAAGGGAACTTGATTCCTACTGATAAGTTGACACTGCAACCTAATGCAACTAGCATAGGTTAAAAATGAAGACATACCTCTTCTTTTACTCTTCTCAGGATGAATGGTTTAATTATCTGCTTGGCATGCGCAATTCTCTCCTTTTCATATATACTATGCTCCTCTGATGCTTTCTAGGGAGGAAAAAATAAAAGTATAAAGTGTATTTCATTCAGTGAATATTAACATGAGAAAGAATGTTTCCATTTACTCCAATGGAATGTGATAGAACTCTAACTGTGAGTGTTTTGATGTAAAATACATTGCGGTGAATGGCTGTGATTTCTAGAACATTTGATTATAGTATAGCCCTACCTGGCATAAATGGGACTATTCTCAAGTTTTATGACCGCATGATGACTTTCCAGAAATACGTTTTGGGATTTCTGTTACGGTAAGATGTAAAACAGTTTCCACTATGAAAAATTCACATGAAATTAATATTTTCTGAGCTATAAAAATACATTTTAGGTATACTTACTGCTTTAGAAGAGAATATTCTCCGAATTTCACTGGTACTACTACTAAACATGTGTGGCATCACAAAATTCAAGAGGGACATAAGTTCTAGAAGATTGTTTTGAACTGGAGTTCCTGTTAGCAGCAAACGGTTTTTTGCCTATTTCCATAATAAGAAATAATAATAGAAAATAGTTAGCGGTTACAAAATGAGATCAACAGTCTCTTCAGAGTAATACCACCACAACAGAATAAACTCACTGTTGAGAAATATAATAATCTCAGCTAGTTACATCTTAAAAAAAGAATTACCCAGTTTCTTGGTGACATCCTGTCTAGTCTTATTTGAATGGAGAAGCAGCTGCAGATAGGAAGATAATGGTTTCATTTGGCTATAACAAATGAATGATTTCACATTACACAGAGCCTCATCAGCTTTATCTCTCCTCTCCTTCTTTTTAATTAACTACAGTTCATTGTTATGTCCAAACACAGACAAACTGTCTTTCGTCTTAATGATGGTTTTGGGAAACAAGCCAACTTCAAACTGTGACTTATGAAGGTGGCTTGTTTCCTTAAACTAAGTGTGGGCAGGCTTCAAGTCTGAGAAATCTACTTTGTTTTTGTTTTCTTTATCAGAATCATGAGGTCCGCCAAAATGGTGGTTCTGGCAAGAGGCAGAACCAGTTACCTATTGTACCCCCCTAAGCCAGAGATGGGGAATCTCTGGCCTGCAGGCCTGACAAAGCCTATGGGGATTCCCCACTGGCCTGGCAGCTTCATCCCGACCCCATCCTCTCTGCCTCATAGAAAAAAGTTATTTTGTTTCTAATCAACAGCTGATTAGAGATAAGTACTTTCCCCTAGGTAACACTGAAAAGGTCGCACTCAGTGCTTAGATGCGTATGCTTGTATGCAAGTGCTTCCACACTTTTCCATGTTTTATGTGATAGAATTTTTGAATATCTCCTGGTGGGGGTGATGTAAAATTCTAGCTGTTAAAAATTCTGACCAATTATAGTTAACAGCCAAAAATGATTTAGAGCAGGGGTGGGCAGCTTCTGGCCCTCCAGATGTTTTGGCCTACAACTCCCATCAGCCTTATCCAGAATAGCCAGTGATGAGGGATCATGGAAGTTTTAGGCCAAAACATCTGGAGGACCACAAGCTGCACATCCCTGATTCGGAGTATAGACTTATGTACTATCAAAACACTGATGATTAACTTTTTTCTCAGTTGTGAAATGAATGCCTACAATGATAGTTAAGCTTTTTAAATAACAGATTTCAGCTACAATCCAAGAACAATACAACTTCAATTCCCAGTTGTTTTTAGAATTTGAGAGATGTTTCCTAGCACACCTGACTTACTCAATTTACACAACTGCCCTATGTATGCTGACTCAGAAGTAAGCTCTACCATATGCTAATAGAATTGAACCAGGTAAAGGTGCATAAGATTGCAGCTTAACTGTGTAAAATGGAGATCTGAGTACAACCTACTCACTTCTTAAAATAATTTCATTTTGACATAGCTTGATAATGTAAGGTAATATTTGAGAGAAAGTGCCAAGAGAGAAGAGGCAAAGTCTTACGTTAATAGTCATTAGGTGTTGATAGCGTACAGAGCTCATGTTTTTTAACATATGACCTTCATCAAAGATTGCATAATTAAGTTTCATCCGGCGAAACAAACTACGATCTTCGGGACTGCTAATTGCACAATTATACCTATCAAAAGAGCAAACATCACTTTATATAGAAATACAGAGAGGCAGCTGCGATAGCACAATAATGCCCTTTTCACCTTGGTGCCCTTCATGTAACAGTCATCTCAGGCTAATAGCTACTCAACCTTGGGTTGGATCCAAAGAACTGTGGGCAGAAGGAATATAATGTTTGTATTGCTCAGCAAAGATTCGTGTGACCTACAACAGTTAAGTTCTATAGCAGTTTTCATGCTTTCAATAACATATTTGGTTTCAATTTCAGTTTTTATGCAATGCTGTAGCACACAATGTAGAACAACCTTCCCATGTGCGGAAAACACCTTGTACACGTGGAAGGAAACCCCTGGAGTCAACACTCAAGTAGAACACTGCATTCCGGTATAATGTATGCTAGGAGCTAGGTTTACTTTGCAGCTTTATAGCGCGCTCAATGTTTTTTTTAGCAAACGCTATTAAAATTAGGATCAGATGAGTCTGAAAACCCTACCCCCACTATGGGTTTCTTTTGCATTTTAAAAAAGTGGCTGTAATAAAGCCCCCAAAATCAAATTCTTTAGATGACATATGAAAATGTAGCTATTAATGCATAGGTGCAAATGGGTGCATTTAATTACAAGTGTGATTTTTGCACGCACATATTATGTTCAATGTGGTTTAAAAGACTGGTGTCGTCATGAGAACTCCTTATTTCTCCTCTCTAGCAATGGTCTTTCTTCCTTCCCTAATACCTAATCCTGTACTGATAATTATTCAAGCCTAGAAAATAGCCATTGTTATTTATTTGCTCACAAAAATTTATAAACCACCCTACTTCTAAAAAAAAGTTCTCAAAAAGAGATGGAAGAAAAAAAATCAAACTACAAAAGAACAAGAATATTTAAAATAAAATAATAGCAATAAAACCACGGCTGGTCATGCAGAAAAAGCTTCTCTAAATAAAGATGTCTTCAATTGATGCTCAAAACAAAGCAAACACTGGTGCATGCCTGACATCAACGAGCAGAGAATTCCACAGAGAGGAAACTAAAATAATAAACGCTCTACTCTTGAGTAGATGCTAAATGAATCTCAGCCCCATGTGGAACCACTAGGAGCACCTCATCTGATGACCTAAGCATCTGGGCAGGTTGATAAGGGAAAAGGGGCCTTCTCAAATATCCTGGTCCTAAGTTGATTAGGACTTTATACATCAATACCAAAACTTTAAACCTGGCCCTGAAGCAAACAGGCAGCCAGTGAGGTTCTTCAGCAAAAGTGTTACATGCTGAAACGGGGTAGCCCCTGACAACAGCTGAGCTACTACATTTTGCCCTAGCTATAGCTTCTGGACTATAGCTAGGGCAGCCCCACTTGGAGCGCATTGCAATAACCCAGTCTTGAGGCTTCTAGTGCTGGTACCACGGTGACTACACAATCCTTGTCCAGGAGAGGCTGTGGCTGGCATACCAGCTGAAGCTGATAGAAGCTATTCCGAGCCACTTGGGCCTCCAGTGACATAGATGAATCCAGGAGTACCTCCAGTCATTATAAAAGTGACAGCAGAATGGATATGAGCAGTGAGATCTTGCATATTGTACAACCCCCTTGGAGTGTACCGTACATCTCCCTGTACAAATGGAACATTGCAACCCCACCCCACTTCTCATGAGAGTGAGGAGGGGTTGGGCCAAAGAGTGTCATGAGAACATGCTTTGCTTACACTGTAACCCTTTCTCTAAATGCAACTTTTCTCTTCTACATAGCAGTGAATGCTAACTACTCCCTTATATGGGAGAAAGGAAAGAGGTGTGCATGCGGATACCACGGGAGTAAAAAGCTGTTTCTTGTGATCCCAGCCATTGAGAGTCAAGCTTATTCCAATCATGTCATGGAGTACGCTTTGGCATGGATTCCACAATGGAATGTTTGAAACTGATTCAACAGACAAAGTTTCAGTGACTGGTAAAAGAGCTGGAATGAAGTACCATGTTAGGGATCAGCAGCGAGTGGCTCAATATCTCACAGTAGTTATACTTACGTTGTCACGATGACATTGAAATCCACAACATTATTATGGATATCCATTCTGAGGTGCCTCCGGTCTTCTTGAGATCCTAAGCAGAAATAAGAGTTCAGCAAATATTTTTCTTTGCAGTTCTAGAGAACCCTTCTTATGATCACAACTCTGGTTTCTTATGTTACACCCAGACAAAATATTGGCTATATTTTAGCTACCAATGTTTCATCCTGAAACAGAAATTCTTACCGTAATAAAATAAGACTTGGAGTTCAGGACACCACAGATTAACTTCTCTTATCCAGTTATCTATTTAAAAAAATGATTAGAAATCATTACAAAAGAGGAAGTTTAGAAATGTATATAAAGATCAATATCAGTTCCAACTTTCTTTTCGCTAAACTACAAATCTAGAATACTGTTTTAATTTGATTCACTGTAGTGTAGTAGACAGAGTGCATCTAGGCAAAGAAGAACCAAGTGTAAAATCCCACACAGCCATAAAGTTCATTGGGTTCCCTAGAGTCAGTCAGTGACTGGGTTCAGACAACACGATAACCAACGGTGGGCTAAATAGTCAACGGTTGGTTATTGTGTAATCTGTCAGGACTTTTTCACACCACGGTTGGTTATTCAGCCAAAATAACCAACACAAATAACCAACACTGTGCAGAGTTGATTATTTGAACAACCATTGGTTATTGTCCCGTGTGTTGGGCACAGTTGACTATTTCATTGCACGAAGTTGGTTATTTTTAGTGACTACAGAGTCCCCTGGAAAGAGTGATCAAAGCAGCAGCTGTCACTCTAGTCTAGGCAGCAGTCTAGGCTGATGGGATACCAGAGGGAGGATTGAGGGAGGCAAGAGAGTGCAGGGGATGTGTCAACCCGACACAGCATTGACTAATAGTCAATTCGACATTGGCCTTAATCCACACTATGGTTGATTATGATCATGTGTGGCGAGCACCCTCTTGATAATCAAACATGGAGTTGACTATTAACCCACCAGTGTATATTGTGTTGTCCGAACTCTATGCCTAAATTAGGATTAAGGCTGTAATTCTATACACACTTACCTGGGAGTAAGTTTGATTGAACTCAGGTATACTTCTGGATGTACATGCATATAGGATTGCACTGTTAATGTGGAAATTCAATGTGTGCTGCCCATAAGCTCCTTGGAGTGAGGTTAGGATATACATATAATAAAATTGTGAAAAAAAATTAAGTGTAACATACAGTTTTTGTATGATTACTTGGAAGTAAGTGCCACTGAGTTCAATGGAGCTCACTCCTATGTAAGCTTGTTTAAAATCACAACCTATGTAGAAACAGTTTATGAAATTCCTTACTTACCTATTGTTGATGCTGGCACTACAATCAAATGTGGACCTATATCACCCACTTGGTAAAGATATGCCAGAAATGCAATCGCTTGAATGGTTTTTCCTAAACCCTAAGTGAAAATTGGAGTAATAGAATACAATACGGTTACTTTTATGGTATGATACTGTGGATTAATATTTGGCTCTTTAATTGTATTTCTCAAACTATTTATGGTTCTAAGATTGAAACATTTTAATCATGTTGTTAAATTCTACTCTTTAAGAACCACACGAGATAACTATATTAAAATCGCTTACTTACTTGTTACCAGCAGAAAATGCACCGCATGGTGTTACAATCCTAAACACAATACCCTTTCAAATATTGAAATGCATTGCTTTTTCTGCAGGTATAAGAATGCTTTCTGAACTATGGAGTTCCACCAACCAACTGGGTTGATTGCCCCATCTACCCTCACTTTCTGGGTCAGTTTGCATGATCAAACACGCGGATGGAGGTCATTCTGAATATTCAAACCGTGGCTTGTTGTGTCGTCCAAAACTGGGGATCATGGGCTATACAAGAGTTAAACAACCTCTGCATAACCCCAAAACACACCATGGGTTATGCAGAAGTTGTTTAATCCTTGCATAAATGTAGGTTGCCTACCTGTAACCGTAGTTCTTCGAGTGGTCATCTGTGCATTCACACATTATTATGGGCTCGCGCGCTGGCGCCGAGCTCGATCGGAAGATACTCCAATAGCTTAGATCCTTTTTGGCGGGAACCCCTCCCACCCACCGCCCTATTACGCATGCGTGGGTTCCCGCCTACCTCAGTTCATTGAGACCGTAATAGCCTCGTGAATGAGGTAGTGTACGTCATAGCTCCATAGTGCATGAGCAATAGTGTTCCCTATGACCTGGCATAATCAGCGTGGCCATGAGGGGACGGTGGGTGGGTTGTGTGAATGCACAGATGACCACTCGAAGAACTACGGTTACAGGTAGGCAACCTACATTTCTTCTTCGTGGTCTCTGTGCATCACACATTATTATGGGCGATTAATCAGCAAAAACACTTACCGGCGGAGGGGAGGCCCGCTGCAGCTTTACTGGAAAATAGCAGGCAGGACAGAACGGCCAAACGAGGCGTCCTCCCGCGCTCTCACGTCCAGTCTATAATGCTTGACAAACGTTGAGTCGTTAGACCAAGCGGCCGCTCGACAGACGTCCAGCAGTGAGATTCCCTTGCTTGCGGCTGTTGACGTTGACACTGCCCTTGTGGAGTGGGCGCGCAGGGGTTGCGGCTGCTCCTTGCCTGCCAATTGGTACGCCAAGGATATTGTCTGTACAACCCAACGTGCAAACCTTTGAGCGGAGACTGGGAAGCCCTTCCTGCTCCCCCCATAGCAGACAAAGAGTCTATTAGACTGACGGAAGGAAGCCGATCTGGACTTATAGAAAGCGAGCGCCCGCCGCACGTCTAAGGAGTGCAGCTTTGTACTGAGCGGATCTTGCGGTGAGTCAAAGAAAGTAGGCAGGACTAGACTTTGGTTGAGGTGGAATGGCGACGATACTTTTGGCAAGAAGGTAGGGTCAGGTCTAAGCACAACCTTGTTGGCAAAAAATTGCGTATATGGTGGGTCTATCCGTAAGGCGCAGAGTTCAGAGCCACGTCTGGCGGAAGTGATAGCCACTAGGAAGGCTACCTTCAGCGTGAGCAGCCGGATATCCGTCGTAGCTAGTGGTTCAAACGGCTTTGCGCTAAGGGCCGTTAGGACCACAGATAGGCTCCACTGCGGAACTATCTGTCGAAGCGGTGGGCAAATGTTGTGCAGGCCCTTCAGAAAACATTTGACTATGGGGTGGGAGAAAACTGAATAGGTCTCGAGCCCGTCATGATTGCTAGAAATGGCGGCCAGATAGACCTTAATGGATGAGGGTTTCAAACCAGCCTCATGCAAGGATTGTAGGAAATTTAATATATCCTGCAACGGACAAGACCTTGGGTCAGTGTCCCGATGTAGCATGAATTGCTTGAACTTTTCCCACTTGTTCCCATAGGATAGTCGCGTTGAGGGTCGGCGAGCCTCCTGCAGTATGGCCTGGACAGATAACGGTAAGTTCAGATCCTCCCATCTGGTCTTATGCGCCATGCTGTGAGACGAAGCTGTTGCAGGTCCGGGTGCTGAATGCAGCCGCGGTGTCTGGAAAGGAGATTGGATTGCAGAGGCAAACGGCAGTACTTGCCGGCTGCTAGTCGCAGGAGTGGTGTGAACCACGGTTGGCATGGCCACCATGGCGCTATCAAAACCACATTGGAGTTGTAGCGTTGAATCCTCGTCAGTACTTTGGTGAGAACGGGAGCAATAGTCCAGGCATACCGCGTTCTCCTGAGTCGCAAACAAGTCCACTTGAGGCGTTCCCCAGCGGTGGACCAAGCGGTTGAATATGTCCTGGGAGATTTCCCACTCGTGAGTGGTTTGGAACTGCCTGCTCAACAGATCGGCATGGAGGTTCTGTGCTCCTGCGATATGGATCGCTGATAACAGAATGTCGTTCTCCACGGCCCAATGCAAAATGTCCAGTGTCAGGGCGAGGAGTGGGGATGACTTGGTCCCTCCCTCTTTGTTTATATACCACACGACTGTGGTGTTGTCGGAGATGACACGTACGTGATGATGGCGAAGGTGCGACTGGAATGCACTTAGTGCTTTCTGCACAGCCATCAACTCCAACAGATTGATGTGGAGTCCCTGTTCGCGGTGGGACCACCGGCCCTGTATGGTGAGTCGGTCGCAGTGGGCCCCCCATCCGGTGAGGGACGCGTCTGACGTCAGAAACCGAGAGGGTTCTGACGCGACGAAAGGCATACCCTCCGTAAGGTTGCGAGTGTAAGTCCACCAGGCAACCGATGGTAGCAGGCTGCGAGGCATCGCCAGCCATATCCGTTTCGGGTTGTCCGTGTGATGGTAGTTGCGCAGTAGGTGTTGTTGTAGCATACGCATGCGCATTCTCGCCCAGCGGACTACGTACACGGACGACGCGATGAGTCCTAACAACTTGAGCAGGGTAAGAGCTGTTAGGCGACTTGACTGCATGACCCGCTGCGCCAGACAACGAATGGCAAGAGCTCTCTCCATCGGAAGAAATGCCGTGCCTTGAAGGGAATCTAGTAGCACCCCGATAAACTGGATGCGCTGTGTCGGGACGAAGATGGATTTGTCGTAGTTGATGAGTAGGCCCAACCTGGTCAACAACTGTTCCGTCACTGTGATGTCCCTCCGCGCTTCCGCTCTTGAGTTGGAGACGAGAAGCCAGTCGTCGAGATACGGGTAGATCTCGATCCCCGATGTTCTCAACGACGCGCACACGGCGCTCATGCATTTGGTAAAGACGCGCGGGGCAGTCTTGAGCCCGAATGGTAGGACAGCAAACTGGTACGTGTGAGGGCCCATCGTGAACCGAAGAAACCGGCGATGAGGCTTGAAGATGCTTATATGGAAATACGCATCCTTGAGGTCCAGTAACGTGAACCAGCGATTGCGCCTGAGCAGTGGAAGGATCGCTCCCAGCGTGATCATGCGGAATTTCTTGGTTGTTATGAACTTGTTGAGATTGCGTAGGTCCATGATAGGCCGATGGCCTCCGCCTCATTTTGGGACGGCGAAATAGTGGCAATAAAATCCCTGCCGTAGGTCCGAATTGCGAACAGGATGAATAGCTCCTTTGTGGAGCAAACTGGTGATTTCGTCCAAGAGCAGACGAGATGGAGATGACAAGGACTGGCCCCGGAGGCGGTTGGGACAAGAATTCGATACGGTAACCACGTTTGATAATGTTCAAGACCCATTTGTCCGATGTTATGGACTGCCAGGCCTGGAAAAATGGACGTAATCGGGTGCCAAAGAGTCGGGTGGAATGGAGAGATGGTGGGATGCAGTCAAAGACGCCGTCTCTGGTTCTGATCCATCCGGCTGCGCTGGGCACGGAATCTTGGCTGCTGTGAAGCACGCTTCTGCGCAGGTGGAGCTGTCGTGCCTTGTGGCTGGTAGCGCTGTGCACGTTGGCCAAATTGACGTGACTGGAACGAAGAAGTACGGTTCCAGCGTCTCGAGCGGGATTGTGGCGTGTATGTGGTAGGGTAAAACCCCATTTTCTTGGCGGTTGTTCGCGCCTTATGGATTGTATCCATGGCCGTATCTGTGGAAGCATGGAAAAGGCCATCGCCGTCAAACGGCAAGTCCTCTATGCGTGCTTTGGCTTCCTGGGAAAGATTCGAGGCACGTAACCACGCATGCCGTCGGAGCGACACAGCCCCCATCATAGATTTGGATAAACAATCCATTTGATGCCGTGAAGCTGACAGTTCTTGTCTTGCCAAGCCGGTGGCCTCAGAATAGAATACTTGGGCCAGTTCCTTCTTGTCATCGGGTAAGTATGTGATCAGTGATGACATTTTCTCCCAAAGGAAAAGATGATAGCGAGCCATCATCGCTTGGTAGTTCATAATCTTAATTGAGAGAGCCGCCGCTGAATAGAGGCATCTGCCGAAAGCATCTAGTTTACGCCCTTCCTTATCCGCAGGGGTGGAGTGGGCGCGGGCGACCCTGCCCTGAGCCGACTCCACAATTACAGAGTTCGGCTTGGGATGTACAAGCAAGAACGCGGCGTCTTTTTCCTGCAACTTATACAGAGCATCAAGGCGCTTTGACACCGTCGCCATGGTAGAAGGACTCTTCCACGACTCTTGGAGTGTCTGTAGCAAGGTGGGGAACAGAGGCATTGCCGGTGACGCGGTGGTGTCAACATACATAATATCAAAGATTGAATCGATGCACTGTTCTCCCGGGTGCTGTAAGTCCACTCCTAAGGACTGGGCCATGCGCAGCATCTGTTCCGTAAAGTTCGAAGTTTCAAAAGACGGAGAAGCACGCTTTTTAGTGCCAACTTCCTCTTCAGGAGATGGTTGAGACCTCGGTGCTGACCGCAAGGATGAGGAATCAGATTCATAATCCTCCACAGATTGAGGAGAGGACGGGGTGGTAACCAGCGGTGTCCGCGTAAGCCTGGCTAAAGACGGCGCAGCAGGCAGTGATGGCGCGGCTGCTGGAGGCGATGGAGATGGTGCGGGTGGCAGACTGGCTTCCCTCCGGCGCAAGCGCTCTCCCGTGTACGGGTCAAAAACGTAGTCGCGCGCCGATCCCGGCGCGACGTGGCGACTGCTCCTGGACGACCTGGACCTGTCCGAATAGCGATCCCATTCCCGAAGCGGGGTAGGGGAGCGTGACCGGGAAGATCGCCGACGCGATTGACGTGACCACGCTGGTGATCGGGAACGTCCAGACGGGGACGGTAGCGAGCGGCCCAACGGCGACGGAAGCGGTGGCTGCGGCGTCAAGATGGAGCGCGGAGAAGGCTCCGGCGACTGGTCTGGAGACACCGGCGCGTTGACATCCCACAATTCCAACGGCAGCGGTGATGTGATCGGCGGTATCGAGGGCAAGGTGTCTTGGTGCATCACCGGTATCGATATCGACGCCGATGGTGAAGGACCGTGTGCTGACATCGGGACCGGTGAGCGCAAGGGCAGCGAGGCTGGTTTGCGCGGAGCTGACGAAGCGCTGGGTTGCCCCTTCTTCCTAGTCGACGTCGACGACGACCGATGAGCCTTCGGTATCGACGGAGCCGGGATCGGAGGCGTTGTCCGCTTGGGTGTCGGGGATGGTATCGGGCTCGGTACCGACAACTCCCTCGGTGTCGACGACTGAGTCGGGACCGATGGCGCTGTCCGCTGAGATGTCGAAGGCGGTATCTGGCTCGGTACCGATAGATCCCTCGGTGTCGACGAGGTCCTCGATCCCGGTCGCTCGTCTGGTGCCGTAGGTTCGTCCAATCGACCTTTCTTGCTCTTGCCAGGCAGCGGCGACTTCTTGCGTTTACAATGGCCCTCCGCCGGCGGGGGCATCGTCTTCTTCGACTTCTTGTGCTTCAACTCGGCCGGCCGGCTCGAGGAGCACGAGGCTTGTTCGAAGGTGCGGTCAGTGCCATTGGGCGACCGGTGTCGTACATGGCTCGTCGAGGTCGAGTGCCGATGTACCGATGCCGCGTCTGCAATCCCCGATGTCGAGGGATGCCGCGGTGTCGAGCAAGTGCTTGCGGTCAGCTTAGCCGTGGTCGGTAGCGATTTCCCTGCTTTCGAGTGAGTCTTCACGGTCGGTTTAACCTTCGGGTGTGGGATAGCGTGAGGGATAGGCGGCTGGATAGGCACGTCCACCGGCCGGTCCGGGGCATCAACGGCCTGCAATGCGCGGCTCCAAAGGAGGGAGCGCAAGCGGCCCGCCCGATTTTTCCTCGTCTGCCGCGAGAAGGCCAAGCAGTGCGCACAGGTATCCACCATGTGCGTTTCCCCCAAACACATGAGGCAAAGGGAGTGGCCATCTGAGAGGGCCAATTTAGCCCGGCATGTGGTGCAGGTCTTAAATAAAGAAGACTGCGACATGCTAGCCAAAGGGGGAAAGACAAACCAGAAAGAGGGAAAGTATGAGGGATAGCAACAACAAGAATAAATATTTTTTAAAAAATTTTTTTGATAGTGGAAGAAAGGAGAAGAAACGAGAGAAAGGAAGGAGAAAAAGGAGAGAGAAAAAGGACAGAATCTAAGCAACTACGAACGTAGTTCTTTTTGGAGACTCCCGTCGAGGCTATCAGCTTGGCGGTCGAAAAAGAACTGAGGTAGGCGGGAACCCACGCATGCGTAATAGGGCGGTGGGGGGGAGGGGTTCCCGCCAAAAAGGATCTAAGCTATTGGAGTATCTTCCGATCGAGCTCGGCGCCGGCGCGCGAGCCCATAATAATGTGTGATGCACAGAGACCACGAAGAAGAACCCATGGTTCCTGGCTGTGGTCTGAATATTCGAAAACTGCATGGCATGCACCATGGTTCACCATGGCTTAAACAAGTCACAGTAGGCAGTGGTGAACTTGTGAACTAGGTCTGAGTATGTCTTGACCCTAAAGTCCTTAAAGGCAGTTGCTGTTCAACCATCCATGAGTGCCTTCCTGCCTCACTTTCAGTACAGGCTGTTGATATTTTGGAATCCTGGCTAAAGCAGTAGCCTACAAATGGAAGCTTGACCACATCAGCCCCTCATTCCTATAGTTATAAGGCCACTATTTCACTCCTCTTACTTGCCAAATTCCATTCGCGTTCTGGGTTCATTCTTTCAAGTCCTTACAGATAGCAGCTGCTCACCTATTCAGACATGCCTCCCTCTCTTACAAGCCAAAAGACATTGGAAACTTGAAATTCATTGTTGGGGTATCTGGCAATTCCCTCCACTTCCCTTCAAGAGGAGCAGATGCCTCTTCCACTAGTACCCAACCTAGCTTAATATGTGTATGCTAATTACTTTTATCACCTTTCTCATTATTTTTTATGATCCAGCTACTAAAACTATTGAATAGCCAGACACCAGTCCTTTGGTTAGTTTAAGCCACCCCTCCTGCTGTTACTAAGTAGCAAAAGTACTTGCACCAAGGCCTAGTTGAAGGAAACTTCCTTCCTATTCCACTGTCATTCTATGTAGGTAAAGCCAGCCTTAGAAAATTTGTTTAGCACTGGAAATTATGAATTATCATAAATGTTTTCAACTTACCATTTCATCAGCTAAAATACCATTCAGTGAATGCTTATGCAAAAGCGCTAGCCAATTTAAACCAATCTTCTGATATGGCTTAAGCTCCATGCTGACAACAGAAAAGAAAGTACAACATTAATTCTTATAAAAACTCAAAACTAGTGACCTGCAGTTCACATGAGATGTAGAGTATTGGCTAAGAGATGGAGCTACAATCAGGAAGTTCCCGGTTTGAATCTTGCCACTGCTACGAATTCACGAGATAGACTTAAGCAAACCATTCGCTCTCAGCCTCAGCCACCCCCACCCCAAACTACAATATGGGGAATAATAATACTGACTTAGTGTACATGGTTGTTGTAACGATTATGACTAGATAATGCATATATAACACTTTGGACACTAATACTAGATCCAATACAGATGACTATTGCTAAAAGGCAGAGATGGGGAGTTCGAAGCAACTCCTTAGGATTTGCTGCACATGGATTTCAATAACAGGCATATGGATGCTGTTCAAGTGTTGGTCGCTTTTCAAAAGCCTATTTCCATACTTAGACTTTGAGGATTTGGAAGCCTGGCTTCTAGAAATGTGTATCACATCTTTTCTGTACATCTAGCATTTAGTAAAGAGTAATCCTGCCAACCTTTGATTCAGAATGGAAGGCTGCTCAATATTCCAGCCACCTCCTCCATCTCCAGTGATCCTTGTCACTTGCTTGTTCAGTTTATTTGAGATCTCTTCACATTTGTTCATAAGTTTTAACACAACGTCCCTCTCTCTTAGTAATGTTTTGCAGTTCCATATAATATCTTCTGACAAGCCATTGGTCCTGCACATTTTTGTAAACTGAGACGACAGGAAGGGAAAAAAATAGCCACTAGATCTCAATACAACAGACAAAATCAAACAGAGGCTGAAGAAATTCCTACGTTGTTTAGTGCCCCAGACTACTCAGCTATTCTTCTGGGTTGGATCCAGAGTTGACCTTCTGTGAACAACTCCTTCTGTTGGCAAAGGGACCCAGGGGAGCCTCCCCACTGGAGGAACGGGAGGCATTTTTTTCTAATTCCTCCTTCCTTGTGTGGCCCCTTGCACCACCTCACACACTGCTCTGGAGGGTCCCCCAACCCTGCAGACCAAATTTTTGGTGGCAAAGGGGGAAGGAGGATCAACAAAAGATGCCTCCCCCCTTCCATCTGCTGGATCATCCAGTGTGCATAGTTTCACTCCACGCAACTCTGGATTCAGCCCATTTGTGCTACAGATCAGCAAAAGAACGAACAAACAAAAGTCTGTTAAAATGTACTGTCCTAATAAAATACCCAGACTGCCCATATATTGTAGGGTCCCCAATGGCCGAGGTTGGCCAACATAATGTAAGAGGAAAGTTTGTCTCCAAGTACACGTCTTTTTTTTTCCGCACAGGAAACCCACATGCTGGAGGAACTAAAGGGATGTATTTGCCACTTGCCCCTAGTAATCCCCACCAGAAATCTTGTCAACTGCCCATAATTAGTAGTTATACAGCAATTATTGTGTGAAATTCCCTGCTACAAAATGTCGTTATGGCTACCAGCTTAGAAGGCTTTAATTATACCTGGAGAGCAGGCCTGTCAATGGCCGATGGTCATGACAACTGAATGAAGCCTCCATGTTTAGAGGCAGTATACCACCAAATACCAGCTGCTGTCAGCCAATAGGGGTGGGGAAGGTGTTGGCTTCATACTTTGCCTTGCAGGCTTTCTGGAGGAATCTGATTGGCCACTATGAGAAACACCATGTTTGGCCAATCGAGCTCTGGTCTGATCCAGCAGGACTCCTCTTAGATTTATATCAGCCTATTTATCATGCCTGAATCAATGGAGGGCAGTAATGGCGTACGTGGAAGAAAGTGCAACATATATTTGAGAACACATATTTGTGATTATTTTCAGGACATGAGTAAAAAGCAGTCCTTAGGATGGGCAATTATAAATCCATATTTGTGACAATGCAGGCTTTTAAAATGTGTTTATTGGCAACAGACACTGCTTTTAGATTTCCTTCCCTACCACTTTGATTGCACAGGTTTCGTGCTTTGTCCTAAGTATTAAGAGTTCCTTCTAAGTTAGCAAAAGCAAAATGAAGATGGGAAGCTTGCTTGAAAATCCATGTGTGTGAGACATAGAGAACACAGAAACCTATAAAAGTTAGAAAAGAAATAGCCACTGGCCTAGAAGGCTTTAATTATACATGGCAAATAAGTCCATCAATGGCTAATAGCCATCTTGGCTAAACAAAATGCAGTGGTTCCTTCTCTAAATTTCCCCAGGGTTAAAAGACCTGTGTGCCCTAAAGGAATGCAGAAGAGAAGCAATCTAGGCCATCAGCTCCTGAAGGGATCATCCACAGCCAGAACCTCTCTCTCTCTCTCTCTCTCTCTCTTTTGCAGCATTAGTTTTGTTTTAGTGTTTTAAACTGTAAATAGCATTGGCAGAAAGGTACTAGATAAGTGCAGGCAGGCTTTTGACATCTCAGCAGATGTGCTGCTGAATTGAGTTTTAAATCTGGCGGGTGCTATTAATTCTCTCATTGATGTGCTTTTGCTGGTCTTTTTATTTTTATACATATTTCAGTTGATGCATTTTTATTTAAGGTGTTTTAATTTATGAGGTTTAATGTTTTGATTATAATTGTTACTTCTTCTGTATTTTTCTGTTAGCCACCTTGAGCATTAAGTTTAGCAAGAAGGTTGGATATAACTTTATTAAAATAAATAAAGGTTCTGGCTGGGTGACTGCCAGATTGGCTTTGCATTTATTAAAATACAAGTGGAATAAAGACATAATCTACATTTTCTGGTCCATACAAAATACAAATGTGTAAAGTCAGGGATGTGCTCATACCTTCTTAGGATGAACTAGCTCACATTAAGAACAAAAAATATCAACATTTCCAAAATCAGTACTGTTTTTAACTATCATATCTAGATCAATGTATGAGAACTGAACATTCATGTTTCAACAACAGAGGGCACTGTCAATACAGACTTAAATGTAAGTGGCTTTGTAACATTGATGCATGCTTCTATTTGTTTTGCATGTTTGAACTGCAGATAAGATAACAAAGCAAGGATCATCCACAGTCAAAAATAAAGAACTGCAGAGCATTTGTGGAGATTACTTGTGACCTGCTGGGGACGATGTTCCCAGCTTGCAACAATGAGAAGTTTGCCATGTACCAGACCACCATTTCCAAAAAGAGGCATGAGCAGTTAAGGTTTTGATGGTCCTGTACCTCCCACATGGACAGGGGGGAAATATCCTTTCAAAGCCAAGATAATAAACATATACAATACTTGTCAAGGTATCTGGCCGCTGTTCTAAGATTGCCTCCAGCACCAGAGCCACCCTCAACAGTTGTCTAAACAAGGATGTGATTCAAGGACATGAAAAACAGAATTTAAAATAAGCCAATGTTTTTCTAATCCTAAAAGTCTTTTGTGGCCCCTACTATTGCATATCAATAAGAGACAGCGTCTATTTCTATAGCAGTTAATCTCACACATACTGTGTAAGATGAAGCCTCTTTATTTTATTTTGATTTGCCATGATGCAGCTTCACAAGTACAGCTCCATTAAAATGGATCTTGAAGTTAAAAAAGGTTATATAAATTTTCTTTGAACCAAAAGTATGGCCCAGTCTATATTTGCAGCAGAATGAGGCAGTAGAATGGTTTGAGCCATTCCACTCCATAGATTAGGGGGCACTACAAATCTGATACATGTCAAAAACTCCCTGCAAATAGAAAGCCAGGACATCAGGCAAAGGGCTGACAGAGAACACCTCCCTCATAGGCTCGTTTTCTATTTCCAGGGAGGTTCTTATTCATGGAGAAACATCAAAAAATAATATCCTCCAACTATAGTTTTTAGACACACAAGTCTATTTTACCACTCATTCTCACATTCTGCATGTGTACTCCCTACCTAATAGCATGACAGTCACCTGGTAGAGTAGTGGGATGGGGTAGGAAGGCTTCACAAGCATCAGGAGGTATATAAAAGGTCAGGCAGTATTGGTCTAAGAAGAGGTTTACAGAACAAATTAGCACTGAAGATGAATTTGAAGGGAAGAAAGATAGCTTAATGGATACAGAGAAGAGACAGTCATGAGTGACAACTTGGCAAACCACAAGATGCCAGAGAAGAGAGCAAAGGGAGCATTCAATGGCCTGTTTGCATGTAGCTGTGGCATTCGGTGGCAAATTATGTGTTAATTATGTCTGGGTTCAGACAACATGTTAACAGCATGCTAATGAGTTGATCGTTAGCATGCTTTGGAAGTGGAAATGGTGTGTGGGCGAGAGGCAGTGCACCCCGTCTCTCTCACTTGTGCATGACAACCCATGAGTTCTTTAAACTATAGGCTGTTATGTATGGACCAGGTCAATAGTCATATTTAGGCTGTGTTCACACATCCTAACACTTTTGGGGGGCTCTTCAAACATTACAATTCTTAGAGCAGGGGAATGTCTTTAATTTCTAAGCTATATACAGAAAAGGGAATGACCTGCTTAGCAAATCCATTTCTACTCTTAATGACAGCGCAAACGTAATGCTACTGATCTCTTAACCACAGCCAAGGGCTTAGAAGAGATCATGAGTCTGTACACTTCTCCCCCTCTCATGAGACAATTCACATAACTTCAACGATTAAAATTATTATCAGCATCAACATTAAGCTTGAACCCAGGACTAGCTCTTAACCAGGATCTAAAACGGGTTTTAAAAATGAATCCTGATTAGCATTAACCAGTTGGTGTTAACATATAATCATGATTAAGGCTGTAACTTCCACATGAAAGGAGAGGAAGCATGGCCTGTGTGTGCCCACTTATTTAAGCATGGTTTAAGTGAGCAGGAATGCTCAGGAGCACATATCTACACCAGCCTTTGCCAAGCTGGTACCCTCCAAAAGTTTTGAAATACAAAACCCAGAATTCCTGACCACTGGCCATACTGGCTGGGGGGACATAGTCCTTAAAAGAACAGTTATTTTCTGGGCTTTTTTTAAAGTGGCATACCAATGGGATTACCCCATTTAATCCTTTCATATGGTAACTAATTACTTTATAATGGTAAAATCCATGATTAAGTAGCCCTCCATCTGAAAAAGGGTATTTCAGCACTTTCAAGAACTTTGCATAGTTCTGATCTGACATTTTGGTGAAACCTTTTGAAAGTAACTTTAAATATTTAAATATTTACAAATTATTTTTGAATTTAAACACCAAGAGTAGAAGTGGGTTTCTTTTAAACCACAGAAATATTTTTAATAAGAGACTGAATTTTTTAAATAATTATTCTAAATGCCTAAAGCTCATGTTGGCATGAAGATAAGACTTGTAATTTTTAAATAATGCACCTGAAGTGAAACCATCTGTTATAAAAAAAGAGCACCACCCATTTTGTTTCATGTCAGATTGTTAACATCTGTTTCCAAGTCACAACAAGAAGTACCTTCAGCTGTTTTCTAACATGAGCCGCATGAATAATAGGCAATACCCGCTTTGTACACAGAAGTTCAGGTTTAGACATTGTTCCATTTGGTAAGTATGGCCACAATCCAGCCAAAGTTAAGCACTTTAAAGTCCAATCAACTTCAATGGAAGAGAGACTCAGTCAATACATCTGTTAAGTGCTTATCTATGAAGATATGACTCTGCCTTAAACCAGACCATTGGTCTATCTTACTATAATGCACTCCACATGGAGATGCCTTTGAAGATGGTTCTGAAATGTCAACTGGTGCAAAATGTGGCCATCCAAACGTTGATGGGCACCAGGCAGTCACAGCATCCGGCATCAATACTGCCCCAGATGCACAGGCTGCCAGTGAATACCTAAGCCCAATTCAAAATGTTGGTGTTGACCTTTGATCCTGAAACAGTTTGGGGTCAGGTTACCTGAAGGACCACCTCCATTGACATGAACCTTCCCATGTTTTAATATCAGCCTTAGAGGTTCTGCTCAAAAGATCTCTCAGGATGGTGGGCTCAAGGGCTAGGGCCTTTACGGTGATGACCCCTGGTTATACAAATCCTTCCAACAGACTTCCAAATTGTCTACTTTTTCTTAATTGTGAATTCTGAAAAATCTTAAACTGATTTTTATGGAAATGTCATGGCATAAGAGTTAAGCTGCTGTTTATATAATTGCTGATACTGAGCAGTATGCAACTGTGTCATTCCATTAATGCAAAGGACACTGTGCTAGCAAAAACCAGGTCCCAAACTATGCGCAAAAGGAGAACTCACCTGAAGCTATGTTCGTGCAAGTGCAGTTGCACAAGTGGTTGTACTTTATTCTTGCACAAGCGGTTGCATATAACTCTTGTGCAAAGCATTGTGCAACCAGTTGCAGAAGAATAAATGACAACTGCTTGAGCAATGGAAAGATTTGACAGTGTTCCACTAGTGGTTTTGAGTCTGCTGAATGACTCCATTGGATACTGCCCCCTTTTTAATTTCTTTAAATGGTTTGTTACTTTTTATTATATTAATATGTTATGATTATCTGTAAGCCACCTTTATGAGGGCTACACAGTCTAAACATATCAAAACGAATAAAATATATGCGGTCCAGACTAGCTACCATTGGCTGCCTGTACGTTTCCGAGCCCGATTCTAGGTGCTGCTTTTAACCTATAAAGCCTTACAAGGCTTGGAACCACAATACCTGATGGGATGCCTCTCCCGACATGACCCTACCCGTGCACTACGCTCAACATCTAAGGTCCTCCCCCGGGTGCTTACTCCGAGGGAAGCTCGGAGGACGGCAACAAGGGAAAGGGCCTTCTCTGTGGTGGCCCCCCAATTATGGAATGATCTACCCAATGAGGCCGCCTGGTGCCAACACTGTTATCTTTTCGGCGCCAGGTCAAAACTTTTCTTTTCTCCCAGGCATTTTAACAGCTTAAGTTGCGGTTTTTAACTGAATTTTTTGGCCAGGCTTAAAAGTTTAAAATGTTTTAAATATCAGCTGTTTTATGTTTTATGGTTTTAAATTTTGTATATTGACTTTTTAATGTTCAATCTATTAATTTTTGTAAACCGCCCAGAGAGCTTCAGCTATGGGGCAGTATATAAATGTAATAAATAAATACCAATGGCTGTTTCGCAGCCTTACTCTCCAAGGTCTGGTAATGGAGATGTTGGGAATTGCTGGGAATTGGAGATGCTGGGAATTGAGCCTGGGAACTTCTGCATGCCAAGCTCCCAAGCTATAGCCTCTTGTCTAACAAGAAAGTATCACATATTTCACCAGGTATCTGTGAAAACAAAACCCAACCACACACACACAAATATCACATGGCAAAAGGCAACATTTCATATTTATGACTTCGTGTTTTTGTTTAAGCACGTTGTTTTCTGTTTTTTGAAAAAAGAATACCATGCTTTTGTTTAAGTGTAGAAAAAACTAGATATAAAGATGAGGCCCCACTAGTACCAATGTCACTTGAGAAGCTTTAGGCAAATGTTTCCTTTCCACAAAAATGTAACTGGTCAGAATAAACATAATGGGCTGCATCCAAAATATGCCCTTCCTTCAGACGAAACTCCGTGTGCTAGAGGAAGGGAACATTTGGATGTACTTAATAGTTAACAACTTTTCCATTCATTAATGAAGCACATTTTCCACTATTTAAATTTATGGTCTTTTACACAGAATTAAATACATGGACATCTAATCTATATAAATAGTTTCCGTAAATATGTGAAGTGCAAACCT
Source organism: Anniella stebbinsi (assembly GCA_029215795.1). Lineage (NCBI taxonomy): Eukaryota > Metazoa > Chordata > Lepidosauria > Squamata > Anniellidae > Anniella > Anniella stebbinsi. The sequence goes on from JARDYH010000004.1 coordinate 211,106,081, forward strand.
GCATTGATAAAATTAATTAATTTTCATTCTTCTTTGTCATATTTATCTACTAATTAGCAGTAAGGACTATTATTCCTTGAATACTGGGTAAGTATTTTGATGATTATGGAACTCACTCCGTAGGGAGGTCAGACTAATTCCCCTTTAGGTGGGTAGTGAAGGCTTTATTGTTCTGTCAACTTTAATGGTTGTTAATGTTGTTTTCCGATTTTATTGTGATGAATCCTCTGGCTGCATTCTGATTTAGTCCAAATGTTTTATTCTAAATGTTGCATATCTCCACAAATGACCGGAGGGACCCCTTATAAATACGTTAAATAAGATTTTTTTAAACTTGTGACTAAATAGGATAAAGAGACCGTAAAATAAAGTTCAAGATCTGTAATGTGCCTTTGTTGAAAGCAGACTAGAACTCTTCTTTATTTACAGCTTTACCAAAATAATAGATTTAAACAAAATAGATTTATACAAGTATCAAAACACCCTCTTATGACTTAGTAGCATAAATGCTGGACTCTTATACGGTCTGCCTCAAGTACATTTCAAAGCTATTCCTTTTTTTAAACCTCCAAAAACTCTAATTTGGTTGCATTTTATTAATACTTTGGGCATGTAGTTACAGCAACTATGAAGATTTCCCTGTGCTGACAAATGCACTTTTTATGAAAGGGATTTTGAATCCAAACAGGCCCGCACAACTTAATTCTATGGAGCTATTTCAAAGAATGGCAGCCCTTTAGCAATTACTTTTGGAAAGAATCCGTTTAGGCAAAGCTCGACATGTTTCAAAAGGGACAGATGTTCTGTTCTAAGTTAAAGGCCTCAGGCAAAACAGTCTCTGTAGCTGCGTATCTGTAAAGCTGTAGTTTTACATCTTTCACATATGCTCTTTAAAATATACATGTATTATTTTTTCATTCAAAAAGCTGACCAAGTTATCTTAGGGTCTACTACGATGAAATTCCTAGTACATAGTAGCACGGAAGATATAAAAATGCTTTCAAAAACACACACAAAAACAACAACTACATACCTTAAAAAAATGGAATACATACAAAGAAAAATCTACTTTTTTGGAATCTCCTCTCCCCCAAGAAATGCTGTTTTAAAGAACAAATGCTTAGCACAATAGCTAACCAGATAAAAGGGCCCATTTTAGACTATTTCTCTAAAACCACGTCAAACAGAAGTAACGGAGTCCGAAATAATGGAATTCCACAATTTTTCCTTTGAACAATCAGCACTAACAAAAGTCACACTGCTCAGTCTATAAGCTGTTCACATTGCTGGAATACACAGTTTGAAGCAGACCATTATGGAAAAAAATTGAAAACTAACACTGACGTTTGGGAAGTGAATAAAGTACTCACCAGTAGCTATGCTTTCTTCTTTTCATCCCCATGTTAAGACTTTCTGATTTTGCTTTTGAAAATAAAATCTTAACAACACTCCATAAAATGGCCACGCTGCTTAGTTAGCAAAACTAAGGTTACAGAGACACCGCATAATAATGATTTAAAGGAGGAACAACAACAAAATAAGAATAATAATAATCAAAAGAAATGTTTGAAGAAACAGTGTAGCTTAAAAGATCCATCCTAGCATCTTCAATCATGGAGCAACCCTGGAAGTTGGCTGCTGATCCTCTGAAGTTGTTGCAGTAAAAATGCTGCCACATTCTTGCTTTCTGCATGGTTTTTCAGCTACAGCAGAACAGAACAAGCTAGCAAACAACAGCTTCCCAAATGAAAGCTCTATGTTCTTCTTCTGCAGTGAAATGAACCAAGTTTCGGTGCTCAAGAATGAGTGACAGTGTTGCCAGCCAATCAGCTTGTGTTTTTCAGGAAAATCACCACTTAATTCATTCAAAATTAGGTCATCTGACACTATTTGAAATGCTATTGGCTTAGAAGGAGCATAGTGTTTTAGCCTAATCAGGAAAAGGCCACCCATCTATGTCTTCTTGGATTTAAGACATCTTTGATTATATTATACTGTGGATATTTTAAAAAAATGAATGCAGACTTACCAGAATTTCCCAACTATTAAAGGGACGGAGCTCTATTATTCTCTGAGCCTTTTTCTGAGAACACTGTGGGATCAAAGTGAGTTCACCAAGTGAAGCATCTTGTAGAAAGCTAAGTATTTTAGCTCTGTAACCATCCTCCATCACTTCATCACCACTGCTGTAATCCTCATCAAGGGAGCTACCAGCCTCTGAAGCAGATTCGTATTCCAAATCTTGCGAATCCATTTTAGTACTCCAAATTTTTTTCTTTTTATCTTTCTTCCTGAAGCCATTCTGAGATTTTGAGGGTTTCTCTTTGAGCGTTGCAATAGTGTCATTCTGGGGATAATGGGTATTATTAATGGAGACTCCTTTTTCATTTGAAACTTCACTTTTGGAAGGATATTGTGTATCTGTACATACAACATAAAAAAAGATACAAAGAACTTAGAGGTAGACAGTAAAAATTGTGGCAGGCAGAGGACTAGAATGTACCAATACATATCTTCTGGAGTAAGCTTCCATTTCTTTACTCTGAAACATTTTATCCTGTATTTGGCAGTCTTTCCATGATCACAAGGTACTACTATGATACTTTGACACAGTTGCAATAGAGCATTTTACAATTGCATTTAAAATATTAAATATCATTGTCAGTATCATATATAGAGTGGACTTAAGTTCTAAAACCAGGAATAATCATTTGCTCCCCAAGCTCTGTATAAATCATACCTTGCTAAATCAGAGCAGTAAGTAGCCAGTGTCTTCAAAATTAAGTTTATTAAAGTTAAGGTCTTGTTCCCAAAGAAATTTGTTGACAGTTTTAAGCATAAAACATTATTTTGCACTTGTGTACATTCATTTGTTTTAATAAAGTGATCACACAGCACTATTCAGTAACAGCAAAACATGTTCCTGTGTTAGTAACAAGTAATCCAAGCGCCACCTACATTTTTATGCAATCCTACATTTTTAAAGACATGTTACCTGTTGTGAAATATTTTCAGAAAATAACACATACCTTTTTAATGTGCATACACTCTTTTCAGTTCTCCTTCTAGCATTATGGTAGCTTATTTAACTAAGTTCCTTGCTATTTTGAAATATTTTTCAGTAGTGATAAATACTGTTTATAGCCACAGCTACAGAATTCAAATTTAGAGCAAGAATTTGCTGCAAACCAGTAAGGTTTGCTGTCATAGTAAGTGGCCTTTGTATTTCAGCCTTGTTAAGGGAAGTCAGTTTAGGAATTTCACCATACAGTATGAATGCATATTACAAACTTTTGTAGAGACAAATGGAATGCATTTAGCAGAATTTTAGCTGCACATCATTTAAATCAAGGTAGTTTCACTTTAGAAAAAGCGTATTTGTGGAATGCCCACCACAGAGTTGCAGCAAGTCAATCAATCCACACAATACTTAAAACCAAAGTTTAAGGTGCAATCCTATGCATATTTAGGCAGGAAAAAGTCCTATAACTCCCAGAATTCCCCAGCCAGTATGAATGCCTGGGAATGATGGGAGTTATAGGATTATTTTCTGTCTACACATGCATAGGACTGCGCCCTAAAGTAGTCTGCATGTTTGCAAATGAAATACCTAATACAGTTCACTTGAGCACATCAAAGCCATATAAAGAACAGTGAAGGCACGGATGCTTTTAAATGTGTATTTCTCAGATGCTCCCATACATACTGCTCTTAAAATTGACAAGGCTTTGTAACATCATGACATTTGTGTGTGCACATGTGTGTGCGTGTAGTGGATGTTTTACATTATCATGCTTCTCAGTCTTCAATAGTAACCACTGCTGCTAGGAAGCACTAGGAATTGCAGACTGTCCAACCACCCACTTAATAAGCTTCACTCCTTTTGTATAAAAACATCTGGTGCTGTCTGGTTCTGGTCATTACATAGCACATTTCCAAGGTGGGGTTATTTCCCCTATAGCTACTGCAGAACTAAAATGCAGTATAGTTGGAGCAGTTACAGCAGCTGCAGCAAAGTCTAAGGACTGAGAGTGGGCATTTTATCATTCCAATCAGCGCCTTCATCAGCCACAATTGCCTAAAAATAATAATCTTATATTTATCATAAGTTAATTCTTCTGATTGTCATTTGCCTTGGAGGCCAGTTGTTAATCAGTAATATAAGATATACATACTTAAAATCAATAAATGTTCTCCAAAGTTTGTATGTTTAACCTATGATTAATTTCTAGCTCAAGATATTCAAACCTATTCATTTTCCCCAACACTTCTCAATAAACTATGTGCTTACTTTTTCAAGCTCTTGCCCATAAAGTAAAACATCTTGGTATAACGTAAAGGTAGCAAAATCTTATTCTGTTTTTCTAACAGGTGTATGTGTATGGATTATCACAGCCAGTTCTGAGTGGCACCTTAGAAATGTTATGTTGTCAAGGTGCAGGCAGTTGGTATTTCCCATCCAAATGGCATGACATTTACAGGCATTCTGCTACCCACCCCTCTGAGGACATCAGACAGATTGGACAAGGCTCCTCATTTTAGAGGCAATTAAAGCAGGCACGCATCCTATAAGCTTCTCAATGTGTTCAATTGGAGGCCCAGCTAAGAATATAATGACCACCCTGATGGTTCAGATCAAAGCCTTATCTAGCGCCGCATGCTAACTCCTACAATAGCCTGTCAGATGCCCCGGGTAGCTCACAAGTAGGACATGAAGGTAATAATAGTCCTCTCCCACTGTACTTCCCCAGCAACTGGTATAGAGGCACACTGCCTCTGAACCTGGAAGGAAGCACACAGCCATCATGAATAGTAGCCACCGGAAGCCTTATGGTCCATTAGGCCACACTTCCGCTTGTAACTTAGTTGTGTTAACACTTATTGGCGTAACATTTTCATTCTACTACCCCTCAAAAACATCAGACCTGCCACAGAGTCTCCACCAACATAAAAAAAGATGGGGCAGATGCCGTTTCTTTCGTTGACCTGAATCCAATGCACTATAACCAAGCAGAGCTAGCTTATTTGCTGGTGTTACAGCCTTTCTCACCCTCCAAAATGGTCAAGGTATTCTCATCGGTCATGAATTTGAAGCAGCAGCATAGCAGCATTTCTAGATGTGAAGCTCTGGACTGGACACAACGCCAGGGCCTTTTGTACTGGGAATTTTCCTAGCAGTATTGGTGTAGGATTTGGAGTGCCCTAAATATTATTTGGGGATACACGTCCCATTCTTTATTTATTGCACATTGCCAAAAATGGAGTACATTATGCTAGGCCTTCTCATAAGGGGCAGCCTCACAGTTGTCTCAATGTATCATTTGGGGGTGTCCAAAGATGTTTGGTACACACCCCCAGTTTCTTATTTATTTGTACGCTTTGTTGGGAATTAATGGCATGGGCCCAGTATACAATGAAAAGCCAGACTTTTTAATTGCCTCTCTTACAGGATCCTTTTCCTCATTTGATGCCCCGGGGTGGTGGAGGTTGTAGAATGTCTGTAAATGTCATGCTATCTGGAAATCATAAAACTTCTGAGCTGCCACATAGAACTGGCTTTTGTGTGAAAACAAAATCCATACACATACACCTTAAAACCCCCCACAGAATGAGACTTTGCCATTTTACTTCATACTGATTTCAGGCTTGGCGGGTATCAACCCAAGAGTGGAATTACAAATACATTTACTTTGAAACATCACAAATGGTAATCGTGGTAGTAGCAGTAAGTATGTGCCAGCTCTCTGGCAGAGAAGATATATGAAAACCTACCTCAATGGCAGCAGAAAGCGCCATCAAGATTGAATTGAAAATTAAGAAAGCAGTGCATTGAATGTCAAAAGATTGTCAAAATTTAGTAACAGTCAAGGGACAAAGGATATGGCAGCACTGTATTAAACATTTCAATCTAAATGGAGAATAAGGCAGGCAAGGTCTGTGCCTGTACAGCATCCAATCTAAAATACTTAAATAGTAATAATAGTAAATGGACATTATCAGAAAAGGTGGCTGGTTGAAATAACCAGAACACCTACACTGTTATATCAGTCTTCTATATATCTGGGTGGGGAGGAGGAAAGGCAGAAAACACAGGATGGGAGAAATCCATAGAATCACTGTAAGAGTAGGTTAGCATGATTGCAGAGGTAAAAGAAGCCCCTGCTGCGCTGGTTGGTTACAGAATTATCCAAACCCATTGCGCAGAGGGGGTGGCTTCATATCCACCCCATGACCCCCATTGCACGTTGTGTGTGTGGGGGTTCGAAGCCACCCCCGCTGCACCACATTTGGATGACATGCTGAATTAGGTAAACAACCAGAACGTGCGGGGAAGAAGCCATGATGGCTTCTTTTACCCCCTGTGATCATGTGAACCCAGCAAATAAGTTGCTTCTGCTCAAGCACTGGGACTTTTGAAGCTCTCCCCACACACAGCAGCCTCACCATTATCTCTCCCCACTGCCCAGAAGTCATTTGTGAAAGTCAGGGAACATTTCAGAGAGGCATTTGACATAATGGCCCTGTTGGGAAGTAATTAAAAAAAACATGGGTTAACGAAAATGAAGTAATGGTTACCGTCTTGATCTTCCATAAATACTTTTAAAGACTCCAGAGCTTCCTGATATATCCAGTTGTGTTCCCGAAGCACATCTCTCAGTTCCTAGTTAAGCAAAATATCACAAGAAATCCTGTATAGTCACAGAATTAATTACCTACAAATAGGTTATCACAACTGCATGAACTGACGTCTATGCACATTAAAATCAGGAAGAGAAACTTTAGAGATCCTCGCATTTACAGATGCAATCTTTCAATTTGTTAATAACTTTCCATTTTACTTTATAATGCAGACTGACTGTTCAGTGAATCTTGTATTAGGTTGCTCAAAGGTATACTAATAGCAAACTCATTTCCAACAGACAATTCTTATGTAGTCAAAAAGGTACCATCCACACACAAAACAGCACTATCCATGCAGGTGCTGGCAGAATTATCAGCAGGTTTGGGGGAACCACAAGGTTTGCAGACGTTAGGGAAAAAAGCCCCAACTGGGTGGGAGTAACAAAGTCAGCCCAATGAGGACTGAGCATGCTCCTTGGACACAGAATTAGAATTCCATGTGGGGAGAATGGGGAATGAATTGTAGTGGAGCACCCTGCAAAAGGGCATGGCTGGCATGCACCCGGAATTGGAGCATTCCCGTCTTTAACTTTGCATTGCAAGTCCCACTTGTTTAATCTACTTGGATTTTAACCATTATGCCTTCTAACAACCACCAAAAAAATAGCCATGTAACAAACTATGCAAGACAACTTTCATAATGTAGCAAGAAAGAAGTCTTTAACCTGTGACAGACCTTACACTACAATGCTATGCATGCTTACTTGGAGAAAAGCCCTGCTGAGTTCAACAGGACTTGCTCCTAAGTAAGTACACATAAGACTGCAACCTTAATTAAGCAAAATGGGCACGCCAAAAGCCACGTGTTGGTTATGTTCTAATGTACTTCCAGGGGCTCAGAGCTCCAGCTGCCAGACAGGAGGGGAATATACGCTTTGGACTCTGTCACGGAAATACTTCCAAGCGCTAGGGGGCCAAAGCGATGGCATGGAGTGACTTGGTTTGCTTTGTGCAAGTCCAAAATGTATTCAAAAGGAGAAGCAGCTAATAGCAGTAGCTTGAATATAGATCTATTTATCATTTCTGAATAAGGGTTATATAAAACATACATTTTGTGCCAAACACAACATACCTCTTTATCCAAGCTGGGAAATTCTTTGTGCAGTTTGCTTACCAAATTCTCACGTTTTTCCCACTGGTTTTCAGGACTTTGCAACTATGGTTCAAAAAGGTTCTATTTATTTATCTTTAATTTTACTATACTAACTAAAATACTACTAAGTAGAAAAACATAGTCCTACAAATCTGACATATATTTTCCCCTTGAACAAAAAAAAATTATGATAATCAGAAACTACAATTGTGTCCCCAGATACAGCTGACCTTCTATGTTCAGCAACCACAATTGTGTAGCCAGATATGGCTTAAGTTCTATGGCCTGTATCAAAGTGTTTCCTTCCTCCAACCAGAAGTAGTAAGCATTTCAAATATTAATGCCATTAATATTTTCTCAGCACATCTCAGGTTTGATAACGCTGCCTTTTTACTCACAAACAATTAGTTCACAACGTGAAAACAGATGGAAAGCCCTAACACATTATCCAATGAAATCTGCTGAATATATTTCTGAATTCTCCCCTCTACTCAATGAGCACTCAAGACATTTACAGTAAAAGCATAAAAACAAAACAATTCCAAACAATAACTAAAACAAAACTGATAAAATACATAACGTTGGGTGGTATCCAACAGGCTGCTGTGTTCATGCTGATTCTGTTCCTCAGGCGAGACTCACCACTTGTGCAAACAGAGATTTAGCATTTCTGGGAGCAACAGGAATGAAAAGGAATGCTAGTTTTTGGAACAGGTCATGTCAGGAGAGTTCACATAAGGGAGCTACGACTATCTGTCCTGATCCAGAAACAAGCGTTCCTGCTTGTTTCGGGCCTTTCTACAGGAAGTGTTAAATCTTTGCTGCACAAGCAACATGTCCCACTTGCGTAATAGAATCGGTAGGAGGGGCAGCTTGCACAATGGCCCCATTGAATGCTGCCCCTTATACTAAAACAGCTGAATCTTCCAATATCAAAGAGCAGACTTAATTAGTAAAAGCTTAGCAGAACAGAAGTCCATGCTCTAGGGTGCCCACCAATCTTACTTGTCCAGGAGGTGGGACGCATAACAGGGTCTCAGATGAAAAACGTAGGCTGCGGCAGGTTCATATGGGAGGAGGCGATCTCTCAGCTATCTGGGTCCCAAGCCAAATCTAGTCTTGGTTTCAAGTATGTAAAGAAAACATGACCAGCTACTTACAGGATCAAGCTTTTTCTTTTTTGTACTTTGGTCATCATTATCTTCAGTACCATCTGTATCACTTTCCTCAAGCCTCCTCTTTCGAGATCCACCTTTTAAAATAAAAAGGGGATATAAAATACAATTGGAAACTATTTGCAGTCTAATATCAGAGCATTTTAGGATGTTTAAGTTATTTCTGGTAATTAATCAAAATGGTCATTCCTCACATTTATTATACAAGCAGGTAACGCAGAACAGAATCCCATTAACAAACAAGTCTTGTGATCTTTTCCATTAAAATGAAAGACCTAAAAATGCTTAAAACTGACCAATCCCCACACATTTTAGAAACCCGACACTTATTTTCTATATACGTTCCAGGTATAGAGGTACACATTTATCCTTGTCCTAACGTAACATATTAACGCTTCAAGTCCATTTCATGCTCTCCCATTATATAAATTAGTCCTTACAAGGATATGAAGAAAGACATATCTACATATGATCCAATCTTACACCTGCTGCACCAGCAAGTAAAATGTTAACAATTACTGAATCAGGCCATCATAAATATGATGTTGCACCAGATTTCAGCAAGGTTATGCTGCAGTCTTAATATCTGAAAGTAGGGCTATTCCACACACTGGTGGCTGAATAACCAACACCTTTGTACATTTTTAGAGCTGAGTAAAGAAGACATAACCCACAATCCACAACACTGCATGATCTCATTATGTTGTGTATTTTAGATTATTTGACACCCACGATGCTTCGTTGTTTTTGTTATGGCATGGCATGGCAGCCCTCCAATTCCCCAGCATTAAATTATAAGCCACTTCTGAAATCCAAGGGACTTGTGGTGCTACTATGCTATAACTTAAAAGTCAAAATGTGCGCACGCAACCTCCTGATATGTGTGAAAGGTTTAGCTGGATCTCTGCAATAGCCGGATTCTCAAGTAAGAGCTATACTTTATCATTCATTTAGGCTGCAATCTTATGTACAATCCTATGTACATTTCACTGGGAGTAAGCCCCATTCAACACAGTGAGGCTATTTTTTTTTGAGTAAACATACCTAGGATTGCTCTGTTAGTGGAGTTAATCAGTAACACTCGGTATGCATACCGACTATGCATTTTAATGCTCAATGTTTTCAATTTTTGTAAACTGCCCAGAGAGCTTCGACTATGGGGTGGTATATAAATGCAATAAATAATAATAATAATAATAATAATAACAACAACAACAACTATATACTAAATGGTATCATTACTATATATAAATAGTTATCAAAAATGACAACATAATTCAAGTAATAAATAAGATATAAAATATTTAATAGGAGAAATTTGATGAAACTAAACACTGTTTAAATGAACACTTCAGATTACTCAAGCAGTCAAAAATAGATACAATTTACTATTTTTTAAAACTGTCCAACAAACTATAGCCTTAAAAACAAAAACAAAATAAGGCACTGACTGACAAACAGGAGTTCAGCAATTCCTCTGCCTTTTAAAATGTGCCCAGAGTCAGAGGCATCATTGCATTATGTTCAGGCATGTTTGTTCTCATCCAACATTTCGTACATAGGAACACCCACTGAAATATTTGCCACAAATCTTTGCTGTCACAGACAGTGACTATAAGCAAGAACTGAAATTTTAGTTATAGAAACACAAAAACTTGTCTGAAGAAGAAAAGGTCAAGTGTTGATACAAAAAAAAAATTACAACACATTCTGGAACATTTACAAGATGTATAGTTGAACTTTAGTAGTTTACTAGGGCAGAAAATACTATGTACACTTTCCCAGGAGTAGTTTAATAGGGCAGAAAATACTATGTACACTTGCCCAGGAGTAAGCCCCATTTCACACAGTGAGACTTACTTCTGAGTTAATATGCATAGGATTGTGTTGTGCTTCCCTTTAATTTTGGAAGAAATTACTTCCACATAGAGGATACTACATATTTGTATCTGCTCAGCTGTGGGATCCCTAGGTCCTGTTGTTATACCTAGCATTCAAAATAAGCTTGATAATTCAGAGCAAATGGAGTAAACAAAATGAAACGCAAGCAATATTCATATAAGCGCATGAAAAAACATGCAAAGAAATAAACTGGAGGCAGAATCAAAGAAGTACCACTGTTGAACATATCTGGAAAAGGCGAAAAAGAATCTGCAATGTGACACTTGCAAGATCAGTTGAAACGATTTTAAGAATATAGGGAAGCACTGCATCACACGTGGATACAATATCACATTTGATAATGGAATTGATGCAGTTCTAAGCCAATGGATTCTTATTTTATTTGAGATGCAGAGCTCAGCTCTCTCTGTCATTCAGCCTTTTATATTAAAAAGGACAATGGAAAAATAGCCCATAATTTGTGTCAATATGTCATCTGTTAAAATTATAAATGCAACACAGAGGCTGAATTCGGATGACACAATAGTCAACTGGGGGGGGGGGGGGAACAATCGTCAGTTGTATTGACTATTGTGTCGTCCGAATGCTGCCATAGTCAACTCAGCGCTGATCCTAATCCACACCACAGTTGATTATTTATTACCATGTTGTGTGGGGAGTACCCCCTAGATGAACAACTGTAAAGTTGTTTATTACCCCACCACTGACTATCGTGTTGTCTGAATTCAGCCAGAGAGAACGAAAGCATGGTCTCTGGTCTGCTTTTTATTCCTGTGACCAAAAGCATTTCTAACAGCACACACTCACAGGCTCCAGTACCAAGGACGCATACCTCACAGGGCGAACTCTATTGGAAAAGGATTATAAGGGGGAAAGTAATTAAAGAGTGTCCTGCCCCAACTGGGCCTTGTGATATTTCATATTACCCCCTAACCTTTGCATTTAAAACTGGTTTTGGTTTTTTTTTCCTTTATAGATTTCTGAGAGTGGGAAGCAGGAGCTTTCCAAGAGAGTTGCTGAAGACCGTCCCTATCAAAGGCTCCTCCTCCCATCACCAGCCACTCCAGCAGGCTGTACTGACAGAGATCCAGGGAAAGCAGGGGCATTCCACTAGCCCTCCTCTTTCCTTTTTCCTTGCGTGTTGTGTCATTTTAGATTGTAAGTCTGCAGACAGGGACCATCTTGTTTTACTGATTACATGTAAGCTGCCCTGAAACCCTTCTGGCAGAGGAGTGGGATAAATAAATACTCTAAATAAATAAATAAATAAATAAATAAAATCTATCAGCAACTGATTATACCTTACTGTACGTTATCATGCAGTGACAGGTTGTTCCTGGAAATAACTTCTAATCCTGTTTGTAGTTCTTCCTGGCAAAACATCCCTCAAGCTTGGTTCTCTGCTGCTATCCTGAAATGCAGCCTGGTAGGCCTGGCTTTGCATTGTCTTTTCATCTCATCCAGACCATTTCTTGTATTTCAGTTGCTTCAACTTCCATCCATCCATCCATCCATCCTTTCTACTGTTGAGTTTTTGATACTCTGTATTTATTAGTTGCTCGCTGTTCAACTTGAGTTTTCAATACAGTTGAAGATTGATTTATATGAAAATATGGATTGGATATAAATTTAGCTGAGGCCAGAACACAGAGATATTCCTAAATGTCTTGCCTCCATTTCCCTCCTATTCCTCTATCTACTTTTAAGACTGTAAGTCCCTTGTGACAGGAACCTGTCCTTTCATTCTTTGTAAAGAAAGGCATAGCAACAAAGGCCTTGTCATTCCTAATACTTCCTTGTACTCTTTTACTGTTTAGCGCTGGACTTCTTTGGAGGGAAAATTACATCAAACACCCTGGTTGAACAAGAATTCATTAACAGAAAATGACTATATACCTTCTTCAACTAACTTCAGGCCAGCAGCTATAGCTTCATCCATTGTATCTGTAGATTCTATCAGCTAGAGAGAGAAAGCAAAATAAGCCAAACATTTTTTTAAGTTAGAACCATTTGAAATATGCTTTGAAGAATTTACAATGAAATCCTATACATATTAACTTAGACACAAGTCCCACTGTGTTCAAGTACTGCAACAAGAAAACTTTGAATCCAACAACATGTATACAGGGTGCATACTGAGCAAACTTTCATGATTTTTTGTATTTTGTATAATTTATCTTAGTTTTGCTAGTTATACAGAAGTTAAAGAAGCAATCCCGGGTACTGTAATCCTGCACCCAACTACTAGAAATCTTATTCAACCATCTCTCTGGTTTCTGAGACTTTAATCAACATTGAACACATTCTTTCAAGCATACCTTTAGCCATAAGAGCTAGAAAACTTGTTTAAGAAAGGAAAACTCTCAAGAAGTTGATTTCTGTGTCACTCTATATTCTTGCATTAACAATGGCAGTAACAATACTTAGTATTTATATGCTGCTTTGAATGTCAAAAATACTTTTCCATTTAAGTTGATATTTATTGAAACCATTATTTGATTATGTTTTTAAATCATTTTTGTGAGGCACCTGGAGCGGGGAGGACTTTGTGGGACAGAAAGGCAAGGTACAAATATTTTAACCAACAAGCACATAAACCATGAAAGGCAGATAGCATAGGAGTCTCAGTTGCTAACCTGTTATATGGATACAGGAGGGCTGACCCAGTCACCTAATGTATTCAGATAGATGCAAGATTTGAAACAGGGACTTCCTGGAGCATGGCACAGTATTAACCACTGTGCTACATTAACGACACAGTGTACGTGTATGAGGAGCCTGCCTCAAATTGTATACTAACATTGCTCATGCAGACTAAATAAACCAATCTGCATACTGTTACTAGATTTTTGAGAATGAGATTTATCTTCCAAATGTACAAGATTCTTCTCTATTGATGCCACTTTAAAACTGGTAATAATCCAAAATTATATTACTGTACTTGTAATAATTCTTGGTCACTTTTTTGCGGAAAGAGTTCCTTTAGTGTTTGGAGTTTGCAATAGTTCAGATCCTCCTCCTCTTCCTCCTCCTCGTCCTTCGTAGTATTTGAAGGTTGTGCTGGTTCATTGCTATGTAGAGACTGGGATGATTCATCTTCAACCTCTTCACTATCAGAAGGTTCAGAGCTGTCATGTATGAACATAAAAACATGAAGGGCATTTTAGTCTAGAGTTGTAAAATAGCATTTTCAAAAACACAAGAACTGGAGTAACACATGAAGGGATAAAACTTTTGGAAACCGATTGTCTTGTCAACAGTCAAATTCTCAGGAGAGCAAGCACTCAAATCCAGCCGTTTCATAAGCTCTTATCACATACAAAAGCTGTTTATGTGATATGTTTTTTTCTCTGGGGAATTTCTTCACATTATTGTCAAAAACCTTTTGCTGCAGCAGATGTAATATTTTCTCTACAGCTAGGTGAAAGCTGATTTGAGATTTATCCCTTTATGATGTCAAAGTAGCATTCAGGAAAAGCACTGTCAGAGGTGTCCCACGGAAAATCATTCCCTACCCACCATGAGAGGAAACTGCAAAAACAAACAAGGAAACACAAAGTGTCACTAAAAATGGAACAAACAAATTATATATAATCTGAGATTTCTGCCTCCTTCCTTGTGGTTCCCCATTTGCAATGAAGTGCACCAGGAGAAAGAAATCAAAATCTGTAAATTGATGTTAACAAGCCCTGAAATACATCTAAAACATCCCAAAAATCATGTCAGAATATGGAGCTGTATTTTACAGTGCACTGACCATTGTTTTAAATTTTGTGTATCCCAGCCATTTAGGATTTAATTGAAAGGACATGGAGAGCTTCTTGCCATATATATGGCTGGCTCATTCTATTGCTGTTTTAATTATGGTTTGGAACACTGATTTGGTTTCTTTGGCTTTTGGCTGAAATATTTTATTGTATGTGCTGTTTTTGTTTTACATTTTGGATTGTTTTTAATTGGCTCACTCTTGAACTTCTTTTAAACCACATCATGATTTTGTGAATTTGTTATGTTGATACCAAATTCTATGTGTCGCATTGTAACCTGCCTTGGGAAGACTGCAATCTTGAAAGATGGCTAAGAAATCATAAAACAAAAACTTTACAGATGAACAATCAAGACCATATGAATTACATTAGTTGTACAGCCAGTAGCAACAATGATAACACATTCCTCATGCATACATTAAAATGGTCATGCCTTTCAGTGTAGACTGAGAAGACCCTGCAGATCAATGAAGCTGCTGGTTCTATGGACTGGCAACTTTTTCATCAGCTAATCTGAGTCCACCTGTAACTTCTTCTGACCCTGTCCCTGGAGGGAAGAGCCTGGGCAATGTCACCAACTGCTAGGGATCATGAAACAGCCATTCATCACTCACCCTCATATCCCTACAATAGTTGCACCTTTGTCTGCTCTTTTGGGAGCCAATCCTGGCTGAAAAATGTGAGTGTGTGTGTGTGGGGGGGGTAGCACTCAATGCCCTTGAGTCATATGACAACACTGGCCATACATTTATTTATTTATTTATTGTATCAAAAATTTTGGAGCAGCGGACAAAATAAAATAGAATAAAAACAGAATAAAAGTATATTTTTAAAAGAAACAAAGTGCAAAATAAACAGCAGCTGGTCATTAAGTGACGGTTTCCTGGAACAACGATGTTTTCAAGAGGTGCCAGAAGGAACACATAAAAGATTTTAGGCAATCCAGGGTCATTCTCTTAGCCTCGAAAATGGAATGGGGCTATATTTGCAAATGATACCCACAAATGTTGCTAGCTGTCAATTCATACTAGCATATGTCGTCTTGCGACATTACTGGAAGTGGGGGTGAAAGGGCACATTATTCTATTCACAAAAATCTGTCCACTTACACACCTGTCTATTTATAAAGCCTACTACATAGGAAAAAGGCAATGAATACAACAGAATGGAATAGATAAAGACTGAGAAATTATTCCTCTCTCTCTCTCTGTGACTGGGATCAGACAACACGATAATCAACAGTGGCGTAAATACTTGATGGTTGGTTATTTAACCCATTGTGGATTATTGTGTTGTGTGGCAGGAGTTTTTTAACCAACGGTTGGTTATTTGCCTGAAAAAAACAACACAAATAACCAACGCTGTGCAGAGTTGGCTATTTGAACCACTGTTGGTTATCGTGTTGTGAGGGCACCGTTGGTTATTTCATCAGTCACAGACGCAAGGCAAGAGCGGTCAAAGTGGTGGCTACTACTCTAGTCCAGCCGGCAGGATAGATTTTTGGCAGCAATGGCTGATGGGATACTAGCAGGATGAGTGAGGTGGAGAAAGACGGCGGGGGATGAGTGAGTCAACTCAGTGTGGATTAATAGTCAACTCAATGCTGATCCTAAATCACACCACAGTTGATTATTACCATGTTGTGTGGGGAGTACCCCCTAGATAAACTACTGTTGAGTTGATTATTTCCCACCGTTGACTATTGTGTTGTCCGAACACAGCAAATACTTAAGAGCAGAAGACACTCAAACACAGCTAGAAACGAACAGGAATAAGAAGCTATTTGCCAACATTAACTAGTTTACATGCTTAAACAAGAGGGGTTTTGGTATTGCAACATCTGAAGGCAGTTAAATGCTTTTTAACAAAAGGTGTTAAATCCATGTTAATTCGCCTTAAATTTGCCTTGGGAAAAAGGATTAAATATTTGCGTTAATTGCATAGGTAAGCAGAAGTTTCAAAACCCCATTCATTTATCTGAAAAGTTAATTCTCAAGACATCATCTACTAAATCTTTTATAAAACTGAATACTTGAGGGCATGTTAAAGTGCACATCTAATTACCAAGTTGTCATTTATATTTTTTCTTGAAGATGTTGTGTAACTAATGAGCATAAAGTATTAGGGCATTCAAAATAAAGCAAAGATGTTGTATTTATTATATAAACAAGTATTCTTCTGAGAATTTATTTCATGACTTTGGAAAATAATTTTATAACAAAAGCTAGATTTAAAATTCAGAATGAAGCAGATATACGTCTATAATTGGGGAGGGGAAATTAAATGGATAATGATTATTTCAGTCTCAAATGTTCCACTTTACTTTCACTAGCATGGGGTGTATAAAGGATATAACACAAAAGAATGCTACTGTGACTAAGAACGTTACATTATGATACCACAAAACACTCTTGCACTCTTGTCAGTATTTTTATTTATTTATTTATTACATTTCTATACCGCCCAATAGCCAAAGCTGGAATATATGCTGTTGGGCCTAAGTCTTGGGCTAAGAAAATGGGAAACGTAATAAAAATGAAGGGCTGTGTTTATTTATAGCCTGTCTTTTCATATAACGTCCATGACTTAGAAAAGTCAGATTAGTCCCCCCGTTCTGGCATAATTGCAAAGAATAGGCCCTAGAAACTTTCACTCTCACTTCTCCCTAGCTGCTTTGCACAGTTGTAGAGCTGGAATTGAGGTGTGTTGCAGGATCCCCATCTTCTTTCAAAGTCAGAGAACACTATGCCCCCTTCCCTCACCTGCTTCTGATCTGCAAGGAGTGCATCCCTCTTAAAGGTAATCTCTGCTTCTGAGGCAGAAGTTACTGAATTCCAAGAGGTTGGCTGTACAGTTTATTCTCTATTTCCTCTTTTCCAAGGGATGTGTGTATGTGAAGAGGTGAACACACAGAACAAGCTTTCCAACCACCTTCAGCTTCTGATCCGGGGACTGCTAGGTCAAAGGCATGCAGCAGTAAGAACAAGGAAGTTCAAACAGGAGGGGCTATAGCACATATTTTGCACGCATCAAGGTCTAAGATTCAGGTTCCAGCACCTCCAGTTTAAAGGTTCTGAAGTAGCAGTACTGGGAAAGACCTATGCCTGAAGCCCTGCTGATTATGATAGGCAACGGTGAGCATAAGTAAGAAAAAAGAGGACAATTTTTTATATAAGAAAGAAAAAGAGGGCAATTTAAATAAAGTTCTCTATTGGGACTTCATATATTTCCTAAACAATGGTGCAAATCTGACCACGTAGATCTACAACTACAGTATTATTTACACTGTTTCATTCTTACAATCAGGAGTTTCACATATTTGATGTACTGTACGTGGTTGTTGCTTTTTAACCTATAGATGGGATGTCTTCAAAGTATTCCCAAATAGGGTCTTTCTTACACCTGTAGACACAAACATTTGTGAAGCTACATTGACAATATAGGAAGGGAAGCTCTAGATAAAGTTGTCTTCTTTCCTTCTTTCCAATATTTCATTTTGCTGCTT
Source organism: Anniella stebbinsi (assembly GCA_029215795.1). Classification (NCBI taxonomy): domain Eukaryota; kingdom Metazoa; phylum Chordata; class Lepidosauria; order Squamata; family Anniellidae; genus Anniella; species Anniella stebbinsi. The sequence goes on from JARDYH010000004.1 coordinate 211,124,204, forward strand.
TACTCTACCTTGCCCCACACCCACAAAAACAAATTAGAAAGTAGTACTACTGAGTATAATACTGCATTATATGGTGATATCCCCAACCCCACAGAGTTATTTCACACATAAGAAATGATTCCTGCTATTGTTGGCATCCTGAAAGGTACAATGACCAAACAGCAATAAAGTTAAGGAGGCATGGATAAGACTGAATCTTACAGATGATTTCAATGGATATTCTCTCTTTCTCTGCATGCATGTATGTGTGAGATATAGACATATAAACACACACACATGCAGGTTGAAAATTCTCAGGGATGGGCTTCTCCATAACCACTTAGTGCCTCTACAGCTGAACAGGAAAGTGACCAAGTTCCACACTCTATCCAGTGGCTCTCGCAAAGTTACCAATTAAAAAGCTTTACAATGCAGTCCTACACAGTACAGTTCTTAGTTTACTCAGAACCAAGTCCCATGGAGTTCTATGGGGCTTACCTCTAGGTAAGGGAGTATATGATTGCAACCTTATTGTGTTATGATATAAATTCAGTACTGGTAAGGAAGCACTCAGAAACATGGACCTAATATCATCTCACAAATACAACTAGGGAATCCAGTTTGATTGTCAAATTCAAAATGAGGAGGCATTACAAAAGGAGTAATAAAGGCTTACATTATAATCACATCCTTCCTGGGAGCAGTGAGTTGCTTTGCATGGGAATGTTGAGGTGGCTCTTCCTCTTCGTCACTTTCTGATGATAATTCAATAATATCTTTCCGATACTTAAAGTAAGACGACTGCGTTGTTCTCTTTGCTTCAGGGGTTTCTGGAACACTGGAGTCATCTTTGAAAGTATTTTAAAAGAGAATAAATACATCATGCACAAACATAAATGTCTAACTATAATTGATGTTTCACCAGCCCTAGCCATGCTGAACATCCATAAGTTAACAGCAAGTATGTTTTTATTGTTTCTTTTGCCTCTGAATAGTTTAATTAAACATTCTGTAATTTCAGATATTTGCTGTACATAAACTGAGAACATGTGTGTTATAAGGTGGCATGAAAATGTGGTGAATTATTAAAAATCTGGTCCTAATCGTGGCATTTTGAAAGCTTTAGTTTGCATTTTTAAAAAAGTCACTGAACCCAATGGCAAACCCACTGGTTGCAGAAAAAGAATTGAATACAGATAGGCTGAGCCATGTGTAGGTTCAGAAACTAGAGTGTGCCTGTACAGCTTTTCTGGTATCAGAGAGCACAGTCTCAGTGCCCTTCCTCGCTCCTACTTTAAATGTCTGGCAGCAGGAAAGGGGAAAGAAGTGAAAAGATAATGGTTTCCCCACTGTGTAGAACCTAAACAAAAACAAATAGCAATCTATAGCTCCTTTCAGGACTAGAAATATTCTGACCCTGGAGGCATGCAAAGCTAAAAAGAAAAGACGGCAGCACACAGGAGAACAGCAGCTGCAGAATGGGGCTGCTGCTTGACAAAAGTTTACGGGAAATAAATTTAAAATCTGAAAGTGCTCAAGAGATGCTTAATAGAAACCTCAATAAATCTTGAGCATTTATAACCTCAAGCAACTTACTGACACTGAAAACTAACTACACAGTGTGAACTTCGAAGCTGGGAGGTGTGACATGCCCCGAGTTTTAGTCAAAGTTTATTGCCAAATGGTAGCAAGGGCATACAATTGGAAAGATTTACTGAAGTAGGGAGAGATGCATATCAAGAAAGAACTTGCAACTTGAGCACAGTAGATTTTGAAGTTTAGAACATGCAGCTCAGAAACAGCTGTATTTAGTTGCAAAATGAGGTTATCATGATTTAATAATCAGGCCATGGGACAGCATGTTCCCTCTATCCCCACCCATAACTATTCAATGGTTCATCTGACCACCATCAAGCTCGATTGAAGCTATGCTAAATGCAGCTTAAAAGCACCTGTATTGGAGTACCCAATAAGCTAGGGTTGACAAACAGTCAGCCATCAAACTGAAGCAGGTACAGAGGGTGTCGTGTTTGCCAATACCACTTGTTTTATTGGTGGACAATAAAGAGGTCTGCCATGTAATCCACAAAGCTTTATTCAGGCAATAAACATCTCCTCCCACCTGAAGGGATTCTAATTTTCTAGAAACTTCTCTCTAGGCAAGTTTATGCAAACTAAGCAAGACAATTGTCCTTTCAAGAAAAAAGGAAAGTCTTTTTCCAATATGCTTTAACTTCAGGGAGGCTGGTTCTGAAGAAGCCTTTGGCGAGAAACTAGCCAGGCTGACCTTCTCTCCCCTTCCTTTCGCTCGGCCGGCTTTAGACTCCAATGGATTCTCGGATCAGCTAGCTTTCAGTGCCCTCCCCCTCGGAAGAACACTGGTTCCCAGCTTGTGGGTTGTTTACACAGTCAGAGATAAGGGCTGGTGAAAGTTCATTCCCAGCTGGTGAAGAGCCCATGAAAGTCACCTCTCCCACTCCCCGTACAGGCTGGTATGTTTCTGGCACCATCTCTTCTGCATCAGAATCTGACTCTGATTGATCGCCTGAAAATCCCTCTCCCAGCCCAAGGGGAACAGCCTTAGTCACAACAGAGGGTGGGGAACAGAACTGCATGAGAGCACAAGGAGTGGGGGCACATGACTACCTATCCTGTTCCCAATCCCTAACCCATGTTCACTGACTGCATGCAAGTCCCATTGCTTACTCCCAAGTACGTAGGTATAGGATTAGAGCCTTTATATGGGAATACAGGAAAATGCAGTAGGAGGACACACAATGGACAATGCTGTGTTCTCTTTTTCTTTCCAGTGTTGCTCCTTCCTGCTTACCCCAGCCTTGACCTCACAAGAAACCAAAGTAGCAAACAAAATCAAAATAATATGTTAAGGTAAGGTTTAATCATTACTGGGCAGGAAAAAAAATCCAATTTAATTGTTTAAAAATCCATTTTTTTAAGCATCCAACCTGCTACGTTGTCTAAACTAACTCCTCTGCCTTGCTTGGCCTAACTGTATCACCACATAAGCACAGAAGAACAACAATCCTATCTAGCCTGTATTTTTCCACATGAGACTTTGGTCAGAGAAACTGAAAGACTAAAATATTCAGGAAGCAAAAACTAGTAGTTAGGCTGGTTGGGTTCATTTACCTGCAACGAGCTCTGGTGTGTACTGGCTGCCATTATGAATATGCAAGCCCCAGGCCCAGCCCCAGGTTGTCATGGCTTGTGTCATGTGAACCTGGCCGGTGAAGATTATTTGAAGTTTACATTACCCATGGCCTGTTCTAGGATTATGCGAGGGTTGTTTAAGTTCACACAACCTCTGCTGCCCGGGTTCGGACAACAACTTGAATATTCAAAAACCACCTGGGACACGCTGTGGCTCACTGTGGCTTAAACAAGCCATGGTGGGCTACCGTGAACATGCAAACTGGACAATGGTGTTACATCCAAACTGGAACTCTTAGCTGGGCATTCCCAAACAAACTAGGAATCTTTAACCAAGAACAAAACCTGCTTTGCAATTCTGGTTTGTTGGGGCAGTGACAAAACATGAGTCTGAGTTCTGATGTAACACTAAACTTCTATTGGCGAGCTCCTGATCTTGTTTATGGATGGATAGGTAACTTGTGGCTCTCCAAATGTTTTGGCCTTTAGCTCCCATCAGCCCAAGTCAGCATATCCAATGGTTAGGAATGATGGGAGACGGAAGCCAAAACATCTTAAGGACATTTTGGCTTACAACTTGCCCACTCCTGCAATATTGGGAGAAGTCAAATAGGATCAATTGGACTGCATGCATTAGTAAACTGCTTGCGAATGATATTCTCATCTGGTGATTCTGTTTCCTTCAATCCATAAAGATGCAGCAGTCTCAAACAACAAATCTAAACTTGAGATGATGATGATTGTAAAATCAAAGTGGTGTAGATACCTGTAGCCAGATAGTCTCCATGTACACTTCCAAATGCATGACTAATGATAGTCCACCACAACCACCCAAATATTTTAAATGTTGCCACTTTAAATGCAAACAAATGTATTGACTCGCAGTTGAACAACCCATGATGAACCTCCCAGAAGACATCTCTTCCTAACAGACTTGGGTCTTGAGTTGATCAAAGCCTGGGTTGACTCTAGAAACATAACCAGCATGCTTGGGATATTCAGACTGGCAGCCTCAGAACTGATAGGGCCTGCCTCTGCTGACATCAAAGCATGGTCAAAGTAATGACAGGATATTATAGCAACAATGTGCTCCAATTCATGCAGCTGTGAAATAATAATAATAATAATAATAATAATAATATATTTATTTATTTCTTACCCGCCTCTCCCTCTGGATCGAGGCTGGGAGCAACAATAAATATAAATACAAAGACTATAAAATAGATAGAAGATTAAAAACAAATAAAGCTAATACATTATTGAAAACATCTTAATATTCAACTAGGTAAGCCTGCTGGAAGAGATCAGTCTTCACGTCTCTCTTAAATTCAAGAAGACTGCTAAGTTGTTGAATCTCTCCTGGCAGGCGACTCCACAGTCTGGGAGCAGCAGAAGAGAAGGTCCTCTGAGTTACACTTGTCAGCATAGTTCTGGCTGATTGAAGTAAATTCTTCCCAGAGAAATAATACGATAATTGTGCATAAATTTGGTAAATGCTGGTTCTTACTAGGTACTTGAACGCCTGCTCCTATAGCAACCTACGCATAGAGATGTAAAATTTCCAGAAATTTTGAACTGTTTTTTTCCCCCAGTTTTTTTCAGGAGAAAAACGGAAATGGAAATTTTCAGAAAAATTGAAAACTTATCACCATGAGTACTGCATGCAACATATAAGAACTATACTTTTCTTCCAGACAAGAACATGCTAATAAGGAATTCTCAACTCTCAAAAGTTAGCAAAGTATATTTTTTTTCTATAGGCTATGAATTTTCAGGTTTGTGGTATGGTTACTCAAATGACCAGATTAAAAAAAGGAAGTGTGCATGCACATATAGATACAAACACAACTACAAACAAATCCAGAAAAGAAGAAAATGACATATAAGTAGATCAGTCCCTTTAACTGGTCTAGACCTGAGCCCCACCTTGGACTCCCAATCTACAACATGGACCCCACTTTCACAATTTTGCCCAACAAGGCGGCAACAGCTTTTCCGTGATCCATCTGGACTGATCTCATGACACACCTACCACTTGAAGACCACTCTACTAGACAGTAGTCATATTAGCCTAGACTGCAAATCCCTGCAGTCACTCACAAAAAGCAATAAACCACCAAAAAGAATCCAGTGATGTTCTCATTTACATAGGCAGGTTATATGGGAAATTGCAAGAATGATAATTGCATTAACTCAATAGGTTCCCCACTGAAGAGAATAAAATCTCAGATACTTGAATTGCTTTTTCATAGGTCAACCTCAAATTCACTCTTCCTAAGCCAATGTATAGCACCTCTCTCTCTCTCTCTCTCTCTCTCTCTCCACTTTCTAGACCAGCCTTTCCCAACCTGGTGCCCTCAACATGTATGCAGAATGCTACTCCCATCATTTCCAGCAGCACACCAGATTTGGGAAGGCATTTCTAAGCCTTTTAAACTCTTCGAATAGAGCAATGGAAAGTACCTGGTTTGTATTTAAGAACTAACCACGCGATTCATGCTCTAGTAATCTTTAAACTGGATTACTGTAATGCGTTATATGATGGGCTTCCATTAAAGATGACCCAGAAACTTTAGTTAGTGCAGAACTCTGCTACCAGAATCCTGACTAGTTTATCCAAAACTGCTCATATTATACCTACTCTGAAAGAATTTCATTGACTCTTTGCTTGCTTTGTGCCGGTGTATACTTCAAAGCCCTAAATGGCTTGGGACCTAAATATGTGAAGGAGTGTCTCTTCCTATACTGGTCTGCCCATGCCTTAAGAACATCTGCAGAGGTCCTTAGCCAAGGACTCTCTGTAGCAGAGGTGTATTACGCATTTACAACGAAGAGGACCCTTTTCGTGGTGGAAATCTAACTCTGGAATGCATTCCCCAAAGAGGTTTAACCAGTGCTGACAACCAGTGCTGACAACAGTGTTGGCAACAGATTATGGCCTTCCTCCCTTCTTAATAGGCCTGGCATTTTAGATGAAAATTTATTCAGTTTTTATGCTTTCATTCTGCTTTTAAAAAAAATCTGCTTAATTGCTATGTTCTAGGACACTGCAATTATTTGCCATTTTTATGGTAATTTTGTTTTGTTTCCTAAAGTAGCTTTATTCAGTTTTGTACACCAGTGAGGAATCCTCTGAATGAAGGGCATGGCTAGCTGGGGAATGCTGGGAGTTGTAGTAGTATTTTTTATAATCATGAGTAGTTTTGTGCCCTTAGAAATATTTTAAATAAAGAAGGACCCTCTCCAGACAAGGATTTTGAAAAACACTGGCAATCGAGTCTGACTAATTAAACATAAAGAATATAATATTAAGAGCCCTACTGGATCAGACCGAAGACCTATCTAGTCCAACATCCTATTTTCTACAATGGCCCAAAAGCCACTGATTACCAGCACTCAGTATTCAGAGATCTCTTCACATAAGATCACAAAAGATGTTTCACTATATAGGTTTCTTCGATGTTATTGCACTTATGTTTATTCATTAACAAGAGTATTCAACTCAATAAAAAAATAAGAATTTACACAATTCACAACATACTTCAGACCTTGGATGACCGTAAACTTCTCTATAACGTTGAGAGATTTAAACTGCGTATAATGAATAAAATACTTCAATGCAAGATTTTTTAAAAAATTCCAAACTGCAAATTATGAAAACTATTGTGAATTACAAGGAATGCATATTAAATTAAAGCTAGATGTAAACAGACTTTCTAATAATTTATGAATTAAACAATACAGAACTCACCAGTTTTTTCCGATACATCAGATACTGGAGTAGCTGGCCTGCTACTATGATCAGTAGCATTGCCATCTTTCCCACCAACAGGAGCAGCATGATTTTCTGAAGCAGAAGGAAGTGCAATATCTGTATCTACACCATCCAAAGCAGCAGAAGTAGCAGCCTCCTCCTGATCTGCAGGAGAGCCAGGGGATGGAGAATTCTCTTCCTCAGCATTTTTCTTCTTTTCAAAGCGAAAGCGGTCCAAATTAAACATACTCATTGTTATAGCCTTTCACTTCTACTACAGTTTACGGAGTGCAACTTTGCAGTCTGAGGGAATGACAATGGCACCATATAAATGTATCTGTAAAGCAAGAAGCAGGGTGTGGGTAGAAGAGACATGACAAAGCCATAGAATATGATGGAAGGTCCTTATCTCTATACCACCTGATCCTATTATTGCTTTATTTAGTGTTTGACACAGCTGACCAAAAGACAGTGATGCACCTGTGACAACATTCAAGACAGGGGTGATGGCTACTTATCATATTCTTGCATCCTTCCATATGAAGTTTCACAAGGTTTCATCTTGTCCTACTCCTGTTTGAAATGTGTATGAATCACTTCGCAAGACTATACCGGAGTTTGGAGTCATCTATAAATATGCCAGTCATGTATAGATCTAGCTCAGTATCTCACTCTAATACTGGAGCAAATAAAAGTCAACCAACTGAAGCTACATTCAGACACAACTAAAGGAACTATGGTGACTCAAGGAGGATAAGGACATCCATTATACATTCTGGGGAGGGATGACACATTAGTCTGCAGTTTTTACTGCAGAGTCCTGTGACATTAAAGGCCAACACATTTATTATGATATGCTAAACCTAGCTCATGCATTTAGCATTAATCTGGGTTGTCAGATATTATATGTACGACATATAAACTCCTTTTTCTGTCTGGTACCATGTACTGCTGCAAGTTATCTACAGAAGGCATCTGGAGGCTTCAACTGGTGCAAAATGCTGTTTAATGTGGAGTTGGGTCACAGTGCAATGCTATACATTCCTACTCAGAAGTAAGCCCCATTGAGTTCAATAGAACATACTCCCAGGCAAGCGTGTATACAATTGCAGCCTAGAAGTGCATTTCACCATTACTATAGCATCAACACTATTACTCTGTGCATTTGAAGTCATTACTTCTGAATTATTTATTTTTTAAACATCTTGGACCCCACACTTCTCAGCAACCAATTTCACCATGATGTTATACCAAAATATTTAAGACCACCATCTTCTTGACTAAACCAAGTTTATGAATGCCCATGTAGCTCAAAATTAGCATAAAGTATTTTTTTTGTGACAGCCCACCACTATGGGGCTTCATTTGCCTATACACTCAGCAAATTAGATCATGTGCCTTTTAAATGTGGCACTTCAAGCAGCTGTGGAATAGTTTTAATAGTAGTTCTAGAAATCCTCAATCTGAAAAACTATTTCCTCATATTAGAATGGACTAAACTAGCAACTTGGCATGAAGTAAAGCCAGAGAAGTATATCTGGGCCGATCCCTTCAGGTCCTGTCCGTCCCCCCACTCTCTTGACATTATTTTAACAACCTGCTCACCATTTGCTTGCAACCAGATTCCTATGACAAGAACACCGGACACCACAGGGGGGTAAAACGAGAGGTAAAGAGAAAGTATATTTTACATTCCCCTCTAAACACACTCCCCCCCCCCGCATTGCTTCATTCTCCCTCCATGATCTAGCCGGTTTTAATCCCCACCATGCTCTGACATATTCCTCTGCCCTAAGCCCCCTCCCCACTACTTCCCCGACCCTCCTTTTTAATAATCACCACACAATAGTTGTGGCCTTTTCCTTCCACCATCTTCTCTCACTGCTTTGAGCGTACATCTTAAAAAAACCCTCCCCCGCCTTTATTGGAAGAACCCAGTTTTGCTGCCTGCCTCTTCCTGCTGAGGGACCCTCCTTCCTCTTCCTCTCTCCCCCACCCCCACCTTAACCTCCCCCAGGCAGAGACCACCTCACAACTTCTTCCACAGGGGCAGCCCCCCCCCGTGCTCGCCCTGCCCCGTGGCTGAAGCAAATCGTGTGAAAGAAAGAGACCCGGGGTGTTGGTACTGCTGGGAGCGAGAACTAGAGATGCAGACAAAGAGGAAGGGAGGGAACCGGCGCAGCCAGGAGCCTCCTCCTCCTCCCCCCTCCCTTGTTCTTTTCTTACCCCGCCCCCACTCCGATGAGGCGCGAGCCTTCAGAGCGCCGACACCGGCCAGCGGCGACGGCGGCACAGCGAGGTGGATGCCGAGATGAGGAGAGGCGGGGGAGGGGGACGATGACGGCGGCGGCGGCGGCGGCGATTATGATGACGAAGACGAAAAGCACCTCAAAGAATCAAAGAAAGAAAGCACCGCTGGAGGGTTGTGGAAAGAAAAGAAAAAAGAGGAGTCGCCTAGTGATGACCTCACTGAGTTTGGCTTTTTCCCAGCATCCTTTTCTTCCTCCTCCTCCTCCTCCTCTATGCCGAGGAACAATGTTGCCTCGATGCGCGCACAAGAGACAGGACAGGGAGGCGCGCGAGCACGCAGGAACGTGTGCGCACGCGCGCCTCTCTGCCTGCCTCCACTAGCGGTTAGCGAATTCGGCTCGTTCAAGGCATCTCCGGAGCCCTCGCAATGCGCATGCGTGAGAGGGGAGCCGGTTGGCTTCGCTCACACACGGTCTCTGGAGCTTGACGGGTCGAGGCAGTGGAGGCTGGTGGCGCCGAGGTCAGTGGGGCTGTGAATCCGCGCTGGGTTTCAGTCAGAACTCTAAAGGAACTATCCAAGGTGCGGAAGCTATTTTTGTTGCTAGGATTCAGCACCTCGCATAGCTCCTTTAGAGTTCTTGCTGGTTCTGACTGAAATCCAGAGCAAATTCAACACCCCATGACATTGGAGCCACCAGCTTTCATTGGTTTGAGGGCTGCAATCTTAGGCAGGGTTGGAAAGCGTGCTGGAATCATGCAGAAGCCTTTGAAGGTGAATCCTATCGATGTTTCGACAGAAAAAAAGTCCTACAACTCCCAGCATTCCCTAGCCAGCCATTTTAGCTGTGGCATGCTGGGAGTTGTAGGCCTTTTTTTTCTGTCGAAACAAGCATAGGACTGCATCCTGACAAACTTAAAATTATATCAAAAGTGGATGTCAAAAGAATCAAGGACAAGGGTGGGGAAAATGAATTGCACATGTCAGTTGGGCATGGGGAGGGAAGAGAATAGCTGGTCTAATGCTAAACTGTCCTGTGGGCTTCACATGCATCAGAAGAAGGGGGGACACTGGGGCACATGTCTTCTATTTCCTGAACTGGAAAAATATAGCTATTTTAATGTGTTCCTTATGTAAAAGTTAACATAATTTAAAGACAACAATCGCATGGGAGGAGATGAGAAAGTTGAATTTCAGACATTACAGAACAGCAGGGAAATAACCCGTTGATTTCTAGAGTGATTGCCTGACCCTAGGACAAGAGTTCCTGGATAGGATGAGAAGAGTCTGCAGTTTCCAATCATAGTAATGAAAGGATGAACAAAACTGCATTTGGAAATTCACTGTTGTATTCCACTCTTAAAAATATAGAAATCCATCTGGTAAACCTACAAGTTTCATTAAGTCACTTGCAAACAAATCATAAAGTACTGTAACATGTTGTCCCATTAGGGAAGTGGGTCCATTCTTGTTTTTAGAGTGATGGATCAGCGTGGTTTGCACTCATGACAAATGTTATCTGTACATGCTGTAGTCCAGGCTGAAACAAGCATTGTCCAGGCCAGGGGTGCAAAAGGTGCGGGCTACCAAGCCCTTTCTGGCAGTCCACCAGACCGCTGCCCCTGCATCTGCTGCTGCGGCTGAAAGAATTATGGTGGCATTGCCTGGGTTTTCCTGTGCTAGCATTAGCAACAGAACCCATTCCTTATCTCCAATCTCTGATGAGAGATCAGTGATAAGGAAGGGAGTTCATTGCTAGCACTAGCTAGTAAAAGCCTGGGTTTTTTCTCGTTAGCATTAGCGCTAGCAAGAGAAACTCCAGCCTTTTCCTTCGTACCAAGGAATCCCTTCCCTTATCTCTACTCAAAGATAAGAAAGGGATTCCCTTGCTAATGTTAGCACAGGAAACTCCAGGCTTGTGTGTATGTGTGTGTGCACACACTCATGTTTCTACAAATGTGCATGTGTGTGTATACGTGTGTGTGAATTCACGTGCAGTCCCCTGGCACTGCCTGTTGTGGCCCTAAGAGCTAAAAGGTTTGTGCGCTCCTGATCCAGGCCCCTGCAGAATGGATGTATATATTGATCCATGACAGAGAGCAGTCTTCCCCAACATGTTGCCCTCCAGATGTTTTGGGCTACAACTTTTGGGATGACTGACCATTGGCCATGCTTCTGGAGCTTGGAAGTCCAAAACATCTGATGGGCGCCAGGTTGGAGAGACTGACCCAGAGTAAACAAGAATCAGTGATGCTATAATGGTTGCCCACTTTGGATTTCCAAAATATTGGTACCTGGGTAGAGCTAGGAACAGGTCAGGGAGTGGAACTTGGCAGACTCCTGCAGGAGCAGAATGAATAGCAAAAAAAAAAATTCTATTTGCTTCTGGAAGTCAGTGGACTGACCTTCCGCTTATGTTCTAGTGTGGGTGAACAAGCTGAATAGGAAAGTGCTTATTAGAGAAATCTGTATAGCTGCCACCCTCAAATTATACATTGTTCTGTCACTAGATAAAAAAAAAGCAGACAGGCCACAGAATTCCGTAACAGTTGAGCATTCTGTACATTATGCAGCAAGAGATTCTGAAGAAAGATGGCAGGATCCTGGAATGAACACAATGCTGAGGTGAAGGGTGAAGAAAACAGGAAGAGAGAATTAATGTGAAGATTAAATATTAAGAAAACACAGCTACAGAACCAACAAGGCAAAGCACGTCAGATATTAAAATAACATTTAGTGGAAGTTTGGATAATACTGCAATAGATGGATTATATTTTTTACACTGTTTTGAATGTGTAAAGTCTCTGTAATTGCTCAGTGTTGTTATGATTATAAATATTACAATCTGAGATGACTTCCTGGCAAAGAAAGAGGGCTAAAAAAAAAAACAGTTGTGGGAAATTAGAAGTCGGAGATTTTGTTGGTGATTGTGCTGCCGTAGGGTTGAAAATCCAACAGCCAAAAATGGAAAGGGTGTCTTGGGACAATGTCCTAAAATTCTAAGGAATAAAAAAAAATCTTTGCACATCAAAAGAGCAACATTTCCCCCCCAGTTCAGTCTATGAACACTAAAACCAGTGCACTCACTACTTTTGATTCAGGGGGCAGTTCCTAAAATGAGTATTCTTGAGGGGAAATCCAACCTAAGTCCTACTTACAGTAGACCCATTGAAATCCTAGACTTTGTCCCGTTGATTTCGTTGGGTCTACCCCAAATATGTCCAAGTCTGCATCCAACCCTATTAAAAGTCTGAGCAAACGGAATGGAGTTTGTTGGTGTCTAAAAGGTCATAATTATGGTGTCAACCACAAGAGAAAAGACTCTCTCTCTCGTCACAGAAAAGGGCCTCAGAAGTTTGTAGGGGAGAAGATCTTTTAGATAGCACTCCCATACCCTTAAGAGTTGCATAGAAGAGGGACTTTCAGTAGGTGTGTCTGTACTACACATTAGTGTGACAAGCTGCTTCTGCAAAAGTTCCTTCTTCTGCAACCTACTACAGATACCAAATCCCCACCTTTGGTCTCCCTACATGGATAACACTGCCTCTTCTTTACTTAAGAAGAGCCATGCTGAATCAGACCCAGGATCCATCTAGTCCAGCATTCTATTCATACAATGGCCCATTAACTGCCATTGTAGCCCACAACTTGGACACAAGCACAATAGCTCGTGTCCCCCAGCAACTGGTATACATAGGCATACTGCCTCTAACATTGGAGGTTGTATATAGATATCATGACTAGTAGCCAGCAATAGCCCTATCCACCATGGGAATCAATTACCTAAGGAGGTTGTGGGTTCTCCCACTTTAGAGGCATTCAAGAGGCAGATGGACAGCCCCAGTCAGGTATGCTTTAAGGTGGATTCCTGCATTGAGCAGGGGGTTGGACTTGATGGCCTTATAGGCCCCTTCCAACTCTACCATTCTATGATTCTATGATTTGTCCAATCCCCTTTTAAAGCCATTCAAATTGGTGGTCATTACAACATCTTATGATTAACTCCATAGTTTAACCATGTGCTGTATGAGGAAGTACTTCCTTTTCTATGTCCTGACTCTCCCACCAATTAGCTGCATAGAATGACCCTGGGTTCTAGTAATATGAGAGAAGGGCATAGGTGTGCACAAGGGGTGTGCTGGGTGTGCCCAGGCACACCCTAATGTCTCAAGCAATAAGCACCAAATTGAGGGGGCCATTGAGTAGGGATCCAGAAGGGATCCAGAAGCAGTGGGAATGGTCGAATAAAAAGGAATTGTTCTGCTGGGAGCCTCTCTACCGGGAGCAGCACTTCAGAGAGTACTGAAGGAGCCCCCCCCCCCCGAAGGCTAATATCACCTTGTAAGCCCCAACAATGCTGGGGCTTGAGGAGCATCTCTTCATATCCCACCCCCTCACCTGCAAGTCAGGAATAGGGCATCAGTATCTACAGTGTTTAATGAATAAAAATAATGAACTTTATGATTGAGTAGTCAATAGATGTTCATCTTAAAATATATATATATCCCCAGGTGCACACCCTAATGAAATGAGCTGTGCACGCCTATGGAGAAGGGGGAAAAGTCTCCCTATCCACTTTCTCCATACCATGCATAATTTTGTACACCTCTTTTATATGACATAAGTTGATATCTACAAACCACTGAAATGTAATTGCAGATAACTGTAATTGCAGATCGCACCAGGCTATTTGGGGCACTTTGGTATAAAATGCTAGTAAAAGTGCCACACTTTGAAGATACATTGGCCACACTTGTCATTGAGCTATATTCAGCAGCATTTTGCCAGCAGCCCAAATCAAAGATACAAGGTGCTTTGTGGAGATCAGCCAGAGATCTTAACTGAGCTCCACAAAACCTTAGATCCCGGACTTAACTCCACAAAGCACCTTGTATCGCCGTGTTCTTTTTTGGGGTGCTGGGAAAATGCCGTTGAATATAGTATAAAGGCAACTGTAGATTCTCATGAAAAACTGACACGTTGCAAAACTTTTTTTCTTCCAGTTATTGCTTTTCATCTGTAGGTACCCAGTAAGTTTTGAAATTTGTCCGAAACCAGTTAGTATGGGAGAGTAATCTGCAGCACAGGGTCTTCTATGGAATCTCAAAGCACACGTCAAGGCCTGCTTCTAACTCTTGTATAGAATCGGTGGGAGGTATTTCTAGTGTTATAAATTGTGAGCAACAAGACAAGCTGTCAACGGCAGATGGGATTGTACTTGATTGCCAATTTTTTTAAAAAAAATACAAAGTTGTTTAAACTAGCTCACACATCTGTAGTTGGCGAACTGGTGAGCAACGCCATGTGTAGTACATGAGGTTGCTGTAGTAACAGCACCATACCTTAAGCACAGATTCCCATACTTATTTGAAGTGAACGTTTGGTGAGTACAGAATAAAGCCTCAGGTCAAAATTGTCCCGGTGCTATCTCCTTTCTTTTGTTTCAAGAGTCTTTTTTTTAAAAAAAACTTTTAAAATGTATATGGTAATAATTATCTGACAAATCTTCACACTTCTGGGATCGTGACCTGCAATAAATCCATAGAAGTAATTGGGACTTGCGTCCCTATTGTTTGCTCTGAGAAGAAAGGGATTGGGAATCATTAAATTCGATCACCATCCATTCCCAATGTGTTTTAGTATAGCTTGCTCATGTAAACTGACAAATCATGACAAGGGCTGTTGAGCTGGTGTGTACAAGGGAGAAGTTCTTTTCAGTGGTGGCCCCACATCTCTAGAATCGGCTTCCATCAGAATTTAATCAGCCCCCCCCCTTTTTTGCAGGTCTTTAGGAAGTATCTGGAGACTCACTTGGTATTTTCATAATCGGTGACCTGCAGGTATTAGCTGTCTTTATTGTGTTTTGTTGAATATCTGTGGTCTTTGTAATTGCATATTTTTGTATTTGTTTTATTTTGTATGCCACCCTGAGAAGGTTCTACCCTTAAAGGCAGCCTTAGGGAACAGAGGGCAGAATGTGTGGCACAAAACTCTCCTCCAACACCTTGCTGCTGCCTCCCAATATCTGCCGCCTGAGGCCCCTGTCTCACTCTGCCTAATGGTTGGGCTGGTCCTGAGTAAATCTACCTGACCCCTAAATTAAATCTTGGCTGTGGACCTCAGATTTAATTTAGGGGTCAGGTAGATTGTTTCAGCATATTTGATTCCCTTTAGAATGATCTGATGATCTCTAAGGGCCACACTAAGACCAAAGCAAGCAGTCCTCATGATTGGTTACTTACTGACTCATATGGGATGGTGAGGGACCAAAAGCTACCTGCTCCTTCCCTGGTCAATTCTCTGCTTCCTGTTTGAACATTTTAGTTCCTGATCCTTGGAATACAGGAACCTGCTATGGGGACATGCCCTAGGATATTGCCTAATACCTGCCTTAAACTGATTTTGCAATTTGTATCAAGAATAATAAAGATTTAAATAGTGGAATCAGTCCAGTAAAAATAATGAGTTTGCTTGTTCCAAGAAAGCTAGAACAGTTGCTTGTGTGGTTTGAAGTACCAACAAAGATCAATGCCACTTTCTTTTCATCCACCCAGGCAACCACACCTAGTGATAATAACATCCCTTTTATTTCTTAATGTTCTATAAAATGAATGTTTACTAGCCCGAACTAGCCCAAAATGATTGATGAAATGCTTATCTTCTTATAATGCACCTTTAGCCAGAGGTACGTGCCAGAGGACTTATAATAATACCTGTAATAATAATAATATCTCCAGGTCTGTGCTAAGGTGCATTTTTAGCAGGCAAAACATCTGCTGGAGTTTTAAACTATTATCCTAATTACGCCAGGAAGCACAGTACACAATGCAATGAGACCGTTTCCTGTTCAAGATCTCCCAAATGATCTGCAGCTATGCAAGAACAGCTAGCATGGATAATGGTCATGAATGCTGGGCTTGTCCTCCAAAACATCTGGAGGAGATTAGGGCCTTATCTACACCAAGCAGGATAGTACACTGTGAAAGCAGTATGAAAGTGGTATATAAAAGGCAGGAGCCACACCAAGCGTTATATAGCCCTATGAAAGCGGTATATGGTATGTGTCAATGGGCCCCAAAAGTTGTCAGTTCACTTCAATACCACTATAAAGCAGTAGTGTGGCTCCTGCCTTTTATATACTGCTTTCATACCGCTTTCATAGTGCAATATCCTGCTTGGTGTAGATGAGGCCCAGGTTGGGGAAGGCTGGGCTATAGGACATCAGAAGCTGCTTTTTACGGAGCCAGACCATTGGTTCATCTAGCCCAGTATTGTTGACATGGACTGGCAGCGGCTACTATGCCTCCCCTTTGTCACTTGAACTATGACTTGCCTCTAAATCTGGGATAAAAGTCATTTCTGGGGCAAGTCATAGCCTAATAATCTTGCTGCGTGTCAAAGGGAGCTTTGCCTAAGCAACAAAGGGAAAAGTGGACCCTCAAACTGTAGTTTTTCTTTTTCTTTTAATCCTCTTCCATGTCCACTAGGTGGAGAAAAGTCTGTGATTCACTTTCATATCCTAGAATCATAGGCGGTAATTCCCATCTAACAATGCCTCATTTAGGCTACAATTCTATATCCACTTACCTAGGCGTAAGCCCCATTGAGCGCATTGGACTTACTCCTGAGTAGACATCTATAGGATTACACTGTACATTCACAAAATCCAGATCAGTTGTGACAGTTTCTGTTTGATATGTAGTTTCAAAAAATGAAATTATCCTTAGTCTTTGTTCTACTGTCTTATTTTTCTCGCTAAACACCCAAAAGTGGATTCACTAATAGCACAAAGGAGCATTCAAGCCTGTAATA
Organism: Anniella stebbinsi; assembly: GCA_029215795.1. NCBI lineage: Eukaryota > Metazoa > Chordata > Lepidosauria > Squamata > Anniellidae > Anniella > Anniella stebbinsi. Next base: position 211,141,168 of record JARDYH010000004.1, read on the forward strand.
TCTAATGTGAAGTACTCAATGCTCCTACACAATTAAAGATTCACGTTGAGGGGTCTAAATATCACTTTTCTGCACACACTGAAAACAGTCAATTTTTACTTACTATTACAGATTGCAAGTATCATAAGAATACCTTGGAAACATGCACTACTTATTGTGAACTGTTAAGTGCATTATCTATCATGGGGATCAGAGCACAGAGTTTGATATTTTATTGGCATCAAGCCTGTTTATTCTGTAGCCAAGATTGTTTGGTATTTTTTTGTCAATGGACTGTTTAAGACTGTTTAGTCAATTTTGTGTGAAAGAATGTCTGGCTACCTATGAAACTAATCAGTAACAATAAGGTGAAGATTGTCAAGAAAACACATTGAAGATGTGACTTTACTGATGAAGCACGAAACGGTTGTAGTACAATCCAGAAATTACAGTTTAAGATTTGTTTACCTTTTCTATATCTAGTTACACTGTATTTTGTATACTTATATATGTGTATGCATTGCTCTGCAGTTTATACATATTTGTAAACTTATATATGTGATTGCATCGCTCTGTAGCTCATAATTTACAGTATTAACAGCGGTTTGAGGGGTTATACCTACATGCTTAAAGTTGGTAGGAACTGTTATTAAAAATATTTAGACCCCTCAACGTAAATCTTTAAGTGTGTTCAGCATTGAGTACTTCACGTTAGATATTACAGGCTTCAATGCTCCTATGTGCTATTAGTGAATCCACTTTTGGGTGCTTAGCTATAAGTGAGGGCCACTCTCCTTGTTTTGTTTTATTTTTCTTGCTGACATTATAGTTTTACATAGGAACATAAAAAGCTGCCTTACACACCAAGCAGGATATAGTGATATGAAAGCGGTATGAAAGTAGCATATAAAAGGCAGGAGCCACACTACTGCTTTATAGCGGCATTGAAGTGCACTGACAACTGTTGGGGCCCATTGACACATACCATTTACTGCTATATCCAGCTTGGTGTGGCTCCTGCCTTTTATATAGCACTTTTATACCACTATATCCTGCTTGGTGTAGATCTGGCCTGAGCCAGATCATTGAGCCACCTAGCCTGACATTTTTGACACTGACTGGCACCAGCTCTCCAGGGTTTTGGATAGGAATTTTTCCAGCCCTGCCTGTAGATGTCAGGGATTGAACCAGGGACCTTTTGCCTGCAAAGCAGGTGTCCTACCACTGAGCCATAAGTTTGAATGTGCAGGCAGGTGGAGCACTTACACACATCTCACCCCATGTGGATGAGCATTCCGAGCCAGTGTGGTGTAGTGGTTACAGTGTTGGACTGGGAATCGGGAAATCCAGGTTCTAGTCCCCACTCAGCCGTAGAATCTCACTGGGTGACTTTGGGATAGTTGCAGACTCTTAGCTCAACCTACCTCACAGGGTTGGTCTTTTTGTTTTTTTTATAAATACATCTTTATTTCATTTTTACATATCTTACATGATTCAACCACCATTTTAACATCATTACTATTATTTATTTATCCCCCTTCCCCCTTCCTATCTTTTATTGGTTAATTTGCCTCTGTTCTCTTCTTATTTTCTTCCAGCTTCTTCTCTATCTTTTCTTTCTTTTCAGGAGTCCCATAATTTTTATATGCTTCCGCAATATTGTTCTTATTTGGATCTTTTTCCATATAATCTATATATGCAGACCATTCTCTTCTAAATGTATCCCTCTTCTTTTTTCCTCTATAGACTCTAAATTTCTGTGTTAATTTTTCATTCATTGCTATATTCCACAATTTCCCCCCCACACCTTAATTGTTAACATCCTAGCTGTCTTCCAATTACTAGCTATCTGCTGCCTTGCTGCAGTCAGCATAAATCCAATCAATATTTTATCCTTTACATCACTATTTTCTTTAACAAACATATTCAAAAGAGCTAGTTCAGCTGTTCTATTAATTCTTTGAGCAGTGACCTTTTCTATTTTTTGAAAAACCTTATCCCCAAATTTCCTAACTCTATAACATTTCCACCACATTTGCAAATTTGTTCCAAACTCTGTGCATCCTCTCCAACATTCTGGGGTTGCATTTCTGTTCATTTTTGCTCCCTTCACTGGAGTCAAATACCATTTTTGTATCATTTTTAAAGCCCCTTCTCTTATCTTTGTGGAGGTAGTTTTGAATGGGAATTTTTCAAATATACTTCCCCACTCTCTTCAATTTCTTGATCCAAATCTTCTACCCATGTCTGTTGTATAATATCATTTCCTCCTGTCTTATTATAATTCTATATATTTGTGTAATCAATCCCTTATCTCCATCTTTATAATTGTGTATAAATTTTTCCCACTTAGTTATCTCCCTTGTACTCTCCTTTACTATCTTTCCATTTCTGATAAATTTGTCAATCTGCAACCATGCCATCCATGATATTTCAACATTTTGTACTCTCCTATTCCATATTTCTTGTGTTATTGGATTTTTTTGTTCATAAAAGTTTTTCATCTGTATTAATCTTATTTCTTTTAATTTACTTTTGGTTATTGCCTTTTTTATATCAAATTCTGGGTGTATCCAAATTGGTGTTAGAGGTGAGATACTTGGCATTAATTTTCCTTTCAAAATTCCACTTATTATGCTTTGTTTGTTTCCCATTAATTTTTTGATATTTTTTTTATTACACAGCAAATTTTGTGTCTTCTTTTTTAAGTCCCATCAGTTCCCTCTCTATTTCTACCCACTGCAAATCTTTTATTATTGCTAATAGATATCTTAATTGATATGCCTCATAATATATTTTCAAATTTGGTATGCTCCATCCCCCATCTTGTGTGAGTCTATATCTGTATATTTTTGGCGTTCTTGGTCTTTTACTTCTAAATATAATTTTTTCTATCCTGTTTTGCCATATCTTGAATCTACTAATTGGGATTACCTTTGGTAATACATTGAAAAAATATGTGAATTTTGGTACCAACTTCATCTTTATCAACATTATTCGGTCTGACAAAGATAATTGTAATTTTTCCCATCTAGCCATATCGTTTCTCATTTCTTTCCATATCTTTCCATAATTAAGTTTAAATATGTTTTTCTGTTTTTTGAGAATCTGTACTCCTAAATATCTAAATGCTTTAGCTATTATTGGGATACCCATAGTTTCCGATATTTCTATTTGATCCTGGGGCCCTATGTTTAAACATATCAGTCCTGATTTTTCCGTATTAACCTTAAGGCCTGCTACCTGTTGAAACTCCCATAATTCTTTTGTCACTTCTTTTAACTCTTCTTTTGTATTTTGTAATGTCATTATAATGTCATCCGCATAAAGGCTTAATTTAAATTCTTTTTTACCAACCTGTATTCCTTTGATTTTTGTATTTGCTCTAATTCTATCTGCCAAGAATTCTATTGCCATTGTAAATAATAAAGGTGTTAATGGACATCCCTGTCTTGTTCCTGACATTAACTTTATTTCTCCCATTTCTAACCCATTATATCTAACTTTGGCCTTTGATTGTACATATATTATATCTATTATGTGTTTAAATTTAGTTCCCAAATTGTATATTTCTGGCATATTAGTTATAAATTTCTAGATTACCGTGTCAAAAGCCTTGTATAAATCCAGGGTCATTATTACCATTGGGACTTTTCTTATATTACTCAACCTCATCAGGCCAGATAGTTTCCTAATGGGTTCTGCTATAAACCTATTTTTCAAGAAGCCATATTGGTCTACCCTATAGAATCATTTATCGTTTCCTTTAATCTCTTAGCCCATATTTTTGTAAATATCTTAGAGTCTACATTCAGCAGGGATATTGGCCTGTATGAATCTGGATTACATTTATCTTTATTCGGTTTAGCTATCATTATTATTGCTGTTTGTTTCCATGTTTCTGGGAGAGATCCCCCCTCTTGTATTTCATGAAATAAACTTTTTAGCTGGGGTACCAATTTGTCTGCATATACTTTATAGAACTCCTTGGTGAAACCATCTTCCCCCGGGCTTTTGTTATTCTTTAACTCTTTTATGATCTGTTCTATTTCTTTTTCTTGTACCTCTGCTTGTAAGTATTGCTTTTGTTCTTCCTTTAATGGTGGTATCCCCGCTTTCCTTTGATACTTTTTGATTTGGCTTATATCCACCTCCTTTCCTTCATACAACTCTGAGAAATATTGTTGTATTATTTCTCCCATTTTTCCTTGATCCTGTGTTCTATCTTCTCCTTTAGTACTTAATGCCCATATTTTGTTTCTAATTCTTTTTTTTGAACTCTGTTTGTCAGCATTTTTTAGCTTTTTCCTGAATATTCATAATTTCTTTGCTTCATATATAACAAATTCACCATTGTTTTGTTCATTTCTAAAACCTCTCTATCTTTTCTCCTTTCTTCCATTTTCCTTCTAGTTTTTATTTTCCCCGTCTTTTTGTAATGTTCCTCTAAACTCTTTATCTCTCTATCTAATCTCTCTTTTTTCTTTATCTTTTTTCCTAATTATACTTAATTGTTTAATACATTCTCCTCTTATTGTTGCCTTTGCTGCTTCCCATCTAATTCTTTGAGTCATCTCCCCTGTTTTATTTTCTGCAAGATATTTTTCTATTCCCAATTTAAGTTTTTCTTTGGTTTCCTCCCTTGTTAATAGTACAGGGTTCATTCTCCATTTTTAATCTCTTTTTATTTTTTGTTCTATTTCTACAAAGGTTTTAACTGCAGCATGATCTGATACCTTAATTCCTCCAATTTCCATCTTATTTGTTTTTTGCAGCAAAGCTTCTGACATTAATATTGTATCCAATCTACTAAAACTCTTGTGAACTTCTGAGTAATAGGTATGACTGTAGTCCCTGGGGTTTATTTCAGCCCACACATCAAATACCCCATATTTTTTTAATTATATTCATATAATTTCTTACTCTTGTTTTGTTTTGAGGGTTTCCCCCCCATCCTTGTCCTTTTCTGATCTTGCCCCCTGTAAGTTCCAATTCACATCCCCCACTATAATTTTTCTTCTTTTGTAAATTTGTTTAGTTTTGCTAAGATTTTTTGTAAAAAGCTCAATTGATTTGTGTTGGGGCTGTAAATTGAAGCTACTGTTATCTGTTATGTTTTATTATAAATTCCTTCTACAAACAAAAATCTTCCCATTTTATCTCTCAAAACATTTTTTTGCTTGAAAGTCTATTTTATTATTAATTAATCTTAATCACAGGGTTGTTGTTGTGAGGATAAAATGGAAAGGAGGATTATGTACACCACCTTTGGTTCTTTGGAGGAAAAAAATGTGAGATATAAATGCAATAAATGTAAACTGCCTAGAGAGCTTCAACTACAGGGTATAATAATAATAATAATAATAATAATAATAATAATAATAGATAAAAGACAGCATGACTTGGCAAAGCCTGTCATGTCCATCTAGAAAACCCCCATGAGCGAGAAAGAGATGATGATAATAATAATAATAATAATAATAATATCTGATTCCCACTTCTGCCCTTTGAAATGGTACAGTTTTGGTGAAAATACATCATGAGATCAGCTGGTCATGCATCTTAGTTTTCAGGATGCACGTTCATGACCACAAAAGAAAAAATATTGCTCAGTAATAGTTACTATGCCCATGTGGGTGGCCTTTTCATCATTTTGATAAGACCAGAAAGTTTGGTTGGGTGTACATTAATGAAAAGTCAAAAAGTGGGTTAGTGAGAGGTGTGCAATCCTGTAACACAAATAGTTTGGTTATGTAAGTAGATGTGATCTGCTGACATTGTACAGTGCTCAGTTACTGTCCTCCAGCTCTATGGAGACTGTAGTGTGGACAATCTGACACTCAGTCACTGTTCCTTCACTCACTATGCCCATTCTAAATGGGCTGGTCCATTTGGTTGATAATGAGCCCCAGCTAGCATCGCCAGAGGTAAGAAATCATGAGAGTTGTAGTCTAAAACATCTGGAAAGCACAGGGAAGAAATGAATCAGGAAATAACATGGAAGAAAAGACTCACCCCAACTAACGCATCATCTACAAAACATTGAAAACCACAAGCATAAAGTTGACAATCTATGTGTTTTATGTTGAGCCTTGATTACTGCTTCAGGTTTAATGCAGGGTTATATACAGATCCCTGGCAGGACTGTAAAACACAGGTCTGCAGCAAGGTTTCTCCTAGTCCAAGAGAAACAAAGGAGGAGGAGGTTGGAGGTTGGAGGTTGGGTTGTATTTAAGGGGATTGTGCAATGTACACTTGAATGCCATATGGCCTTTCCCAACCTGGTGCCTTCCATATATTTTTGACTGCAACTACCATCAGCCCTCACTATTGGCAATGTGAGTTATTACCATGCTGAAGCATGCTTTTTAAAACCTCAAAATATATGTAGCCATATATAAAGAACAAAACTGTGGTTTAACTTCTCTGTTCAATAATATGTAGTCCATATTGGATATGTCCATTAGAGTTCTGACTGAAACCTAGGCCAGATCTACACCAAGCAGGATATAGCGGTATGAATGCGGGAAGGCAGGAGCCACACTACTGCTTTATAGTGATACTAAAGTGCACTGACAACTGTTGGGGTCCATTGACACATACCACATACCGCTATATCCTGCTTGGTGTGTCTCCTACTTTTTATATACCACTTTCATACTGTTATATCCTGCTTGGTGTAGATCTGGCCCTAGAGTGGATTCACACATACACACCCCAACATCGAAGCCACTCAGCCGCCATACCTGCTATTTATGTTCTAAAAGCATCTCATTGGGCCTATTCAGACAACATGCTAAGCCATGGTTAGGCCACTAACCCTTTTGCAGCAAATGCTTAGTGAGCATGTTTAAACCATGGTTATGTAGCCACCATGGTTAGGAATGGTTCACACAACATGCTAAGTCATAATGTTTAGCTCAAAATGCTAACCACCATGGCTTAGCATGTATTCTGAATCATGTCATTGTGTTTGGCCCTGAGTGATGAAGGCTTCATGTGGATGTGATGTCCATATCCACCCAATAGCTCCAGCTCATACAAGGAACCACTCAATTAGGTACATGGTTTGCCATGTTATGTAGGCATATCCTTACAAGAAGGGTAAGTAGGTCCACCAGGGGACTTCAAACCAATGTTTGGTTGATTACTCCAGTTACTGCTTTCTCACCGTTCTAAGATTCCTCAGCCCAGTTGATGGTGATGCACACACAGAGACAGTGCTATCCTTCTATAAGCATGCACAACACTTATATTTATTTATTTTCTTTTATTTCAGAAACTTTTTATTAGGTTTTCAGATTTTTCTAAAAAACAACAACCCCAAAGTGGTTTACAAAGTAACATTATATTCAAATACAATAAAACCAATCAATAAAACAATAATACAGTAATAAAGCAATAAAATATCTCATTAAAATAAGCAAGGGTAGCTGGCAGGAAAACAGGCAGGTAAGCAAATATGTTTTTAGCTGTTGGCAGAAATGCTCCACACTAGGAGCCTGGCTGATCTAGGGGAAATGCCTCTGTATGGTGGATGCCACAATGGAGAAGATGCTCCTCCATACTATGGCCCTATCATTAGGCAGAGCGACGCGGTCGCCTCAGGAGGCAGATGCTGGGAGGCACAGCAAGTTGTTGGAGGAGAGACCTGCATCCAAGTGGCTTGTCCTGTTCCCCCTAAGCTAGCCTGCTGTCTTCAGGAGCAGTGGAGGATGCTGTTCCATTACCAGGATTGAAGAAAGATTCAACAGCCAGTCCAGTTGGCTTTTATACATTGAATGAGAAAGGACGCCATCTTGTTCTTTGCCTCAGGTAGGAAAATATGTTGGGCTGGCCCTGACTATGGCCCAAAGCACATCAGTAAGGTGTGGTACAATAAGCAAGACCTCCCACTCAAAACACAGAGACCAGGGCCTATATGGGAGGAGGCCATATAGATAACTTAGATAACTTGGTTTAGTGGCATTAGGATACCACTGGACCGTTCCACAGTTCTAGAGGCATGGGGTAGGCCCTCTCTTTACAAAGGCATGCCTATACAAAGATAGCATCAATGCTTCATGTGAATCATGGATATTTGTTGTATTATTATTATTATTATTATTATTATTGGTAGTTAGGGACTGACTGTAGTTGGACCAAGTGGCTTGGCAGCTTACCAATCCTCAGCCGTGTAACATACATTTTTGTAAACTGCCCTGAGAACTTCGGCTATTGGGTGGTATAAAAATGCAATAAATAAATAAATAAATGAGGATTGGGCATCTTGCCCTTATTTAAAGCATATGTGACATTTAACTGTGTGCTAAGAACCAGTGTGTGAAAGAAACTAATACCAGAAGTGAAGGAATGTGACATCACCTCAAAACCGAAGAACCAAATACTACATTTCAGTTCAGCATTAATACATGTCAGTGTCATTTAACTTGGACGCTAATAACTTTTGGCAATGTACTAAAAGCTAGCCAAAATATTTTCTGAAATCACATCCAGAACATTTGTATTTAAAAGTTATGTTCAGGGCTTTAGGCAGAGAGAGCCTAATCACCTAATGGATATTCTAGACCCACCCCCTCATTTTTTATTAATTGTTTTTAGCTTTCATTAAAAACAAAAACAAAAAAAAAGGCTGAAACCCTGTACACATTCACCTGCAAGTGTGTCCCATTAAACTCAATGGGATTTACTTTTCAGTAGACTGGTGTAGGATTTGTGCTGTAAATCTTTAACAGAGCAATCCTATGAATGTTTTCTCAGAAGTAAATCCTTCTCAGTTCAATGGTGCTTACTCTCTCTTTTAGTTGTGGAGATAGAAGTAAAAGCATGCAGGCTATATTCAATCCAATTGTTCACTAAGAAGAAATACAAGTAAGAGTGCAATCCTATGCATGTTTATTCAGGAAAAAAAAATCCCCTACAATTCCCAGCACGCTGATGCTGGGAATTGTAGAACTTTTTCTCTGACCCTTTCTACACCTATGGGTCTAGAGGGAGGGAGAGGGGATGATCCCAGACTTACCTGCTTCCGGGATTGTCTCTGGGCATTCAAACTGGAAGTGCGACATCCCGGGACATTGCACATCACGGGTGCCATTTTTTAAAAAGGAGCAGAAGGAGCCAGGAGCATGGTGGAGGAGGTAAGAACCCACCCCCATGCATGCCCCCACCCACCCCGCTGTCCTGGGTATGGTGGACTTGCTTTCCCCACCCCCATGGGCACGGAGCCACCTCTGGTGCTGTGTTTACTCGCGAGTAAGTGGACACCAGGCAGGACGGCCACCCACACCTTCCGTGGTCTCAGGATGGTCCTGGGACTGCTGGAAGAATCAAGTTTTCACAGGGTTTCTTTATTCCTGTGAAAACCCATGCCGGTGTCCCCCCCCTGCCCCCGGGAACACCCAGGGACAGCCCTGGGAAAAAAGGCTGGTGTAGAAACAGCCTCTGTCTAAACATGCATAGGATTGCACCCTAAATGTATTAGGCACATTTAGAGAGAGAGAAAATCCTACAATTCCCAGCATGCTGGCTAGGGAATGCTGAGAATAGCAGGACTTTTTTTCTGTCTAAACATGGATAAGATTGTACCCTAGCTGTATTAGGCTACCAGTAGTTATATTCAAGCTGTTCTGCAGAAGCTCCCCTCTCCCTTTGGCCTCCTCACCATAAAATGTCAGGCTACAGGCCTGATTATGCTGCTTTCCCTCTGCCCTGTTCGCAACCGTATCTCTGTTCAAGAGCAGAATTCTGACACAACAGCTAAACGTCCACTAGATGCCAGGCTTCCTTTGCAGAGAACAGCAGTGCTGTAGGCTTTAGGGAATTTTATATAGCTATTGGTAGAAAGTACCTTTCCACTGCAGAGAGGGTGGCCACTTATGCATCGCCCCCCAGAAGAGAGAAGCCAGCATCAAAAAAGGACACAAAAGGGGGCACAGAATTTAATACACTGTGCATGGTTAGGAATGGTTCACACAACGCACTAAGTCATGACTCATACGACACACCAAACCATAATGTTTAGCTTCAAATGCTTAACCATGATGGTTTAACGTGTTGTCTGATCAGGGCCTATAAGTTAAAATAGGAATAAAATACATCTCACCATGGTGGGGAAGATTCTAACAAGGTGATATATGTATCTGCTCCATCAGCTGTCTAGGTGTTAAATGTTGATAAGAACATAAGAACACTGGATCACACCAAGGGTCCATCTAATCCAGCACTCTGTTCACACCATGGCCAACCAGCTGTCGACTAGGAACCCTCAAGCAGGACACGAATGCAACAGCACCCTCCCACCCATGTTCCCAGCAACTGGTGTATATAGGCTTACTGCCTGTGATACTGGAGGTAGCACATAGCCATCACTTCAAAGCCCATCAGGTGGCTCTCTCTTCTTATGGTTCTAGTTGTTTAAACCAGACATGGAAAGCCCTTCACATAGAGCATTCCTTCAAATAGTCAGCTCTTCAAATAGTGAACTGTACTCTGTAAAGTATGACACTGTCACCATTAGAGATACAATGGACAGGTCAGAGAAGAAAGGCATTTCTCAATGGCATCACCAAAATGATGAAATGCCCTCCCTGGATAAGTGTATTTATTAAAAGCATTTTAATACTGCCATTAACAAATGTTCTCAGAGTGGTGATCCTATATATAGGTTGCCTCATCCACAGTTATCATCCGGGCAGCAGCCTGAACATGCTCAAAGGCCACCTGGTCACTCATTAAAGTAAGATCTTATAGATATAATTCGAAGTTGTGAGTTAGTTGGTCATCCCTTTTGGCTGCCTGCCCATTGACCAATTCTCATGAAGCATACTTTATTGGAAAGCTCTTAACATGCAGATTCCACAGAATGACAATGGTTGTCACTATGATTCAAAGTTGGGTGTTTATTTATGTCCATATAGCACTTAAAAAAAGAATTAGGCTATCTTCTAGAAGAATGTATTATAAAGTTTTATTTTTTAATATAAAATGTCAAATATAATTAAAGAAACATAATTATTTGCAAATGGGAGCAAAACGAAACATGAACACACACAAGTCTGTGTACATCTTTATAAACACAGGTACAGGCTAAACATACGGCCTGTAAACAGATCATGGAGGGATTAAAAGACACCTACAGTTAAAAGTAACCGAGTCAAAGTTTAGTTATTGCTCAGAAAGGACATCTGTAGCTGTTAAATTTCACAAAATAACATTTTAAAGTCTTTGCACTCCTTCATGGACACAGGTGAAGGCCAAAAACAATGATATGCCAGTAACATATGACCTGTAAACAAATCATGAAGGGATGAAGAGACATTGACAGTTAAAAGTAATCCAGTCAAGATTTCGTTAAACCTTTAATTAGATAAGTTTTTTCTATGCAAACTGTGTTCATGGATAACCAACTAGTTCGTTTCTATTTAAATTATAGTGATAGGGTTTGATCCATAGTTAGTCATACCTAGAGTAGACCATTGGAATCACAAGAACATAAGAAGAGCCACGCTGGATCAAACCAAGGGGCCATCAAGTCCAGTACTCTGTTCACATAGTGGCCAACCAGCTGTCGACTAGGGATGGCTAAGTCTGAATCAAACCCATTATTTCTAAATGTCTAGCTATGTGTATACATGTCCTATACATTTTTACGCAATTGTACGTTATCTTTTGTCCTCTTTTTCAGTGATGCATTTCTTCTTTTTTGGGGACGTATAAGTGGCCATATTAGTCACTCTTGGCCCATGGGCAGATTTATATATATGAAGTAACTAGAGTAAGATTTTGCTCCCTTTAAGATAGATCAAGTCAGCTCTGGTACTCTCCTTCTAAAACTCACATTAAGCCAGAACTCACATCTGGAATCTGTTTTGAAAGCCACAGTGACGCTCTAGAATTTCTAATATAAAGCCACTCAGCAGGTATACTTTCCCCTCCATATTGAATGACTACAGCCAGCAGCTCCTGCAAGCCTAGGATTAAAAGAGAGGGTTTGCATGTCACAAGACATGTCTTCTGGGTAAGTATAAGCCCTGGCACATCCTTATTTTAAACACCTGCTGCCTCATCTTCGGATTTGGCATGATAAGTTCTTGAAAAACCCGTGCTAGGGGTTTCTTAACCCTTCCTTCGGAAAGCGTGCCAATTTCCTGATTTATTGTTTGTTCAAATAACTCCCTGGGCATTGCAGCCTCTGACTAGAGTGCCAGCACTCTTATCAAGTGGGAATGACGTTGGCAGCAACATTGGCAGCAAGCACACTTTTGATGCAATGGCAGTGAAATAATAACAGTCAGTGTTGATCTCACTCGTCTCCAAGAACTCCCCATGCATGAAGTCAATAATCCTGATCAGTGGAGGCTGGTGGCTCTGATGTCCTTGGGACAGTGAATCCACTCCGTGTTTCAGTCAGAACCAGTCAGAATTCTAAAGGAGCTCTCCAAAGTGCTTCATGTCTTGGATAGCTCCATTAAAGTTCTGACTAAAACCCAGAACAGGTTCACTGCCTCACTGACATCATAGCCACCAACCTCCACTGACCTTGATAACAATCCTGTAAAGCAGGCCAACATTATTATCCCCATATTACACAAGGGAGGGGAGAGTGATGCTATGAGAAGGTGACTCGCCTAAGGCCAGCCAGTGAATACCTGGCTCAGGTAGGTGCTGTTGCAGTCATAGCTCCTTTTGTGAACCATATTTATCTGTGGCTTAGCTGCAGTTACAGAGAAGCAACTTTGACGTTATCTAAATGAGAAGGTGTAATAGAGAATTAAACATTTCCAGGCTCAACATTGTTAACTCTTAATGGGCTGAATAATTTTGATAAAACATTACTGTAACCTTCCCCAACTTGGTGCACTCCAAATGTTTTTGACTAACTCCCATCAGCCCCAGCCAGCATGGTGAATGGTCAGGAATGCTGGGAGTTGTAGTCCAAAAGGTCTGCAGGGCACCAGGTTGGGGAAGGCTGCTGTACTGTATAATCAGGGATGGATTAATCAATAGCAGAGCAATGGCATACATGTGTACTCAGAAGTAAGTCCCATTTACTCCCAGGAAAGAGTGTATAGGATTGCAGGCCTAACTACATGGGATGTGTAATGACACGATTAACTATCACATTATTGGGTTTTATTGTAAGTAAGTATCAGGAGACAGGGCATCAGCACCACAGCATGTGATGAGGAAATGGAAAGGCTTAAATCCAGTGGTGTAATGGTATATGTTGAAGTGTGGGTGGGTACTCATGGATTGAGCTCCCCACTGAGGCCCTCTGGTGTCGACACTGCCATCTTGACGGGGCCAGGTAAAAAACGCCATCTACTCCTAGGCATTTAATGGTGTATTGTGAGACATCTATGTCTGCTGTTTTAGTATAGGTCTGTTAGCGGAAAATAAGTTTTTTTTTTTAAGCTGTTTACATTGTTTTCATTTTTCTATGTTAAAATTCGTTAAGACTATTTTTATTATGTCGTATTTTGCATTTTTTCCCCATTGTTGTAAACCGCTGAGAGAGCTTCAGCTGTGGGGCCATATAGAAATGAAATTAATAATGAATAATAATAATAATAATAATAATGACAGTCTCCATAGTCACACCCCCAAGGAGGGACCCAAAATTCAGGCAGTTCTGTTGATTTGTAGCAAGACACCAGTTCTAGCCATTTTCATCTCCACCAGGGGCAGGTTGTTTGTAAAGCAAATGGGTCTTAATTGGCCATTGAAGACCTGGACTAGATATACACTGCTGCTTTCTAGCAGTATTGAAGTGCACTGATAACTGTTCGGGCACATGACACATTCCATATACTGTGTTCGTCGTGCTATTTCCTACCTTTTATTCCACCTTATTCAAAATACCACAACAAATGTCATTGCATGTCCTACGAGGTATAAATATGCAACAGGGATATAGCATTACCATGATGGGATCGTAATGATTTTACACAAAATGTAGTTCTAGCCCAAGTCACCTCAAAATACTTTGCATTGCAGCAGGGAACAATATGTATATGTATAGATGCACATTCAGAAATAACTATTATGATTTAAATACAATATTAGAGTCCACATTTTTGAAGAGATGGTTCACACTTTAGTCAGAAGAGTTCTCAGAACTTCTACCCTCCTCCAACATAGCTGGATCTTCCACCAGTGGAATCCACTGCAGGGAAGCCCAGTCATGGCCCAACATCTACATCAATCTTTGCTGTCAACATGGTGGTCGTGGGGAAATCATAAATACATGGATCTGCCGACAGGTCTGGGGATGAGGCAGTAGGCTTGCCTCATTGCCTCCCACTGACTCCGTTCAGGAATGCTCTGTCCGTCACTAAAATCTTAAGATCTGGCAAAGGGAAATGTTTGTAAACAGACATGGGCACTCAGGTTGGATATGCTATGGAGTCAGAATTGGGCGCACATGTCCTTGGCACATGTCCACCATGCATTTCCAGACATGCCCCCCCTTTTAATGGGTTTTGCTGAGAGTCACGTGACAACATGGTTGCTGGGACACAACTTGTCTGCTGCAGAAAATATGAATCAGCCTTAAATGTTAACCAACATAGCTATTGGAAAGAAAGGCAGAGATGTTTTATTCTCAGACCTGTCATTTGTTGTCTATTTTGCAATGGTGCCGTCCTTGGAAGATAGAGACATTTCTTTATTCATTCGTCTCAGTGAGTGGTAAATGAGGCGTGCTTGCCCAACTTATTTTGGATGGAAATTAGTCTAATTAGTCCATCCAGCTAAAGAATAGTTGTTAAATTTCAGGATGGATCAAATTTGCTATAGCTGATACATTACAGCCATTGTTTTGTACTCTGTGGAGTCAGAAAGTCCCTCCATTTTGTAGCAAGCTTTCATGCGATGGAAATACATAAGAAAGCAGGAAACATCAGTTCGAATTTGTAAGTTTTGAAAAAGATTACTAATATGTATGACTATCACATATTATGTGAAATTAAGTCCTTTTGTTGGGGCTTACTTTCAAGTAATGTTTTGGAATGGAGATGTTAAATTTCTTTTCCATTCAAGGCAGACTTGTCTAGATTTTCAAGTATTGGAGTCATTAAAAAGTTATTTATTGCTTTGAACTCAGTGTGCAGATTCCATTTAACCTACTGCTTTATTTTTAATTTTGGTATTATACAAGTTGCTGGTTCAAATGTGGAGCTGTAATTTTTGCATTTTCAAAATGTGCTTTGTTTCACAAAAGGCAACGTTGACGAGCAAATAAGAGAAAACTTGATGTAGAGACTTAGCATGACTTGAGGAAAAAATAATTGACACAGAGCTGCTTGGATATTTTGCAAAAAGCTTTTCCAGTGAGCTGTTCTACTAAAGAAAACAAACCACTTTCCAGAATTTAGCACAGTGATTTCCTCATATCCTTCGCCACACACAAATATATATCAGATACTGATGGGTCTTTTTAATTGATAGGAATCACATCTCATCTCATCATGAATTTACATTCTCTGAGTGAACAATTCGGCCCAGGACGCCAACCTCTGAGGGAGAATATTGTGGTCATGGTGTCTGAACAGTCCCGTAGCTATGGCTACCTATATAATTCTTAGCAATGGAAAAAAAAACGTGAGAATGACATTAAATTTAATCAGGTTCCCCTTTTCGGTAGTTCCCACTGGGATGAGCCACTAGTGTCCTGCCTTAAATATTCAAAGCCTTCAAAGTTTGCCTGAGTTTTTATGCTGGGACAATATCCTGCTAATAGGGAACAATGGATCTGTCATGTATTTTTCCTTTGAGTAGCCGTAAGTCTGGATTTCGCTAGTACAGGGATATTATGATTGCTTCTTTAGCAATTGTCCTTATGTTATCCTTCACTTAGGGCAAAGAAGAAGAATAAGAAAAAGAAGGACCATGATAAAATGTACGCGCTAAAGTATAATACTGTCTGTTTTCCCTTTGGAATATAGATCAGAGATGACTGTCCCTTTTTAGAAGATGGAACTTTATTTCCAGTCACACTTCATCTGATATAAATGAACCAGCACTAAATATCACATGGTTCAATGCATTTTGAAACACAAACTAACATATATTAAGGAAAAGGAGGTTAAATTTCATGTCTCTGCAAACCAAAAGTAACATGTTCTTACAGACTACTGTAAGAATTTTGTTGTTTAACTAACTAGTAGATATTTAAGGAGTTGCTTGTACGTCTCAAGCCACTTTTTCCTCAGGATTGTACACAAGAGTTTATATAGATCCCCACCATACATTTTGAACTGCCTTCTTTTGAGAACTTAGCGCTGCATTTATTAACTCTACTACAGGGAAGACATTCTAATCATAATGGTGTTGGACTAGACTAGAATTCATAATTATGGCTGAAATCCTATGCACAATTTCCTGGGAGTAAATCCCTCTTGACTTACTTCTGGGTAAATATGCATAGGATTGCAGTGTTAAGAGTTTTAAAGTAATAAAAAAAAATAATAGGTTGAATCCAGACTTAGTCATACTTAGAGCAGTCCCATTGAAATTAATGGAAATTAAGTTAGATTTCAATGAATCTACTTTAGATATTGCTAAATCTGGATCCAACCCATTGGTTTCAATATTGCATTGTGGAAGCACTGTAAAATCTGTTTGCATTGGTTTTCACATGGGGCTCCAGCATTTACAGTGCAATCCTATACATGTTTTCTCAAATTAAGTCTCATTGAGTTCAATGAGGCATAAGTAGGCATAAGATTGCAGCCACTGTCATTTAATGTGGCTGTTTTATAGCATAATGGCAGCTTTGCACACTGTATACATCACACAATAATTTTTATTACTGCATTTTCTCTGAACTTTTTAAAAGTGAGATTACAGCAGAGATGTCCTGGAGGTTGATGACACTGAGCTCATCTACATCTATGGGCCTTTTGGGAGGGGGAAGGATCCTGGTCTTACCTGCTTCCGGGATCGTCCCCCTGCGTCTAAACGCCAGGGTGTCGTCCCGGAAGTAAAGAGGGATGTTCCGGCATGGTGCTTTTTTCCAGAAGAGGAGGCGTTTGCGCGAGTGCGAGGGCACGATCCAGCACCAAAGTAAGTTTTAAAAAGAAAAAAGTCAAAAGTCAGCGCCGTAAAATGCCAACAACTATCCCATGGGTGGCAAAAAAGCTCACCCCCTTGCCCCCGATGGTCCCCTGCAGAGCTCCATGCCCGTTTGTTGTGCCGTGATTCTTGCAGGGAGGAGGGAGGACCCAGTAGCGTGCACCACACCACCCACGGTCTTTAGGGTGTTCCCAGGACCACTGGAAAATCATGGTAAAACTAGTTCCAGTTATCCTGGGACAACTGAGAGGTCGTCCCTGGTTGACCCCAGGATCCCCTGTGTGTCATTTGGATGCACAGGGACAACTTCCAGCTGACCCCGGGATAAGTGGCTGGTGTGGATATGCCCATTGTGTAAAGGACCTGCAAACTTCTGTGAGTAGCCAATCACAAGCGTGCACTACATCACTCTTGTAGAGACGCTGTAAGAGGCAGTGATTTGCCTTACGAATCCATCTATGCAGTGAAAGGGAACCTTTGGCCTGCAGTCATTCCCCATCCGACTATGGAGGTTTTGTCTCCCTCCATGCCCCCTTCCCAGGAATCTAACAGGGGCTTGAAAATTGACAGGATTTCCCTGCTATCTCTGATCCTTGATAACAGGGGGATTCCCCTGGAGGCTACTGGAGGTTTGGGGAGGAGTGGGGAGAGAAATTGCCCTGTTATCTCTGATCAGTGATTGGAGATAACAGGGGATTTTCCCTGAGTGCACTGGTTACCCTCCAAATTGCTTTGCCCATGCGATGCCTTTCCTGATCATGGAGGATGTGGCACAGGCAAGCAGCCCTGCCTAAGGCGCCAGCCATGAGTTTAGCTGGGGCCGCTTTGCCTGTGATGTGCTTCCCCTCTTAGGAAGGATGCAGTGTGGACAAAGTGGCCCTAGCCATGGTTTTGGCTGGGGCCACTTCTCCCATGCTACATCCTCCCCAGTGTGGAAAGGCGCAGTAAGGATGAAGCAGCCTCAACTTGAACTGTTCAGTGGGGGATGATGATGTCATGAGGTGTGGCCACTTTTCAGTTTCCCTGCCCTGATCTAGTGAGTTCATGTTCCAACATAAGCTTGCAGTCTTCTGTTGTTCATATGCTTAACCACGACGCCTACACCAGCTCTCAGTTCCAGACATACTATGACCCAGCCTTACCCAACTTCATTGTTATTTTTATTATTATCATTATCATCATCATCATCATCACCATCATCATCATTACTAGCATCATCATTATCATTTAAATTTATACACCATTGTTTTTTTTTAAAAAAAATCTCTAAGCGGTTTACAGGGAGATTAAAATACATTAAATACATTGTGATATACATTAAAGTACATAATAATTGCTAAAACATTGATAAAAACATTAAAACCAATACTCACAGCACCATATTTAACAAACAAACTGGCAGCACAGTCACTCAGGGAAGGCCTGAGATTATTTTCAGTAATATAGTCACCATTTTCTTTTAATAATAATAATAATAATAATAATAATAATAATAACAATTTATTTCTTACCCGCCTCTCCATCTGCACCTTTTGACCATCACAACAGAATGTAGCAGCTCGGCTGTTGTAAGGAGCCTGCTTCTTTTCAGCATGTAACTCCTTTGCTGAGGGAACTGCACTGGCTGCCTATACACTACCAAGCCAGGTTTAAGGTTTTGTTACTAATATATAAAGCCCTATAGAACCTGGGATCAGGATACTTGAGAGAGCACCTTCTCCCTTATTAACCTGCCCAGTCACTGAGGTCATCAAATGAGGCACTCCTAGTAGTACAGCATGGCCCTAAGGCCTAGTTGGAATCCACCTGGAGTAAAGCCTTCATTGTAGTGTAGGGTGACCAGATAAAATCCAGGCCAGAGCTCATGTAACTTTAACAGTTGTAGAGAAAAGGGAATTTCAGCCAATGTTGTTTGTATGCAGTTAGTTCCTGGTGAAATTCCCTCTTCATCACAACAGTTAAAGTTGCAGGGGCCTTACCTTCTTTTGTATATGGTCACTCTAGGATAGTGCCTGCAACTTTAACTGTTGTGATGAAGAGGGAATTTCACCAGGAACTAATTGCATACAAATGACACTGGCTGAAATTCCCTTTTCTGTACAACTGTTAAAGTTACATGAGCCCTGACCTGGATTTTATCTGGTCAGCCTATTGTAGTGGGCCCCTCTCTGTGGAAGTCCCTGCCTCTGGATGTCAGGGAGGCACCAATATTGTGTTGTTTCTGGCGCTTGCTAAAGACAGTTTTATTTCAACAAGCCTTCCCCGATTGACCAGCCACAGTTTTTATTAGGGGTGTGCACGGACCCCCCGGATCGGATCGGGACCCGGATCGGGACCTCCAATTTTGTCCCGGACCGGTTCGGACAAAATCGGAGGCCCCCCGGACCGGATCGAGTCCGATCCCGACCCAAAAATCGTAAATTTTTGGATCGGCCGCCATTTTTTCCCCCATAGACTTGCATTGCAATGCAAGTCTATGAGGAAAAAATGGCGGCGGGTGGGTGAGGGGGGGCCTAACTCCCTCCCCCCCCGGGGCCGTCCGCTGTGGACGGCCCCGGCAGGTAAGCCCCCTCCCCCGCGCTCCCTACCCCCCCTGGGGCCGCCCGCTTCCATCCGCTGGTGCCCGCGGGCGCCAGCGGATAGAAGCGGACGGCTCCGGGGGGGGGGGTAAGCCCCCTTCCCCGCCACTGCTTACCTTCTCGGCCCGTCCGCTCCTGTCCGGCACCGGCGGCTACTACCAGCGGGCTCCGCGGCCTACTCTCGAGTAGCGCGCCGGGTGATGACATCACCCGGCGCGCCACCCTGGAGCAGGCCGCGGAGCCTGCTGGGAGTAGTAGGCGCCGGCGCCAGACGGGAGCCGCCGGGCCGGGAAGGTAAGGGCCCCCCTCCCCCCTCCGCGCGCCCCCTCCTCCCCTCCACGCACCCCCTCCTTACCTTCCCGGCCCGGCGGCTCCCGTCCGGCGCCGGCGCCTACTACTACCAGCAGGCTCCGCGGCCTGCTCTAGAGTAGCGCGCCGGGTGATGACATCACCCGGCGCGCCACCCTAGAGCAGGCCGCGGAGCCTGCTGGGAGTAGTAGGCGTCGGCACCGGACGGGAGCCGCCGGGCCGGGAAGGTAAGGGCCCCCCTCCCCCCTCCGCACGCCCCCTCCTCCCCTCCATGCACCCCCTGCTTACCTTCTCGGCCCGTCCGCTCCCGTCCGGGGCCGGCGGCTACCACCAGCAGGCTCCGCGGCCTGCTCTAGAGTAGCGCGCCGGGTGATGACATCACCCGGCGCGCCACCCTAGAGCAGGCCGCGGAGCCCGCTGGTAGTAGCTGCTAGTGCCAGACGGGAGCGGACGGGCCAAGAAGGTAAGGGCCCCCCTCCCCCCTCCGCGCGCCCCCTCCTCCCCTCCACGCACCCCCTCCTTACCTTCCCGGCCCGGCGGCTCCCGTCCGGCGCCGGCGCCTACTACTACCAGCAGGCTCCGCGGCCTGCTCTAGAGTAGCGCGCCGGGTGATGACATCACCCGGCGCGCCACCCTAGAGCAGGCCGCGGAGCCTGCTGGGAGTAGTAGGCGTCGGCGCCGGACGGGAGCCGCCGGGCCGGGAAGGTAAGGGCCCCCCTCCCCCCTCCGCACGCCCCCTCCTCCCCTCCATGCACCCCCTGCTTACCTTCTCGGCCCGTCCGCTCCCGTCCGGGGCCGGCGGCTACCACCAGCAGGCTCCGCGGCCTGCTCTAGAGTAGCGCGCCGGGTGATGACATCACCCGGCGCGCCACCCTAGAGCAGGCCGCGGAGCCCGCTGGTAGTAGCTGCTAGTGCCAGACGGGAGCGGACGGGCCAAGAAGGTAAGCGCCCCCTTCCTCCCCCCCCCGCTGTCCACTTTCATCGGCGGGCGCCCGCTGGCGCCCGCCAATGGAAGCGGCGGTGGGCGCCAGTGGGCGCCCGCCGATCCGCCGATCCGCCGAACCGGTTCGGAGCCTTTTCGGACCGGTTCGGATTGGATCGGCCGATCCAGCTGCGGGATCGGAAATCGGATAATTTATCCGATTTCCCACTGGACCGGACTCGGATCGTGGATCAGGTCCGATCCAGTGCACATCCCTAGTTTTTATTGATACTCTGTTTTTAAAATAACTGTTGATATTGTGTTTTATTATTTTTATCTTTTATTACTCACTACTCCAGAATCTGTTTAGATGTAGAATTGTAAGTAAATAACAAGCAAGAAATTACACTCCTGTTACAAAGTGTGAGTTTTATTTTGTCCCACAGCCAAAAAAAGAAAAGAAAAAGAAACAAAGAGGTTTCTTCTTACATGGTTTCAGTTCCAAGTTCAGTTCTAATGAAGTGTAACAGCCATTCATTATGAGTTTAGCTGATCAATTCTAAATACACTGAGCTGGAATTAGGGCCTGCTTCACACATGTTTCTTATGCCCTGTTTCTAGTCACCATTTTTCCTTCCCCACTTTTTATTGTGAATATCAACAAAACAGAACAGAAAATACAGTGTATTTTTTCATATATATATATATATATATATATGAATACTGCCGTTTGCCATCATTAAAAAAAAGAAAAGAAAAGGGAGAGAGTCACTAGGGTGACCAGATAAAATCCAGGTTAGGGCTCATGTAACTTTAACAGTTATAGAGAAAAGGGAATTTCAGCCAGTGTCATTTGTATGCAATTAGTTCCTGGTGAAATCCCCTATTCATCACAACAGTTAAAGGTGCAGGGGCCCTGCCTTCTTTTGTATATGGTGACTCTAGTATAGTGCCTGCAGCTTTAACTGTTGTGATGAAGAGGGAATATCACTAGGAACTAATTGCATACAAATGACACTGGCTGAAATTCCCTTTTCTCTACAACTGTTAAAGTTACATGAGCCCTGAACTGGATTTTATCTGGTCAGCCTAAGAGTCACCATCTTGAAAATTGTGCACACAGGCATTTTGCTTTGTGTACATGGGTACACAAACTGAAAATATGGCGAACAGATGTACAGACAATGCAATACATGAACATGATCATTGTACACCTAGAACTTTTTTTGTAAGAAAAATGAAATATGTGAACTAGTCCATAAGAGTCAGCAGGAAAATTGCAGTTTAGTATATAAGCCTTATAGAATGTCATTTGAAAATATAAAAGAATGATTATTTAAAATTAACTTTGGCGGGGGAAATTAAAGAATTAACAGAAGATCTATGAATCTTTCCTTTAAACAAGCCTGAGCAGGGAACAATCGCTAGAAAGAGTAACGTGGATCTAGTTTGCAATACTAATTTTGTTTTGAAATCAACTGAAAATTTAAATTGTTATCTTTTATCACTATTTTATCGTGTCTATTTTTTAAAAAATATTTTGATTGTTTTAATGTATTTTATTGTTGTAAGCCACCTTGTAAGGGCTTCTGCCCTGAAAGATGGCCAAGAAATATTTTAAATAAATAAATAAATGAATAGCCCATGGTTTAGAACTAGCTGTTCCTGAATTTCTAATTCTCCCATATCTGACAAACAGTGTAAGCCAAACTGCATATATTTGTGTGCTGTAGTTATTATGACTATATGTTAAAATCATTATGTAACTTAGGGGGGAAATTGAAATAAAAACATTTATATATTAAAAAAAAAACCACTGGTGTTAATCCCTCACCTGCATTCCTACGTGGTACAGTCCATGGATAGCTTTACCACATGCCTCTAAGTGAAATGTATGGGAAAGCACAGCTGTGCTTGCTTACAATGGCCAATGTTATATCTCTTATCTCAGCTACTGAAGCTTTCAGGTACTATGGAGATTGCAAGCAATGCAGTTACAAGAGGGAGGGGATGAGTTAATGAGTTTCCTTCTCCTGATCACTTATCATATCAAGTCACTAGATTACACAGTGGAGAAAGGCCATGCTCAGTGGTAGAACACATGATTTGCATGTAAAAAGTCCCTAGAATCTCCAGGTATATTTGGGAATGAGTCATATCTGAAACCTTAAAAAGCCACTCCCAATCACTATAGACAACACTGAAATGGAAGGACCAATGGTCTGACCGGATATAAGCCAGTTTCCTGTGTTCCAAAATGTGCTGTCTGAGGTAAACACAGCCATCTCACTTTTCTTAATGGTAAGCTGGCGATGAAAGACCATATAGCACACACCATTGCTAATGTTGAAAGTGTGTGTGTGTGTGTGTGTGTGTGTGTGTTTAGAAATTCACTTTCTGGGCCAAGCCAGATACAAAGAAAGAGTCAGGCAAGCACGCACTCAATTTCCTGAGGTGAAGTGAGTTCTTCTCTGTCATATTTCTGAACAAAGCGACTGAGGAAGGAAGGGACCACACGAGTACAGGAAAGTGGAGACCCCATAAGCGCACTAGAAACAATTTATTAAGACCTAATTGCATTTTGAGTTCTAGGACACTTCTTCAGTGGCAACTGAATACATCTTCTCAAAGGATAGCTAAAACAAACCGCATGCTATCTGCTGGAGTTTTTTTTAAAAAATGTTGGGCCTTTATAAACTGTTTCAAGTGCACTAGGGTGTCCATATGCTCTACTTTACAAAGGACAGTCCTCTATTTGAAGGGCTATCTGGTTTAAAGATAAAGAACCATAAGAAGGGAGCATAGGGACCTTGATGTTCAACTGTTAGCTCATGGACAGCAGACTAAGCAAACACACAGTTAGGTCTTACATCTAACCATGGTGAGAAATAAGTATTTCTATTTCAATTATAATAATTATTTATAAATTTGCATCTGTACTTATAAATTAGCATCCTCCTTTGTCTTCTTTTTTTGTGATTAACATGTGTACCTTACTCTAAATGCTCATTTGAGACCTCTTCTGTACTGTATCTTTCTTTTCTTCCTCCTAGACCATGGCAAGTAAGAACTCTCTCTTCTGCAGGTAAACCAACTGCTTCACACTTTCAGAAACTTGGTTCTGCAAGGCAATGGAAGAAAGTTTGCCCGCTCCGTAGTTCCCTACTGGGGAAGCTGGTACCATCTAATGACAGTCAGGACAAGGGAAAATGAAAACAGCACCTTGGATAGCTCTGAGTGGGTCCTGTTAGTGATGCCACCGAATTTTGTCATTAGTTGGCTCATTCGTTGAAACTCATCCATTTGTAAGGCTGGTAACCTTTCTAGCAAGCTTGGATCAATGTATTACGAATTTACGAGTATGTTTGGAACTGATTGTAAGCTTGGGAGCATGCACAGTAAGGTAGTACTCAGATTTCCCCCACTAAATTTTCAAACATCCTACTATCTAGACCCCCCACCACCACCACCAAGAAAACTTACTTGAAGCAGTCTCATTAGCTGCTTCCTTCATCATCATCCCTGTTGCCACTGCAGCTCTGGCTCTAAGGAGGAGGACTCAACGGATCCATCTTTATACTGGCACTCAGCAACAACAAGTAAACATCACATGACATTGTCAAACAGGCAGGCCATGTGAAAACAACCAGTCAGAAAAGAGGCACCTAATGTCATGCCACGCTATGCAACTACATCTCCCAAGACACACCTTGATATTGCACATGTGCAAAAACTCAGACACACAGCATTTTGTATTAAAGGAGAACTCTCGTCCAAGCTCACATGGACGAATATGTTACTTTCTAAGAAAATAATGAATTCACTTGGTGTAATTTCACCCATCACTAGTCTTGCTGGCTGCAACTCTCTCCTACTACAATAGCAAGACGTTGTCTTAGCAGATACTAAACTCAACTGAAGCCATATGCAGACTGACAAGACCTGTAGTATGGTTGGTTTTCTCCCTCCTAGAGGGTTAAAGGTCCATTGACCTGATTTTGTAGTCTGAGACTTTTGGGAGGCGGGAGAGTTGGCAGGGATTCATTCTTTCAGCCAGAGCATGATGATAGGGCTGTGTTCTTTCCTCAGGAGGGCTCTGAATAAGGCACTGGCTGTCCAACCCCTGAGGAAGTAGCCTGTACTTCATCCTATGGATGAAAATTCAGTGGCTAAAAATCCACCATACCAGCTCCAGGACTGCCATAATTTCTGGGCTGCTTCAGAGATGTGTTGGGGAAATAGGAGAGCTTGGGATCCTGTAGATGCAAGTTCTCCCTTGATCCACCATCAACTTGTGCCTTTCACCCTACCACCATTGGAGCACTAACAGCTCAGGAGCAATGGTAGCAGAGGTTTCTGCCACCACAACAAGGAACCCCCCCCAACAATGGACCTCCTTCTTTGGCCATCGACCTTCCTCTCTGCCCACAGGGAGGTAGGTCTGCAATATCCTCAGACTTTTGAAATACTCAACCATGGACCACAGGATCACTCTCTTAATTGAATTGTCAAAGCTGTGAATTGGAAGTTCTTGCTTTAATTGCATTTCATAACCATTTGACCTCACTGTTCACAGATTTTTTTAATCTCTCTAAACCCATAGGTAGAATACCTTCCAACTAAGGATAATAATTCAGTTAACAACAAGTTTTTTATTTATTTAAGACATTTCTTATAAAGTAATCCCAAAGTGGGGTACAAGAAATAAAACACAGTAAAATAATACAATATAGCAGCTGGTGGTAATGGCAGTGAGAAGGTAGACTCACTGTGGGAGGGGCCCCCATTGACAGAATCTTGCCCAAGGGCCCTTAAAATCCTGGAGCTGACAGTTGAGAAAGGCACTCCATCAGATAACCAGGTCTTAAGCCATGCTGGGCTCTTTATGTCCTCATAAGCACCTTGAATTTGACTTAGTAGCTTATTGGCAGCCAGTGCAACTCCATCAGAACTGGTGTAATATGTTCCCACTAGGCTATCTGCTGTTGTCAACAGTCATTCAGTTGCATAGTCATAGGCCCCCGCTACAAGATTTTGGTTTGACGCCAGGTTGCCCGATTATGTGCAGATACGGAGAAGCGCATTTACTCCTAATACCTATTCACGAGAGGTGGTGAAGCACATTATGGGCTATATGAAACGTGCTTTAAAGTTGTTTACATGCGGAGAATCGCATGTTCACATGGCCATAAGGCACTTTAACTCCTGTGGCAAATTAAAACTCGCTATTTAACGCACATTCAAAAATGTGAATAATTGGAGATAAAAAGCGCCTCGACCCCAGATTTGCGCTCCGCTCTTGTAGAGGTAAAATTTGTAATGCGCCGTGAAAGAGCTTCATCATCAATATTTATTCGCAGTCAACAGACCATTATAATAACATATTAAGTACACACACATTAATAAAAGATATGATGGTAAAAAGACAGGATACAAATCTATAAAAATGCTAATCAATAATTTTTTTAAAAAATGATACTGATCAAACTTCTATGAGTCGTTGGTAACTATATTACAAGACAGGACAAAACTCTGGTTTTAAAAGCTTTGTGGTAGTTGTCTTTTTTAACTACCTCAAACTATCTGGTTCAACAACAACTTTATTATTATTTAAATCGCTCTTGTAGAGGCACCCTCTGGTGTTAGCCTTGCCTTGCTATTTTTAACCCCACTGTTTTACAATGTTTTCCTCTACACCCACAGGAGTGTATAATACCTACCAACCGAGGATTAGACTTCAGGCATCTGATGATGTGGACTATAGTGCACAAATGTTTATGCCGTAATACATTTGTTGGTCATTAAGTTGTTAGAAGACCCTTTGTTCTTTGCATTAGCCATTGTGGTCTCCGTCTTAAATGCCCACAGGATTTTATGACTTTAGCATAGGATTTCTTAGTTTACTAAGAAGAGGTCTATGTGATTCCACTCAGAGCAGAATGTTCAAATGCAGAAGGTTAGCAGAGTGAAACTTGAACTGGAAAACATTATGCTTGGCATTTGTGCCTGTTTTAATCAGCAATAGAACAAGCAGAGAAAAGGGAAAAGAAATGCCTTTAAGATCTGGGGCAGAAAACACTCCATCCCCGAAGGAATCCCCGGGGCTCATACAGTGTATTTGATGCTGCAGCCACCCACCTGTTCTTGACGTGATAAGTGATTAGAAATGCATGTTTCAGATTCATCTCCAAGGAAATGGAGGGATCTGTGCTTATAGCTTAAGCCATGTGCACAGCTGTGAGAGAGATACCTATACCCCACAAGGGAAGCGGCAAGGTGACCAACTCGTATGACTTTATTGAAATGCCGCATCGTTCTAGGGGTCTGTTAGATAGTCAGAGACCCCCTCTAGATGGATTCCGTTTGACGCCTGTTCCTCCGGTTATGCGCATCTTCTCGGAAGCGCTTTATCATAAATACTTGTATGCAGGAGGTAATTGAGCACTCAACAGGTGACCTTATCGGTTGTTTCAAATGTGCTTTACAAGTAGTTAATGTGGAGAATCGCTTGTTCACATAGTCAAAATGCGCTTTAACGGCTGGAGCAAAATAAAACTTGCTATTTGACGTGCATTCGATAATGCGCATAATCGGAGAGAAAACGCGCCTCTACGCCTGATTTGCGCTCTGTTCATGTAGAGGTAAATTTTTAATGTGCCTTGAAAGAGCTTTAAATGCCTCTTGTAGAGGCAGCCAGAGGCTGCAATCCTATACTCTTTTACCTAGGAGTAAGGTTGATTGAACTTAACAGGTCTTACCCCTGAGTAGACATGCACAAGGTTGCACTGTTTGGGCATAATCCTAAGCATGTTTAGACAGAGAAAAATCCTACAGTTTCCATGGCTGGCTGGAGAATCCTGGGAGTTGAAGGACTTTTCTCTATCTAAACATGAATAGGAGTGTGCCCTTAGTTGCTGAAAATGTAAGATTACCGAAGGGAGCAATCCTATGGCCGCTAGATAGTGTCATGGGGGCTATAACATATTTTGGATTCCCAGAACCAAGGTTGAAAACAGTGCTCCACTTAGATATGGGAATCTGTGCTCTGCCCCCTTCCCTTCACAGCTGGCATGGAAAGAATCATGTTGGTTGCCTTACCGAGGTTGGAGAGGGGGTAAAGAGGGCATTCCGTTGGATGGGGAGGGGAGGAGACAAGAGAGGCCAGGATATGACCTATCCTGAGACCTCTCCAGCCTTCTTCCCTCCCCCTACGGAATGACCCACCTAGGCGGGCAAAAAAAAGGAAACAAAACAAAACAAAAAGCCACCAAAATTCAGAGCGAGAAGATGGTGAGAGCGACGATCGCCTCCACTGTTCCTCCCACTCTGTATTGAATGCTTGTAATACTCTGAGTTCAGAGGCTTACGACCATGAGGGTATGCACCATAGGATTGTATCCTTATTTAAAAGCAATGTTGACTGATTTCTGGATTTTCAGGGGTGGCTCTAATTCCCAGACACTAGAAATGGGCTCAAACATTTTGGTGCTCGGTGCAGAAAATAAAAATGGGGAGGCATTAAAATATTACAATAAAAGCAATATCCTCCCACCGATGTGCAGTGCTTCAAAATCAGTTTCTTGAGATGGGCCTTGTATCCTACTTTTCAGAGG
Source organism: Anniella stebbinsi (assembly GCA_029215795.1). Lineage (NCBI taxonomy): Eukaryota > Metazoa > Chordata > Lepidosauria > Squamata > Anniellidae > Anniella > Anniella stebbinsi. Next base: position 211,169,646 of record JARDYH010000004.1, read on the forward strand.
ACAGTCCTCTATTTGAAGCACTGTCAGAACCTGATGGGCCTTAAAGTTCTCCATCAACAGTTAAGAAACTGGCCAGAAGAGTGAACAGCAAGTCCATTAGTCAGACTTCCCCACTGCAGTGAGCTCTATAGTTTCCCCCCTAATAATAGTAATAATAAATTTGCATTTCTGCATACAGATTAGCATACCAAAATTGTATGTGAACCCCACCCTCTTATTTTAAACAGTGTATTAGTGGCTACCCTAGGTGGGTTTATTCACCTGCCCCACAGGTAAGGCCAGCCCTGGAAAATGACTTATTTGCAGGTGAGCTGGTTCTCTAATGAAATGGTTGCCATCTTGCAGTTATGGAGCAAATGCACTCAGGAAAACCTGAGTGATTACTTTCAAACCCCCCAAAGGGATGTAACATTAAAGAGCAGAATATCTCCATCTCTGGGGGAGTGGTTGTTTTTTGTTTTTGTTTTTTGTCAATCTTTATGAGTGAAACTGTGGTCAAGCCTTTTGCCCTGACTTGATTAAAATTTTACAGGGTCACCTGCTTCAGGAGTTGTACAGCCCTGCCTGTCACACGCCATCTCTGCTTTAAAGAAAGGAAGTTACTACACATAGGGTTGCAGCCTGAGTATACATGCATAACATGGCACTGTCTGTTAGCCTCTGTGTGATTCTCCCCTCCTCACGAAACAGCAAATCTTACTGTGGGGGGCAGGCAGGGGGAAAGAGATGCATATATGTTCATGGTTAGCTTTTGGTTAGACAAACAAGACCAAAGATAATTTTGCAAAGTGAAGTCAGAAACTGTATACTTCTTTATTGTCTCATCACAAAAATCTTCAGTCTAAATGAACCTTAGATCTCTGGGCACTTTGTCATGGTAATGGTAACCTAATGCAGTTGATTTCCTTGAACCTTTTCTCCCTCCCTTTCAGCAAGGTCGCACTGAAAGCGCCTCCTATGCTGTGCAGATAAATGCAATCTATTCTGCCGGGCTGAGTTTTTTTTGTTTTTGTTTTTTATAGAGGCACCAGATTTCTTTCCTTAGAGGGCACTGGCAGGCTGCCTTTTGCAGTTCAAGGTTCAAATGCTTGGATTCTGGACATAGGTTATTAAACTGGCTCATGTGTTACCTTGTCTTACTGATATTTGTTCAATCACAAGAGTCATTTGCTCCTAAGAAATATAATGTGTGTGTGATCTTTGAGAGATTCTCTGCTTTTCCAATGTACAGCCAGAGCATCTGCACCTGAACCCTATAAGCGGGTTTATATGTTACATCATTTACACAAACATGTGACTCCAGTAAGGGAAATGGCTCTCTCAACAAAATCTCACAGGGCCGGCCCTAGCATTAGGTAGAGTGAGGCAGCAGACAGGTGCCAGACGTTAAGGGGCAGGGAGCGGACAGAAATGTGGGCGCAATATAGTGTGCTCTGTGCCCTCTAAGCTACACTTCTGCCCTCAGGTACAGTGGAGGGCATTGTCCCTTTACCAATGTTGAAGTAAGATTCAACTGTCAGTCTGGCTGGCTTTTGTACATGGATTGAGAAGCATTGCTATCTTGTCCACCTCAGGCAGCAAAATGTCTTGGGTGGGCCCTGTAACATCCCAGAATGATTGGCTTTTTCTTCTCTTTATACAAAAACAAAGGAATGGAGAAAGGCATCTTTGAGATTTGGAAGCCATCATGGCCATTGTAGTTTCAAGGCAATTGAACTTTTTAGCTCAATGTTCAACCACAGCTAATGGTGATTGCATCAGTAAACAATGGGCTTCCATTGATAGCTGCCTGGAGAGAAAACATATTTTTTTTCATGTGGGAAGGGAAACAATAGGTAGCAATCACCTATTGGAGACCTACTGAATCCAGAAGATTGAATGGCTGAACTAAGGAAGCTTTCCATTCAAATATGGATCTGGAAAACTATGTAGTCACAATGGCCACAATATAGTAAAGTGTGTAGAAAATCTCAAAACAAAACAGCCACATGTCATCATATCTCCACTGAGATCAACTTCCAATTATAATGATTAGAAGTTTACCCATCTATTTAATATGTTTTGAAAACCTGCCTTTAACCCAATATAAGAAGCTGACAAATGGGAACCTGTGAAAAAACTTTCCTGGAGTAGAAAACAGAGAGACAAGGGCAGCAAGAACAACATTGTTATTCCTTCTACCCTAACCTCTCCTGTCCCACCCTGATGCACCTAAAGAGATAGACACATGGAAGCGGGCTTCTTCTCAGGTATCCCTTCACTACCTAGAACAGGAAACATGTCATACATCTTATGTGCATCTGAATGCTCACATCAGCGCAGGTAGTCTTCATCCACACCACCTTGTCTTCAGTGGAACGCTAATAATAATAATAATAATATATTTATTTATTTATTTATTTCTAACACGCCTCTCCCTCTGGATCGAGGCAGGGAAAAACAATAAATATAAAACACAAAGACCACAAAATATATGAAATATTAAAAACAAATAAAAACCAATACATCGTTAAAAACATCTTAAAATTCAAGTGGGTAGGCCTGCCGGAAGAGATCAGTCTTCATGGTTCTCTTAAATTCATGAAGACTGCTAATTTGACGAATCTCGTCCGGCAGACATGCGGACGGACATCCCAAATGTGCATCCCAGTGTGGATGTTGCTACGCATTTGGTTGTGCATTCGGATGTGCAGAATCTATTGAAAGCCATACATTGCAGAAAGACAACCTTTGAACACGCATCTGATTTATGCATGCAGGTCCTGATTCAGGAATCTGATGCACATTCAGCAAACATGATACATGTGGAAGCAGGTTTTGGTACAGAACTTCTTTGGAAGATCAATCTCCCAGACTTCATGGAGCCAGTTCCAGAGACAACTTCAATAGTCACCCCTCTGCTCTAGCTGGTAAGTGGTCAGCTTGAGCCAGATTTGCTTTGATGGTCTCCTTGAAGTCAGAGTGGTTTTGATGGCCCTTTGACTGCTGTCTTTTCATGAGGAGCATTACATAAGCTAAAAGTGAGCACCAATGCCAGCTCCAGGTTGAGATTTTTTGGGGGGTGGGGGGAGGGGCGGGTATTTATTTATTTATTTCCTGTCTTTTCCCCAATACTGGGACTCAAGGTGGCTTACAGATTAAAACACGTACAGTTTGGGGTTGAACAAGGTGCCCTCAACGGGGCCCCTCCCTGAGTGGGCCCATCTCATCTTCACAGCCCATTAACTTGCCCTCTCCTTCTGGAACCAATTAGTACAACAAAACCAATGAAGGTTGCTGCTCCACCTTCTCACTCTGGTCACAGCTTGCATGCTTGGAGAGGGTAGGTGAAAAATCAGGGAGAGCAGGGAGGAGCAGCAACAGGTCTGGAGGGTTCCAAGGAGCAGCAGTAGTCCCCCAGCAGAAGGTGCAGGCCTCAGCAGTAGCCCAACAATAACTACCTCTGACACCTGCCCTGGCTAGCACAAGCATGCTGATCTTTGGCTGCCTCTACAAGAGGCGTTTAAAGCTCTTTCAAGGCGCATTAAAAATTTTACCTCTATAAGAATGGAGCGGAAATCGGGCGTAGAGGCGCGTTTTCTCTCTGATTATGCGCATTATCGAATGGGTGTTAAATAGCGAGTTTTATTTTGCTCCGGCCGTTAAAGTGCATTTTGACTATGTGAACAAGCGATTCTCCGCATTAACTACTTGTAAAGCACATTTGAAACAACAGGTAAGGTTACCTGTTGAGTGCTCAATTACCTCCTGCATTTATGATAAAGCGCTTCTGAGAAGATGCGCATAATTGGAGGAACAGGCGTCAAACGGAATCCATCTAGAGGGGGTCTTTGTTCCCAATGTCTAGAGGTAGCATGAGTGTAGCATGCATGCACAGCCTTTGGCCCCCACTGATTCCTGAGTTTGGGAGCAGCATTTAACTTTTTTTAAAGCCCCCACATCATGATTTCCCTTCATAACTCAAGAATCCCTTGGCATGTGGGAAGGGCTGTATCTCTGTGGCTGAGCACCTATTTTGCATGCAAAGTGGGCTGGCCCTACCAGGAGGTGGAGTGAGGCAGCAAATTTAGGGTATCATAAATGGGCAGCAAATTGGTAGTTATTTAGCTCGTTATTGTATTTCCACTGCCATGGAGGGGGAGAGATACTTATGTCATTTTCTGCCACATGTACCAAAATAATCCAGCTATCTTTGGGTACTCTTTACCTTGATGTGGGTGAGGACACCTTTGGCTGCTCTGCCTCAGGCAGCAAAATGTCTTGGGCCAGCCCTGGACACAAAGGTCCCAAGCTCAATCCACATCAGCTCTAGGTAACACTGGGCAAGACCCCGTCTGAAATCTATCCCTGGCTTGTCCATTTTCCTGTCCTGCAGGATACCAAGCTTACTAATAGGGGGAGAGATGGAGTCTAGAAAGGAAAGAGCAGAGAGTTATAAATCAAATAATAAAGCAGCCTTTCCACTCAGCATTAGGTACTTGTGCCTTTGTAGCAGGGTTCTAACCACAATAACCTTCTTTGTTGCACTGGTGGCCAAAAGAGACCTTGACTCTCACCTTTGGCTCAAGGAACATAATTCACAATGCAGCCAATTATTATCCCACAGTCAGGTTCACAATGCCAATAATTGGGGCTCCTGAAAGTAAAAATATCCATGCTCTCAGAAAATGGACTTTAAAAAGTAACGGAGATGTGTGTGTGTTCCATTTAATCTACCTACAAATGTGTTTGCTTTTCATCTTAAATAAATTTTAAAAACACAGCATATCCTTCCACACCTGTTTACTTCCAAACGGGAGTAGAGAGACTGTAGCTTCTTTCAGGTGATTGCCTGCACAAAGATCCATGCTTCTCTTGCTTCTTCTACAAACCTGATTCTAGTTTCTAATTTGTAAAAGAAGAGGAATCGGAGTGGAAGTAAGGTTCAAAATGATGCCGTCAGAACTTGAGACTGGTTCCTATAAACCAGGGGTCACTTTCAACCTCCTGGAACCCCCGGTGAAAGCAGTCTTGTTATTACACTGCTGAATTTATTTATTTATTTGTTTTATTATTACTACTGAATTCTTTTATTTATTTATATCCTACCTTTTTTCCTGCAAGGAACCCAGCAGCAGACATAATCATCCACCTCTCCATTTTTATCCTTACAACAACAACCCTGTGAGGTAGGTTGGGCTGAGAGTCTGCGACTGGCCCAAAGTCACCCAGTGAGCTTCCATGGCTGAGTGGGGACTAGAACCTGGATCTCCCAACTTCCAGTCCAACACTCTAGCCACTGCATCACACTGGTTCTCAGCAGCAGCAAACCATTATGGAGGGGTAATATGGACAAATATAGCATGTTTTCAACCTGCATTTGTCCCTTTTTACCCCTCCATAGTAATTCACCACTAAAACACGGTCATAAACAGCTGGGTTTTTTTGGGGGGGGTTGTTTTTTGCCACTGCTGCACATTTTGGTGGCTGGGCGGTGGAGCAGGGTTAGCCGGGGAGGTAAACCAGGGTTGCATTTGACCCATGGGCAACATGCTGCCCACCCCTGTCATAAACCCAGAAATGTATGTGTGGGGGATGAGTGGGAGGAATACTGGTTGGGGTCAGGAACATTTTTTAAAATAATTAAAATTTGGATTGATTGTGCGCAAGTGAAGCCCTTTGGCTGCTAATACTAGGTAGAAATCATTTTCCTTCAGAGTCCTCATTGAAAGAATATGTCATTTTCTTTCAGCAAAAGGTTTAGCCTGTCCTAGAGTCCAACCAACATTTCTCTGGGCCCGGTACAAACTTCTAACAACCCCCTTCCTTCGCCACCCCCTGCTCCTAGTCACAAAAGGCCTTGTCTGTTTTGAAAAATTGGGAAATTGATTGGTGTCCTTTAGTTTCTTTAGGTCTCTTTGTTTAAGCCCCTTACTTTTCTGACTGCCTGATTTATATTTATAGCCATACACAGCAGTATGGCATGTATGTATATTAATTATACACGAATGACAATTGTCCTTTAGACGAGGGAGTGAGCAGGCATCAAGCTTGTGGGACTTTTTTTTTTTACTAGATCTCTGAGATCCACCAACAGGATCTTGCCAAGTGGCTGAGTGGGGCTAGACATACACTGTGAATTAAAGGGTAACAATGAGTACATGCTCAACCCCAGAATCTGTTTTCATTACCTGAAATGAACTCTTAGATAGATAGATAGATAGATAGATAGATACATTTTATTACAAACTTAGAACAGCACATAAAGTGCACAATAATTATACACAATGTACATATGAACTCTTAGCTTTTTCGCACAAAAATTCACTCCTGCTACCTTCCCGTCCCAGTTTTCTTCAGTTCAACAGCCAGAGAGCGAGAGCGAGAGAGCATCTTCTCCTTCTTTTTAAATAGCTGGAAGTAATAAACCCTTTCAGATCTGCTATACCTAGAGATCTACCAGTATATCTCGATCTATCTTTTGGCTGCTCCTACTGTCGGTGTGTTCCCTGTCTCTGGGATCTAGTGCCGGGTCTTCTCTGCACTCTGGAGACTTGAAGCGCTCTATTCATTACTCTCACATGTTTTAGGGCCTGTACATCCTTCCAACAGCATTTGCTCCCACCAATGATGATGATGATGGCAATGATTTTGTGTGCACAGGAAATGTCAGCAAGAAGAAAGGAACCCTGGGAGACGTAGTTTTTCAGAGGGCATGTCACATGGAGAGGCAGTCGAAGCCCATGCATTCTCTCTAGCCTGGTTTGGCAGTTCTCCCTCATGTCTTACCCTTAGAGTGGTGGTGGGAAGTTCAGGGACAAACTCGCTGGCTTTGACCATTCCATCACACCAGGTTCTAAAGCGTGTAGGGAACCTACATGTGTAGAGCAGATGGCCCACTTTGAAGTTCATCCCCCAAACTTGGAGAATGGTGAGGCCTGGGTTTGGGGAACATGATGGAGAGGAGCCATTGAGTGAGTCCCTGATCTCCCCCAACATGTGTGTATGCATGTGGCAAAACAGACATTACTTTAAGAGCTTCTCTACTTTTTTTAAAAAAAAGTGCTGCTTTACTGGGGCTTTCTACTTCCATTTTCTTTCTGGGATTATAATCAGCATCATTACACAGATGGCCCCAAGCAGCCATGTAGTTTGAAACTGAATACTTCCTCTTTGCGTGCTCCATTCACTTTAATGAGACAGTTGCCATCTAGTGGCATAATAATAGTGCTACACCATGTTGACACACTGGGAGATCCTGCTATTTCCCATATATTTACACTATCTCTGTGTGTTTTTTAAAAGTGAGATTTCCAGGGGATAGCATGGGAGATGACCTGGCTGTTAACAATGTCGTGCAATGGACCCACAAATGCCTGTGAGTGGCCAATCATGACCGTACAATAAATTGCTCGTTTAGAAAAGCTCATAATCTGTATCTGGCAGCTATGTAAAAACAAAAAGTGTACTCTAGAGTACAGCCTGAATTGGATTGGAAACCTAGCATAGCAGAGGTGTGTGTGTGTGTAAAGAGGTTACTAAGATCCAGATTGCCCCACCTATTCCTGCTCTACAGTAAAAATGAAAAAGGCATAGCTGCTAGACACAGATTTAAAATAATGTCTGTGTTGGCCCACAGTGTGTGCTTGTGTGTATGTGTGTGAGAGAGAGAGGGGGGGGGGGGGAAATGCTTGAGCAAAGCTTTTCTTTCTCTGTTCTAGAGGAGGATCTGGGCTGGCAGAAACATGCTATGCATGCTTACTTGGCAGGGATGACTCCAAGGCAGGGAAGGGCAACATCCCCACCCACCCCGCTGCCATCCTGGTATGACCCTTGCAGCCTCCAGCCTCTGCGCTACCAAAATTTGCAGTAGTAGCAACAACAAAAAACTGGCTTGTTCTCCAGCATCCAAGGAGTAGTGAGAGGAAGCCGCTGCTCTGTCAAATATTTCCTGTTACCTCAGATTTCAGTGACAGTAAGTTAAGCTCCTTTATAACATGAGCTCAGTCCTTGGTCCCTAGTTATGATCTTTGCCACTGTTAGTTGGATGAAAAAAATGCCAATGGGTTCAATGGGGATTATCCTACATAAGTATGCATAGAAATGTAGCCTCTGACCCCCTCTAGATGGATTCCATTTGATGTTTGGTTAGCCGATTATGCGCATAATCGCTGAAGCGCTTTATCGTAAATACTTGTATGCAGGAGGTAATTGAGCACTCAACAGGTGACCTTACCGGTTGTTTCAAATGTGTTTTACAAGTAGTTAATGCGGAGAATCGCTTGTTCACATAGTCAAAATGCGCTTTAACGGCAGGAGCAAAATAAAACTTGCTATTTAACGCGCATTCGATAATGCGCATAATCAGAGAGAAAACGCGCCTCTACGCCCGATTTGCGCTCCGTTCTTGTAGAGGTAAAAAATTTAATGCGCCTTGAAAGAGCTTTAAATGCTTTAAACACACCGCAGTATGTTGAAATTGGCTCTGCTCCATCAGTGTTACATGGTGGAGCCAGCCATCCCTAACACCCAGTTATTCAGTGCCAGAAAAAACGTACTTCTGGGTCGGAGGGGAGGGGTAGTAGAAGCAAGGTCATCAAGGAGAGAGGCTTGTTACCCACCCCTCTCCAGGCTCCCCTTGCCACTACAGTTTTATGAAAGGGAATGGGGAGTAACTAACCCACAATACTGGCTCTCTATGACAGCACTTCACTGGCACAAATACGCCCCACTCCAAAAAGTATTGCACCGGCCCTAATACTAAATCAGAGAAGAGCAATTAATGCAGCTCCCAACTCTGGAGCTGCGCAACTTCAGAGCTAACACCACATCAGAGAAGCAAATTAACACAGCTCCCTGTTCGCAGCTCTGGAGCTGCGCAGCTCTGGAGTTAACAATACATCAGAGAATTGAATTAACGCAGCAATAAGGAAGCACATTGACATCTTTCAATGGGAACGCTAGGAAAAGGAGTGAATGTGAGAAGGGGCAGCCCATGTCACAGCCAGGTCACAGGCATGCCCAAGATTTAACGTGATGGCACATTGCAGAGCAAGCGCCTGGGAGCCACTTTAACTAAAAAGAACAGAGTAAAAGGGCTCTCTGATACCGCAGCTTTGGCTGGTTGGGAGCGCACTGGCCACAACATTTGCGTCGCTGGCTGCAAACAACCTCACAACCTATCCAAGCCACAGGAAAAGCCCTTTGAAGACAGCCCCTGTGTCTATTTATAAAACATCTTTACAAACAGAGCATCCCAGTTGTAGCATCCAAGTGTCTCAACAGTCATAGACCCTCTCTCCCTATCTGCAATATCTCTACAACGTAGCCTATCAATCATGTGGAGAAAAGATACCACATGACTAGCACTAGCACGGCTATAGAAGTATACCCTTTTTTAAAAATCTGGATTTTGTGAAGAGGATGCTTCTAAAACTCAAGGAAACAAATCCAGTATGCAATTATGCAGAGTTAAGTCCCACTGAAATCCGCAAGCTTCTCTGGGAATAACTGGGAGGCATTCCTGCCAGAAATGGTGTTTTTGATTGTAGCCTTTACGTTGTTGGCCTTGCAGTGGGTCTATTTCTAAACACAAATCCTTTGGAAGCATTCTGTATGTCCTAGAGAGAGAACACGTTGATTGCTGTGGACATCTTTTATATTGCTCCCTAAAAAGTGTTTCTTCCTCACATACATTGCCCCAGTTAGAGCAGTTTTCTTTTTTCTTCCAAAGTTAAGAGAACCATTGTGTGGATCAGTAGCTATGGTTGCCGATACTTGATCTGTTTATTCCACCTGAAAATCTCTGACCTCTGCATTACCTGTGTAAGAAGAAGAATAGAGCAGTGGAAATACATTGACACAAGATTCTCCCTTTACTTGCAAGACAGCTATAGACATAGGGAATTTGAATTAGAATGGGCCAGCCTGCCCTTTGGGATCTAACTACAGTTCCTTGTAGTTTTCTGATTTCAAAGGCATCCTCCCCCCTCCATCTCTTCCCCAACTTTTGCTGTCGGAGCCACTGCTTACATTAACCTGCCCATTGGCAAATTCATCCTGTCTTCTCTCCTTTGAGAGAAGGGGGAAAGTTTGAGGATTTGTCGGAGCCAGTGGGTATGTGTGTGTGTGTGTTGTTGTAATGGCTCGTTCCTAAGCCACCTGAATTCTGTCACTGTGGTATAGTGACAAATGGTCAGCTAAAGTGCAAAGATCAAGTACTGAGACAGCAAGGTCACATGCTTTACATGACACCTGATGGGGCTGTCATTTCTCAGACACATTGGCCAATGGGGATGTGGCGACAGAAGCTTCCAGTCACTAAGGTACCATGTCTGGCATCTTGTATTCAACCCGGTAACCGGCAATGCAGTGGCTTCCTTATGGCCTCCCTTGATCATCCTACACATTCTCATGAATTAATAAAAGGCATCAAATAGATATACCTATAAATAATGGAGAACACAATACTATTTTATTGGAAATTTCTAAAGCTCTGCTCTGGGGAATATAAGCATGTATAGAAAAAAATCCAATTGTCTATTTGAAAATCTGTTGTACTTGTGTAAATGTCACTCATCCATTTTGAGTTTGAGGTTTCCAGTGCTTTTGTTACTGAATGCCTAAAAGCACTCTAAAAGTTGGATATTATGTTTGATCATGCTGTATTTATCATGTTGCAGGTTTTTAATTTTTGTAAACCACCCGATTTTGCAAATACATGAACTTGCATGTGTACATGTGTACCTGATGAACGAATATGGGGGCATGATGCACACAGGGTGGATATTACACTGTACTTCAACAAAAGTAAGGAAACTATGGGAAGATCTACACCAAGCAGGATATAACACTATGAAAGCAGTTTGAAAACAGTGGACTATGTCATGGGCCCCAACAGTTGTCAGTGCATTTGAATACCATCATAAAGCAGTAGTGTAGATCATGCCCAGCTCACTGACAGAGACCAAGCATGAAAATGCAAGTTTTACTTTACCATAAATGACTACAGAAAGAAGGCTTGACCTGTGCACAAATCTCCTAGTACTGGGCTGTCAAGCTACGCCTAATAATAGACATAGAGAAAGAAGAGATGTAAGCAGGGAGTTACGGTTCACCAAATAAGGAGCGGGGAGGGTGCTAGGGAAACACCAGCGGGTGTATCTTCACAGTGATGGGCTGGGGCCATGTACCTCGAAAACTCTGTGCTTTTCCTCTTCTGGGGTGGCCTTGAGTAATCCCAACGCCAAGGAGGGAAAGTGAGGTTTCTGGGCTGCCATCTGGGGACTGGAGCTACCCCCACCCTCTTCCTGATGGAAGGCAACCAATCGCAGATCAACTTCCACCAGGCACTGCCCGGCCACGCCTCCGCTATGACTCCAGATTGAGGCTTTGGTGCCATTTTGATGCTGTCTTGCGCGTCCTCACCTCACTCCAGAGAAAAAAGTCAGGGTAAGTCCCCGACTTTTTTTCTCTGCAGCTTCGGGGGAAAGCCCCGGGGTGGGTGAGCGATTTAAGCTGTATTCTATAATCAACGCCATGCCCCTGTGCGCTCACCCCAGGGCGTTCTAAGCATTTAGGCAGCCCCCAGGAGGATTAAACACAACAAGGGATCCTTTGAGTTTCACTGGCAAAGGGTAGCCACATCAGAGGCAACATGGATAAATTTAGAGTGATTTCAGGGGAGATGGAATGAAAGAGTCAAAGTGCGTATATTTGTTTCAGAGTAAGGGGAACCCAAACAGACAAGGCCAGAATCAAAGGTTGGCATAGTTAGGCACCTTTTGAGGAGCCACACTCCAGTAGTGACCTACTGACAAGAACTCCAGGAGTTGCCCTTGCACATCCCCATTGCAACCTACTTCTTCACCTGCCTTTCTCTTTGACACAAACAATGGTGCTGTCAAGGAGGAATTTCAATTTTTGATAAAGCATATGGGAATCAAAATAAGATAGATTTGATTAACAACCTCCTGACACCCACTAGATTAATGATAGCCAAGCATTGGAAAATACAAGGAAATTATAGAATAGAAGAATGGTATAAAGAGGTATGGGATATTGCGATTAATGATAAATTAACATGTAATATAAAAGTAAAGAGGGGATTATCTAAGAAGAATGATTTTGAAAATATATGGGGAGCATTTTTAGAGTTTGTTTTAATAAAGGGGAATGGTTGTACACCATTAAAAGATTCTTTACAATTTTGGAAGAATGTATAATATAATAGAATAAAAGAAGGTCTCAATGGGTTAGGGGAGCACTGGGGGGTTGTTAAGGTTATGTTAGTATATATTATTTGTATGATTGTGTTGTTTATATGTTGAAAATAATAAAAATATAAAAAAGGAGGAACAATAGATACCACTGGCTGCTTGCTCACTGGAAATCCATCTGTCAAGGAAGCAAGTGGTAACAATGATGAGAAAGAAGATGAGGAGCAAGGGCAGCTAATGACAACTGCAGGGATAAGGCAGATTCACTAAGGGAGAGGGCCCATTGAGGGTGTTTTGCCAGCATGGGTCATTGATACTTGGAAACTTACAGTGGGCACAAGCTACGATGTGTTTTTCCTGGCTTTTGGACACATATTCAAAATCGTGTAATCACCCCGACTGCTTACTCCAAGTTATCTAGAAATGGCCAAAACTCTGGCTTAGATATCCAATAATGGTTAGATACTTGAGCCAAAGGTGATGATGGGGGACCGAACAGCTCACTAAGCCATTACTACGGATGCAATTTGGTTGCAAAAATAGATTTTGGAATGGAGATCCCAAGGCTGCCTCTACAAGAGGCATTTAAAGCTCTTTCAAGGCGCATTAAATTTTTTACCTCTACAAGAACGGAGCGCAAATCGGGCGTAGAGGCGCGTTTTCTCTCCGATTATGCGCATTATTGAATGCGCGTCAAATAGCGAGTTTTATTTTGCTCCGGCTGTTAAAGTACATTTTGACTATGTGAACAAGCGATTCTCCGCATTAACTACTTGTAAAGCGCATTTGAAACAACCGGTAAGGTCACCTGTTGAGTGCTCAATTACCTCCTGCATACAAGTATTTACGATAAAGCACTTCTGAGAAGATGCGCATAATCGGAGGAACAGGCGTCAAACGGAATCCATCTAGAGGGGGTCCAAGAGTCAGATCTCTCCTTGGATCCTCATAAATCCAAGGAAAATAATAATGGTGCTTCCAGGCAGAGGGCTCCTAACACTCACAACTAAAAGGCCTTGTGCAACTCTTCTGTCTTTTTTTCCTTAACCCTTTTTTTCCTGGTTAGAATAAAGGCGGAAGAGGCAGTCTGCTTCTCTCTTCATTCCAAGGCATCCCCAAGTGCATAGGCAGCCTGAAGATGTCCACTGGAAATCACGCTAGGAGTGTTCTTTGACTCTGTGATTGACAGCTATAGGCTTGCCTGGTGACCATGTCATTTGAGAGACCCTTCATTCCCACTCCCAGGTCTTCTGCATCCTGTGTTGTCACAGAAGGACAGCCCCCCGTGGCCCTGCCAAGTTCCTTGCTGTCAGAGGGCTAGGACCTGGGCTAATTCATTGCGGTGGAGTTTAATTAAACTGCACCAGAGTTGTTTCCCTGGTAAAATAAGTGTGGGAAGAGAATGTGTGTCAAAAGAGACATGCCCCTTACTGTGTGCGCTTTATTGTTACACCACAACTAATATATTGTGGGAATTCCCATGGAGTCCATGATAAACTGTATTATTAGCTTCCCTAAAATAGGCATTCTACCAGCATAGGTTACCACTGTAGCCCGCAATTCCATTAATCCTCCTAATTTATTATATTATAGCTGTATGTGAGGTCTCCTAAATTCATTGCGCCCCTTTCATCTCGATAAAAATGCTAGTTTTTCCTCCCAGATAAAGCCAGTTATTATTTGTTGTGTCTGTTTCTTCAAAGCCACTTGCTCGAAAATACAATTACCAGCTGAGAAATGTAAACTGCATTTGACACGTTGTCTGCCATAAAACATAAAGATCGTATTAACTCTGTTTACTGCAGTAGTATATGAAGACATACATGCACATCCCCCATACTGACTTTTTATTTGGTTCTGGATTTATATGGTATTTTAAAAATACAGTTATGCTCTGTGTGTGTGTGTGTGTGTGTCTGTGTGTGTGTCTGTGTGTTTGTATCTACATCTACATCTAATCTGTTTTATCTATCTCTCTATCATCTATTATATATTTGTCTACACATACAATATACATACATGTCATACATTTAAACACACACACACACAATAAAGCAACGCACACACAAACTACAAAACCTACGTCTGTAGGGTCCTTTCATATTATAATGTATGAGAATAGGAAAGATGTAACGATAAACATAAATCCCTAACCCCGCTGAAGTCAATGAATGTCTTTCTGATTGGGGATTCGCTAGGTTGCCTTCCGTAATGCTTTATGTAGAAAAGAAAGATGAAAGGCAGGTATGAAAAAAGGGGACAATGTAAAGTACTACTATTAGTTGCTTTGGATTTAGTGGAATTTACTCCTCAGTAACCATGCTTAAGATTGCATCGTAAGATGGACAACGCCGCATGCATAGTCATCATTTAATGCCTGCAGTATCTGGTGGCAGGTTGCATGTATAGATGGGTCAATCACAGGTGTCACATCAGCACTAGAACTTTCAAAAGTGGGACCTACCACAACGTGTGGCGGAGTGGCATGCTCCTGTGCAGTATCCAGTTAGCTCACTATTCCAAGATATGCCATGCCAAAAACAAAACAAAAATGTTGAGGAGAAAAAAATAAACCAAACACAGATCAAGAGAACTCTGCAGTGCGTCAAGTTAAGAAAAAGAATCCCATAGAAAACCAGTGTGATACCACCCCTCTTACTTCCTCTCAAATCCCTTCTCACCCATTCTTTTAAGCCTTTGGCCCAACCCCACACGCCATTGGCACAAGCCGTATTATAACCTAGCCTGTAACTAGACCTAGGGGATCATCAGACGAGCGTTTTTATAGCATGCTTGTTACTGGGGCACTCACGGATTTCCGCGGGTCCTATTCACGACACTGTCCACCTCCCATGCGTCTCCCAGTCTTTCTGGCCTTCTTCCCGTGACAAAAAAAGACCCCGGTAAGTCTGACTTATTTTTAGAAACAGAACTTGCCACGATATCCTGCTGTGTGCAGGAGAAGCAGTGCGCTAAAAATGCCCACTGAATGGGCCATGTGGTTGTTGTTTACTTCCTGTTTCTTCTCCTGAGAAAAGAGGAAGTATTGTGCGACAGAACCAGGGGCAGAGAAGCGATGGTAGGAACCTTGATTTCCCCGTCTGATGAAGCCCAGAAGCACATGCAACTGAAACAACTGCATATTACTTCCATGTTTAGCCCTCCCTCCAGTTTCCTCCCCTTCCTTGGCCTGCCTGCACTTCCCTTCCTTAATTCTTCTCCTTCTTCTTTGTCCTCTTGTTTCCTTGTGTTATATTTTTGGTTGTAATCTCCTTAGGACAGGGAATTATTCTCTTGTATTTTGTAAATCACACACTGATGGCATGTTGTTGTTATTGTTACTACTTCTGTTATTATGATTTTGAAGATAATACTTAGATATTCTTCTTCTATTTAAAGCTTCATGCAATATCTAATCTTTGCATTTGTATATTTATTTATTTTTAATGGAGGAATTAGGCTCTTGTTAGCTCAACTTTCAACTTCAAAGCACTAATAGTGCTTTCCCATTAACACTTGGGGTTTGGGGTTGGGATTCAAGATTTGATTCAAGCTGAAAACTTGAAGTAAGCTAGCATACACATTATTGACAGGCAACATCAACCGCAGTGGCTTTCAGCCTTTTCAACTGTGAGTCACATTAATGCCAAGCTGAAACACAACAGCCATTTGAACTTTTGTTCTATGTGATTTGTCAAATCTAATCTACTTATTTCTGTCCTCTCCCCTTCTGTTTTTCTGTCTGCCTGTCTCTTCACTCTCTGTAGAGACAATTATATTTAAGAGAGATGAAGGTGGTGGTCACCATTGCTTCTTTCTTTTCCCTCACTGTCATATCTGGCCAAAATGAACCAATGTGCTGTAATGGTTTAGAGTGTGAGAGTAGGATTGAGATGACTTGAGTTCGAATCCCTGCAATGATGAAGGTTACCAGGAAACTTCAGGCCAGCCACTCTCTCTCTCAGCCTGATCTACCTCACAGAGTCATTGTGAGGATAGAAGTGTATGTGTATGTTGGGCATTAGTGTGTGTGTGTGTGTATATATATATACCGGTATATATTAATAGCTGAAACCACTCATGTGTCCTCCACGTTTACTGTTATAAAATGAATTACATTATGACATTGTGTAGCTAGTTTTCCCTGCTTATGCTCATCTTAACTGGGTTCTGCTTGCAGGAGAAGGAAAATATGCAGTATGATGCTGTCACATTGCACATTTAATAACAGTAGATAATCAAATGTGTGGCTGCTGTTTTTTAGTGACAGCTAAATGTATAGTACTAGCAGGTATGTTCCTCTGTCATTTATTTGTTTTATTTATTTATTGCATTTATATCCCGCCTTTCAAGTAAATGAGCTGAAGGTTAGGGTGCTAGTTGAAACTATGGATTTTGAAAAGATAACACAGACTACTCAAACTGTAACTTCTAATGTTTTGTTCTCTTCACTGTTAAGTGACATGTAAATGTGTTCTGTTGTTTTTTAAGTGGTAAATCAATTCTTTATTAAGCTAATTGTTTACAACAATATTGTCAACACTGACAGGCAGTGGTTCCCCAGGGTTTCAGGAAGGATTCCTTCTTAGCTTTACCCGGAAATGCTGGGGACTAAATTTGGTAGCTTTAGCATGCAAAGATATTTGATATTTTTATAGCTGACATGCAATACCATATAGTAGTTTGATAAGTGACATGCAATAGTGGTGTGCATTTGATAGCTAACGTGATATATGTTATCATTTTACGTGTCCGAGACAGTAAATAATTATTCCAGTTTTTTAATTTTCTGAGAAATGTCAGTGTTTATTTCTAACAAAATTCTAAAACTGAGGAGCTTAACCTGGTTTCAGTCCTTAAAAGAAAAGTTTTCCTTTGCTTTCCCCTGACCACTTTTGCATATTAAAGATCCCCTTGCACTTTGGAATGATTAGAGCTGCAATTAACCTGGGGTCCTGGCAAAGTTCCAGCAGACGTAATTCCATTTTGCCTGCTTAGGTTTCCTCTGCTGTTCCAGTTGGATTCCGTATTGTGCTGCTTTCTTGTACTCCGGCTTGTGCTATGTTGTTGTTACGTGGTGTTTAACAGGTGTATTGTGCCATCCTTTCTACTTCCTACCTCTAAAAAGAGCAAAAAATCGGTACTGTATAAAATGGTGTGCTGCATAATTTATTTGCAATATGAGCTCCCTCTCTCAAAATACTAGAACCCGGAGTCATCCCATGAAGCTGATTAGTGGGAGATTCAGGACAAATAAAAGGAAGGACTTCTTCACACAACGCATAGTTAAATTATGGAATTCACTACAAGATGTAGTGATGGCCAACGATTTGGATGGCTTTAAAAGCGGGTTGGATGCATTCCTGGAGGAGAAGGCTATCAATGGCTACTAGCCCTGATGGCTATGTGCTACCTCCACTATCCGAGGCAGTAAGCCGATATGCAGCAGTTTCTGGGGAACATGGGTGGGAGGGTGCCGTTGCACCATGCCCTGCTTTGTTGGTCCCTGGTTGACAGCTGATTGGCCATTGTGTGAGCAGAGTGCTGGGCTAGATGGACCCTTGGTCTGATCCCACATGGCACTCTTATGTTCCTCTAGTCAGATATCGACTCGTGTAAAGCCCATGCTGCCATGGGCACTAGCCGTCCTGCTCCTTTCCCGCTTTTTTGCCCCTCAGTCCCCTCACCGCAGAAGGGCTCATTAGTAATGCAAATGTGGCTCATGCATAGTAAATCCCCCCTCCAAAATTTGCATGTGGTGTGGCCCCACCCCTTCCCTCGCGCACCCTGATTGTCTGCCTACATCCCTTTCCCCCTCCCTGCTGGCAGCGACAGCCTAACCACGCCACACTGATTGGGCAAGCAGGGCTGTCTGTCATCCCACTGGCGGAGGGCCTGCCCTCCCTGTTTGGCGCAGAGGAAATTAGTTGCTATTAATGCTCAAGCTTTGAACTTTTTCAAACTTCCAAAATTTTCTGCGCATCTATACTGCCCTCTATTGGCTCACCTGGGGACTGTCTATATGCACGGAAAGCCCCGGGGTGGTTGTGCGGTGGCGCTGCGTCGATTATACAATGCAGCAGCCACTTTGCACCCACTCCAGGGCTTTCTTACAAAGAAAAAAAAAATTGTGGACTTACCCTGTCTATTTTTTTCTGGAGCGAGGTGAGTACAGCGTATCCGCTGTTTATCCTTGCTCTGGAGTTGTGAAGGAAGCATGGCCGGGTGGATGGTGACCCCTGATAGGTCGCTGTCCACCTGAGCAGAGGGCAGGGGGCAGGCCTGGCCACCAGAAATCCTGCACTTCTGGTGCAGCAGTGGGATTAGCTGCCACCACCTTGAAGCAGCAAAAAGCGGGATTTTGCTTATCACGGCAGCAACCCGCCGCCTATAGGCAGCCTCCTGCACATTAACAATAAAAACAATAACAATAATATTTTGTAAAACCTTTATTACATTGTACCCTCTGTCTGATTAGATTACTTTTATATTGTACTTTTATATTGTGTTTTTACATTGCAGTTTAAGTTTTAATCTTTAAATTGTACTTTATGGTTTTGATTTTTGTGAACTGCCCAGAGAGCTTCGTCTATTGGGGGATAGTGAAATAAAATAAAATAAAACAAACAAACAAATAAATAAATATACTGGTCTAGTACACAGAATGTTTCATCCTCTGCCATAATACTAGAACCTGGGCCGACCCAGTGAAATTGTTTGGCAGAAAGAATTAGCACAAACAATACTTCCTTGCATAGTGTACTATTATGGCATTTGATGCTGCCAAATGTGACGATGGCTAGAAACGTAAGGCACAAACAATCCTGTTTATGTTTACATGGGGAAAAAGTCCTACAACTCTCTATGTTGGCTGGGGAAAGCTGGGAGTTGTAGGACTTTTTTGTGTCAAACTTGGATAGGATTGCACCCTTAGCTGCTTTTAAAGGGGGATTAGCCATTATGGTTATTTAGAACTAAGTATCTGCTGTTGCATCTCAAAGTTATGTTTTACCTTCCGTCTCTGCCTTTGTTGTATTTTAATGTATTGTTATTGTATTTTATGACATTGTGATTTTAAAGTGTTGCAACTCAGTCTGAGTAGAATTCTCTGTAAATAAATACAGCCATCATGACTAGTAACCATTGATCTTTTCCTTCTTAAAATTTATTTTAAAGCCATCCAAGATCCAAAACAGACATTACTTTAAATATGTGACTAGCAGCTATGTTTATTTTCAGGTTTACTCTAGAGTAGGTGCAGTGGTGGCTGATCTGGATCTTAAAAGCCCCTCCTCCCTTTGCTAGGGTCTCAATCTGGACCTTGTGCCTACTACTCTAGAGTAAAAATGAAAACAGACATAGCTGCTGCTTGACACACATTAAAAGTAATGTCTGCTTTGGCCCTAAGCTGGTGGATATCACCCCATCTCCTGGTTCACTAGGTCTCATGCTGACCTAGTTTTCCTTTTCCTTTCCATTAAATTCCCTGCTCCTACTGTCCGAAGAGGCAGATAACCTCCTTTTCACACTTTCTAAAGGGCAAGCATGTGGTTAAATATGCAGCTGAGACACGGGCCTGTTCAGATAATATGCTAAGCCATGGTTAGGCCACTAACCCTTTGGCAGCAAATGGTTAGTGAGCGTGTTTGAACTGTGATTATGTAGCCACCATGGTTAGGAATGGTTCACATGAGAGTGTGATGTTGGATTGGGAGTCAGGAGATCTGGGTTCTAGTCCCCACTCAGCCATGGAATCTCATTGGGTGACTTTGGGCCAGTCACCGACTCTCAGCCTCACCTACCTCACAGGGTTGTTGTTATGAGGATAAAATGGAGAGGAGGATTATGTATGCCGCCTTGGGTTCCTTGGAGGAAAAAAGGTGGGATAAAAAATGCAATAATAAATAAGTCATGGTTCATATGACACGCTAAGCCATAATGTTTAGCTCAAAATCCTTAACCATTGTGGCTTAGCGTGTTGTCCAAATAGGGTCTTTGAATTAATTCACCAGTAATCCCACTTCATCTGTAGCTGGCTGTCCTGTTGCAAATAAGCTAGAATATCACTTCTGCATCAACCATTTGGAAAGATGCTGGTGTGTGGGCACAAGAACTTACAGCTGAAACGGGAAACTATACCAGGCCAGACTTCTTTTATTGAAACCTTTCCGTCTTGTCAAACCACTGAGCCGCGTGTTGTAATGCAACAGCCTATCCCCTATCACAAAGCCCTTTCTGTCTGGAACCCATCCCTGAAACTTCGAATACCCAGCCAAGCATAAACACCAAGGTGGAACTATGGTCCAAAAAGCTGATCAGTACAATAACCGCTGCTGTCACAGTCAGACAATCAAGTAGATTTTCTGCCAGTGTATTTTTCTCAGCCTATGCGGGACAGAAAATCTAATGGGGCCTGTTAGTTTCGTCAGTAGCTTTTAAGATCTTCTAAAGTAGCCTTTTATCAGCTCTAATCTATGTTCCCAAGATGTCTACCTGCCTATCAGAGACCATTGGCAGTAGTTATGACTTTATTCCCCCCCACCCCACCCATCAATCTAGAGATAAGAAAATCAGTGAAGAAATTGGAAATGATATATTAGCTTTAAACCCCTAAGAATAATTAAATAACCATCTTCTAGTAAAGCGGTAGTCAACACACACGGTTTTATTTTATTTAGAAAACGTAATACCCACTGTCTACATTGTGCCCAAGGCAGCTTACAACATTAAAATGTAAAGGCAGTAAAAATCTAAAAAAGATCATGTTTAAAGTAAAAACAATAAAATATAAGCATCACATCAAAACAACTAACAGCTATAATTGGTATCATTTAAAAGGCAGATCGTTCAATGATTTACAAAAGCTTATTGGAAAATAAAATTTTATTTTTTATTTATTTATTTATTTATTTGTACATGCAGACATACATTTTATACACTGTTTCCCCCCCTCCACCATCAGCATCCATTCCAGTTAACAAACTTTCAATAAAGCATAATAAAAAAATAACAATTGAAAATTACGCAAACACCATTATATGCTAAGATGGCTGCAACCCTTTTTGCCATTTACCTGGGAGTAAACTGCATTGATCCTAATAGGATTTACTACTGAGTAGACATGTATAGGATTGCAGTGTAAATGAAAAAAATGCAGCAGGCGACACTCTGAGAGTGCCTCTAGATGACTTATTTGAGCCTCATTGAATGTGCAATGGCGGCATTCAGACAGACGAGCGTGGCACAAATCAGACGTACAGCCGATTTAAAGTCTCTGATAATGCGCATTCTCAAGGTGTCGATTTACCGCGATTTTAAATTTTTCTCTGCAGTCGGAGCGCAGTTTTTTTAATGTGACCGATGTAGTGACCATTCGGATTAATGCTAACAGTGGGCATAGTTTGGAGGACAGGGCTGGTGATGCCATGAGTGAATGACTGCCCCTTCTCTTCCTCTACCTGACCCGAGGATGTTGCCTCCCCTTCCAACATGAATTGGAGTAGGGTCCCAATCATGTTAGCTCTCCCATGTCCTGTCTGCTGCAATTCCTCCTCAGTACACCCCCCATGCTTGCTCAAGGCTACGTTATTGGTTTTTGTTGTTCTAGCAACCGCTTCCTTCTAGCACATCTGCCCACTGAAGGCCATGTTGTTGTGTTGCCCTTCGGTTACAATGTTGCTCTTCACAGAGATGTCCCATTTTCAGCAAAAGTGCCTCTCAGTCAAGGTCCAGCCTGTCGAGATACCACCACCCTCTAGTTATGCTGGGCACTTCGGTGGCCGGTGGAGTCTTCTCAGGGAGGCGCTCGCCCAACAGCACCGCCACAGGGCTCTGCAGAGAATAGGTGGGTGAATAGCCAAGTGGGAGTGGGGTTATGGCTACACCTAACAACTCCCTGACACTGATGGCTGCTTTTTCTCCTCCCCCCCTCCTTCTCTTTCCCACCCCAGTCAAGCTGCTGGTCCTCCATGTAGCTATTCTTAGCAGGCAGGGAAAGGTGGCGCACTGCATCAGTGCTATGGAACAAACCATGCGTGATGCTCTGCGTCGCATTGCACGCTTGGAGCGTACCATCTGGCGTTGCCGCCTTGCAGTCCCCATGCATCCATAGGCCATGCCATCGGAGTGACCGAGCAGCGCCCCTCCCCCCCTCAGTAGCGCTTTCTCATTCCCTCTCTGGAAGGTGTGCAGTAGACTTCGCTCTCGCTCTGCTCCAGAACGCCATGCCTGCTGGTTGTGTGTTCGGACGATGTGTGGTCACAGATGCAGAAGTTAGAGGACTGGGATGATGAGCGTCCTGACAGAGAGAACCACCCCTCCTTCCAAACCCTCCCTTTGCAACTCTTGCTGCTTCTAAGTGCTTTGCAATGCCTCAGTATCCATCACGTAACCATTTCTATGATACTTCCAGAATAAAGATAGTTGACATTGCCCCCTCGCTTGCCATCGTTCCTGTGTGTCCGGGCCGGGCCACTTGGGGTGGGGTGGGGAGCGTCTGGGACGTTGGGAGGGCTCGCTGATGCTGTGCCGCCCATATGGAGAGGGATAGGGAGCGATTGGGGGTGGAGTGGCCGTGCGTGGGGCTCTGTTGCCCGCATGCGCAATTTGGCTGGTGCTTGCATGAACGTTGGGCAAGCGCTGCCTTCCTCAGCAGCAGATTGTGATGGGGGGGCTGTGGGGGGTGGATCGTGTGGTCATGGTGTCAGCATGGCACATAGGTGCCCAATCAGTGAATAGGCAGGGACATTGAGGATAGGGAACGATTGAGGGTGGAGCTAACAGAATGTGTCTTTATTACTAAATAATAGTTTGAAAAGCAATCCAAACCTTTCGTACCAGTCAAGTCCTACTCACATGTGAAGTACCGCGAGATCGCTCAGGTAACCAACGGTGAGAAATTCAGGTGGACAGGGGTAACCAAGGGCAGGAAATTCAGGTGAGAGGTGCCAACAGCCACTAGGGCGGTCCTTTCAAGAACTTTTCCTCCATCAAACCTACACCTCTTATCTGACTCTACTGCGAAACTCTGCATATAAACGATTGTAAAGCACAGTATATAAAGCCAGTAAATAGACTTCACAGCTGTCATCTGTTGCTAAAGATGCAGATTCGAATAAAGGAAAATGCACATATTCCGAGAAACAGCGCCAAAGCGACCTCATATAGAGGCGGCCTGAAAGTGGCAGTAAAGAAAATAAATGTCTTAACTGTGTTGTGTATGGCCATCAGAGAAGGTGCAGGGTTGGTCTTCCTAAGACTTTTTTTTTTTTTAAGGTCTTTGTGGATAATTTTGCTTCTTTGCAATCTTCCTGGATTTTTTTTTTCATGTGAAGCTGTATGGAATGTTCAAATCCGTGATTTATTTTTAAAGCTTTTTAAGCTGTAACTATCTATCTATCTATCTATCGATCGATCGATCTATCTAATCTACAGAGGGAGACATTCTTCTCCCTCTCGTAATACTAGAACCCTAGGTGATCCCATGAAGCTGATTGGTGGGAGATTCAGGAGAGGTAAAAGGAAGGACTTCTTCACACAGTGCACAGTTAAGCTATGGAATTCACTACCACTAGTGATGGCCACCAATTTGGATGGCTCTAAAAGAGGGTTGGATAAATTCCTGGAGGAGAAGGTTATACATAGCTACTAGTCCTGATAACTTTGTGCTACCTCAGTATCAGAGGCAGTAAGCCCATATACACCATGGGCAGGAGAATGCTGTTGCATTTGTGTTCAGCTTGTCTGGTCGACAGCTGGACTAGATGGACCCTTGGTCTGATCCAGTATGGCTCTTCTTCTGTTCTTATGATCTCTGGTGCTCCTTTCTACTGTATTTTATCTGATGTTGCTTTGTTGCATGACTGTTGTTATGAATTGTATTCGTAAGCTACCATGTGCATATTAATAGAAATATGTATAAATGTACATTTTTAAACCATGTGCATATTAATGGGGGTATGTATAAATGTACATTTTGTCAAGGTTTATAAGAAGCCTTCCCTAAACAGTACAAATTCAGGCCTCAGAAATAGAATCACTTGTTGAGATAAAGTCTGAGACATTGGTTTCAGGGGCAGACCATTTCAAGGGAAAGAGTACCTGCATGTGTGTGCTGACATCCGTGATGAAGATGCCCTTTGGGAGCTTTTGCAGGGGGAAAAACACCCTTTCAGGAGGAAAAGATGGAATTGAGTTGGCCACTCAAAGCAGTGTTGAGAAGCAATTGCTATAGCTAGGGATGCATGAGTGCTTTATTGCTTCACTACTTCTGGATCATTTTCTCAATCAAAGCTAAATGCCTTGTGTTTAAACTGCAAAGCACATGTTGCTATCTCATGAACTCAAAGAAGGTCCATGCAAGATATAAGTGCGCTAGAAATAGAACGTAGCAATAGGCGCACAAGGCTTCGATTGGCAGCGCAAGGCGCCTTCATCTGGAACTACCCATTCATTGTCCAGCACTTGGGCTGAAAATTTAGATATGTTTCCCAAACATTTTGTATATTTACTCTTGATCTTGAGAGGCACAACACGCAGGTCAGTAAATGTCAATAACATTTTAATTGCTAAAGGATTTTTTTACCAAGCCACCTGGGAATGGGTAAAATAGGATACTGTCCATTACTCCTGGCTTCTCTTCGGGAAGCCTATTCTCTGCTGTACACATGATAGTTGCTATGCATACAGATAGAGTCGTAACAATGCCGACCTGACATTCAAGCATTTCACCTGCTGCGCGGGACAGCCTGCTTGTGCTTTTAAACTTGCTTCTTGGGCCAAATGCAAAAGAACCACTGTGCCACTCTTTGCTTATCTGCTGTATTCGAGTCGGCAAAGTTAGTGCTTGGATGGGTCGGGTATCACCTAGGGATTTAAACGAGAGCCATTTTGCGTTAACCCAATCCCACGGCCTACACTGCTTTGCCTTTGATTTAAAGGCAGTGAACTACCAAGGCAGCCTGTGCCATTAATTGGCATCAAGTTCACCTGAAATTTGGGCACACAATAATTCCTCTTTCCTGCTTTGCAGTGCCTCAGCACAGCTTTCCCCAACCTGGTATCTTCCAGTTGTGTTGGATTGCGGCTTCCAGCATCCCCAG
Organism: Anniella stebbinsi; assembly: GCA_029215795.1. NCBI lineage: Eukaryota > Metazoa > Chordata > Lepidosauria > Squamata > Anniellidae > Anniella > Anniella stebbinsi. Next base: position 211,194,943 of record JARDYH010000004.1, read on the forward strand.
CCAGCTGGCTCAGGCTGGTGGGAGTTGTAGTCCAGTGCAATTGGAAGGCACTAAGTTGGGGAAGGCTGCCTTAACACATACTCTGCTCTCTCTTACAACTGTGCCCGTGAGCAATGGGTGAAGGTTTTGTTATTGCTGTTTTAAATTCTTCCATTGGGTTTATAGTCCTATATGTTATTTCCTGTACTGCAGGGCTTGGCAACTAAAAATGGCCTCCACCCAGCCCTCCATGGGTGGAATGACATGAAAGGGGCAAGGCCATGCCCCCCAGATGTCATTTGGTCCCCAGCAGGTGTGCCAGGTCGGTGTTCCAGCTGACACATCTGTTGGCAACTGGCTCCCATTTCAGAATGCCATGTGCCAGGCCATGTGGTTCACCTTCCCCATGCCTTCTTCAGAGGACATGCTCAGTCCAGCTTCACTCATCCTTCACTTTCCCTGTGCGGCTGAGTCTTCCAGTAGTTGCGGGACCTCTTGCAAAAGTGGGACAAGCTTGCAGCTGTTGCTGCCCCAGGGGAATCCCTTTGTTATCTGTGATCAGAGATAACAAGGGGATTCCCCTGTCTGCATTTGGAGGGGGAGCAATGCAAAGGGAAATCCCTTTGTCATTTCCAATCATAGATTGGAGATAACAAGGAGATTTTTCTTCCCAACTTCTCCCAAAGCCACCAGTAGTTTCCAGGCCATGGGGGCGAAGCTTGGATTAGGGGTCGGGGAGGGGAGACGGCAGGGGGCATATAGGGAGCACAAGCCTTCATAGGCCAGATGGGCAAGCTTGGAAAACCAGATTAAGCCTACAGGCTGGAGGTTGCCCACCCCTGCTGTATTGGGTATTTTTATTTTATCAGCATCTCATTGTCTTGGCATCACACTGAGCATATGGATAGGTATATTCATGCTTTGCAGAAATGCTTTGATTTAATGAGAGATCTTGATGTGTGGTACATACATTCTTCTCAAATCAGGTTACCTGGAAGTCCATCATCTCCCATATGAGCCTGCCTGGTTCTTAAGATCTTCTGGAGGTCTTCTGGAGAGGCCTTTCTTTTGAGGCCTTTCTTTTGTTTGGTGGCAACGTGAAAGAGAGCCTTCTTGGTGGCCACTCCCTGGCTGTGGAACTTCCTGCCGAGAGGGGCTAGGTTTGCTCCCTCTCTGCTGTCCTTCTGCCAGCAGTCAAAGACCGCTTTATTTAAGCACGCCTTTGATGGGTAAGCAGGTCTATTGGGCTGGATGCTGTTTTTACTTTGTTATTGTTGTGCTTTTAATTGTTTTTGATATTGTTTTAATGTATTGGTTATTATTGTTTTTATCAAGTTCTATTAGTGATTGTAAGCCAACTTGAGTGCCATTTTTTTTGGAAGAAAGACAGGGCACAAATCAAGTAAATAAATAATTAATATTTTTGAGTAAATATGCATAGGATTGCACTATTAATGACATTAAATATGTTCAAAAGCTATCCTGGAATTTTAACTTCATCAGTAGGGCTGTGCATGGAACCCCCGATCTGGATCTGTCAGGTCCAGATTGGGCCCAATCTGACTGGGATTAGAATGGGCCTGATCCGATCTGACTCGGATCCATGCACAGCACTCCCTCCCGCTCTCCCCATTCTCCCCCTCCATCCCCCCACTCTCCCTGCTTACCTGCTGCCTCCTCCGCGTCGTCCTGCCATTGTCCTCTTTCCTCGCTGTGTGCCACCGCATTTCCCGTTCGCATCAGGTGATGTCATCACCCGGCGCAAGATGCAAGTGCAGCGGCACTCAGCAAGGAGAGAGGACAATGGGGGACGACGTGGAGGAGGCAGCAGGTAAGCAGGGAGAGTGGGGGAGGGAGAGGGATAGTGGGAGGGAGTGCTGTGACTGGATCCGAATCGGATCTGGATCACGGATCTCATCCAGCCCAATCTGGGCCCAATCTGATCTGGTTCGGATCCGGGAGGCCTGGATCAGCCCGATCTGCTCTGGATTCGGGATCCAGATCCGGATCCATGCACAGCCCTATTCATCAGTACCTACTGTTGTTCAATGGCTAGAGTGTCAGTCTAGGACTGGGGACACCTGAGTTTTAGGCTTCAAGCACATTGGGTGACTTTGGACTAGTAACTGACTCTCAGCCTGCCGTACCTCGCAGGTTTATTGTGAGGATAAAATGAAAAGGAGGATCACGTACACCACCTTGGGCTTTTTGGAGGAAAGGCAGGATATAAATGTAACAAATAAATAATAGCATCTGTCCTTTTAGGACACAATCCACCATGAAACTCTCCTGTGGTAAACCTCAGTTGTCCCCATCCAGTTCAATGGGGCTAGAAGTCAAGCTGTTGTGAGCTAGATATACTTAATGCACATTTTAAATATAACTTTTGGTGAGATTAGTGTCACTCTTGAAAAAACCAGGAGTCGTCCCATGAGTGCTTTCTTTGGGGGAGGCTAACTCAATTGCTTTGATATAAAGGTTCTGTCTAGTTCTTTTAAATATTCCTTTGACGTTGTATTGCTCCACTTGTAATAGACTGTTATTGCCCTAGATTGAATTTGCAGAGTGAAGGTAAATCTTTTGTGATGTGATTGTGCTACCCTAAACTCAATATTGTTCGGAGGGTCCTTTATAACTCTCTGGTTTCACTGCAGAAAACAGGACAAATTTTCATTTTTACCCTTTTAGGTTTTTTTTTATATAGATATTCCTTGTCCTGAAACTGAAATGTAGGGTGTTTACATGCACATTCCATGAGCTGAGAACGTTTACAACATAGCTAGGGCCATGAGTAATTGTCCTCTGGACATTGTGGATCTTTTAAAAATTAATATAGTGAGAAGTTTGTTATGTTCCAGAAGGCTCTACGCAATATTACTCAAGCTGAGCTACAGTAAGAAAGCAAAGTTTCTCATTCAGCTCAAGCACAGTTCAGCAACTGTTTGGTTAAAACAGTAGTACATGCTGGGGAATAGAGATTGGGTTTCTTCCCTGTGCTGACATCCTAGTGTTTCCTGCAGCAAATAGATTGGGGTAGATCCAGGTGAATTGTACTATGTTCCCATTGTCCTGATGCGGTCTTTCTTGATACAGGAATGGAACAACCTGCCTCATCCTGGGCCAGTTTGTATGATCGCCACAGCCCACCATGGTTTATTTAAACCCTGGTGGGTGTGGTGGCCATCAGTGGCTATTTTGAATATTCATGGCGAACAGTCGCTGTGGCTTCTCATGTCATTTGAAAATTGTGAAGGTAGGTTGTTTTAGGGTGACCGTATGGAAAGGAGGACTGGGCTCCTTAATCTTTAACTGTTGTATTGAAAAGGAAATTCCAGCAGGTGTCATTTGTATGCACGCAGCACCTGGTGAAATCCCCTCTTCATCACAACAGTTAAAGCTGCAGGAGCCCTGCCTTCTTGACCAGATACAAAAGAGGGCAGGTTTCTTTCAGTTTTAACTGTTGTGAAGAACAGGGAATTTCACCAGGTGCTGCATGCATACAGATGACACCTGCTGAAATTCCCTTTTATATTCATTTGTTAAAGATACAGGTGTCCTGCTCTCCTTTTCATATGGTCACTCTAGGTGTGATTAACAAGCCAGTCACAATCCATTGGCTGTTTAGGGTTGTGGGTGGTTTGTTAACCACATCAACAACCCATCCTCACTAGGTTTGGAGGGACATGATAATCCATAGCCCCTGCCCACCTAGACTTGAATATTCAAAATGGCCACCAGCATGCACTGCAACCCAGTGTGGCTTAAATAAGCTATGGTTGGACTGCAGTGATCATATAAACCAGATCACAAAGTCAGACCATTAGTTCATCTAGCCCAATATTGTCCACACTGACTAGGGTGACCATATGAAAAGGAGGATGCGGCTCCTGTATATTTAACAGTTGTATAAAAGGGGAATTTCAGCAGGTGTTATTTGTATGCATGCAGCACTTGGTGAAAGTCCCTCCTCATCACAACAGTTCAAACTGCAGGAGTATAGCTACAGTGACTAGATACAAAAGGGGGCAGGGTCACGCTTGCAACTCTGGATGTAGAAAACATCACAATTGTTACTGTGTAGCCAGGACTTGAATACCCTGAGGGTAGATATTCCTCCAGGAACAACTCACAAGGTTGTTATGGGTGTATTTCTCACACAACACTATGTGTTGGAACCTTTACATGTATTTCAGAAGTCCTGGATCAGTCCTATGATTTTTCAGGATACCAACTATTCATTTTATTAATTGTATACACTTAATAAGTGTTAGAATGACTTTTAGAAATGTTTCCCAGTTAATGGAGCAGGAAGAAAGAATGAAGTATGTTCCTCTAGAGTGTTTGGCAAGGGGTGAGGTCTTATTTGAGTTTTTCTTCTCATGGATACATACTTTATTCCAGGTTAGAATTTCAACTCAACTGCCCAAGGAAACTTCCACTAATTAGCCTGAAACACATCAGTAAACACAAATTTGCCAGCACAGAATTGTGTAGTGTGAGAGAGGCTGATGGACTCAGGAAGTCATTGTATAGCTGGGGTGTAGTGAACTCCCCTGAGTCCACCTTTCAAAAGTATAAAAAGTCAACAAGACAGAGTGGTCTTGATGAGAATTCAAAAGTCCTTCCACTTTTGGATACTGTGGCTGGTTTACAAGCTTTCTGCCTACCACTCTCCCAATTGTTCCAGGTACGCTTTGGATGTTAGCGCTCTTACTCCAATTGTTACCAGCCTGTGCTCCTGTTCCAAAAAGGCTTGGCTCAAGCTTGTTCTCCCAGGTGAGTGTGCATTTTGACTCTCTGTAAGTTAAAGGCCTTTTTGTGAGGTGTATCTTTGTCTACGATAACATGATCTCCTTTCCATCCCTTGACCTTTTAATGAAGCACTTTTGCTAAATTCATCCTGGAACTTGGCACAGGGAGTAAAAAGGAAGAACATGGATATCAGCCAGCTTCATATCTCCCTTACTTTGGGACCTTTTGAAGCCTCAACAAAAATAACAGTAGCCTTGAGAAGCACCCTCATTTGTACCTAGTTATATGCCAATACATAAGAATACTATTGCCAAATATCTTTTTTTTTTTTTTCAAAGAAGAACTTCTCCTAGGAAAGCTGTGGCAAAGTCAGTGGACTCCAGAAAGAAAATGAGCATTCGTAGTACAGGTAAGTGAACCCTCTGAGCCTCTCCTTGTATTGGCTCTGGATTTCCCTGGATATTATTTAATAAATAATAATAAAATATTATTTGATTTATTGATTGATTTACTGTACTTTTAAACTGCCCCATAACAGGGCAGTTACAATACATTAAAAACATACAGTACAAATATTAAAATGAAAAATAAAACCATTACAACATCATAAAACCAAAATAAAGCAGCACCAGAATAAGGTACTAAAAGCAATAAAAGTAGGGTGACCAGATAAAATCCAGGTCAGGGCTCATGTAACTTTAACAGTTGTAGAGAAAAGGGAATTTCAGCCAGTGTCATTAGTATGCAGTTAGTTCCTGGTGAAATTCCCTCTTCATCACAACAGTTAAAGGTGCAGGGGCCCTGCCTTCTTTTGTATATAGTCACTCTAGTATAGTGCATGCACCTTTAACTGTTGTGATGAAGAGAGAATTTTACCAGGAACTAATTGCATACAAATGACACTGGCTGAAATTCCCTTTTTTTCTACAACTGTTAAAGTTACATGAGCCCTGACCTGGATTTTATCTGGTCAGCCTAAATAAAAGCAGTTCTTAAAATACCTGGGAGAATAAAAAAGGTCTTCACCTAGCACCAAAAAGACCATAACAAAGGCACCAGGTGAGCCTCTCTGGAGAGAGCATTCCACAAACAGGGTGCCACCACTGAAAAGGCCCTCTGACTTGTAGCCACCTGCTCTGCCTCATTTGGTTGGGGCCCCTGGAGGAGGGCTTCAGGTGATTAACTTAATGTCCAGGTAGGTTTTTTTAAAAGACAGGAAGTGGTTTAAATAGTTCACCCCACCTACCTGCCTGCCTCTACTGCCCTGCTGATCCCCTATAAACTATCCTTTCCACCACCAGCCCATAAAGCACATCTACCCTTCCATGTTCCTCACCTTTAGGGGTGGCATGGAAAAGCAGTGGTAGCAGCAGCAACAAGACAGGAAAGATGCTTTCTCTCTTGTTTCCCTCCTTCTCCATTATCCTGATGTAGTGTAACATAGGATGACCATATGGGAAGGAGAATGGGGCTCCTGTACCTTTAACAGTCAAACTGAAAAGGGAATTTCAGCAGGTGTTATTTGTATGCATGCAGCACCTGGTGAAATTCCTTCTTCATCAAGACTGTTAAAGTTGCAGGCATTATACTAGAGTGACCAGATACAAAAGGGGGCAGGGCTCCTGCAGCTTTAAATGTTGTGATGAAGAGGGAATTTCACCAGGTGCTGCATGCATACAAATGACACCTGCTGAAATTCCCTTTTCAATGCAACTGTTAAAGATACAGGAGCCCTGTCCTCTTTTTCATATGGTCACCCTAGATGTCTTGGTGGGAATTACCTGAATATTGATCAGAGATGAAGATGGGTATGAGAAGCTGAGGTGACTGGATGGCTTAGAAGCCTTTTCTTGGAAGCAACAGTGTGCTTAGATCATTTTTGACTCTGGATTTAATGAAGTTATGACCCTTCCCTCTTTAGGCAGGAATGTGATTAACTTCACTCAGTTCAAATAGTCTTATGCCACCCCCATTCAGATGGGCATGTGTATTGCTTACTTCAAAATGTGCTAAATCAACCCTGCTGTATACGGAGGCCCTCCTGCTCATTCCGTCAAGTGGGGCCTTAGACCTTTGCCCCCAAGTCCTGCTCGGAATGCGCCAGTTTTTTGGAGGCAATCTTTTAAGAATCCTAGGAGTTAATTTCCAGCTAGACTTGGGTGAACTTCCCACTATATCTCTAATTTTTAGTGTCAGGGTGAAGATTCCCCTGAAAAAAGAAAAAAGGGGGGGGGGAAAGAGAATTCATACTATTGTTGTGACTATTTGCTGTGTCTTTTCCTTGCCTTATTACCCTTCTTCTTCCACCTTGCTCACCCACATCGATCATGTGTGGAAGGCTGTGCACGTTCCAAAGAAACACTACTGACCAAACTTCAGTTCATAAGGGGTGATGAGCATAATGCACATGTGCAGGGTAGTGTGGGTCCACATGTGCCAACTTGATGATTTAAGAGAGATGGCACAGGGGGAACCCTGGGCTTTCTTCAAGAATTCTCTGAGAAAGCTCTGAACAACTGAGCCAAATACAAATTGGGAAAGGGGAGATCTCGCCCATCACTAAAGGAGACATATGCAGCTTATGTTTAAGGTTCTTTGTAGCAATTTTATCACTGCTGCATAACACACTTTCAGGCATCAACAAAAGAATAAAGATGCTTGCACAACCCAACTGATAATGGAGCTTTGATATGCTGAGCCCCCATCATTGCTTTTCAATAGATGAATTCATTCAAAGCAAGCCAGAACAAAAGGACAGAAACGAATGCTTGGTAGCTGTACAAAGCCAGCATTAGATTAGAAAGATCACCTAACACATTTTGTTTTCCTTCTTATGTGCATGTTAACTGTGTCAAATGCTGCCATGTAGGTGCTGGTTGTAAGATTTTCCAACAACACTCCTCTTTTGCTGCAGATTCTAAGTCTAACATTCAAAGAAGCAAAACGCTATTTTTTAATTGAAGATTTCCCCCCTACAAAATAATAAAAAAAAACAAAAGATTTTTTTTTAAGAAAAAGAATTTATTACAAGCCTCAAACAGCAGTAAGACCTATTGTAATCAATGAGGTTTATTTCAAGTAAACTTGCATAACATTACACTGTTAATGGTTGCTTTTAAAAACAAACTGTTTATAGACAAAGTCTTGCATTGGTCCAACGGTATGAAAAAAAACTAAGGCCTTTCCAGTCAAAACAAATATATCTTAAAGAGTTTTAGAAAGATGCTTAGGCACAGACACCAAGGGCTCCATCACACCAATTATTTCCCCCTGGTTTGCCTTCACATTTTACCTCCATTTCAGAAGCGCTGCAATCACTCCTCCCTTTCACTATCATAGCTACACCGGTGAACTCTCTTTTTGCTCTCCCACTGCTACTGCGCCTGCCACACCCCGCCCGCTCCTTCTCCTTCCCTCTCCAGTTCATTGGTTCTTGCAGTTGATGGACATTGTGATGGACTTGGCAGCCTTCCCCCATTGGAGCTCTTCTTATAATGTTCAAAAATGCTCACATCTGTGTCATTTTTAAAGCTAAAGAGATGAAACATGGGATCTTGAGAGCTCTTAAGGAGAGCTTTATGCATTCTAAGTTTGAATCAGATAGGTCCATGCCTTGATTTTTAGGAATTTTTAAAATGCAAATTAATAAAATGCTTATATATAATGGATATAACGGTATAAAAGCGGTATATAAAAGGCAGGAGCCACACCAAGCAGTATATAGCGGTAAATGGTATGTGTAGGGTGTCCAGACGGCCCGGGGTTTCCCGGTCCTAACCTGGAAACCTAGGCCGAACCAGGGCATCCGGGGGGCAGCGGGGGAAAACCGGGGTGGCGGTGGCGGGAGGCGGGCAGCGCGAGGCACTTACCTGCTGGGGCGTCTGCTTCCCTCCGGTGCTCAGAATCTACTGAGAAACAGGCTTCGCGGCCTGTCCCTCAGTAGCGCGCCGGGTGATGACGTCATCACCCGGCGCGTACTGAGAGACAGGCCAGGAAGCCTGTTTCTCAGTAGATTCTGAGCACCGGAGGGAAGCGGATGCCCAGGTAAGGAGCGCGGGGCGGGGCGGCGCGGGCGCATGGTGGGGGGTTTGTTTTGGGTGGGGGGGTGTCCGGGATTTTGATTGATTAACAGTTTCTTGTGCCTGCCCACCCCGTTCTCATCCCTTGGAATTCTCCTTCCCCCAGGCCACTCCAATGGAAGCAAATTTCAATTTGGCTAGTGTAAATGCCCGTCAGATCAGGCTGCAGATTGACTTACTTCAGAGTAAACATCCATAAACATCCCTAGATCACAGGCTGCAGATTTCCTCCACTTCAGAAATAAACCACCCCAACCCCAGAAACAATCCAGGAGCTTAACCTGTGAAACATGAAAACAAAACCAAAGAAAACTCTCCTTTGCCTAGAGCTGCCTGGATCACCAGCCCACAGCAGCAGCAGCCCACCTCGTTCTCCTTTCCCCTGCAGTTCTTTGGAAGAACCGGACAAAAGCCGTTTCTTTAAAAAGCGGGGAAGAAATGGGAGGAATGCAGGAGAGCCAGACTTCATAAGGTTGGTGCACTGTAATCCCGAGAGGAGTGTGCATTCAAACCTCAACGTCATCTGGTTGAAGCATGGTAAAACCGGGGCAAGTGTGCACAAAACCAATGGTGTGATGAAGCCCTGCGGTGGGTGACCACATTCGCCCATGCAGGGGAATGTGAGCCTGACTGACCCTGTTGGCAACACTTTCAGAAGTGAGGGAAAAAACACTCTCTTAGAAAAGCAAACGTCCCTGCTTTACACGAGTGTAAAGCCAAACAATAAAAAGCCAAACAGTCCTGTGAAGCCCAGATCCATCGTTATCAAATTTGGATTGTAGCATAATTGTACTGTAGTTAAAAATGGCATGAATGATGTATGAAGGAAACGGGCAAGCCAGGTCATGTGTGTGTAAATGGAAGAAAGTTCCCCAGAATTCAATAGGACTTGCCAATTAGTAAGCATGTATATCATTCCATCCTTAAATCAGCACCCTTCTGTATTTTTTTAAACAATGCAACACCATTGCATGTATCAATAGTGTAATAGCAGCAAGTTCTCAAAGAAAATACATAGTTGAAAGTTAGTGCAGGAGAAGCGAAGAGCTGCAATTTACTAGGGAGCAAAACAAGAACTGATGTTGAATGATATGTATGTTAGAATATTCATGGCCAAATGTGTTTTTGTTTAGTACACATCTGTTAGGGAATTAGTGTAACTGTCATTTTCCTGATTTTTTAAAATTAATACCCAAGAGAGTTGCTTAAATACTTTAGGCTGCAATCCTATACATACTTACCTGGGAATAAATCCTATTTAACTCAATAGGATTTATTTCTGAATAGACACACATAGGATAAGCTTTCTTTGTTTCCCTAGACCTTTACATATTGCTCAGTTTTTTTTAAAAAAAACCCTAGCCCCCGAAATTGTTTTTTTAAAAATCCTAGCCCCCTAAACTTGTTTTTTAAAAAATCCTAGCCCCCTAAAATTGTTTTTTAAAAAATCCTAGCCCCTCCAAAATTGGTTTTTAAAAAATCATAGCCCCCCCCAATTTTTTTAAAACAAAATTCTAGCCCCCCCCAAATTAAAACAAAATCCTAGCCCGCCCCCTTAAAAAAATTGTCCCGGTTTTGTGGATTCAGAATATGGCAACCCTACCCAGGTGAGTGTCGCCCGCGAGGGGCTTGGCACGGCGGTGCTTTGAACAGGGAGGAGGGGAAGCGAGCGAACGCTGGGTTGGAAGCTTTTTGCTCCTTGGGCTGCCTGATGCCCCGCTCTAAAAGATTGTGTAGGGCTCCAGATACCATCATCCCCAAGGATGATGGGGATTGTAGTCCAACACCAACTGGGGCAGTTTGGGCATGTTGCTGGGGACAATGGGACTTGAAGTCCCAACACAATATCGTGAGCTCCGCACACCCCCTTTGGATGGCCATTTTGGACCTGGATTTTGGTTTCCAAAATCTGGTCACCCTAGGTATGTGTCAATGGCCCCCAACAGTTGTCAGTGCACTTCAGTACCACTATAAAGCAGTAGTGTGGCTCTGCTTTCATACCGCTATATCCTGCTTGGTGTAGATCTGGCCTTTGTCAGATCCATAAGAAGAAGCAATTCCCACAATAGAATGGCTGCTGAAAATGTCTCTTTATGCTTCTATTTTGAGTGATGCATTGGTGAATCTGAAAGTTCTCTGTGTGTAGCAGTACATGGGGGTTGTACTCTTTTGACACAGCACACAAGAAAGAAGGAGGTATCCTGAGAGTTAGGACATCACATATATTGACTGCTTCACACCTCATGTTCTAAGCATAGTGACGATATGCAGGCAGAATTGCTCTGGAATTCCAGCTCAGGGAGTAGGTAGGCTGGCACAAATGGTGCGATGCTACTGCTGTCAATCTACCATAATCCAGACAGCACAAAGAGCAAAACAAGAACTAGAGATATTTGCAGAGCCCATAAGTCAAGCATATCATCCCATCCACAGACCACATATCAAATCATATAACGTGCCTAAATGTGTGAAGCATATTCTCAATCAAACAAGCTGTCTTGGGCTCCTTGCAAGAGGAAAAAAAGTGGGATATAAGTGTAAAAGTAAATAAGTAAATGAATAAGGAATTAAGCAATTGAACAGTGGGTAGAAAATTTAGCTATTTTACATGTGGAGTACAATGAAAAAACGCTAAGATGAATTCCAAGGACAATGAATGAATTACTATCACACACACACCGACTCAAAATACAGACAGAGCAGATCAGTCAAGAACAATGAACCAACAAGTCACGAGTTAGAGGTCAACTTCACACACTTGCATTTGGTCACGTGATTAACCATGTAATTCTAGAAGCAGGATTATTAGGACCTACCAAAACTGTCCGAACTTTTCATTTCATTGCATGAAGATTTTAAGCGCAGCTACTAATTTTCCCTCCTCCCTTGCAGAAACACTAACCACTGCAAAATTTCTGTAATATCAATGGGGCCAGGAGTGATTTTAACTGCCTAGGAGCATTCTGGGGAAATGAAGACACTGGGTTGGTTCACATGACCAAAACAGCCCACAATGGGTTGTTAAACTACAGTGAGCCACGGCACATGCTGGCAAATATTGGCCTGTATTTTGCATATTCAACCCCTGACCAGAGGTTGTCATTGCATCCAAACTCAGCCACTATGGTTTCTATGAGCGTTAAACAACCTTACAACAGACCATAGGTTATTTAACCCTCGCATAACCCATGGTGGTCAGGTTTGGATGCAACAACAACCCCCGGTTGTTCACCATGGCGTTGAACATGCAAAATGCTGGCTAGCATGCACCACAGCTCACTGTGGCATAGTAGGTTGTTTTGAACAGGCAACATCGGTCAATACTGCAGCCTTGCTCTGCAATGCACCTGACCTCTCTCTCTTTTTTTTTTAAAGATGTTGTGGAGACTGCCTTTGGGGGTTGTCTGGGTTGCAGGACCCCAGACCCAGACATTCGTCCCTAGCAGCGCGACTGACAAATCATCCTATAAATGAAGCAATCCTAATTGAGCATAATTCAAGGTGATTTATCTCAGTATCTAAATAGAAGCTTATTATGAATTTGAAAACTCTCCTGATGACTCAATTGGTGTTTTATTTTATTCTCACCTTGAACCTGTTTTTCTAAAGGGTTAAAACTGGGTGGCACTCTGAGGCTTATAACAAAAGTAACTATTAGTGAAAAACAATCTGATACATTCAACATAGCAGGGCCCTGCTCCTTCCCTCTAATCTTTCAGCAAGGCTCAAGGGAGGCTAAAATTTAGATCAGCCCATTCTCCCTAGAACTTTGATTCACTATTAAATTCCGTCTAATGAAGATGACTTTGCCATCTCACGTTCATCAGCAGGCTATGCATGGAACAAATGGCAAGATCTACCTTGTATAGAGGGATATTGTTCCTTTTCCTGGTTTGCTGCAGCTGAGTGGAATCGCATGAAAATTTACATGAACAGGAGACCTGTGAAACCAGTTAGTGGTAACTGTTATTCCCAAGGGTGTTATGCTGAGCTGTATTGAGGCTGTAGCTGTTGGCTGAAGCATGTAGTAACACCGCCTTTTATATCATGTTTACACAAGAACAATGCAAGGAGACATAGGAATATTCCCCTGAATTTACAACAGGTCAACCCCACCTTCAGATGCCCACAGGGGTATAGTTGTTGCTGCTTCGGCAGCTGTTCCTACATTGGTCTGCGCACATGAGTTGTCTGTTACTTCATAGTTAGCAACTACTTAGGGTGACCAGATAAAATCCAGGTCAGGGCTCATGTAACTTTAACAGTTGTAGAGAAAAGGGAATTTCAGCCAGTGTCATTTGTATGCAATTAGTTCCTGGTGAAATTCCCTCTTCATCACAACAGTTAAGGGGCCCTGCCTTCTTTTGTATATGGTCACTCTAGTATAGTGCATGCACCTTTAACTGTTGTGATGAAGAGGGAATATCACCAGGAACTAATTGCATACAAATGACTCTGGCTGAAATTACCTTTTCTCTACAACTGTTAAAGTTACCTGAGCCCTGACCTGGATTTTATCTGGTCAGCCTACAACTACTTAACTATGCCTTGGAGGTATGTTACTTGTGTTCTGAAATATTTTGAAATGCCAAAGTACTCCTAGGATTATGATAGTGGCCTGAGGAGTTCTTGACCATTATTGGGGTTCCTGCTTAACTGTCCATTGCTGTGAACACAGGAGATGCCAATAAGAGCTTGTGAGTAGGGAAAACCCAATGATGCATAAAAGAAGTCCAAATGCATAGGCCTAATTAGGCACTCTAGGAGAAGGCCCACTCCATAAGAAAACCCTTCCTATGGAATTCCCTGCCTTTGGAAGTCAGGCAGGTGCCAACATTGTATTGGTTTTGGCACCGCTTGAGAACACTATTGTTCCAAGAAGCTTTCCCTGAATGACTAGCCATGGCTATATCTGAATTTTGTTTCTTAAAATGTATTTTTGATGATGTTTTTATTCTTCTCTTACTCTTTATCCTATTTGTTCACCACTCCAAAATCTTCCAATAGGGATCAGTATATAAATATTGTTAAATAAATAAATAAACGGGAAGTGCCAGCAGGAATTATTTTTTGAAAAATGGAAATGGATATTTGGGTGGAAAACAATATATTTGTAAATTCTTCTTCTTCTGCTGCTCCTGCTGCTGCTGCTGCTGTCATTATTATCTCTCTTTTCTCGCTCATGGCGGTTTTTCTAGACGGACATGACAGGCTTTGCCAAGTCATGCTGTCTTTTACTGATTCCGAAATTCCCTGACTATTGAACATGTTTTAAGTATGACTGCTTTCTGGATGTTGGTGTGGATGTATTTTGGTAGGTCCAGTTTCTGAAGGTTTTCTGTAAAAATAATTTATGTGATGCCCGTGACTGATGTGACTAATGGAATAATTGTAACTTTTTCCTTTGCCATACTTCTTTAATATTATTATTATTATTATTATTATTATTATTGGACAAATTGTTATGTAGGAAGGACATAGTATCATACTCCACACATGTAATTGAAACATGCTACCATCTCTCTATACGAGCTTTTCTAGCCCTAAAGTTGCATGTGATGCGATCTCGAAATGTGGGGTTGTTTACCACAAGATGCTTATCTTGGGATGGCAGATGGTCCATGAGGCAACTGTACCAGTGGCCAGTGGCTAGGAGAAGAAACAAGACTGTATGAAATGTGGGGGTGCACACCCATCTTCTGTGATCACTAACCTCTAGCCGGAGCTTGGCATTCTGGCCCTGTCCATAGCAACAGAAGCTCAGGACTGGTTGAGAGCTGTTGGGATTCATAGGCCTAGGTCATATGGTAAATTTGTTTCCTTTTGCTATGTGTGTGCAAAGTGCATTGGAAGAAAACTAACCACAAGCCACGCTTGTTGTGTGGAATTAGAATAAAGGTGTTTTTATGACTTTATAGCCAGCTTGTCTGAATTTCTACATCATAAAGTTCCTTTGGCAGTCAGGTCAAACTAGGGCAGAGGTGGAGAACATTGTACACCCGGAGGGCTCAATTCAATTTCGGAAATGCTCTCTGCGGGGAGGGGGACACATTCCAGTGGTGAGCAGGGCTAAAGGCAAAGAGGGTGAGGCTGAAGCAAAAGAGCTGGGACCAAAATTACAAAATAAATACCAGCATACTTTAGCTTAAAGCTCATACTGCCAATAAATCAGCCTTAGTAGTTCAACCTTTAAGAATTGGGGGGGGGGGGATGATGGGAAAGCACCAAATAATTGGTGGCTGTGGGAAGGGGGTAAAGCCAGAGAAAGAGGTGTGGGCATCTGGAGAACCCTGGAGATCCAGATTTGCCCCACAGGCCTGTGGTTTTCCACCGCTGAACTAGATGACCTCTGAGCACTACTTGTTGGAGAGTTCCAAAGTAAATGCTAACAGTGGCTAACCGTGACTTAACAGCAATCCACATGGGTTGCCTTTAGACATTATCTTACATAGGGTGACCATATGGAAAGGAGGACAGGGCTCCTTTCCATATGGTAGAAAAGGGGATTTTAGCAGGTGTCATTTGTATGCCTGCAGCACTTGGTGAGATTCCCTCTTCATCACAACAGTTAAAGCTGCAGGAGAGCTGCTTTCTTTGGCTAGAGTGACCAGATACAAAAGAGGACAGGGCTCCTGCAACTTTAACTGTTATGATGAAGAGGGAATTTCACCAGGTGCTGCATGCATACAAATGACATCTGCTGAAATTCCCTTTCTCAATACAACTGTTAAAGATATAGGAGACCTGTCCTCCTTCCATATTGTCACCCTACTGAGTTCACTATTAGAGGAGCCATATTAGCATGTCATGACAACCCACACCCGGAGAGGATAATTATGCTAATTAGGTGGATTACGACTTGCAAGTTTCTTGGCTTATTTTCCCGTCATGATGTCCCTTTTCCCCCATATTACTAGATGATTTCTCAAGAGGAACACATAATTTTGCAAAGACCAAAAACTGCAGTACAGAAACCTAATGATGAAGGCATATTGTAAGCAATATGTTTGTAAACCCCAGCCACTCACTCTTGCCGGGTTTGGATGTCATGACAACCCGCACTCGGAGAGGGTAATTATGCTAATTAGGTGGCTCGTGACCAGGACAAGCCATGATGGCTTATTTTCCCTCCATGATCATGCAAACTCACCCACTCTGTTCAAGCACATTTAGAGTCATTCTGCCTCTTATCACTGGAAACATCCCATTCATAAACCGATTCCCGTCTTCAGCAACAATGGAGGAAAAAAGGCTTAACAGGTATCCAGTTGTACTATTATGTTTGGCTTTGGTGCTGTTTTTCATCAATGGCCAACACTGATGTGCATAACATTTATTGTTATGGCTAAAATGCATTTAAAATTCAAACATGGGGAAGGCTCTAATTTTATGCCTGAGATCTGATTGTGGCAAGGAATGTCTTAGCCAGTATTCCAGTGAAAGGAAACAAATTGTTCCGTCCTTATCTTTGAAAGAAGATCCCGTGGCAGTGTAGCTTGGCCTCATGTTAATGTGCCCAGGTTCAAAAAAGGAACACAAAATAAAAATAAAAAGAGCATTCGGCTCTCTGTATATTTTTATTGATAGATGTGGAAGATTAATTTCAGGGGATTGTACAGACAGAAATAGAAATCGATGTACCAATTTAATATGAATAACTTATTTTGTTTTGTTTAATAATCATGCATCTAGGAAGAAGGAAAGCACTCCGACATGTCATGTTGGGAATGACATTTCAGTGAGTTGGTTGCATCCTACATCCTAGCAAGTGAAACTCCTGTAGTTGATGCTTGCCTTTTTAAAGGCCCAAAGACGCTTCCATCATAGGCACAAAGGATCTTGCAAGGGTCAGGCACAAAGGAGCTCTCTTGTCCCAGGGTAGTTTGATTGGCACTTCCTGTTTCCAACTGAATGCGGCCTTTTGGATGGTGACAGGTGGGTATTGCCCTGGAGAGATGAGAGGCGAGAGGAACTACCCCTGTCCAAGTGGCAACTTTGAGTTGGGAGCAAGAACTCTTGCCTTTTTTTTGTTCCTTTGTGTGGGTCTATGCTGGTTGAAATGCCAAATGCAAGAGGCCAAGGTGTTGTGGTCAAATACAGGATTATTGGGTTTATTAAAGTTCAATGCGCACACACACACACGGAGAAATGTAAAGTGATACGTTGATTATTAAAAAGAAGTGAAGCAAATATACTTTTCTGATAGACTGCGGTGATGACAGACTGTTAATGTTCTTTTATTGGTTTAGCATGATTTTGTTGATAATTTTTATGGTATTGTTTTTTTTTTATTTTGCTCTATTACATTTATTTCCCACAGAGTTGTAATAGCAGTAAACATACAATGGGTAGTATCCTATTGTTCCTGCACGGAATTGACTGCTTGCACAACGGGGCTTTTTTGCTTCTAAAAATAACCCAAAATGAGTGAAACGCTTGTTTCTGGAAGGGGGCAGGTCAGTGAAGCTTGTTTCTGGGTTTATTTTTAGAAGCACAACAGCCCTGTTGTGCAAGCAGCCACTTCCACTAGTGCAACAGAAGCAGTGGAGGTGGATTGGCCCCATTGATGCAGCCCTGAGTCATTCCCATAACAATAAAACCATGCAATAATAAATAAGTGCTAATCAAAAGTAAAACTACACACTTGACTGTGTGCTACAAATCGTAGCTGGCTGAGTCACACTTCAGGGAAAGACAATGCACCAGCAGATACTTTCCTTGGCACCTGTCAATGCCCCCTCCTCTTCAAACACTTTTTCTCACCAGAAGCTGAAATCACTGTTAAATAGGTTTCTGTTGGTGCTGGAAATTGTGAGTTCATATGAGGTGTTTAGTTTGTTGGGGCTCAGACCCCATATCTACCTTGCACTCAGTCTTTTGAGCAGGCAACTTGTCCTTTGCCACAACTCCCATGGCAGCCATTTTGTGGTGGGTGGTGCCCAGGATAGTTTCTCAAATTCCCAAGTGTGCCCAGAATCCAAAAAGGTTGTCCACCGCTAAGTTAGACAGTTGAAGGGAGCAGTTAGGACAGTTTAAAGCTGGGACGAGAGGGAATGAGAGAGAGAAGCTAGTACCTTTTACAGTAGCAACAAATTTCCTTTGGTTTTTTGAGTGTACAGGGTAACAGAACAAAATTCCTCAAGTGCTGGCAACATGCTGGTAACACTAGCAATAAACCAGCAATAAACCAGTATGAAATGTCAATTGGCCTGTTCAGATGACACGTTAAACCACGGTTAGGCTGCTAATCCTTTTGTAGCACTAACCCTTTTGCAGCAAATGGTGAGTGAACATGTTTAAAACCATGGTTATGTAGCATGCATGGTTAGGAATGGTTCATGTGACATGCTAAGCCATGGGTCACATGACACACTAAGTTAAGCTAATGTTTAGCTCAAAATGCATACCCACTGGCTTAGTGTGTCGTCTGAACAGGGTCATAGTTGCCACTGCATGTAGTGATTTGCAGGCCAGAGAGCAACATATATTAGATTTATCCTTTCATGGGTTTAAATTTCTTTGCAGGAACATTAAAGGGTGAACCCACCTTATGCTCTCCACATCTTCCTGCTAGGGTGGCCATGTGTCTTACTTACAGAGGACAGTCCTCTATTTGAAGGGCTGTCAGAGGACAGCCCTCAATTTCAAGGTCTTTATTTGAAGAGCTGTCCGATCTAAGCCTGGTATAAAGATAAAGAATCATGAGAAAGAAGAGCAGGGGGCTGAAAGTTGCATATCCACAGTTAGCAGCACCTGGACAAAAGATTGAGCAGGCACGAAGGTCACAGTCTTCCTTTCTGTGGCAAAATATTCTGTATTTCTATTTTAAGTTATAGTTGTTCTTTCAAAGTATGTACCTTGAGGTTTTTAACTGACTTTGTGGCTAGGCTTAAAAGTTTAAAATGTTTTAAATATCAGCTGTTTTATGTTTTATGGTTTTAAATTTTGTATATTGACTTTTTAGTGTTCAATCTTTTCATTTTTGTAAACTGCCCAGAGAGCTTCGGTTATGGGGCGGTATATAAATGTAATAAAATAATAATAACTTATTCATATTGATTCATCTTTTGTCTGCTTATTTGGTGATGCATGTCCCTTTTTTGGAAGATGTGTAGACGGACACCGTATCTCCTCAATGCACTACTCTCTGTATGGGAATTTCGTGCTGTCCAATCTTCCCTCACCTCTCTGCCATGTTATATCAGCCCCTACATTATTTCATCTATAAGAAATGTTTCGTCTATCATGATGGCAGAACTATTTAGTCTTGGCCAGTTTACAGAATCGTCTTTTCTTTCTTTTTTAAAAAGTTCTATCTTACTTTGCTAATCACACTGTTATTAATCTAAATCTTAAAATTCTAATCTTTGACTCAATTGTTCACGACCCAGGAAAAATGGATGTGTTGTTTTTTTAACAAGGTTGCTGTAATATCATGTTTTCTTCCATCTTTCACTCATCTTTCAAAACTCTAATGTGACTGGGATGGTTTCCCCCTCCCACAGCTTCTCTCATTTTAAATCCGTGTTGTCTCTGATGCCGATCATGTTTCTGAGAAATTACTTTATGTAAAAGATGGAGCAAGATAAAGTTGCCACATTCTGTTTTATCTTTTTGGTTGAATTATTAGGGTTTAAAATTGTGGTGACAAGATTGCTGCTCCCTAATAGGTCCTGTTGCCATGGGACTGGCCGTTTTGAAAAGAACAAGGCCTACAGCTACCAAGGCCCCCTTCTAATATTATCTTCCTGCTTGGCCAACACACAAATCCTTACTCAGAGATAGCAAAACTTAGCGTAGTATACATGGTAACACTTGCTGACAGTGCAAGCCTTTGAAAAAACAAAAGGCAAGGAAACTAATACTGCTGAACACCAAAGTGCATCACACAAATGACAAGCAAAGACTCTTCAGTACAAGAAGTGCTTTGTGACTCTGCTCCCACTCTGGTCTCTTCTGAGGTTTGTGGAGAGGGTGAGGCAGAGGGAGAGAAAGAGAGGCTATTTTCATGCAAAAGTCTAAGCACTGGAACTGAGAGATTTGATTCTGTTCAAGGGGAAGGGAAATCCTACTACAGCCAGGCAACAAAATGGCCCTGTCTGCAGGTATAACTGTGTTCAAATGGTGGAAGTTTATGTTCTTATACCACACTAGGTTTGTGGTACACAAACAGGCTGTGTTCACAGCCCATCAGGGAAAGGTAGCTGGAAAGAAGGCAATTTATTGTTTCTCCACTAGGATGAAATTTGGAGGACAATTTCTGCATTTTTTTTTCCAGAACATGGGGGAGAAGGCTCATTCCTCAAGTCTTTAGGTAGCTTTCCTTATCCAAGCTTGGCCAGATTTTGTTGGCTCTGCCTATAACACTGCACCATGCTGGGTCCTCTGAGTAAATAAAATAATAGTGCATACAGTAAGCCTAGAGGCTGGGGAGTGAGTGTAGCCCAGTGGCAGAGCACAGGTTTTGCAAGTTCCATCCCTGACATTTCCAGTTAAAATGATCAGGTAGCCAGTGATGTGGAAGACCTCTGCTAGGGAATCCTAGAGATGTGCTGTCAGTCAGAGTAGACTGTTGTGGTCCAGATGAACAAATAGTCTGGTCTGCTATAAAATAGCTTCCCTCTTATGTAGCTTTTAGAAATGTGCATGTAATTCGAGGTGGGGAGGTAGCTACAGGCACTGGGTCAGATCTACACCAAGCAGGATATAGCACTATGGAAGTGTTGGTATGAAACTTCAATAAAGCAATAGTGTGGCTCCTTCCTCTTATATACAGCTTTCATAGTGCTATATCCTACTTGGTGTAGATTGGGCCTTGGTATAACATCCAGGTATTACAAGCAACATTGAGCCATGCTGGGTCAGATCAAAGGTCCATCTAGTCCAGCATTCTGTTCACACAGTGGCCCACCAGCTGTTGATGGTAAAACCACAAGCAGGACATGAGTGTACCCTAATGCCTATGTCCCCCAGCAACTGGTGTACATAGGCTTACTGCCTTTGATACTGGAGGTAGCATAAAGCCACCGGGACTAGTAGCCATTGATAGCCTTCTCCTCTGGGAATTTATCCAACTTTCTTTTAAAGCCATCCAAATTGGTGGCCATTACCACATCTTTCGATAGCGGATTCCATAGTTTAACTATGTGCTGTATGAAGAAGTACTTCCTTTTATCTGTCCTGAATCTCCCATAATCAGTTTCATCGGATAACCCTGGGCTCTAGTAGTATGAGTGTGTGTGTGTGTGGGTGGGGGGGAGATGTCTCCCTATCCACTTTCTCCACACCACACCAAATTTTGGAAACCTCTATCATGCCTCCCCTTCCTCACTTTTTCTCCAAGCTAAACAATCTCAGCTGTTTTTACCTGCCCTTGTTAGGGGAGTTGCTACAGCCTCTTGATCACTGTTTTCCCCATGCTGGTCCTGCCAATCCTGACAAGAAATATTCATAATTATCAGGTATAAAATCCATCTTTTTTTTTATTTGGTCAGCTCACCATCTGGTGAAGCTTTCCCCAACCTGTTGCACTCCAGGACTTCAGCTCCCATCAATCCCAGCTTGTATGACCAATGGTCAGGGATGATGGGACTTGTAGTCCAAAACATCTAGGAGACATCAAATTGGGGAAGGTTGATGTTGTATGGCAAGTGAGAGAGTAGATAGGACGAGGAAGCTGGCCCATAGATAGCTTTGGACTGTAGAAATGATTTTTTTCCTTCCTCATTGCAGAAATTTTCACCTGGGAATTGTCTATACATATTCCGTCGTAGTTGCGCAGTTGCTCTCTGTTGTTTATATGATGCAGCCGTCAACTTGTAGCCACATCGGATTATTTCCCGCGATGTGTCATTTTATTGTGAGTTTTTACTTTGCTCTGATGTCACCATGGTTGTTTGTACATGTGGTGACGGGTGGCTTCAGTTTGGATTAAGAGAGTGGGCACAGTTAGGGGGCAGATCCCAGTGTAAAGAAGTCATGAGAATACAGGGCAGGGGGCGGGCTCTAGGTGAATGTTTAGTAACGGCTGCCATGGTGACTTTAAAGTCTTGTTCTGGAACGAAAGGACAGTTATTATGTATAGAGCATAAATTCAATGAACCGTAGCTGCGCAGACGCGCAGCTACGTTTTCAAAGCTACAATGTGGCACAGAGATGCCAGAAAACAAAACCAAAAAGAAGCTTTTGAAAGTTTTCAGTCACTCCATAGTTGCTACTCATTACTGTAGTGTAACAACGGCGTTGCAAATTTCCCTGGCTAGATAGCCTCCGGTCACTCTTGCCATGTAACCCTATCAATGCTGCCTTGCAGCAGCAATGTTGTGGGTTTTGGGGGGAATCAGTAGCTAAAGCGCCATTGTATGGACACCCCCCTGACTGCCTCTCTCTGCACACAGAAGTTCTGCAAATTAGATGCTGCATTAAAATATCATTGAATCTTAATATAAAACAAATGAATTTATGTGACAACACTAGAAACAGCGATGCATTTTTCTGAGAACAAGAAGACTTCAGAGTCATGAAATAGGCCTTGCCTCTCAAACAACAAGGGATTTAAAAAGGAGGCAAGGAAGGAAGGATCTCATGATGCAACGTAGGTGGAGGGGGTTGGGAAGTCCAGTGAAACTTCTAACAAAAACGGAGCTTGCTTTTGCAGACAGACCCCATATTTGAATGTGGGCAAGCTTGGAGCAGAGCATTCCTACTCAGTGTGAAGCCTCCACATCTGGCATTCTCTTTACCTACAGCTCTAATAGAGCCCCATGCCGTTATGACCTTCAGAGTCCATTTATCTATTTACTTGCATCTCAATCCATGTAAGAGCATCACGAGCTCATACCCACACCCACACTTCATTCAGCAGAACTTTGCAAAGGCAGCGGAAAGATGCAAGACAGAGTGTTACTGCCTGTTACTTTTTTAACACAGGGATTATTATTATTATTATTATTATTATTATTATTATTTATTAGCCGAAGCTCTCTGGGCAGTTTACAAAAATTAAAAAGATTGAGCATTAAAAAGACAATATACAAAATTTAAAACCATAAACATAAAACAGCTGTCATTAAAACACTTTAAAACATTTTAACTATTAAGCCTGGCCACAATGTCAATCCAAACCTCAACTTGAGTTGTTAAAATGCCTGGGAGAAAAGAAAAGTTTTGACCTGGCGCAGAAAAGATAACAGTGTTGGCGCCAGGCGGGCCTCATCGGGGAGATCATTCTATAATTGAGGGGCCACCACAGAGAAGGCCCTCTCCCTTGTTGCCGTCCTCCGAGCTTCCCTCGGAGTAGGCACCCGGAGGAGGACCTTTGATGTTTAGCGTAGTGTACGGGTAGGTTCATGTCGGGAAAGACGTTCCATCAGGTATTGTGGTCCCAAACCGTGTAAGGCTTTATAGGTTAAAACCAGCACCTTGAATTGGGCTCGGAAGCATACAGGCAGCCAATGCAAGCGGGCCAGAATCGGTCTTATTATCTTTATATGAAGGAAAAACAAAGTGTGTATCCCTTGCCAGAAGTAGCAATGCATTTGAAGTGGCCTTCGCTTTAATCCTTACAAGGATGTGTCTCATATAATGCAGGCAATAGAAAATTGAAATCTTTCTTTTCCTTTCCTTTTTTTTAAAAAAAATCCGTATTAGAAGAATGCATGAGAACTCAAATACTCTGAAAGAATAAACAAGCGTGCTGTTAATCCATAGCCCCATTTATTAAAGTGGGCCCCACAATGGTTAATCAGTTGAAGCTTTATTTGATTGTGGCTGCAAACGCTTAGCGCAGTTATTAGGGACTTACTTCTGTGTTAACATGCATAGGATTGAATTGTAAGGTTGCAGTTCAGGACAGAGGAATTAAATGAAAAAGAAGGAATTCTGAAAAAAAATCCAAAGAGTATAGCTCCTATACCTCTCATCCTGCCAAGGGAGAGGGCTTTCTCTGTGGTGGCCCCCCAATTGTGGAATGATCTCCCCGACGAGGCCCGCCTGGCACCAACATTGTTATTTTTTCTGCGCCAGGTCAAGACTTTCCTCTTCTCTCAGGCATTTAGCAATATCTGATGAGCCTGGGCCTGTTTTTGTTTTTAGGCTTATAGCTTTTAAGTTGTTATAGTTATTTTAAATGTATGTGCATATTGTATGTTTTTGCAGTTTTAATTTTTGTACATTGTTTTTAAATGTTTTAATCTTATGTAAACCACCCAAAGACCTTTGGCTATGGGGCGGTATACAAATGTAATAAATGATGATGATGATGATGATTAATAATAATAATAATAATAATAATTTTTCAAATATAAAACTCCATTCCACTGCTACTGTTCATGTGCAAATTGTGGGTTGGAGCCCACAAACTTCAGGTACCATTCAGTATCCTTTGCAGTATAATATCATCCAAAGATGATCTAAATTATTTTGATCTTTAATGTAACACTTTCATGTAGTACTTAAATCCCCCTTGGTGACTTGAGACAATATATGTGCAACAAAAGACTGACAAACTTGAGAGAGTTTTCAGTCTCATGGTGCCTTGTGTGAACATGTATCTTGGCACATTGCAATGAGTTGTATCCCCAGATTTCAAAGTTGTGCATTATATTTGTAATGCTGTATGTGTGCCTTAAAAAAGTTCCATTGTTAACCTGCCAGTGAGATTCTGACCTCTATCCCCTCAGTAACAAACTCTACTGTCAATCAAATTCTCATTAGACATAGATATGACATAGATCCATGAATAACCATGTAACTGATTGACATCTCATCTACAATGTTTTTTTTTAAATTATTATTGTTAAAGAAACCATATTCTGTTTTTAAAGACTGGAGCAAGATAACTATCCATAATTCTGGACCTTGGTTTAATATAATCATACAATGTCCATGTTTTACTTCAATATATTATCAGTGGAGGGTTTTCATCTTCTCTTTTTTACTATGAGAAAAAGTATTCTATCATACATTTACGAAAAGAATTGCCCTTCCAAGCTTATATTATTACACTGAGTATTCCAACGGAGGGCACTTTTCAGCTAATTTCGCACAAATTAATTAGATGTACTTTATTTGTCAACTTATCCATCATAGTGATATCATTTAAGTAACCATTCCATAATGGCTTTCCAGTGATGAACTAGTATGTTTCTGGCAGTATGGAAAAGATTTGTCAACAATAACATAATCACCTCTTGAAGATCCTCTTTGAAATAATTTAGAATTGAAGTGAATGCATCAAATGTTAGCCTCACACCAGTTGTTTGAAAAACAACCCTTATAGCTTGTACCCAGTAAACCTGAAGAGAAGAACAACTTCATTATATATGTTAAATATGTACTTGATAGACATTTCATTCATTAATTGATTCATTCCTTTACTACACCTCTGAGACTTTATCCTCACCAGCCGTTTATTCCAGAATAGTATCGAGTTTGTCCCTACCGGGCCACATGATGCACAGCTGATCCCACTGTCATAATGCATGAAACAGGATTTCTAAAACTTTCCTGGGAGTAAGTCCCATTGAAGGCAATGGGGCTTACTTCTGAGTAGACTATATAGGATTGCACTGTTAAGTTCATAGGTTTAATGCGTCACCAATACACTAACTTGTACAGCTCCTGCCTCGGAATCGAAGATAAGTCTATTTCAGAGGTCCCCAACATTTTTGGGCCAATGAGCATATTTGGAATTTTGAGAGTGTTGTGGGTGTTCCCACAAAATGGCTGCCATGAAGGGAATGGCTGTCATGGTGTTCATGGCTTGTCATGAAACACTCATTTGTCAGAAGGCAAACTAATGAGACTAAATGAAAAGTATTACCCACAAACTTAAGTATAAGACAGAGATGAGATCTGACTCCAAAACTCAAAACTGTGCCTTTGAACTCAAATCAAGATGGTGCTGAAAGGCAGCACATTTCTTTGCAGCGTACCAGACTCCCAGTTTAAAAAAGAATAATTAAAAGATCTTAAGAAATAAAATAAAAAATAGAAGGGGCAGGGAGCCTGGCAGGCACCGGGAAAGGTGTCCATGGGCATATTTATGTCTTCAGGAACCATGTTGGAAACCCCAATTCTTGTCTGTCTGTCTGTCTGTCTGTCTGTCATCTATCTCAAATGGATCAGATTTCAGATACTATCTGATCTGCTATTTTTCAGATCTGTTACCCAATGCTCTCACTTCACTGATAGCCCACTAACATTCATGTAATCATTCCAAAATCTGCATTGTGCAGTACTTTTATTAGGCCAACTCAAAGATTACAAAAAAAGGTGCAAGCTTTTGAGATCACCAGATGTCTTTCTCAGGCAAGATAGTACAAAAACCAGGTTGGCTGGTCAGAAGAACAAGAGCAGCAGCAGCAGCAGCAGCAGCAGCAAAAAACAACCAAATTGCTGCATATCGGTGTCACTGTGACCCATTTGCCTGCTCTCTCCCTCTTGGTCCAGTTCACGCCATCACGCCACCACCCAGAGGGAGAGAAGGAAAGATGTTTGGAGGCTGCTGATGCTGCTGTTACTCCTATCTCTTGTCACTGTTTGCCTGCTCAGAGAGGTGACAGCAAGGAGCAGCAGAAGCAGGGTCAGCAGCAGAAGCAGGGTCAGCAGAAGCCTTAGGAACATAAAAAGCTGTCTTATACTGAGGCAGATGAATATAATACTGGGCCCATCCAGCCTAGTATTGTCAACACTGACTGGCAGCAGCTCTCCAGGGTTTCAGGCAGGAGTTTTTCCTGCCTTACCTGGAGATGCTGGGGATCGAACCTGGGACCTTGTGCATACAAAGCAGGTCCCCTAACATTGAGCTATGGCCTTGGCAGATACCTGCTGCTGCTGCTGATCTCTGGCTCCTGGCTGGATCCAGCCTATGTGAGTTTTAAAGACTTTTAACGCTAGCACTTTGAATGGCACTTAACCCTAACCCTGCTATAAGACAGGAAGCCACATACAGGGTTTAGAGTGGCCACTTGTGAATGGCCCAAACAGAGGATCTGCATCACCCGAAAAGAGGACAAAGAGGACACTGATTTGCATAAACTTTGCATATGTTAATGCTTATGTGTAGATGCAAATTTAGAAATTATTATTATAATTTAAATAGAAATACAGTACATCTCACCATAGTGTGGAGAACTATGATCAGGTAACCTGTGTGCCTTGCTCAGTCTGCTGTCCAGGTGCTGTTGATGGGCAACTTCAAGGCCCAGCTCTTCCTTCTGGTGGTTCTTTATACCAGCACTGAAGACACCTTCAAATAGAGGACTGTCCTATGTAAAAGAGGACACATGGCTACCACAATGGGGCCCAGAATATAGAATGGGCCCCAGAGAGGGGAGGGGCTGTAGCTCAGTGCGATAGAACACCTGCTTTACATGCAGAAGGTCCCAGGTTCAATCTCCAGTATTTCCACATAGGGCAAGAAAAACTCCTGCCTGGAACCCTGGAGAGCTGCTGCCAGTCAGTGTCAACAATACTGGGCTAGATGGACCAATGGTCTGACTCAAAGTGCAGCTTCCTATGTTCCTATGAATAACAAAGTTGCAGCACTTTGGCACCACATTGATCAATTATTGGCTTCTTTGTCAGTGAAGATCAAGGTTTTTCACAAAGCTTTTTGGCTGATCCAGTAAATGTCCCTAAGGCATATTTTAAAACTAAATCCAGGAACTGGGGAATTCCCCCCCCCCCCCCTTATGCACCAGGAATTAGAGGACTTTATTGTTTTTATGGATGTTACTTTTCAGATTTGGGGAAAATTAACGGGCAGGGCAATAAATATTTCAGGCAGTTGACGACAATGAAAAGTAATTAACCCAGCTCCAGCAACAGGTGTTGTACGGGGAAATGCTGGCTTTTATTATGAAGTTGTGGGGACGTGTGCTAAGTTTGTTCATCATTTTCTCCTTCTCTTATTCACAGAATCCCCTGGGGAGATTATTCTAATACCAACATTTATAGGATAGAATGAAACCACATTAAATATGTATCTGACACCTAGTAACAACTGTGTAGGAAAGCATCCATTCACTGGCTGTGGTTATGTAAAAGATGACGCAGAGCATTCTGGCATGTGAACTTACCAGATCAGATGAGACAGGTTTTGGTTTCTAATAATAATAAAAAAAATAGTGTGCCTGGCACTATATATACAAATGCCTATGTGCGTAGTATAGTGTGGATTTCCATTGATTTCTAATAACGTGCTAAGACTGAATATTGCTCCCTCTAATAGTGAAGGGTGACCATATGGAAAGGAGAACAGGGCTCCTGTGTCTTTAACAGTTGTATTGAAAGGGGAATTTCAGCAGGTGTCATTTGTATGCATGCAGCACCTGATGAAATTCCCTCTTCCTCACAACTGTTAAAGCTGCAGGAGCCCTGCCCTCTTTTGTATCTGGTCCCTTTACAAAAGACGCCAAGGCTCCTGCAGCTTTAACTGTTATGATGAAGAGGTAGTTTCACCAGGTGCTGCATGCATGCAAATGACACCTGCTGAAATCCCCTTTCTTACACAACTGTTAAAGACACAGGAGCCCTGTCCTCCTTTCCATATGGTCATCCTAGCTCAGGTGGTAAGTGCCAGCAGAAATGGAAAATAAAAGAAAAACCCTAAAGGGGCAACCATTTACCAATAAAACAGCACAATGAGGGGTGATTATGCTTAATAGCCATGGAATGTTGACTGTTAGTTGGAAAAGAAAACTGGAAAACTGTGTTTGTGTGTGTATGTAGGGTGACCATATGAAAAGGACAGGGCTCCTGTACCTTTAACAGTTGTAGAGAAAAGGAAATTTCCCTCTTCATCACCACAGTTAAAGCTAAAGGAGCCCTGCCCTTTTTTGTAGCTGGTCACTCAGAGTAGGGCTCGAACAGCTTTAACTGTTGTGACGAAGAGGGAAATTTCCTTGTCTCTACAACTGTTAAAGGTACAGGAGCCCTGTCCTCCTTTCGATATGTCCGCCGTGTGTGTGTGTATGTATGTATGTATGTGTAGAATTGCCTGCTGGAATAGAGCATGGCTGGCTGGCTGGCTGGCTGGCTGGCTAGCTAGCTGCACAAGAGCATTACTATTAGGAGGTAAGGATAAATGGCAACATTTTGTTGTACGTACGTCCCACGTTTACAACCAAGAAGGAATCCCTAAAAATGAGGTACCCATAATTATTATCATGGGCCATTCCAAAATAATAGTTGATGCATTCTTTTGGTCCAGTTCCTTTCTGGATCTATTCTCTTGGACATGCAAGGGAGGGGATTCACATATTGGCAGCCCCTCCTCCATTGGGCTCCTCTTACATGCAAAGCTGAACATGTGTACGCGTTATCATGTGCATAAGAAGAACTGGATCAACCCCTTGATGTTCCAGTCCCACTTCTTCCCCCAGTGATGATTTAATTTGTCTCATTTCTCCCTTTAAAGAATGTTTCTGATTTGTACAGCTCCACAGAACTCAGTGTACAGGGCATGAAAGAATGATATGGGGACCCAAGAGAAGTCAGCAACAGAAATCCCGTGAAATATCGGTATAGCCACAATTCCCTCTTCACCATATTCTGGGTCTTTGTATGTGCTGAGGATTAGAGGTATACAGGCTTTAAATCATTTCCTGGAGTGGTTTTCAAACTATATTCAAGGTGTGTGTGAGAGAGAGCCTATCTACACACGTAGGATAAAACACTTTGAAAACGTTTTGAAAACTGTATATGGAATGTGTCCTGGGCCCCAACAGTTCTCAAAACTGTTATAAACCGGTTTAAACCGGTTTAAAGCAGTAGTGTAGATAGGCTCTGTGTGTGAGGGGGGAACATGGGTTGCCTCAGAAGTTAGGAGGGGTCCTTAAGTGGGTGTTTTCTGCAGTGGCCCCCAAATTGTGGGATGCCCTTCCCAGAGGGGTCCACTTGGCACCTTCTTTGTTGACTTTTTGGCACCAAGAAAACCCCTTTTTATTCTCCCAGCCTTTTCAAAAGCATTTTTAACTGTGGCTTGCTTTATTTTTAATATGCATAATGCTACATTTTAAAATCATCTTCTCTGTTTTGAGCTGCGCTCTTTTAAATGCTGGACATTTGGAGCTGGTTTTAAAATTATGCTTTCAATCTGCTTTATCATTGGGTTTACTTTATTGTTTTTGCTTGTATGATGCACATTGTTGCCCTGAGAGCTTTGGCTACGGGGCGACTCAGAAATTGAATAAATGAAATGAAAGTGAAATGAAATACAGCTATATTATATGCTGTATATGGTGTATTATCCGCAGAAGAGACAGCTGTTCTGATGTCTCTAAAGTGAAACAAGTATAAACTTCAAGCCTGCCACATAAACAAATGTCTCAAAATCCATGCCCATACAAGAAGCACATGTTTAGCTTTTCATGCATCACAATGGCTGTCCCACATCAATTCCCTGCCCCCCCTTGTTCTTCAGGTTTCCTGCAGCCTCTTGACTGTCCCTGTCACCCACTGCCAGATGGGAAGTGAGAGCAAAGCTGATCCGCCCCTTTGTGGAGGAAGCCCCCAGAGCTTCGGCTACAGGTTACTGAAGCGCTCATGAAAAATTCAGAGCCGCTATAAACAAGCTTGCTGAAAGTAAAATGTGTGTCACATTATCCAGCCGACCTTTCCAACAGCGGCGAGCTCTTGCAGCAAAACTTCTATAGTGACGCCGCACGGGAGGACGAGTCGCGGAGCAAAACTGATCCCTGAGGTTAGCCTGCAATGATAGCAGGGGGACGCAACAGCTCGCCGGGGGGGGGGGAGGGGGGAAGAGAGGACGGATTCACGTGGGCATGTCAAGGGAGGGATTTTTCTTTGAACAAGCTCCATTCAAGGGGGCAGTAAAGAATGCGAGTCGAAGAGTGTGTGCATCCGCAAGAAGAATCCACAGTGCCCCTACGCATTAGGCAACACAACCAGCGCCACAGAGGCATTCAGTGACGTCCTACGTTCTGCTTGCATCTTGTCACTTTATGTCACATGAACAACATCAAGCTGCTGCTCCAAGGCTCCAAATAACCATCTCGACTTCAAGAACATAAGAACTTAAGAAGAGCCATGCTGGATCAGACCAAGGAGCTGCCTTGACAATGGCGCATTTGTGCCGCAAGCCCCCAAAACCCCACGCTTGCGCTCCCTGCACTTGTCCCCACGCCAAGGAGCGAGCGCAGGGTTTGTAACCATGGGAGGGGAGGGAGGTGCCACTCTGCTGCACCAAAGCAGGAGCCCTGCTGCACTTCAGCGTGGCCCTCCCCGGCTCCCCCCTTACCTCATGCGGCTTTCTTCCTTATTCTCCACACTGGCAGAGGCGCGGAGGCGTTCCAGCGGCCATTCGGCTTGCTGGCCTGCCTCCTCCTCCGTCTGGCCAATGGTGACCAATCAGGGGTCGCCATTAGCCGGGACACGCCTCTGCTAGAGCCAGTTTAAAAGAAGTTCACTTATTTTATTAGTGCTTTTATACACCATCAGAAAAGGCTATTAAACACTTCTTAAGTGCAAGCATCCCCTGAAGCAAGGTGTGTGAGAATAAGTAAGTGAAAGCATGACCTAGGGTTACTTGCTTCCTGCAGGGAGAGAACCACATGCTACTCGCTGCAAAGGCAAGAGGAAGAAGGAGGAAGAGGAAGGGGAGGGAGCAGGAAAAAGGAACTGATCAGGTCACAAGGCATTCTCTATCGCCCCCTAGTGTCTGGAAGCTGGCAGAGTTGTTCCTGTTATCCAACACCATCTGGTGATAATACTACTGATTTACTTTACAGGTTCTTGTAATGATCTTTCCCTTGCAGAGGGACTATAGTTCAGTTGTAGAGCACATGTATTGCATGCAGAAGGTCCCATGTTAAAGCCCCAGCATCTCCAGTTCAAAGTATTAGGAAGTAGATAATGGCCTGAAATCCTCGACTGATGCTTCCAGTCAGAATAGTCAGTATTCATTTAGATGGCTGAGAAGTCTGACCTAGCGTAAAGCATCTCCCTATGTTAGGGCCACCCAGAGGAATCTGGAGACCCAGAGCAATGATTATTTGGTGGGCTGTCTCATACACACATACACATACACATACATACCCAAATGCTTGTCAGGGGCCTTTGCCCCCTTTGCTCACCTCCCACCTCTCCCTGGGCAGGCCTGTCGTATGTTCCTGTGAACATAGTTTGATTTTGAACACTCTGAGCATTTTGAACATCAGACAAGCGTTTTATTGCACGCTTGTTACTGGGCTGTCACGGCTTTTTGCAGGTCCCTCTCATGACATCTGTCTCCTGCCCCTTCTAGCCTCCTTCACGTGACAAAAAACACCCCAGTAAGTCAGACTTATTTTTAAAGACAGAAGTTGTCGCTATCTCCTGCTGTGTGCAGGAGAAGCAGCAGGATCAAAATGGCCCACTGAATGGGCCACATGCATATTGTTTACTTCCTCTTTCACAAGTGGAAGTAATGAGGGACAAACGTGGGTGCAGAAGCGATGGTAAGGAAATGCGATTTTCTCTCATGTGATGACACTCTCTCACTATATAATTAACAATAATAATAATGTGCAGTACTACAAGCTACAGCCAGTAATTATATCTCACCCATTGTTTTGGTTTGGGCCACCAAAATTCACAACGATTCAGTGTGATTAGGGTATTGCACTCCTCTTCTTTCCATTGTTGTGTTTCAGCCATCCAATCCATTGACTCTAAACACATGCATTGGAGGTAAATTCCTCTGATTTCAATGGAATTGCAGAACTGAGGGCCACAGTTTAATAATTTCCAATGATCAGTCCTGACTGGAAATGCATAATGGCTTGGATCCAGATTTACACTACATAATGCCTTTTGATTGGTAACCCTGGATCAACAGTGCTCCCCGCAATCTCCTTCCCATGGTAGCATTTCTAGCCCCCAGGAAATGCTACACAGAGAGTCAGGAGACCCTGCTGAATGGGGTGAACTGTGGGGGGGGGACAGGGGGTCCCCAAGGATCAGAGAGGGGGACTTTCCACGAGTACAGCCCTCCCTCTTGTGGAAGTTCCTTTCTTCTCATGGAAGGCAGATCCTGGCTCCAGCCCACGAATTGCCATCCTATGTCCATCATTTAGTCTAGCCTTCTTATTCCAAGAGGAACTAGCCAGATACATCTGGTCACCCACCACAAGCAGGACAGCCATGCTTTTCATCCCATCATCTGGTACCCAGAAACACACTGCCTCTGAACATTGTACTTCCATTCAGCTATCATGGCTAAATGGAAGTAATGGCAGATCTATCTACTATGAATTGTGGTTTTGGGTGGGAAGGCAGGATATCAATTCAACAAACAAACAAACAAACAAATCATAAGATTATGAATGGAGGCCCTGCTTGCTGGCCTGCAACCAAGATCAGTAAGGTTGGCAGGCACTAGAGATAGGGCCTTCTCAGTGGTGTCCCCTACTCTATGGAGTTCCCTCCCAAGAGAGATACAGCAGACGACATCTGTGGCTGTGTTTAAGAGGGTTTCATTAAAATTCTTCATATTTAATGTGTTTTTATTAATATGTTTGTATTAATTATATGCCTCGGGAAGACAATGGCCATGAAAGGCAACTAAGGAATTATTAATTAATTAAATAAATAAATAATAAAATAATATTTAATAATTCTTTAAAACACACACTAAACTAGTGGCCATCACTACACCTTGTTGTAATGAACTATGGTAAGTTAATTAGAATATAAGAAGTCAGGCCCATGGTCCATCTAGCTCATTATTGTCTCTGTCAGCCTTCCCCAACTGGTGCCTTTCAGATGTTTTGGATTTCAACTCCCATTAGCCTCTGCCAACATGAGCTCTGCCAAGCTGTGGGTTGTAGTCCAAAACATCTGGAAAGCGCCAGGTTGCGGGAGGGTTGTCTACATGGAATAGCCGCAGTTACCCATCGTTTCAGACCAAAGTCTTTCCCACCCTACCTGGAGAGGCCAGGTACTGAACCTGGGACATTTTGCATGCAAAGGATGTGCTCTGCCAAGGATCTACAGCCCTTCCTAAATTACATGGTGTATGAAGAAGTACTTCCTTCTGTCAGTTTTGAACGTATTGCCAGTTGACTTAACCGGGTGACCGAGTCCTTGTTTTATGAGAGATTGAGAACATTTCCCTCCCCCCCCCCCCCACACACCATTGGATCTCTCACTGGCATCAAATGTTATTTGTACAATTTCAGCCCATCCAGGAACCAGTCTCTTGTGTTTCACTTATCTTGACCATAAATGGTTGCCCATTTCATTTATTACTTGATATATATCCAGACAAATACACCTTTGCCTTTGTTAAACAATGCCAAGATTAATACTTGTGCCTCTTGTCCTCAGCGCCTCACTTTGAAAATGGTTGTATATAGGAATGGCTTATTTGCACAACGAATACAGATAAGAATTGTCTGATGGACGAACAGTCTTTCACCATAAAAGTAGCCCAGACCTGACATTTCTAGATGGAGCTAATTGCTCTTGAAATTGTGCCCAGTTGAAAACCGGAGTGGCGGTGTCAATATAAAATATGGAGCGATGGTCATTTGTTAGCAAGAAGTAAGTAGAAGCAGCACATTAAGACTGAATTCATGTACATCCTTACCTGGGAGTAAGTCCCGTTGAACTCAGTGAGGCACACTTCAGAGCAAACTGGTATAGAATCGGTAGCCAAGCAAGCTGGTTACATGGATTGAATAGCATGGCTGGGCAATTTCAGAGATCCAGAGGTTATTTTCACCAACTGGATCCCCCCGCTCCATGGACAGCAGTCCCCCACAAAATGGTTTTTGAAAAATCTTTTATAAAACAATGACATCTGAAGCACTATGATGTGCAGGGAAAAAAAACAAATCTAGCTAGCAAACATGCTAGAGTAGACCTTTTTGGTGCTATGTAAAAGTCCAGTTGCCATTTTTTGTTTGTTAGTTTAAAAAAATGTTTGAGAAGGGGTGGGCGGTAGCAGCTGCACAAGGTTCTGTCCTGCAGCTGTCAGAAGCAGGAGAGATGCTTCCGCTGCCCTGACCCATTATCCATTTGGATATTGGGTTGGGGGAATAGAATAAACTATCCTGACATTCCCCCGACCCCATATTGAAATGGATCATGGGGCAGGGGGAAGGAAGTCTCCTGCGGCTTGATGCCCTGATCGTAGAGCCCCGCCCCACCCAGGGACAGGACATGCATGCCCTTGGGATCATGTGGGGCATGAGAATCTCCCTTCGCGCCAGGTCTTGACCTGGCATGGATGGGGATTCTCATGGGAACCAGTGCTGCTATTTGGTGGGGAGGGCAGAGAGGGGGTGAGAGGGGGCAATAGTCAACCATGTGTTGATAGTCAACTCCACGGATGACTATTTAGGGGGTACTCCCAAGATGACATGAGAATAGTCATCTGTGGAGTTGACTATTAACACATGGTTGACTATTGTGTCGTCCGAACATAGCCAAAGGCTTGCACTATTCCTTCAATTTCCTTCTTTTGAAGCTTTAGCTGTGTGTGTGTGTGTGGGGGGCATGCAGGGGAATCTTTTACCATGCAAGAGACGTGAAAGACTTCCCGGATAGAGTGGTCCAATTAAGTTAATGAAAGTGATGAATAATTCACTGCCTTTTTTATTTATTTTGGCGGAGCCTCTGTCGGTTTATGAACAATGTCCAATTTTGTTTTATTTTATTTTCCACGTCTTTCTTATCCAACAACCTAATCCTCTGCTAACAAAAGTCTGCCTGCTTCTACGCTCCTCCATTGTTTATGGAATGAATAATGGATGACTGATAACTCGGAGTTGTAGATCGGCCCATCCCACTTTCACCTTCTCGTCTCACCTGCGATGACATTTTCTAATCTTCTTTTCCCTTCTCCCCCACCCTCATTGCTCCAGTAGATGTGATGCATGCCCTGGTATCACTTACACATTTGCAAGGAATCAGTAGCACGAGTTCATTTTGATGTTTAAACCGACTTTGTCTCTATTCCTTGCAAGCATTTGGAACACAATTGACCAACCAGGATGGAAAGCCAGGATCTTAAGCACTTGGTGCAGCTCACGTCACGTATGCAAGATTGCAGTTTTATGAAGCAAACCACCAGGAACACTCACAATTGGTCTTGTTGATGATTTAGAAAGGTCAACAGGATGTGCTTTCAAAATTCACCTACTTTTATGTAACTTGTAAATGCAACTCGAGCAACTTTTCCAATTGTAAAATGCCGGAGGTATGTGGAGAGATGTGATTGCAAGTAAAAAAAACTACTTTAGCTTTATAGATCATTGACAAACCAATCCTCACAGTAAAACAGATGTAGAGGGGGGGTGGGGAATTTGCAAAAGTGAATTTGACCGCTTTTGAACTTCATATAAATGAAGGCTTGGAGTCCAGAAAATGCCCTACCACAGAGATGGGCAACTTTAGGGAGACCAACTGCTAGGATTTCCCCAGATTTGTCCTGATTTTTGTTCTATCCTGGCTGTAAGGGGCGATTTTCTGTAATTTTCTATAATGTCCTGGAAATACATGCTTTCCCTTTTAGGGCCCCCATTAGCATGGCGGGAGGGAATGACGTGCTTTCTGGAGGTGCGTCATTTCCCCTCATTGCTCCAATCAGGGCCTTAAAGAGGAAAGCGTGTCATTCCAGGACATTTTAGAAAAGGCCCCGATTGGAGCAGTGGGGGGGTGGGAGGCAGGAATGACACGCTTTCCCCTCCTCTGCTCCAGTTGGGGCTTTTAAGGTGGTGGTGGTGGGGAAATGACATGTTTTTCAGAGGCCCCAGAAAGCTGCTTTCTCGCCCCTCCCACATGGTGTCCTCTTTTTTTGGTTTCCCAAATATGATCACCCTAGTGTGTGGGGGGGTCCACATTTCCCCCCACCAAGAGACCACAGCAGGGGCTGCATCGGTGCCTCTACTTGCTCTACTGCTGCTGTGTTGCCAAAATTCAGTGGTTCAGTGGAGGGGAAAGTTCCTCTGAAAAGCAAAATTGACAGTTTGCTGCCAAATTTTGGTATTGCAGCAGCAGCAAAATGGTGGTTTCCCCCCTCTTTAAAATAATCCCCCTTTTGCTGCTGTTGCTACTACTGCACCATGAAAACGTGGTGGCAAATTGCCTCTTTTCCTTTAAAGAGGGGCTTTTTTCACCCTGCCGCTTTGCTGCCAAATTTTGGTGGTGTGGCAGCGGGGCAACGGAGGACCAGAAAAAAGCTAGAGAGCTGCACATTGCCCACCCCTGTCCTACTATGAAGTAAGGTGGGGGTTGTGTGTGTGCTGGCAGTGGTGGTGGAGACCCCTATTTCATGGGTTTTAGATATGGATTCAGGACAGATAAAAGGAAGTACATCTCCACACAGTGCGTAGTTAAACTGTGGAATTCGCTACCACAGGACGTAGTGACGGCCACCAAATGGCTGGCTTTAAAAGGGGGTTAAACAAATTTCTGGAGGAGAAGGCTATCAATGGTTACTGGTCCTGATGGCTCTGTGCTACCTCCAGTATCAGAGGCAGTAAGCCTATGTACATCAGTTGCTGTGGAACATGGATGGGAGGGTGCTGTTGCACCTGTGTCCTACTTGTGAGTCCCTGTTCGACAGCTGGCTGATGACTGTATGAACAGAATGCTGGACTAGATGACTCTTCTTATGTTCCTATTTCAAACATTTGATATTTTAAAAGTACTATTTAAATGATGCATTCACTCTACTGCTTCCCTAGCCAATCTTTTCTAATTATCAATTTAAAGTGATAATTTGTAGCTAAATTCTCATTGAATTAAGGCTAGCTTTTGTTCTTTGTGCTAGTCATGCATTTTCACAATCTTACAAGAAGCAAAGCCTTAATATAAGGAAGAAATTATATTGGCATAGTACTGGCTAACAAACCTTGATTAACAGCAACTGAACTATTTGATTTTTAATTTTTCATACTCACACTTAAAAAAAAAAGCTTGCCAAAGGACAGTATACACTTTACAACAGCCATAAGCTCATTTTATCATACCAGTGACTACTACAGGATGTGTTTTATATTGCTTTAACAAGACTTGGCTTTAGGCCTCATGTTTAAAGGCATGTTGTTCAAGCCGTAAAAGACACACCCTGTCTTGCGTTCCCAATTTATTATTCTCCAGCACTGTAACAGTAATTTGAAAGTGAACGTGGCTAAAGACCTAACAATGGCTTTGGTGAGGGAAAACTTTGAACTAAAATCTAAAACACTGATGCTGATTAATTCAAAACAAATTCTTCAATTTTTGAAATGCATTTATTCATTTGAAGGCCTAAAATTAATTTTAGATAAATAAATAAGCCAGTCCCTACTTCAGGCACACAGTCTAAAGGACATGACACAAAAGGAAAAGGTATTGGGAAGAGAAAGTAAACTCAGGCATGCGTTCTTAGTTATGAAGTTACACATTTCTGGTTACTGCTGGGAATTCAAACTTTACACAATCCATCGCAGAGTCAAACATGCTTAAACATGTTGAAATGAAAATTATGATTTACAATGTGTGCAGCCAGAGACCAACATTCCAGTCTGCAAATAATTCTATAAAAATTCTAGTCTACAAATGAGAATTCTTGGATGTGAACTGATATGAAGCCTCTAGGGTGACCCTATTTGGGAAACCAAAAAAAAGAGGACACCTAGTGGGAGGAGCGGTAAAGCGGCTTTCTGGGGCCTCCAAAAAGTGTGTCACTCCCCCCTCGTCACCTTAAACGCCCCGATTGGAGTGGAGGAGGGGACAGTGTCATTCCCACCCCCACCCCCCATCCCACTGCTCCAATCGGGCCCTTTTTTATAAAGTCTGGGAATGACACACTTTCCCCCTTAAAGCCCCGATTGGCGCAGTGTGTGAGAATGTCACACCTCCAGAAAGCACATCATTCCCCTTGCCATGCTAATGGCAGAAGCCTTAACGAGGAAAGTGTGTTGTTCCAGGACATTATACAAAATTACAGAAAGTCCCCCTTGACACCCAGGATAGAACAAAAACCAGGACAAATCTGAGGAAATCCTGACAGTTAGTCACCCTAGGCCCTAATCCCATGTTTACGCAAAAGTACACTCCGCTGGCCCACCTCAGACATAAGGATAAACTATGCTTATTGTTACAAGCTCATGAGCTCCACCTCCCCTCTCCTCCTCTGGTGTAGCTGCAAGTAGAAGATTGGAAGCTTCCATTTTTGATTAACCACAGTTTACATTCACATCCTAAACTGTGGTTAAGCTTAACTATGGTTAACTGAAACAAAGTTCATAAACTAAGATTTGAAATTGGGTTATTTAGTGAACCATAGTTAAGAGTAACCACAGCTGTGTGAGTGGGAAGTCAAAACAGAAGCAAAATCTTGCAGGCTCCTTGCAGCCATGACAGAAGAGAAGGGAGAGGAAACCACAAAGCTCAATACTTGCCCAGGCTCAGTCACATGGCATTAAGCCATAGGCTAGCATTAGATCCAAGTAAGGCCACTATGTTCAATGAAGCTTACTTATAGGTAAGTGTATATATATAGCTGTGCCTTAATTTCATTGATATGGATTCAATGCTTAAAATTCTTAATGTTGTCTTAATCCATTATACATGTGTATAATCTATTATACACTTGTACTTGGGAGCCAATCCCATTGAACTTAATTCTTAATTCTGCATAGACATACATAGGATTTCACTTTCACTGGTCTGTATCGGACCCTCGAGGTGGCTAACGATTCAAACAAGCAAAAACTACCAAACCCATATACTTATATGAGATGATACATCTTTGAATCCAGGCACTCCAATATCTGTTTTGTGGACCATAGCCAGACAAGTTAGACCTGTAACTATAACTTTATGTTTATGCACATAAAAAAATAGTGGAATCATTTCACTGTAAACATGCCAAATAATTCTCTCTGCCTTTTCCTTCATCATTATCTTCACCACACAAAAACAACGGATGAGTTCAGAAATTGTTGAGTGAGTCAGTATAGCCTCACCTTTGCCAAACTGGAGGTCTTCATCAGCAGTTTTCTTTATCAGGATATAAACAACCTAACTGAATACTGGAACCAGCTGCTATAGCAGGTGAACCTCACTCTCTGGTCCCAAATTCATCCTGCCTAGGATCCCTATTCAACCCTCTGGGGTTCCCAGATAGTAGGCTGACCAGATAAAATCCAGGTCAGGGCTCATGTAACTTTAAGAGTTGTAGAGAAAAGGGAATTTCAGCCAGTGTCATTTGTATGCAATTAGTTCCTGATGAAATTCCCTCTTCATCACAACTGTTAAAGGTGCAGGCACTATACTAGAGTGACCATATACAAAAGAAGGCAGGGTCCCTGAAACTTTAACTGTTGTGATAAAGAGGGAATTTCACCAGGAACTAATTGCATACAAATGACACTGGCTGAAATTCCCTTTTCTCTACAACTCTTAAAGTTACATGAGCCCTGGCCTGGATTTCATCTGGTCACCCTACCAGATAGGCATGCCCTTTTGCCCTGGCCTCACCCTCTTTCCACCAGCCACTGACCATTTGGGCCTAATCTACACCAAGCAGGATCTTGCACTATGAAAGTGGTATGAAAGTGGTATGAAAGTGTTATATAACAGGCAAAAGCCACACCAAGCAGGATATGGCAGTATGAAAGCTGTGTCAATGGGCCCCAACAGTTGTCAGTGCACTTCAATACTGTTATAAAGCAGTAGTGTGGCTGCTGCCTTTTATATACCACTTTCATACTGCAATATCCTGATTAGTGTAGATCAGGCCTTGGTGGTTTCCCAGCTTTTGAGATCTTTTTTCCTATTCTAAAAGATTGAAGAGCATCTCCTAAGGCTTTGTTACCAACAGTTAGAGCTTTAATCTAAAATACGGAGGCATTTTGACCCTGCCTTCTTTGACCTAGAGGAGTCTTCATTCGTCGTCATTCCCAAGGGCTGGGTGGTCTTTTCATATCTGGCTTAGCATCTGATTCATCCTGTGCAGGGAGTGGGGGGGAGGCACCTATTGGTCACTGCAGAGGGTCTGGTCTCCTCCTCAGCCACACATCTGCCACCTTCCTGCAATGCTGCCTCTGGAACTTCAGGGGAAAGTGTGTCCTCAAGCTCAGGTAAGCCCGGTTCCTCCTCCTCAGAAGACTCCTCAAGGGGAGTCAGGATACTTGGAGCATCATGAAACAAGTGTTTTATCACACGCTCACTACTGGCCACTTACGGATGTCCACGCATCCTTTAGACAACAATGTCCACCTCCGTGCACCTCCCATACCTTCTGCTCATTTTTCCATCGCAAAATAGACCCCTTTTAACCCATCTTTTTTTTTTAAAGGAATGTGCTGCCATTTCCTGCTGTGTGCAGGAAAAGCAGCATGATAAAAAT
Source organism: Anniella stebbinsi (assembly GCA_029215795.1). Classification (NCBI taxonomy): domain Eukaryota; kingdom Metazoa; phylum Chordata; class Lepidosauria; order Squamata; family Anniellidae; genus Anniella; species Anniella stebbinsi. The sequence continues at coordinate 211,236,103 of JARDYH010000004.1, forward strand.
GCCCCCTAATGGGCCACGTGGTCATTGCTGCTTCCTCTTTTTCTCCCCATGTAAAGAGATCATCACTGTTGTGGGGCAGCAGCAGGAGGCCATAGCGACGGTGGGGAAATGCCAAAATCCACCCACCTGAAGATGCTCTTGGCCCCACCCCTTTTGCCTTAGGTCACGCCCACTGCTGGAATGCAGCCACTGACAGCTTCTCTGAAATGGAATTCAGCTCCTAGGCCGAAAAAGATTCGAGATAATTTGAAGAATATAACAAGACCGTTTTTTTATATGATACAGGAAGCTGAACCATGATACCTTACATGAATAGCAGGTTATCAGAGTGTGGGGCTCAGCTGAGGACCTGCAGCCACTGGCTGCACTCATTGTAGCTTCTGGCTGGCAGCCTAGAATACAACACTCCTGGTCCAAATTTTGCTTTAATAAAAGTTAGCACTGGTCAGTAAGGTGATGTTTTTACCAAGAGTTAGGTTGTACTTAGATCACATTCCTACTTATGCATTTATTTTATATCCAGCCTTTCTGCCGAAAAATGGCATGCAAGGCATCTAACAATGAAATACAGATTAATTACAAAAAAATTGATTAAAGCATAACATAAAAGCAGATCCGTTAAAAAAATCCAATTTATTTTATTCTTTTATTCTTGTATTTATATCCTGTATTTTTCTCTCCGAGGAATCCAAGGCGGTGTATATAATCCTCGTTAACTCCATTGTATCCTCGCAACAACAACAACAACAACAACAACCCTGTGAGGTAGGTTGGGCTGAGAGTCTTTGACTGGCCCAAAGTCACCCAGTGGGTTTCCATGGCCGAGTGGGGACTAGAACCCGGATCTCCCGACTCCCAGTCCAACACTTTAGCCACTACACCACACTGCCTCTATTAAAAACAGAATGAAATAGGAAGCACCCAAGCAATTAAAAATCCCTTCTGCAAGAGGACAGCTTATATACCAAAGGCCAGCCTGAATAAAAACATCTTTGCCTGCCTGCAGAAGAAGAACTGAGAGAGGGCCAACCTAGCCTTTCTGGGCAGGGTGTTTCAGAGCGGCCACTGAGAAAGTCGTCCCTTGCCTGACGGGGGATGAGCCCAATAGAAGGGCTTCCCTTGAAGATCTTCAAGCCCAGGCAGGCTCATATTGTCTAACCATAGTGATTCATGCAGCGGTAACTTCACAACTAAATGTGCTCCAGTGTAGAACATAGCAGCTGGGATGCTCAGTGGACTACCTAGTATGCATGTATCACACCTGTGTTAAAAGAACAGAACTGGCTGCCTATTAGTTACTGAGCCATGTTCAAGGGTCCATCTAGTCCAGAATTCTGTTCACACAGTGGCCAACCAGCTGTAGGCCAGGAGCCCACAAGCAGGACATGAGAGCAATAGCACCCTCCAGCCATGTTCCCCAGCAACTGGTCAACATAGGCTTACTACTTCTGCTGTTGGACCTAGTTGACCCCTTTTCTCGATACACAACAAATTGACCTCTGATAGGCTGACCATCTGAAAAGGAGGACAGGGCTCATGTAACTTTAACCGTTGTAGAGAAAAGGGAATTTCAGCCAGTGTCATTTGTATGCAGTTAGTTCCTGGTGAAATTCCCTCTTCATCACAACAGTTAAAGGTGCAGGCACTGTACTAGAGTGACCATATACAAAAGAAGGCAGGGCCCCTGCAACTTTAACTGTTGTGATGAAGAGGGAATTTCACCAGGAACTAATTGCATACAAATGACACTGGCTGAAATTCCCTTTTCTCTACAACTGTTAAAGTTACATGAGCCCTGTCCTCCTTTTCATATGGTCAGCCTACCTCTGAGGTCTTCTGAGGAGGCCTCAGTAGTCATTCCATGAACAACGAAGTGCTGCCAGACAATGGTATGTAATTGGGTCTTCTCTGTAGTGACACTCACCCTTTAGAAGACTTTCTCCCACATGTGGTTTGAGAGGCAGAAACTGTGGCGAGTTTTAAATGCCTCTTGCAAATGCATTTGTTCACTTAGTCTTTTCCTGATTTATAAGTGATCATGGCACTATTCTGTTCTTCTTGTAAAGTTTTAAAGGGTTTGTACAGTTTTATACACACGTGTTTTCATGTAAACTGCTTGGAAATTCTGGAATGTCAAGCAGTTTAGAAATGACTGGAAGGAAGGAAGGAAGGAAGGAAGGAAGGAAGGAAGGAAGGAAGGAAGGAGAAAGCTGTCTTTCAGATAGCCAGGTCCCAACCCCCATAGCTCTTTGAAAGTCATAACCAGCACTTTGAATTGTGCCCAGAAACAGACTAGTAGCCAGTGAAACTATTGTAACAAGGGAGTCATATTCGCCCAGTGATTGGCCCTGGTTAACAGTCTGGCTGCGGCATTCTCTTTTGTTTCCACAAGTGTCCTGAATTTCTGCTTCCCATGCACCTGGACTTGAGCTCTTGGTTCTCCATGCCCCTTTCTGTCTTAGCTCTTCTGGTCCCTGCTCTGCTCTTTTGAATGGCTTCCCTGAAGTGCAACTTGGGCCATGTCTACACCAGGTCTTTATCCTGGGGCCATCCCCAGGTTATCTCTGTGTGTCCACATGTCGCACAGGAGATCCTGGGATCAACTGAGGACGACCTGGGGATGACCCCGGGATAACCCCAGGAGAATGAAAAATGGGGATATCCTCGTTTTTCTGTCGTCCAGGTACTAAAACAGGCACGGAGCTGTGTGGGGTGGCTCCGTGCACATGAAGGGGGGAAAGCAATTTCACCATCCCCAGGATGGTGGGGTGGGTGGGTTTGGGAGCGTTTTTTTTTTTTTAAAAAAACGTACCTTTCCATGGATCAGGGCCACGCAGCTCCTCTTCAGTTAAAAAAAAAGGTGCCTGCGCCATCCCTTTTTCCTTCCAGGATGTCGCACGGCAATGTAGACGGAGGGGGAGGATCCCTCTACACCCTTAGGTGTAGACATGCCTTTGGTTTTGACTGAGATTCTAGGTACTGGGGCTATCCGAGTATGCAAACAGAAGTTCTCCTCACCAATATCGACCTTCTTACCAGGCAACATGACTCCGTGTTTTATAAAGGACCAATCCTACTGTGAGCCATCTTCTGCTTATCAGGCTCATTTCCCAACAGTCTGTTCACACGCCCAGCTCACTAGCTGTAACCAGATATACACTTGTAGAGAGACCCTGATGGAAAGAGTGCTGTGTTATGTGTGCACCAACATCCCCAAAAAAGGAGAGTGTGTATTACCCAAAAAGAGGACAAAAGAGGACATCAGTTTGCATAAAATATGCATCTGCTAACTGATATGCATAAAAGCATTGAGAAAGAATGACTGTAACTTAAAAAGAAATTTAATATATCTCACCATAATGGGGAAGACGGTGGCCAGGTGCTGATAACTATGGATCGGCAACTTCAAAGCCATAGCTTGGTTCTCACTTCTTATGGTTCTTTATCTTTATACTGGACTTGGACTGGACAATCCTTCAACGAGAAGATGCCTTGAAACAGAGGACTGTCCTCTGACAGCCCTTCAAATAGAGGACTGTCCTCTGTAAAGCAGTACATATGGCCATTCTGATGTCGAAGAAAAGTCCAAAGACAATAAAAATTACAGGCACATGAAATACATTGATTATAACATTCCCATGTGCTCATCTTGTTGACCCATTGGAAACAACATTTAGAAGACCTGGAGCGCCTTTCCTCCAGCATCAGAGTCAAATTGAGAAACGTGGATGGAAATTCAATGATTTGATTTAATTTTATTTATGTTTTGCTGTTTACAGGATTTTATCCATTCGAGCTTTTGGGATGGGGTGAGTTATAAATGTGAATGAATAAATACTGCTGTTGGATGAAAACCATGGTAATGGGAATGCATGACGATCAAATGACAGGAACATAACTCACTAGGTAAAAAGCAACTATAGCATTTTACACATGTATTTCTAGAGTCTGGAGATTATACATATAGGTGTGGCCCATTAAATCTAAAAAGGCTTGCTACTACTTGCTACTGTGTCAATCATGACAAAGGCCATAGTGGCATTATTGCCTATTTTGTTACATCTCACGTACTTAGCAACAGCAACGACGATAATATCCCAGTATGTGATTCCTTGATTCGACCGTCCAGTCACGAATATATCTTGAAAGGATATCAAATATCTAATCTACAGAAAACCAGGTGGACCTCCAAAAAGGGGGAAATAGTGAAGGGATTCTTAAAACAATTTTGAATTCCACAACAGCCATGGAGCCCTGGTTACTGATTGCTGTTCATCTCTGCCAGGTTTTTGGTTCAGGGTTCATAGAAAATTGGGAACATTATTTTAACCCTGCCAGATTGGACCAAAGGCCTATCCACCAACCTGTTTCTCACAGTGGTTAACTGATACCTTTGGGTGTCTGGCCTTCTCCCACTGTTGTATTCCAGCATCAGGTACTGTCTCTGAATTTAAAGGGAACATAATAGTCATTATGACTAGTGACAATTGATAGCCTTCTCCATGAATTTGTCTTATGACCACCACTATCAGAGACAATATGCCTCTGCATGCCAGATGCTGGGGAACACAACGATTGTGCTATTGCACTCGTGTCCTGCTTGTGGGCTTCCCATGTGCCTCTGATTGGCCACTGTGTGAACAGAATGCTGGACTAACTTTTGCTCTGATCCAGCCTGGCTCTTCATATGTTCTTTTGTTCTTAATCTCTAGTTATGGTGATTAATTAAAGAATAATCGCAACGAATGATACTTAGTGCAATTTAAGTTTGCACACTACTTCATAAACAATAAAACATGCTGCTTTGGGGCAATTTAACTCTGAACCTTGTGATAAATCTTGCCTCTTATGCCACATGTAGTGGAGATTTTTTGTTGTTGTTGGCTGTTTCCCACTGAAACCTCAAATGGTGCACCTAATTGCCCTGCCACACATCTATTAACAGTACAGTCCTATGCATACCTACTCAGAAGTAAGTCCGGCTGAGTTCAATGGGATTCATTCACAGGTAAAAGTGTATATGATTGCAGCCTAATGATTGTAATTCAGTAGTTCATGTATTTCAGTTGTTTAGTTCAGCTGACCATTGGCTACCCCTGAATGAATTAAGAAAAGTGTTCCAGATATTATTAACCTGTTGCATTTTCTGCATAGTGTTTGCACCAAATATATATCTCGTAATATAGAGCTAGTATCCAAATATATATCGAGTACTTCCTGCGAAGTAGTATATAGAACTGGCCATGTAACTCAAATGGGCCTCATGGCTTGAGAAGAGCATATCAGGGGACCATCTGAGCAAATCCTTTATGGGTACAAATGCATATGAACCAAACTTATTTTGTATGCTTTTAAAAATTCATACCTGTGCAGATGTGGTATTCAGTTAAATGTTACTGTTTGCAATGCCATTTATGGCTCCACCGAGTATAGTTCTACAAACCAGAAATTCAAGTAGCTTAATGAGTCTGAACCCAACAGTTTTATTAGCTCTGTTCTGCCCTGTCTCTTTTTTATGATTCCTAAATCATTTAGATTTTCACCCTGTTGATGCATCACATCCTTGAGAACACCTGCCTGTGTTGTTAACAAATTATTAGGTAAAAGTAAATGCTGTGAGGTTCAGTTGCCATAAAACGTAAATAAAACATTTATGACAGGGCGTGTAAAACTAAAAATTTAAATTAATTGCAGGAGTGCAGCAGGAGCAGAATGAAAGGCTTAGTTCTATTTATTTTTTAAAAAAATGTTTTATTTTTCATTTTCATTTAGAATGCATTACTTGAATGTTGGACAAAAGATACTAACTTACTGAGAAATGTTCCTATAGTTTCAAAGTAGAAAAAAGAAGAATGTTTGGGATCCAAAAAGATCATGCTCACTTCACCAGGACTTAGACAGAATGTTTTTTTAAGGAAAAGGAAAATAAATTCTGTTAAGGCATTGGCAGACTCTGTTCTGGACAGCTCAGTTCTACAATCTGACTGGGGGGCTGCCTAGATGGTCAGAAAACCCTGCACTGGCTGAGAGGTGTGGGGATGCACTGATTATATGATGCAGCAGCCACCTCTCAGCCACTGCAGGGCTTTCCCACGAAGCTATGACTTTAATTAATAATAATAATAATAATAATAATAATAATAAAATATTTATTTCTAACCCGCCTCTCCCTCTGGATCGAGGTGGGGAACAACAATAAATACAAAGACCATAAAATAGATAGAACATTAAAACAAATAAAACTAATACATTATTAAAAACATCTTAAAATTGAACTGGGTAGGCCTGCCGGAAGAGAACAGTCTTCACGGCTCTCTTAAATTCAAGAAGACTGCTAATTTCTCGAATCTTCTCCGGCAGGCCCAACTTACCCTGACTCCCCCACCCCAGAAGCAAGACGAGTACAGTGCATCTGCCATCTATTCTTGCTCTGGAGTCGTAGTGGAGGTATTCCCAGGTAGATGGCGACCCCTGATTGGTTGCCGTCCACTTGGACAGAAGGCAGGGGTGGGCCCAGTGAGCCAATGGCCGCTGGAAACTCTGTGTCTTCCTTCTGCTTCGACTTTAGCCGCTGCCACCCCACTGCAGAGAAAGCACGGGGTTTTGCTTAAGGTGGCGGCAGCCTAGTGCCATATAGGCAGCCCATAGGTGGTTGCTCTAGGGTATTCGACAGATTCATGGAGGATACAGTAATCAGCAGCATGTCATGTCCTGCCCAGAGACAACTGGATGGCCTTTGTAGGAATAAGGTGCTGAACTAGATAAGCGTTGGGTTTGATCCAACTGGGCTCTTCTTATGTCAATCCTATATTGCTTTTAAAGCGATAAAGAGAAATTAACAGAAACCAATCTTAGCTCTCGTACTTGACTTCCTTTATCCAAACAAAAACAAATATTCAAGTCATTTGTATTGGGTTGGATCTATATTGTCCATACACAAATGGAAAGGCTCCTTGCATTTGTGGAAAGGACTGAGATCCAGTGAAGGCTCTTGCTGAGGAAGGAGGGGGACAATTTCTGCAGACTCCCCCTATATCCTGTGCTAATAACCACATAGTTCTGGGATGGAAGTCCCCCAACCTTCCAGAGCAGATTTTGGAAGGTACCATTGGCTGCAGGGGGGGGGGGGGATCACTGAAAATTGCCTCCCCGGGCCCCATTCTTCATGCAGGAGTGTTCCATGGACAGGTTTTCCTCATGGGAACTTTGGATCCAACCCATTCTATTTAGCCATAGTCCATTACAATAAAACACTGATGCTGCCTAATAATGTCAGGAAAAGTTATTAAATACCATGCACTGCTAAAAAGCCACACAGATAATGAAATCATCTGTACATTTAAAATAGCCACCTTATTAAAAATTGTTTTGTGTATGTGTGTGCGCTGCCACTGTAAAGACAAACAAACAAAAGAAAGACCAACCTCAACTCATTCTGTGTGGTATATAAAAGCTACAAAGAACATCAGTTGTGATTCGTATGTCCAGAGCATCAGACAAAAAAGATGTCTTTCTTTGCCCACCATACAAGAGACAATTGATGTCCTTCAGGATATTCACACAAATTCCATATTTAGAGATTTGAAGGGGAACAATAAAAAAGGCTGGAAAAATTCAGCAGGAAACTGTTTCCCCTTCTCCATTTTTCTGACACCCCTCCTCCTCCCCCCCCCCCCCCCCCCGGCCTCTATATCTCTAATCAAGAGGAGGCAAAAGCAGCCATGTAAGAAGAGGGTGGTTTCCTTTTGATATGTTTTCTACAAGTTCATGATTCATGGGTATAATTCGAAGGCTAAGACTTCAGGCTTGTAACCAGTGGACATCCCTTTGAATTCAACTAGCCTGAAGGCTCATGTGCATGTTGCAGCCAGGCATCAAGAAATGGCTTCTGCCTGGTGACATGCTGTTGCCTGCTGCAGCTCTAACCTGTAGTGTAGTACTGTCTTTCCTGTCCTATTTCCACATCCTATGGAGATTATCCATACCCTGCAAGAAAATATGACAATGGCTTGCAATATCAATATGTTTTGTTTTGGTTTTTTTTAGAAAATGGGGGGGGGGGGAACGCTTTGGGTTTTTATATTCCAAGGTTTAAAATACTATTTTAATGGCTCTACTCTAAATAGAACCAATGCTGGATTTTTAAATAATGAATGATGATGATGATGGCAACATTTATAATCCACCTTTTATCCCTCTTGCAAGGACCCCAAGGCAGCTTACATGGTCCTGCTCCTCTCCATTTTATCCTCACAACAACCCTGTGAGGTAGGTTAGGCTGAGAGTCAGTGACTGGCCCAAAGTCACCCAGTGAGCTCCATAGCAGAGGAAGGATTAGGACTCCCGAGTCCCAGTCCAACACTCTTAACCCCTATCAGTGCACACCTACGCATGTCTATTCAGAAATAGTTCCCATGGTATTGAAAGGGTGAATAAGATTTCAGCCCAAATCTGTGAAGAGATCACAGAACTTTGCATACAGAAGGCTTGATCAATATGATATTCTGCAAAGAGCCAACTCATACAAGCTCCAGGTAGTTGTTGTGCCTGTTCTGTGATCAGGTTTATTTGCAAAGGATGACTTACCTAATTGTTTTGCTGCTGCTGTTGTTGATTTTGTTGGTTTTTTTTTTACTGGTTCCTCCTAAGAAGCAAGGAGCAAGTTCAGTTCCTCATCGCTCTGTGTATAAATCTTGACCCTAGATAAGATCCCGGAGGACCATGGTAGGGTGGGCTTCTGGGAAGAAACTTCATGTGCATTCATGAACACCAATGCAGGACAGAACAGGAAAACAAAAGCACCAAAGTTTGAAGCAGCTGTGATAACTTTTTATTAATGTTTTGCAGGCAGTCTATAATGAATTTATCACTCCCCCTTCACATAAACAATGATCAGGGAGGCTTACAGAGTATCCAATTAAAAGAGCATCATAAAATATAAAACAACAATAAAACAACAGATAATGCAGCATGACACAAAATCAATTCCAAAAGCTAAGATAATTTTCATTAAAAGCCTGGGGAAGTAAATGTGCCTTTGCTTAGTGTTGAAGAGCCATTAAAGTACATGCTGTATGAGCCTCTATGGGAACAGCATTCCACCAGCAGGGTGCCACCACCGAGAAGGCCCTCTTCTCAGTCACCACCAGGTGCACCTCAGTCAATGGGGGCATTTATAGAAGAACCTTTGCTAATGACCTTAGTGTTTGGCAAGATACTTGGAGGTAGGTGATCCTTCAGATACCTTGGTCCCAAGCTACATAGGGCATGAAAAGCCAACCACAGCACATTTATTTATTACATAGAATTGTGCCCAGAAACTGCAGGTTCTCTAGCTAATAGGAAGTCTAAATTAGATATTCCATTGATTCTGCAGAGCTATAATTTTAGTTGACTTGCTACTGCTAGTGTAGAAACACCAGCATTTTGAAGGATTTATAATGAAACACTGGCAGAACAGGGAGATCACATATGTATGATGCTTCTTACATATTAATAGTGCTAATAGTGTGCATGAATAGAATAGCAGAAGTCATGATGGCCAAGCAGAAAAGAATGTTCCACCCATCTTCATCACTGAACTTGTTATATGTTTAGCAGAATTAAGTGAGAAAGCTTTTCCTAGACTGTACTACTTGAGCTTGCAAACAGAGGATCACATGTTTGCATGTTTTCCCATCTCTCTGCACATACAAACGTATCATGTCTGGAAGCCTACCTAGCTGTGTAAGGGAGACAGAGAGTGAATGAACTCAAACACAGACACCCCCCCCCCCCCCCAGATCCTAGAATGGTACAGTCCAGGAAAAACTTTACAACTTGTTTCTGTATGAACTGGTCCTTGGAGCACACCACCATATTCATAGTAAAGATATGGTACAGGCTTCCGGGACTGTATAATTTAAACTATAGATATGATCATCCATACTTCTATTGTAATAGTATGGACAATCCCATCTGACTTAGTCTATCTATCTATCTATCTATCTATCTATCTATCTATCTATCTATCTAATCTATCTATCTAATCTCCTTACACTTAATAAATGAGTGCACTAGGGAAAAAATGTTCCAGCCTAGCCTTGTCCCTGATACACTAGTCTTCTATGTGCAGGGAGGTTTGTGTTTATTTAATTAGGGAACATTCAAGTAGGCATCAACCCTGTGAAGTCTGAAGTAGTACAATCCCAAAGTAGCTACACCACATAATTATTTTGAATGTGTAGATCAGATATCTGAGCAAAATATGATGGAACTGCCAGGAAAACATGTAGTCTAATTTCAACCTGGATTATTATCATTTGCATATATATTACTTTGATGTGCCTTTAGCACAATGAGGCTCACATACATGCTTATTTGGTGCTAAATTATTTCCAGAAGTTTAATGCCCTGAAGTGCTGGGAAGAAGCAAATTGGCCAATTCTGAAGTGGACTGTAACCTTTTCGGTTCTCATATGCTGTAGCTGTATCTGCTGAATTTGAAAGTGCCACCTAAAAACAAAACACTTAGTATTTTGATTACGCAGCAAAAGATTTCATTCATTTCTTTGTTTTTATGAACTAGAATGTAATAACTCTATTAAATTTTATATGATTCTTTCTCTTTGCCGTTCCCCCCAACATATCCAACTACAAAATAGTTTAAACCCTAGATAAACTAATCCCAAGTGAAAACTTCCTTGTCTCAAACTCAATTTCAATGGTACTCCTTACACTATTTGTTCTGATCTCTCACAATTGTTTCTTTTTGAAAAAGGAATTTTGTACTATTGAAGCGGTGGACTTTTTCTATTTTTTATTTCAGAAGAGGAATTAGCACTATTAAATGGTTAAACATTTAGTTGGCTTCAGGATATTAATGCTTGAGACAAGCCTTCAAGTCCATTGTGTTATCTGTGTGTATGTTTGGAAGGAGGTTAAATTACCCAGCATGATCTCTAGGGGAGGAATTTTGACTTCAAACAGAAATCCTCCCCCACCCCTCTCGAATATAGAAAGATCAGCCAGATGGGCTGGTGCACAGTGCCATTGATCTACAGCAAATTAACAGGCCAATAAAACTCTAGCACCTCCCTCGCCCCTGGACACACACACACACACTGCTAAATGATTATCAGTCACCCATCCCAGTCCACGAACCAGTTAAGGCAAGGTGCATTTAGACTGAAACTAGTTTAATCCTATTAAGCTGATTAAATTATGCTCAACAGAAGCTTTTCTGTTTAACATAGATTTTAAGACATTTTCACAAATGACGGGAAGTCTCTGTTGTCAATGCCACACAGAAAGCAGAAGAGAGCTGTTAACAAATTTGTTCCACGTTCTAGCCATTGTAGATTTTATATTTGAATTTACAGTCTAGAAAATCCAAACTTCCCATTTACTTGTCACTTGTGAAAAACTGCCATAAACTGAGCTTGAAATCAGCCTAAAATCCAAATATTTGAGTGTAACTTCTATAAAGTTTTGAGGTGTCTCTATGCTCAACATAACTGTGTTCAAACCCTACTGCATTTTCTTGACTAATTGTATCCACTTCAATTTGCTTTCTAACGTTGTAGCCTGGTTTTGTCACTCTAACAGCTTTGGTCATGCTGATGGATGATCTACGCTGGAAGGAGGGCAGGATTACAATCCTGTTAATTCTATTGGACCTCTCAGCAGCAGCTTTCAATACCATTGACTCTGGCATCCTTTTGGAGTGGCTGTCTGGATTTGGAACTGGAACTACTCTTTTTCATCATCTTCTGGTCATACTTGGCTAGCCATTTCCAGAAGATGGGTGCTATTACTTTGTCCCATGGCAATTATGCTATGGTCTGCACCTCAAGGCTCTATTTTGTCTCTCAGGCTGTTTAACTGCATCAGGGGTGGGGATCCTCAAGCCTCAGGGCCAAATCTGGCCCTCTGGCTTTTCCCGTTTGGCCATGCAGAAGATAGAGCAAAGCTGTTCTCTGTTGTTCTAGAGGGCAGAAATATAAGCAATGGGTGGAAATGGGATGGAAGCAGATTTTGGCTAAACATTAGGAAAAAAACTTCCCAATAATATCTGGTGGGTATCTGGTGCACTGGAAGTATTTAAGCAGTCTGGATGGCAACATGTAATGGATACTGTAGCAGCACCCAACATTACTGACCCTACAATGAGCAAAGGGGTGGATTAAATGACCTCCAAGGTTCCTTTCAACTCTAATTCTGTGGGTGCAACAATCATACTGATTTAAAAATGAACTTTACTGCAATGTTGTTGTTTTTTCCTGAAACGTCGGAATTGATGGGGAGTTCTACTTCAAATCCATTTCTCTGGCTTTAGCACCAAATACTTATAGTTAGAGAGCAATCAAGCAGCACATGATAATCTGTCTGTTCCACTGCATACTGGCAGTCATCCTATTAACTCAAGCACACCCAGGACTGAGAGAAGGCAAATTTGCAGGGCATGTGAACTTTAAGACAAATTAAGTACTCTTTAAGCTCTCTTTTACACACACAATTAAATACAGTTGACCAGTGGCCAAGGGATGGATCTTTTCTTCTAAAAGGTGGGCAGTGGTGATTGTATTATGATTGTGAAGAAACAGTTGACAACCTGAGTTACTGCTGCTTGCCCTCATTAGCTGAAACTAAGCCTAAAGCTGCAATCCTGTGCCCACTTATTTGAGAGTAAGTCCCATTCAATTTAGTGGGATTTACTTCTGAATAAGCATTTTTAAGATCACACAGCCAGTGTGACTGTTTTGGCTCACACTCATCCCCTTGTTTCCATTTTACCCTGCTTGCCTTTACCTGTCTTCTACCTTCCTCCCAATCTGAATTTAGATTTTGTCATGCTCCCTGAAGCAGAGACCTGATTTTTGCTAATCTTCTGTAAAAACAGCAGGTAGAGCATTGCAACATTACAGTACTGTTAATATGGAACAAATGTTTGAGATAATGACCTTGTTCGGACAACATGCTAAGCCACAGTGGTTAAGCATTTTGAGCTAAACGTTATGGCTTAGCATGTCATGTGAACCATGACTTAGCATGCCATGTGAACCATTCCTAACCATTGTGGCTACATAAACATGATTTAAACATGCTCATTAACCATTTGCTGCAAAAGGGTTAGTGGCCTAACCATGGCTTAGTGTGTCGTCTGAACAGGCAGATTGTGCATGGGTCATAACATGATGCTGAGAAGGAGTCAAGAGGACATGTCTTGACAATCATTGATTGTTGTTGCTGAAAACAGGTGATTTAGGGCTCCCAGCCTACTCCTGTTGCAATTGCAAGGAGTTGCTTGTAATGCAGGGTTGCTAGGGCATCTTCATTTGGAAAATCCTAGTGGTTTTACTAGTAACCGGTTGCAAGACCTTTAACTTGCAGTTTGCATAAAAGACCTGTTCCGTTTGGTGAACTGTTATAAGATGTGGATTGTGGAGAAAGTAGTGTGATGGGGGAAAAGTGTACAGGGAGACATTTTTTCTGCCTCTCTCATAATATCAGAATGAGGGGTTATCCAATGAAATTGATGACTGCGAGATTGAGGACAGATAAAAGGAAGGACTTCTTCACACGGAGCATAGTTAAACTATGGAATTCACTACCAGAAGCTCTAGTAATGGCCACCCATTTGGATGGCTTTAAACGGGATTAGACAAATTTATGGAGGATAAGACTATCAGTACTGCTGTTATACCTCCTTTAGAGCTGTTCTAGAAAATATACAGAAGAAGATGGGAGACTTGGGCAGTAAAGTTCTGGACTTTGGACACTCTGGGAAAGGTGGGGGAGGATCATATTTGTAAAGCTCCCCCAAATAGAAAGCCTCCCTCATGTAAAATCAAAACAACACTAGGAGCATCATCAGATGGGGAGAGGGAAAATGACGTTTCCTTTCAGTGGCTTCCCCCCACCTCTGTTCCACAATACTTCCTCTTTCTTTAAAGGGAGAAGAAAGAGGAAGTAAACATTGACCACTTGGCAGATTCAGTGGGCGTTTTTTATCCCTCTACTTCTCCTGTACACAGCAGGAAATAGCAGCACATTTCGCTACAGCTGAACAAAGTTGGATTTTCCGTGTATTTTTTTGTGACCGGAAAATGAGCAGAAGGGGCCGGAGATGCGCTGAAGGCGAATGGCCTCTTCGTCAAAAAATCCTCCAAAAGCCGGTAAGTGCCGCGACTTTGATCCACTTTTTCAGAGCTGGACTCGCTCAGGACGAGATTATAGCACGACAGGGACGACATCATGCTAGTCCTGCGCTGAAAAAGTGGCTCAAAGTCGCAGCAGATGTGCATTAAACCTCCAGTGTGATGACGCTCTAACAAGTGTGCGATAAAACGCTGGTCCGATATCAGGAAGCGGGATGTTGTTGTTTTTACCCCCTTGAAGTGCTGGTTTACCACATCCAGAGGGGTTAAAAGAAAAGAAGACGCAAAGCGAGGGTTTCCCTTCCTTAGGTCATGCAGTGTAGAGCCCTATATCAGGCCACCACCGTGCGAGCGTCACGCGTCACGCCGGCAGAGTTTAAAGCGGCGCGCGCCACTACGGTCCCGGACCTACGCTGCTGGCCGGAGCCGCGCCTGCCCGCCCGCCCGTTTGGGTGCCGCTTTCCTTGCAAAGTTACAAGAAGTATATCTACAACCGCGAGCTCCCTCGTGGCGCGCGAGCGCGGCTTCCTTCTCCCCCTCGCGCCTCCCTTTGTTCCTCCCCTTCTCCTCCCCCTCGCCGGCGTTGTGTGTGCGCCCCGCCGGTGCCCTCGCGTGCGGGCCGGTTCCTGGGCAGCAGAGCCTCTGCCTGGCTGCTGTGAGGCTCCTGGAGGGCTTGACTAATGCGGGCTGTTGTGCTCCGCTGGGCCGCGGGGGTAGGTGATGATGAAGAGGATGATGGGGAGGGCGTTCAATGCGCCGCCACAGCTCCCTGAGGGGCGGCCTGAATGGCCCCTCCGCTCACCAGCTGACAGCGCGTGCTCCGCTCCAGACACCCGGCCTCGACCGCCAGGATACGCTGCCAAGCCCGCCGCCGCCGCCCGCGCGCGCACACACACACCACCCGTCCATTATCATTTGGGCAGCCCTAATTAAGGAGCGCTCAAGAAATGGCGAACCCCCCCCTCTCCTTTTTTCTTAATTCCTTGCCGCTCCCACGATTTAACCCTTTCCTATCGGCTACAAACCGTGCAATGGGAGGAAAGCAATAAACCAGGGCATGCTGTGTAAAGAAGCCTTTCTATGCCCACCGTTCTCGAGGAACTTAGGGCTGATTCCTCTGTCCGCCGACTGAAACTTTGAAAAATAAAAGTAAAACTCATTCACTGTGTCCAGCCAGAGCTATGCAAGTTTACGCAGCGGTAAATCCCACGCTGTATCCACTGGGTGTGCCTTGGGATTGCAGCCTTAAAAACAGGGAACTAAAGCAGAGTAATTGCTTATCATGTGGGATAAAACGAGATGACGAGAAACAAGAGTGGTTAATTAATCAAGGAAGTTATCTACACAACCACATACTGGGAAACCTCACCGGTTTGGGGAAAACTGAGATAGACTCCCTATTGGGGGGTCAGTTTTATCAACCAGGAGAATTAAATTAGTTTAAATATTATTTTTAGAGTGTTGTGTCGCTATTCAAGAGTGTTAAACAAAACTAACTAGGTATTATTACTTTTTTAAAAAATGTAATTAATAGTAGAATGACCATATGAAAAGGAATACAGGGCTTTAACAGTGGAATAGAAAAGGGAATTTCAGCAGGTGTCATTTGTATCCATGCGGCACCTGGTGAAATTCCCTCTTCATCACAAAAGTTAAAGTTGCAGGAGCTCTGCTCTCTTTTGTATCTGGTCACTCTAGTATAGCTCCTGCAGCTTTAACTGTCATATGGTCACC
This sequence comes from Anniella stebbinsi, assembly GCA_029215795.1. Taxonomy (NCBI): domain Eukaryota; kingdom Metazoa; phylum Chordata; class Lepidosauria; order Squamata; family Anniellidae; genus Anniella; species Anniella stebbinsi. The sequence continues at coordinate 211,251,975 of JARDYH010000004.1, forward strand.
CTAGTTTCCCAACATACTGCTTCCAATACTGTAGGTAGAATATTTGCCTCTTTATGATCTCAAGCCTAAAAAAAAGAAGCATTTGTACACACCAGTCTCCTGGTACTCTCCTTGCTTTTGTCCCCAGGGTAAAACTATTGGGGATTAAAGAGTTTTAACTCCCATTGATTTCAATAGCTAAAGTACATCTGCCTTTCACTGGAAACCCCTGTGTATATGTTGACTCAAAAGTTCCATTATGTTTAATTGGTTTTACTCCCACGTAATGGGCATAGGATCATCACCTTAGAAGGGCATAAGGGGGGATGGTTACTGCTTTAAGGCTATCAATCCTGTAATAATCCTAATCCTGCAATCAATTAGATTTGCTGAGATTGCATTATTGAATTTTATTATTGTAAGCGACATTGGGCCTTTTTAGATTGAAACATTCGGTAGATTTTTTGCAAATCAATCAATCATATGCAGGCTTCTCTGGAAGAAAACTCCATTGAACACAATAGAATAAAAATCCTCAGGACTGCAGTGTTAAGATTGTAACCTGCCTGGAGGCAGGGGCCTATGTGGCTTTTGCCCCCATTTATCTAGATGACATGAAATAAATAGATAAAAGATGGGGATGCTGTGTTTAGGATCACAGCTCGCTCGCCAGGGGAACATGGGCCACTCACTCTCTGTTGAGCCTAGCCTGCCTCATCGGATTGTCGCCAGGTTCAATGAGAGCCAGTGTGATGTAGTGGTTAGAGTGTTGAACTGGGAAGAGCTGGGTTCAAATCCCTGTTCTGCCATGAAGCTCACTGGATGACTTTGGGCCAGTCACTGACTCTCAACCTAACTTACTACCTCACAGGGTTATTGTGAGGATAAAATGGAGAGGAGAACCATGTATGAAGGTGGGATATAAATGAGACAAACTAACCTCCTATTTGTGAATTCCTGGTCAACAACTGGTGGGCCACTGTGTGAACAGCATGCTGGACTAGATGGAACTATGGTCTGATCCAGCATGGCTCTTCTGATGTTCTTAACAAACTAAATAAGGTGTGGTGGGGGGCAATCATACATGTCCCCTCATACTTCTTGGATAGAACAAATATTGTAATAAATTCTTTAAAAACTTAATAAAATGAATGTACTGCCAATAAAGGGTTGATATCAGCAGCTAAGGGGGCAGATAGGGAGGAATCCATATGTTTCATGTTTTCTTTTAAATGGGCTTGGCTTGTAAGAAGAAACACGGGCACATTTCCATCGCCAAGTTCTGCTCCCGCGTTTGCATCCCAACTGTTTGCCAGTCTCCCTCGCCGCCCCCGTTTGCTCCCCATTAACAAGCTGTAGCGCGTAGCTGCAGGTTGCTCTAATCTCATTAATATTTTGGAAACGTGAATATTGAGCGAGGGAGGCTGCTCATTCGCCATATGCCGGACCACTCCCGCTATGCTGGCTGGTTCCTTTCTCTCCATTATTAGCAATTAGCTTCTAGCGTCCCAAGTCGGATCCGAGTATCCAAGAGACTGGGGGCGAAGGAATCAGTTCTGCGTGCGTGCGAGCGCGCGCGCGCACGAAGCATGCTTAATAGCTCCTCTCCGGCGAACAAAAGAGAGGGCACGGCGTGGCTTTAATAAGGCATTGGCACCTCCTCCCAAAGCCATCAGCTGGGAAGCAGCTCCCTTGAAATCCATGGGAAGGGGGCACCTCCAAGGACCTGGCTGGAGGTTGGAGGAGGAGGGGGAGGGGAGGGGGAGGTAATCAGGGGAAGGTGGTGACTCCCATTTTGATGGGACAGTGAATCCATTCCGGATTTCAGTCAGAACCAGCCAGAACTCTATAGGAGCTATCCACGGTGCTGAACCTACTTGGATAGCTCCTTTAGAGTTCTGGCTGTTTCTGACTGAAATCCGGAATGGATTCACAAACCCACCAGCCTCCACCGTAATTGCAAAGGGGAGAAATGAGCTGCAAGCATTTGGCGAAGATCTCCGACCCCACTTAAGCGATTGTTAAAACAAAACAAAACTCAAAGAAACCTACAAAAGCATTGATTTTAATGGAAGAATGTTAAATACTTGTTTCATTCTCCTGCTTGGAACCATCAGTGGGATTTACAGGGCGCTGCTAATCATATTCACTCAAAACAAGTCTCGTATAAAATGATGCAATTTACTTCCAAGCAAGTCCGGTTAGGACTGCAGTTTAAATGTACTCAAGTTCGACTGGATCGTGCCTTTATTTAGAAGTGAACTCTCCAAGTCCTGTACTAGTCATATTTACTCAGAAGTAAGTCCCACTGAGCTCAGCTTGACTTACTTCCAGGCAAATATGCACAGGATTGTCACCTTAAACATTTTAACTTGAAATCAGAACAGGAATACTCGGAAGTCAATATCTTATTGAGAAAGAAAAATAACAATCGGGGGTTGGGTAGCTATGTACACTTGTTTGGAAGAAAGCTCCATTGGGTTCAGTGAGATTTCTTGCTGAGTAAACATGCATAGGATCGGGCTCCACTTTTACATTTACTCCCAAAGTTTTCAAAAGTACAAGGGTGCAAGAGCTCTTTCACACCTGACGCTCTGATCCTTGGGCCCATTCTATAACTTCTAGACAAGGTTCACAAATAGTTCACAATTGATGACTTCTTGTTTTCTTTTTTAATTGGTCTCTCACTTTTCAATCGATGAGACAGCGTATTTGGGGTGATGTGAACGTTTGGCTGAGCAGAAGTTATGCATCGGAGTGTGAAATTAGTTGGGGGACCTTTGTATTTCTGTGAAACACAGGGTGGCTTTATTGATCCAAGGACGTTTCTGTGGTTTGTACCTAAGGAGGAAGGGTTTTTTTGGATGTGTGTTTTAGATCTTAGTGGGTGGGAATGGCTTAGTAAGGCAGTACCCCCATGGTGGAATTTTCCAGCTTTTATTCTATCTATTAGAAATCTGACCGTCATTTAAACTGTATGGAAAACTTCTTGTTTATGGATTCCACCCACTCCAAATATTATGAGCCAGGTCTATTATCTAGTAGTGTAGTGGCTAGAGTGTTGGACTGGGAATCGGGAAGCTTACTGGAAGACTTTGGGCCAGTCACACACACTCTCAGCCCAACCTAACTCACAGGGTTGGTGTAGAGAGGATAAAATGGAAAGGAGGAGGATTATGTATGCTGCCTTGGATACTTTGGAGGTGGGAAAAAGGCAGGATATAAATATAACAAATAAATAAGTAAAATAAACCAGAGTGCTTGGATTTGAATCACTCCAGGCAGGTGATTAGAAGCCATTGATTGGGTTCACTGAACCAGCTAAGGCTGCCATTTTACGCCTACTTACCTGGACAACCACTGAGCACAATGAGGCAGCTTTAAATAAATTTGCAAACGTTCAGGCTGCGTATAGGGTGAGGCGGGGCGGGGATATTAGTTCCAAGTTATTGTCCGGGCATTGCCATCTTAAGTCCCTTTTAAGCCAACAAGCTCATTTTACATCTCACTCAAATGCCAGCGGTCTTTTTTATGGAGGCTGTACATTGTACTGTGTAGATCTGGGTCTCCTAATTTTTACCAGCCTGGTGCTTGGAACAGAGGCAGGAGCAAACTCCAACAGCCCTGCATGCAGTTCTGGGAAATATCGCTGACCTACCCTGTGTGTGTGTGAGAGAGAGAGACCCACCAAAAAGTTCCCCACCCCACCTGCTGTTTGCACTAGATCAGAATTCCCCAACCTGCTGTCCTCCAGAGGTATTGTGCTACAACTCCCGTTATCCTTAGCAGGTTGGGGAAGACCCTTAGGATTAGTATCCAATTTTAAACTTACTTGAGTTTACTAAAAGAAATATCTGCAAGGATTTCACTGGAAGTCCCCATCCATTGATGATAGTAAATGGTGAGCCTGATCCAGCATGAAGCAAGGTCCACTGATTTCAATGGTCCTTACTCCCAGGTAAACATGCCTAGCATTGCAATATTGCAGCATGAGCCTACACACTTCCAATGATTTCAGGCCAAAAGCCCCGTCTTATTTTGTTTCCCTCAAAAGATAAAATCCCAGAGCCTGACTTCAGAGAGACTTCGCAATGTAATCCTGTCCACACTCCACACTTGGGCATAAATCCATTGGATTCAACAAGAAATACGCAGAATAACCATGAAGAAGATCTGACTGGGGAAAAAAAATCTGTAGGATAAGAAGATTAACCATGCATTCCTATATACACTTTCCTGGTGGTAAGCCCCATTGACTCAACTGGGCTTACTTTTGAATAGATATGTATAGGATTGCACTGAAAACATACATTACTGGGCACTCACAGATTTTTGCAGGTCCCTCTCACCCATGGTCTGCCTCTCACATGTCTCCCACCCTTTCTAGGCTTCTTCGTGAAACAAAAAAACACCCCAGTAAGTCTGACTTATTTTTAAAGACAGCAGTTGCCACTATGTTCTGCTGTGTGCGAGAGAAGCAGTGGGATCAAAACGGCCCACTGAACAGGCCATGCACAAGTTATGAGGGACAAAGGCCAGGGCGGAGAAGCGACAGTAAGCAAATGTGATTTTCCCCTTTGTGATGACGCTCGAAGTCTCTCTGATTTCTCTGTAACTTGCTTCCAAGTAAGGGTTGCAGCCTCACTCTGTTAATACAGGCCAGTAACATGGATGGCTTTAAAAGGGGATTAGATAAGCCTATGAATGGCTGCTAGTCAGGATACGAACATAAGAAGTGCAATGGATCAGACTGAGGGTCCATCTAGTCTTGCACTCTATTCACACAGTGGCCAACCAGCTGCCGACCAGGGACCAACAAAGCAGGACATGGTGCAACAGCAACCTCTCACCCAGGTTCCCCAGCAACTGGTGCACACACCACACAGCCATTGATAGCCTTCTCCTCCAGGAATTTATCCAAACCCCTTTTAAAGCCATCCAAATTCGTGACCATCATTACATCTTGTGGTGGCTAATATATTACCTCCAGTATCAAAGGCTCACCACCAGTTACAGGAGGGTGCTATTGCACTCACATCATGTTTGTGGGCTTCCTATAGGCAGCTGATTGGCCACTTTATAAGCAGAAAGTTATGCGCAAGCGGTTGCACAATGGGTCCGCAAGCGTAATACACCCCCGATTGCACAAATGCAACTTTAGTTGGATTCTCCACTTGTGCTGGGTTCAGACCTAGTTTCCAGAAGCGCAATATCATTTGTGCTAGCAGAATGACACCACTGGATGGGTCCATGTCAGTGAATCCACTCTGGGTTTCAGTCAGAACCAATCAGAACTCCAAACTCTATTTTGGGGATTGGGTTCAGTACCTCGGATAGCTCCTCTGAACCCAGAGCGGATTCGCAGCCCCGCTGACATCGGAGCCACCAGCCTCCACTGTCCGCAGCCGGATCCCACTCTGCGCGCTTACCCCCAAAAGTAATTCCTCCTGGGTGCGTAGGATCGCAGCAGCTGGGGGGTGGGAGTCTGTAGAGATTTCGCGTGCCTGCATGTGGTTTTGTTGGGGGGGGGGGGAGAAGAGAGCCCATCCCATCCAAGCGAGCTGACCATCCTGCTGAACTTTTCACCTTGCCCGGGGACGGTGTATCCCCAGCTCAGTCAACAAACTCTGGAGGGAGAGAGAGAGGGAGGGAGAGAGAGGGAGGGAGAGTGAGCGAGCGAGCGAGCGAGGCGGCCCAGGGTGGTTGGCTGAGCTTTGCAGGCAGCTTCGGTGACGCGCCAAGTAACCCGAAGATGGCCGATGTTTATCTCGGGCCCGGCGAACCCGGCCGTGCAAAAGGTTATCAAGGGGGCAGGTGCTTTGTTTCGGGTCGGGAAAGTGACACTCTCACCTGCTCGGTTCCTGTGCGGGCGGCGGCGGCGGCCGCCTATCAGGACCAGGCGGGGCCTCCCGGAGCGATCAACTCTTTCTTTGGTTGCCAGGAGCATCAGACGAGCGACACCCCCCCCCCCCCACCGGGCAGCTCTACAACCTGCCCGAGAGGGAGGGGGGGAGGGAGGAATAATAAGAAGCCCAAGAAAGGAGAAACAGGCAGGAGGCGAGGGGACCCTCTCAGCTGCACGGAGGGGGGGGGGGGGGAAGAGACGCTTAAGGAAGGCTGCGATCGCGCGAGTCAATCGCACCCAACACACAGTAGGGCTTCCTTCTGAGTCAACAGGCGCTGCAAAACTTGCTTGAGCGCCGGGTTCGAATCCCTGCTTTGCCACGAGGTCCGCTGGATGCCCTCGTGTCAATCACTGTCAGCCCCATCCACCTCACAGGGTGGTTGTGAGAAAAAAAGGGAGGGCAACATTTAAGCTGTCCTGCGTCCTCCCTGGAAAGTCAGGGCAATTGACAGCCCCAATTTCGGTGGGGCTGTGAATCCATTTCGGCTTTTTGTAAAAACCAGCCAGAACTCTAAAGGAGATGTCCAAGGTGCTGAGCCCTATCCCCCAAATAGGTTCAGTGCCTTGGATAGCTCCTTTAGAGTTCTGTATGGGTCTGACTGAAAACCAGAATGGATTCACAGCTCCAACGAAATCGGAGCCAGTGGCCTCATTTGGTCAAATTCTACAAAAATGGTGTTTGAACTGGGTGTAATGCGGTTTGAGCTGGGCAGTGTCCTTGAAAAACAGACCGAGCTTGTGTTGAAGCTGCTTCCAGGTAAACTTCTAAACGAGTTTACGTGGAAGAGCTGCGTAAAGGTGAAAACTTCTACCCACTTGCCTCGGAGTAAGTGAGCATGAATGGATTCAATGAGACAGGATTTTTTAGTAGACACGATTAGATATCTCCTTTAGAGTTCTGGCTTGTTCTGAATGAAACCCAGAGTGGATTCACAGCCCCACTGAAATCGGAGCCACCAGCTTCTACTGCCAAACCTCATGCCCTCCAACTCCAGATGTTTTGAGGCACTAATTTCCGTCATCCCTAACCATTGGCTGGGATGTCTGGGGATGATGGTGATTGTAGTTCAAAAAGAACTGGAGGGCACCCAGTTTGGGAAGGCAGGCTTCCAGTTGGTCGAGGAGAAGGGACGGCTCCAGGATCCACGAAGGAACATAAGTACAGAGAGACCTTTTCCATACATGGATGCCTCGCACACATTTTGAGAGGCGAGTCATGAACATGGGGGACCGCTGGCTTCTTCCAGAAGAAAAATAAAATCCCTTTCTTACTAAGTGCTCTTCCATTCTAGGAGCTCAAAGCTTGTGCTGCCGTAATTAAGTATTATTACTTAATTAATTACTTAATCATTACTTATTATTGATTAATAATTACTTTTTATCACTTATTAATTAATTATTAATTAAAATAATGAATTAACTTGCTATTATTGCTATTGTTATTCCTATCCAGATTATTGTTAGATAACAACAACAGAAGTAGATGCATTTTATTTTATTTTAAATAAGAATAAGAATAAGATCCTTTAGAGCTTGAGCTTGCAAGGCAATTTTGCAGCTTTCACACTTAGAAAGGTGCAACTGCCAGAACCAACAACAAAGTCCTGTTAAGTTCTAACGTCCCGGTCCGAACCAGGCTTATTTTCCTGTCTTGGTGTTGTAGCCAATGTTGGTCCTATTCAGAGCAGACTCATTTGAATGAACGGGACAAGCTGTGTTAACATTGGATGCAAGCCTAAATTGGATTCTGGGTTTAGAGAAATGTAAGGGATTAGGTCCATCAATGGCTAGCAGTCATGATAGCAAAATGGATTTCCCATCTCCAAATGGAGTGTAACACTCAGCATCAATTGTAGCCAATTGTAGCTCTACTTAGACCCATTCATTAATGGGATTTAAATTACTCTGGACTAATTTAGGTCCCATTAATTTCAATGGGTCTACTCTAAGTAGGACTAACATTGGTTACAACCCAAAGAACTTCAAAACCTGTGGGCTTCTTATAAGTATCCTGCTACCCACTCTTGGAAACAGGATACTGGACTCCATCAAGTGTCTTTCTCAGGTGAAATTCTCCACCACCCCAGTGAAGCATAAATTACATTTTGAAAATATCCCCTGGATTTAAAAACTGTTTTGTGTGCCTTTTCAGGAAGAATTGTGTCGCTCAGAAAACATTTGAAGTTGAATTACTTAAGAGTATCAGAATGCTGAACTGGTTTAAGGTAAATTTCAGCCCTTCAGCTTTACTGAATCAGGCTGCATCCTTTTCTACATTTTCCCACCATACCTTCTTGGACCCAACGAAGGTTTCCTTGGGATCCTTGCTAAATCCAAGGCAGTAAGGAAACTATAACATGTCCACCCCTTCCCTTTCCATGGTGCCAGCAGCAGCCACCACGTGCTAAACACACACACACACACACACACACCTGCCTCTTGGGTACTCAAGGCTTTCTCTGTCCTGGAAACACTGCCCTGTTTACGGTTGCTTGGTGAGGAAGGAAATGCATTCTGCACACACTCAGAGGTATACCAGCCTCAATGACGACTTTGGAGGTTTCTGAGCTAAGCTCAGGCAATGAAAACCAGTTTAGAGGCTGAGCCCTGCCCTGTGAGGTTCATGTCCAGCCTTCCGACACAGCAGACCACAGAAAGGCAGCGTCGGGCAAGAAGTACAGCCGTGGAGGCTGGTGGCTCCTATTTCAGTGGGGGCGGTGAAACTGCTCTGTGTTCCAGTCAGAACCAGCCAGAAGACTCTAAAGGAGCTATTCAAGGTACTGAAGCCTTAGTTGACAAATGATTCAGCACTTTGGATAGCTCCTTTAGAATGTTGACTGGTTTTGACTGAAATCAAGAGCGGGTCTACTGCCCCACTGAAATAGGGGCCACCAACCTCCACTGAGTACAGTATTGAGTTAGAGTGACCATATGAAAAGGAGGACAGGGCTCCTGTATCTTTAACAGTTGTATAGAAAAGGGAATTTCAGGTGGTGTCATTTGTATGCATGCAGCACCTGATGAAATTCCCTCTTCATCACAACAGGTAAAACTGCAGGAGCCCTGCCATCTTTTTATCTGGTCAAGAGGGCAGGGCTCCTGCAGCTTTAACTGTTGTGATGAAGAAGGAATTTCACCAGGTGCTGCATGCATACAAATGACACCTGCTGAAATTCCCTTTTCAATACAACTGTTAAAGATACAGGAGCCCTGTCCTCTTTTTTATATGGTCAACCTAATTGGGTACACCCATACATCTGCTAATTCCAGGCCTGTCAATAAATCCACGGTGTCCTTTCAATAATAACCCCACAGCTGTAAACTCCATCTAGCTAGACCAGGAGTTGTGCGGCCATCTCCTCAGAGACGTCCGATCCCATCATCTCTTCCCCTGGGAGTGAATGCTAGTAAATTCTGCCAAATTTTGTTTGGGAGGTGACAAGGGTGACTTCGATTTCAGTTTACATGGTCATTCATAATCCCAAAGTGGAGGGACTCCAGATCCACTGGACTTGTTTCCCCACTCCTTCCTGAGCAAATGATTTGTAATCAATTCACCCCACTATACACAGCCCTACATGTGTTTTCTTTGAAGTAAGAGGTGAATTCTCACATGCGTGGTCATCGCTGGACAACCAAGTCACTAGATATCAGGGATCAACCCACAAGCATTGCTTTCATTTCAATCCGTTGCTCCCAGCACAATGATTTTCACTGGAGACAGTTTACATGTTCAACTGAAGATCAGTGGTTAGTGTCATCCAGTGCTGTACTTGCATGTGTGAATCAGCCCATGTCTCTTTAAAATAAGTGGAATTTACTTCCAAGCAAGTAAGGCTGTAACCCTGTGCCTGGGAGAGAAACCCATTGAACTTAACGTGACTTACTTGTGAGTAGAAATGTTGAAGATTACGTTGTAAGAGTACACAAGGCAACACACCACATCTCTACGCTAGAATAATGGAGTCTGGAGTGATTTCCCTGCTAGGTAAAGTGCACTTTCGTGTAAGTCGGAAAAAGTGAAATCGCCGAGATATGTTGGCAGATTAATATGGCTAGGATTGAGGTCATCGCTGGTTTAAAATTCGGCTGCTCCGTTTCAGCAGCTTTGTAGATTCTGAAGCAGCCTATCGTGATGTCACTATGACAGGTTCAGAATAACAAAGTGGCAAAACAGAGCGTCTCAGATATTCATCTGAGTTATTTTGTCTGCCTGCCTGATAACTCTGTAATCAGAATGCAATGGCAATTCAAACCATTCTAGAATAGATGACATAAAATATAAACAGATGTTTATAAAAATAATCACGGGATGCTTTCCAAGGTGAGCTTCAAACTGGCACATTTGAAGAATTTCCCTAGCTGCTTTATTATTATTATTATTATTATTATTAATTATTATTATTATTATTATTATTCCTGTCCACACAGTACATTACTTATCAAGCGAAGAATCCTGCTGAACTATAAACCACACAAACCACACAATTCCGTTATCTTTATGCCGTCAGACCTTATGCATGTTTACCGGGAAAGTAAGACTCCCAACACTTTTTAGAGAGTAAACCCCATTGAACTCAACGACACAGATTTCCAAGTGAAATGTCATAGGGTTGCACTGTATGTCTCCCCTGACTTCAGCGGAACTTACTTTTTATTCCTTCAAATCCTGATTCCGAGAAAGAAGTGCCTCAACAAAAGCAATATTTGAAAATGTTTTTTTATTAGTATTATTTGATTTTTCTCTCTTGTCTCTCTCTCTCTCTCAAAAAAAAGTTACACAAACAATGGCAGCTGGCTTTGCTAAAATAAACATTTTGTGTAAAAAGGTTATTTAAAAAAAAGAGGGGGGGGGGCAAAAGCAGAACCAGCAGCAAACACTCGGTAATAAATAACTCTCCTGGACCTAATGCATCACAAACGCAAAATGAAACGGATATAAAAGTTTGACACAACAAACAAAATTGTAGGTTTGTCCCCAACTTCTTTTTTGTTGTTTGCAATACAAATGAGATTAATAACAACAATTATAGACATGGCTGAGTTTAACAATGGTACCATCCAATTGGCAGTTAGTTGGACGCTTTTCTCTTGGGAGCCCCGTCTCCTCCACTCCAGGGCAGCTTTTAAAGTGCTTGCGCCAAATCCCACCTACAAAAGACTCCAACATTCCGCTTGGAAGAAAGTTAAGGGGGAAAGAATCCACTCCCCCTATTTGCAGCACGAGGATGGAGAGAGAGAGAGAGAGAGGGAGAGAGAACAACTGTTTGGATTCTCTCCATCCTCCCGTACCGTTTTCATTCCGAATTTGGATAACGCCTCGACTGGCCCAGGGCTTGATAAGGAAAGCTTTCGGCTAACAGAAGGCTGAGGGACTAGTGGAAAGGCAGATAAATAGAAGGCAGGGTTATTCATCTCCGGGCCCTCCTTTCAAAACGAATTCCAAGGAAGCCTCCCCACCCTAAGCACGCTTACTTGGAAGTAAGGCTGCAATCCTATACCCAATTATCTGGGGTAAGACCTATTGGACTTAATGGGACTTACTTCGCAGCATATACCATACAATTGCGCACTAAGCTGCTCGTTTGTGTAAATATGCAGGACTTTCTCGAAATTACATGGGGCGGGGGCGTTTCTTGCAAATATGTATAGTGAGGACAGAAGAGCCAGGGTGCTAAGTGATTTGGAGAGGCGGATCCCACTATCAGAAAGTCGGTGTAGTTAATGGAACAAAGCCACAATCCTCAAGCCATTTACTCGATCAACTCAGTGAAGTTTATGGGACTGACCCGGACTAAGCAACTTGAGGACAGGAGCCCTGAAACTGTGCCCACTTCTATCCGTTGACGGAACCTTAAAGAGAGAAACTGGTTTACATTCAAGTTCAGGTGAAATGCTTGGGATTCAACTAAATGGTACCCCATTGACTATAATGAGCGTTTGACAGACGGATCACCACCGCACCTTACGACGATGTTCTATTGAACTTAATCACATTTACGTCCAAGTAGTCGTGCTCAGAATGGAATTTAACACAGTGGAAATTCAAATGTCATGCATCGAGTTCTGGCAAACCGGATCCTCAGTGTATTTACCTGGAACTGTCCAACTAATTTCAGTAAATTTATTTCCATGAAACCATCATTAGACTTTCAGTGCTAAGGCTGCAATCTTATGCACACAAGTCCCAGTGAACTCAACGGAGCTAACTTCATAGTAGGCTTGTATAGAGTTGGACTAAGTCTTATTTTTTTACGACCCCCTCCTATGCAAGTTTACTCTGAATGAGGCACAATTATGTTTGATGGGTCTTACTGCCACCTCCGTGTGTGTGTGTGTGTGTGCGTGCGTGTGTGTTTGTGCCGGCGGGCGTATACATAAGATCACATTTCAAGGATTTCAGCATCACCACATCACAGAACGTGTTTGCCTAGATCAGTGGTCTTCAACTGGTCCAGACCCGAGACCCACTTTGGACTCCCAACCTGCAACATGGCACTTTCACAAATTTCTCCATCCATGCCCAACATGGCGGCAACATCTTTGACGCAAAGACCACTGTTCTAGAGCAACCACGAGCCAATCCAGTCAAACTCTTCTAGCCTAACTTCCAGTTCCGAGGAAACCTTGTGAAACGACCCGCAAAAGTTAAGCACCTTTTCAAAGCAGTGCTTAATTTCCGCCAGGCCCTGAAGCCCGTTATCCCAGAGGCTACGTCATCCGAAACATGTTTGACTGTCGTTGACAAAATAATAATAATAATAATAATAATAATAACTGAAGCGCTTATTATTATTATTATTAAAAAAGAGAGAGACTACTTTCGGTCCCAAGAGATGTGTAGAAAACCACTTAAAAACTAAGATGCTAAGCAGGGCTGTTTGCAACCATGTCCCTGTTGCAATCAAAAGGACTTTCTTCCGAAATAATCGCGCTTGAAGAGTTCGCAAGCGGTCAGGAATCAAAAGCTTTCTCTACCGTTCTAGACTTCTGCGGGTTAACTGGCTACTTCTAGATAGAGAAGCTGCGCTGAAGTTCACGGGAGTTTCGCCAGAACGCCTCCAAAGCCGTTTCAAGGCTGCTGGGGGGGGGGGGGAGTCCAGAGCCTGCAGCACACGCCTGTGTCCCCCGCTTGGCCAGGACCCTGCGGTCCTCTTCACGCCAGAAGGTTCTTTCCCAGCCCGTCTAAAGAGCAGCCCTCTCCCGCAGCCTCCCAGCTAAGCGTAGGTCTGATGGGCAGCGGGCCCCTCCCCGCCTCTGTTCTGCCCAGCCGCACGCCTAGCTGGCTTCATCGGAGTCACTGTAATGGGATCGGGGCGAGAACTCCCCGTCGCTGCGATGGGCTGGCGGCGAGGGTTTCCTCCGCTCCTGCTGCCCCTGCGGCTGCTGGCCCGATGGCTGCAGGAGCTGGGCCGGCGAAGGGACCTTTTGACCTAGCAGGGCGCCTTCCGTGAAGGAGGGGAAATGTAGCGGGTCCAGCTGGACCGAGAAGCCCCCCGCTCCGCCCCCAGCCGGCTGCTCCGGGGGGAAACGCGTCCTGCAGTGTCCCGAGGGCTGCGACCTGGGCTGCGGTTGCTGCAGAGCTCCCCCTACCGGCGGGGCGCAAGGCGCGCGGTCGAACGTCTGGCCGGAGGGCGGGAGGGTTCCCTTGCCGCCAGGGGCGCTGTCCGCGGGCGGCGGGTTGTGCAGGAGCTCGGCCAGGGCGCTGATGTAGATCTGCGCCATCTGCAGCGTCTCGTACTTGGAGAGCTTCTTGTCGTTGTTGAAGGAGGGGATGACATTGCGCAGCTGGTCGAAGGCGTGGTTCAGCCCGTGCATCCGCCGCCGCTCGCGGGCGTTGGCCGCCAGGCGCCTCTGCTTCTGCACGCCGCTCGCCTGAGTGCCCTGACGGAGGAGACCACCGCCGCCGCCGCCTCCCACGCCGGGGCAAGGTGCGCGGGGCCGCGACTGCGCCTCGCAGGGGGCGCCGTCGGCCTGGTGCTGGTGCCGATGGTGCTGCTGCTGGAGCGCGCACAGCTGCTTCCCTGATGGCCCGCTCAAACTTCGGGTGCCGCCGCCGCCGTTCAGGTGCTCGGCTGCCTCCAAGAGCTCCTCCTCCTCCTCGTCCTCCTCCTCGTCCTCTTCTTCATCCCTCTCAGCTGCTGCTCCCGAGAGCAGGTACCTGGGCGACGAGGGGACGCGGCCCGGGCAGCAGATGCCCAGCCAAGTGGAGGAGAAGGCGCTGCCCCGACCTGCCGCTGCGTCCTGCCCCAACAGAAGGCTCTCCTCCAGCTGCTGCTGTTGCGAGCCTAAATCCCGGCCGCCTTCGCCCCATTCGTTGGGCGCAGTCACGGCGCGCAGGTGGCTCATAGTGGCGGCGAGGCACAGCTCAGCGAGCGGCGGTGGCGCGAGGGTTGCCTCTGTCTGTGCAGCTGCACGCGCCTCTTTTACTGCCCACCCCCCAGGCCCGATAACAGCCGTTCAGGCACTCATCCCCCCCCAAAAGAAAAGAAGTATAGATATAGGTGCGTGTGTGTGTGTATGTATATACACGTATAGACACACAGACACACGTCCCCGCATACAACCAGGCTTCTCCGGTTGCGGAGGGCGCTGCGCCCCCTTTAAAAAGCGGCACGCGCCGGGGTCCCCCACCCTCTCCACCTCCTCCTTCCACACACACACCCCTTCCCAGCGCCCCACCCTCCACCTCCCGCCCTCCTCGCGCCAGTCGCGTGTCGGCTCAGCCATTGGAGCCCGCGGGGTTTGTCGCGTGCGGGCAGCCAATGGGCAAAAGAGTGAAGGTTGGGTGTTTGTTTGGGCTTTTCTTTCTTGGCGGTTTTTTTTTTTTTTTTTTGGCCCGCACCAGAGCAAAGGGTGTGTGCGTGTGTGTGTGAGAGAGAGATGAAGGAGGAGGAGGAAGAAGAGGGGGAGAGAGATAAAAATAATACAAAAACTTTGCACAAAGGAGTGTCTCCACGAAACAGTTGCGCTGCCAGTAAGTCAGGACGGTTTTATAGTAGGCAGGGGGTGTCACGTATGTGTGTGTGTGTGTGTGGCTACGTTCACCTGCAAGAGTGTGTGAGGTAAAAGTGTGCCACATTGTGGAAGAGGCGCGCGCGAGGGCGCGTGTCTAGAAATGGGCTCGTGCGCGCAACTCTCCCGGGTCTTGTAAACTGAGTGGGACGTCGTGGGCTCAGTTAGGAGGGAAGGGCGCGCGCTGGTGATAATAGGGGCGATAATAGCTCTGAAAGCTCGTTTTGTTTTGTGCGGCTTCAAACGCCCGCTTTCCCATTGCCTTCAACGAGGAGAAAAACGGAATGCCGATTCAACGGCATTTGCTCTCCCTGAGCGAGCTGGTTGAGAGGGCTCGGCCATCCCAACTCACAGCGCCCTTTCCCCTCGCTGCCTCCGCTGTAGGCAGGAGGAAGTGGGCGAAAAAACGAAGCGGGATTGCATCCCAAAGCCCAGCGTGATCCTTCCTCAGATTTTGCGGGTCCGGTTGGTGGAGAAGGAGGCACCGGGCAAAGTTCCGGAACCAGAGGCAGCAATGGCGAGGAGAGCTCTCGGGCTGCAAGGCAGCGGTGTCGGACGCACGCTGCGTTTCAGGGCGCGAGTGGCGCGCCTCTGTGGAAAGGCTGGCTTTCGGAGCACGGAAGCGCGGCGCGTGCGGGAAACTGAGCGGCCCCCGGGGACGAAATCGAACTCGCTCACTGGGCACCTCTGACTGGGCCAGCTGGCTTGGACAAGAGCTGGAGCTCGCTCTTCGGCAGCAGGGACAGTCACAGCAGGACTCTCCTTGGCCCTACCCCACAGACGGTCGCCTTGGGCTGAGCGCCAACGCCTCTGGACGGATCCCGCTGAAGTTCACCAGTCAGAGGTCGCTCTGTGCCGGGTCCTGCCTACCGTTGCGCAATCCTATGCGTGTTTAGACATTTTTTTTTTAAAAAAACTACAATTCCCAGCATGCCCCAGTCAGTCATAGTAGTTGGGGAATGCTGGGAGTTGGGCTGTTTTCTGTCTTAAAAGGCATAAGATTGTATCCTAAAGTTGCCAGGCATCTTGTGCAAAGTTACTTCTGAGCAATGGAAACTGGTGGCTGTGGATCCACTTTGGCTTTCAGTCAGAACCGACCAGAATTTTAAAGAAGCTAAGCCCCCAAAAGGGTTCAGCACCTTTAGAGATGTCCCTGGTTCTGATGGACTGGATTTACAGCCCCATTGACATTGCAGCCACCAGCCTCCATTGCTTCTGAGTAAACATGCATGGGCACATAGTGTACCATTACAACTGCCTACACTTATGGTGCAATATACCGTGACCATTACAACTGTTCAAGATTACTGCTGATTCAGTGGCTCCTGCTGTTTGCACCTATTTCCCCTATACAGATCTGCAAAGCTTAAAGAACAACTTCCAGAATACCCATTAGGACATTGAGCATGAAGAATGGGAAGTGATCCCCCCCCCCCCCCCCCCCGTGAATGGGACAGAAAACAAATTCTGAACTCATAAAGGCAATCTCATTGAAATAAGTGCTATTTATTTTCAATTAGTATCTCCAGATTATGAGTTAAAATCATTTATCATCCTAGTTTTTTTGTTGTTGTTGTTTTGGGTGGCTCTACTGGGTTATGGATGCAGTGCTAGAATGTTTTCTCAAGTGAGAATCCTACCTGGACACACTTATATGGGAATAAACCCAATTCAACAAATAGCAGGAGCTATTTCCTAGTAAGCATGCATAAAATTGAGCTGCACAGAGGTCTGTCTTCTCTGCTGGGACACATTCTTATCAGCTACACTTTTCTTTTAAATATAAGGATCATGTTGTTTCACTTAGTTCAATAAAATGCCACTTTCCCTTTCCCTCCTTTACCTGGGGCATGCTGGGAGTTGTACGACTTTTTCTGTCTGAACATGTAGAAGATTGTTCTCTAAGAACATCTTAATTGTCTTTTTGGATCAGAAGGCCCACTTTATTTCTTTATTCATTCATGCATGTGTCCGTGCAATTTATTATTGCTTTTCATTATAAAAGAATCCCAAAGTGGAATACAAAAGCAATAAAACACAATACAATCACACAGCATGAACCAATACAACAGTAAAACAGGAGAGAACAGATATGTAAGTTTATGAGGTGCAGCAACACAAATCCATCATTGTTTGCAAGACCCTAGCAACGAGCAAGAGCAATGTTAGGTCTGCACATCATAAGGCTTATAGGCCGATCACAGTCGTAAGCTGCCCACTGTTTCCAGCTTCTTTGTGGAAACATGTAAGGCCCTCTCAATTCCATCAAATGTCAAAGTGGGAAAGTAATGTTTCTGCATTAGTTGTCCTTCTTTGGATTTTGAGGTGGCTTCTGGAGTTGTTCCTATTCCCCTTCCCCCACTAGACACACTACAAAGCCAGCCTATACCTGAGACTCTTGCACTATGTTAGAGTGACCATATGAAAAGGATGACAGGGCTCCTGTCTTTTTAACAGCTGTATAGAAAAGGGGATTTCAGCAGGTGTCATTTGTATGCATGCAGCACCTGGTGAAATTCCCTTTTCATCATAACAGTTAAAGCTGCAAAAGCCCTGCCTTCTTTTGTATCTGGTCAAGAGGGCAGGGCTCCTGCAGCTTTACCTGTTGTGACGAAGAGGGAATTTTACCAGGTGCTGCATGCGTACAAATGACACCTGCTGAAATTCCCTTTCCTATACAACTGTTAAAGAGGCAGGAGCCCTGTCCTGCTTTTCATAGGGTCACCTCACTATGTGTATTGTTGGGAGAGTGAAAACCTTGTATGCTGTTGCAACAGAGTAGAAATGAGAGAGGGGAGGGACAGACAGAACAAAAACAAACAAACAAAATGTAAAGAAAAGTGAGGAATGGAGAGATGGGAGTGAGGAGAGACTTGGGGACTGGAGGACAAAAAATTGGGAACAGACAGTGGTGAGGAGAGAAGAAGTAATACTATGTGAGACACAGAAAGTCTTGTGGCCTGGGATAGAAGGGGGAGTGGCTGAAAGATAGGGTAGAGAGAAAAGGGAGTTAGGTGGTATAGAGAGAAGAGGGGAGAACTTACAAATGATAGTTCAAAGAGATCTCTGGATGGGAAACAGAAAAAGAAAAGAAAATAGATCGTGGATGCATGCTTGTGGTGATGTAGAGAGAAGGCAAGGGTTATGGGATTCCAGGGCCAGCTCTACACCAAGCAGGATATAGCGGTATGAAAGCAGTATATAAAAGGCAGGAGCCACACTACTGCTTTATATGGTATTGAAGTGCACTGACAACTGTTGGGGCCCATTGATACATACCATATACCGCTTTCATAGTGCTATATCCTGCTTGGTGTGGCTCCTGCCTTTTATATACCGCTTTCATACCGCTTTATATCCTGCTTGGTGTAGATTTGGCCAAAGAAAGAGAGTATTGTGGACTGGATAGAGAGAAATAGGAGGTATAGCAGAAATAGGGCTTCAGAGAGATCTGTAGTGATGAAGAAAGATAATTTTATGTAGGATGGAAAGAAAAGGGGGAGTAACAGATAAATGAGTTTAAAATTGTAGCAAAAATATAATTCCATAGAAAACACAGGGATGATGCTTCTTCAGTTAACAAAAATGTAAAAATGGCCTTCAGTAGTTTGGACTGTGCATTTCTGCACTAGGTAGTCTATCTAACATTGTGTAGTGGTCTTGCAGTCTACATACTGCCTTAGGTTGTGTCCAGATAATACAACTGCATTTTCTATACTAGTGGGTGGACTTTTCACAAATTTAGTATGTCTCATAGCTGAATTAAAGAAGGCAATCCCATCGAGTTCAGTGGGACTTACTAACAGAGCCTCTCCAAATGTGGTGCCCTCCAGTTGTTTTGGGTGAGAACACCCATAATCTCTTACCATTGATCAGGTTAGCTGGGGCTTATTGGGGCAGGCTGACCTGACATCTTTGCATAGTAGGATTACAACCTTATAACTGACACAACAAGTACTTTCTCTGCCTTAAAGCAAACAAGCAAGCACTTAAAAAAACAAATCCAACTTCTTGTGTGAAGAAACATGTATTTTTTTGGAACCTGTATAATTTGGAGACATGAAGACAAGTTTGCCATAAGATCCCATTTTCCATAACTGATTAAAAAATGTCCTCCTATTTGACAGTTTAATATTTTGGCTGGCCACTGGGAGGAGGAAGGAGCTATGCAGGGCATTAAATTTATTTATTTATTTATTTTATTACATTTGTATACCGCCCCATAGCTGAAGCTCTCTGGCGGTTCACATAAGATTACAACAATTAAAAACAATATACAAAAATTAAAACAGCAAAAACAGACAATATACACACACATTTAAAACCACTATAATAACTTTAAAAAGCTATAAGCCTAAAAACAAAACAAATCCAGGCTCATCAGATATTGCTACATGCCTGAGAGAAGAGGAAAGTCTTGACCTGGCACCGAAAAGATAAAGAAGCCCTATTCCAGACTGCTGGAAATGATATTAGCAACTAGCAGAGGCAATATAGAGCCTATCTACTCTACTGCTTTAAAACGGTTTATAACAGTTATTAACCAGTTTTAAACTGTTATAAACCATTTTAAAGCAGTAGTGTAGATAGGCTCTATACAAGAGTCGACAGTGGGTAGCCCTCATCTTTATGTAATGCTTGTGAATTTCCAAGTTGGCTGTTTAGCAATGCTAGGCTAGTGATGAGTGAATTTACCTTGGCTTGATTCAGAACTAGCTCAGTAATTGCAAGCTTTTCTGGTGTGCATTCAGAAGAAGAAAAATCTCAGTTGTGTGTGGTTTTTTTTTTTTTTAAAGTGTTCTCCTCTAGTTCCTAATATTGACACATGGGTGCTTATGGTGCCACACACATGTACCATAATGTATTACTTATGAAATTCCCAGTATTAGCAATGGTGGAGAGCCACTTGGAAGTTCAACTGCTCTCCCCTGTCTCTACCTTTCAAACAAACACACACAGGGAAGGAAAAAAAAACATTGTAAATCCCACAGGGAGCAAACAACCACATCAAATGTTTGCAAAGAATATGAGAATTGGCTCAAATATAAGATATTCACCCTACAAAAGGCCAGGAGCTTGGGTAGTCTCATCGAGTAGTTCACAGCAACCAATGGGCATTCAGTGAAAGAAAGGATGTTAACATCAAAGAACATTTGTACTTCCCTCTACAAAACCATTGGTTTGCATGCCCTGATCTGCTAAACGCATTGCTGCCTGTACAAGCTCAGAAAACTGTTTTCCATCCAAATCTTGAAAACAGTATCTTAGATACATAGCACTTGATGCAGAATATATCTGCACATATTCATATTCTAAACCAAGTAATAATGAAGTCCAGTGATATCATTATGCTGGACTAAAGTCAGTATGCAAATTAATGAAATCCTCAAACCCTGCCACCTGACTCCCTCTAGTTTTAGTCAAACTACAACCCCCTGTAGTTTTCTGAAAACAGTAGCCAAGGAGGCTTGGACAAAAGGTAAGGGGGCTTGACCCTCTCTGTCCCACCACCTTGTATTCATGCACTTACTTGCAGGTACACTTGGCTTGATCCCAGCAAGGGAATTCATAGGTACTTAAGACATAACACCACAGCAGCATTATGTCCCAACAGTGAAGGCTGGTGACTCTGATATCAGTGGGGTAGTGAATCTGCTCTAGGTTTCAGTCAGAACTCCTAGGTTTGGAGCCAGTATTCCCTAAAACCATTATATGACTGGACAATGTGTGTGTGTGTGTGAATGTGTGTGTCTGTGGGGTGGGGTAGGACTTCAGGAATAATTTGCATCACATATGCACCTGTCTCTGGGCATTTCAGTGACTGGTATCTTGGGGTAAGTTTGGGGGGATAGTTTAGTAATGGGATGTAATAGCAGAACAGATCTGCTTAGTAATGGGATGCAGAAGCATATGGGATGCTATTTAGTAATGGGATGGAATAGCAAAACTGCCATCCGTAGCAAGATAGAATCATACCACTTGATTCATCTAGGATGAAACATTAATTAGTGTGGCAACACAAATTTCATTCTGCAACAACACCATTAAGGCATTTTTTAACAGAAATGTAAAAAAATAAAACAGAGATTTTATAATATTTATTTGAATTGGGTGAGTAATGGTTTAACTTAAATGCAAGTTAAAAGCTAGATAGATATGTAAAGATATGTAAAGAAAAATATATAACACTAATAAACTCTTCACAGAAAAAGCAATGAGCTATATTCTCTACTGCTCCAAAAAGGAAAAGTTAACATCAAATTTATTTATATAATGTGTTAAACAATTTGACTACAAACCTTAAATCCCATACTCTAGACTTTAATCTACACCTTGTATCAAATCATTATGAATGTAGAATAAAAAGCAGGATCTAACACTATGAAAAAGGTTTATGAAATATGGATTGTCCCCCAGCAGATATCAGTGCGCTTCAATACCGCTATAAAGCAATGGTGTAGATCTAGCTGTTTCTCAGCTTTTAAAAGGGCAATAATAGAATCACACTGTTCTCCTTAAGCTGGTCAGAAGTCAGGTTCACTGAAATCAATGTTGCCTTTTGCCTTTAGGATTAGCGACAGGATTCCAGGCTGTGATCCCAAAGGGAATTAATTTGTTTGCTCTGGAGTCATCCTACTTAATCCAAAAGAATACAAAATGAGTTATTTGAGGCTTGCAGCTTTAATGCCAGTAGGGCCTCACTCCCCCTTCCACTGATATCAATGATAGGAGGGGTGGGGTGTGGGTAGGTGGGACCTTATATCCAAATGCTCAAGCCTTAACTGACATACAGATTAGTATTCTTTATCTTTTTGCAACCCACTTTCTGCTTTTATAACCATCCTCACCTTTATTAAAACTTCTTACCCTGTCTACATACATACGTGCCCTTTGCTACTACACATGCATGTCGTGAGTCAAAGTCAAAGGCAGTAGGTGGCTCGTGTCGAGTTGGGTTAGCTCTGCTCCCCCAGAATAAGATAAATGTAAGTGTTCAAGAACTCCTGGGGTTGGCTGAATTCATTTGGTATTCAACATTGCCTGGCTCTTTTCTCTTCTTTTACTAGCTCTCTTTGTATGTTCAAGCCTACTTGAGTTTCTTTTCTCTTTTGTTGGACTTGGCTCTTTTGATGTGATTCAGGGTACGCCCTGCTGTAGAGAGAACTTCACAGGAATCGGAAATATAAGCATACCGCTCAGGAACAGTCCCTGTATAATAGCAAGAATGTCTGATGGCTTCAAGATATATTTTCTACAGAATCTAGGTAAATGAAGAATCACCAAGGGAATCAAAAGTATACAAAAAGCCTTAGCCTGTTAACTTTCTTACTGTATGTACGCATATTTACTTGGAAGTATCTTCCACTGAAATCAGAGAGATAGTATTTCTAGCTTAAAACATGTGTAGGACCAGGGTGAGAGTCAAGCAAAATTCTCATTTAGTTCAGGGACAAGGAGGAGGTAGATTGCGTATAACTTTTAAAGGTTCAAAAGGAGGAGATATATGAATAGGTCGCATGATGTTAAAACCACTTGTACACAGCTTTTGCTGACAGCTTTTAAAGTTGAGTTGATAATAATTCTATAACTTAATTCTTTTACTGCTGAATTACTTGGAATAAACTGATTCAGAATCATTACCTTGAATGCACTGAAGTGTGAAATCCAACTCCTGATTAATCAGACAATGCACCAGGCTGTTCAGCGCATATATATACAAACTCTTTTGCATAAACATGGATTGATAGGCTTGTTTACTTTTTAAAAACATGTAATGTGATTCCTGTCCAGCATTCGTAGACCATTTGCTTTTTTACAGCTTGATCTCAATCTTGTGATACTAAACCATTTTGATTTAAAGACGCATTGAAGTTCTGATGCAACCAATAAGACTAAAAGCAGAGAGATTACCATTCATCACGTTTCCAATAATAAGAAAAATCTTTGAGAACAAGTGGATAAAATCTAGTAACAACTCTGCCAAGCCTGGCTAACATTGAAGCTTGTCCATTTCAGCACCCCAAAACCTAACGAAAATGCTCATTTGTAAAAAAAAAATAATGCTCATGTGAATTGTCTATTATATATTTCAGAATTAAAATTAAATTTCTCCCACAAATGCAAAACAAATGTAGGATTTTTAAAAACACACACACACACACACACACACACACACCATGTACATCCTTTATTTACCGAGAGTCAATAAAATATAACGCTGTCTTGACTTGTATGTCCATTGTTTCTATTGCAGCTTATTTAAAATGTATAACTAAACTTGGTTGCCTAGACCTAATATCCAGTGAAATCTTCTCTGCAAAAACAAAAACTGTTCAGAATAATTGCAATCTGCTCTCCAATAGATAAATAGGGGCACTGGTCAACAATGCAATCTTAAATATTCGTGTCACCATTTTATTAGCAAAGTTGTAATATCAAAGTTTGGGATGTGGTGCTTGCATAGCTGCTTTTATAACCCATCCCAAGCACTTAGATGCAGGCAGAACAATGTGTCAGGTCTAAATTGTGGGAAAAAATATTGAATCCTATTCTCCTATCAGTGATTTTAGCTCTCATCCAGTAAGGAAGTGTCCAGATTTACCGGTTCCTTGGTATTTATTCTTGTTATTTCATAGGAAGATGGGAGAGAAAGATGGGACACTGTTTTTACATACAACTGTTTGGGTACCATAAGGTTAATTTTGTGGAAATTTTGAGGCTCACAGTATCATTCCATCTGCTTCAAAGTGACAATTGAATTTGGTTGGTTAAATACCTCAGAAGTTGGCATTCTGGGCCATTTTCCTGCAATACCATTTATTAGCTAGAACAGGTAGTGGAACATGAATACTACAGAAGTTTCCTGGTTCAATGCCATATTAGTCAGTTGCTGCTGAACAGAAACAGCAAGAAGTTTTGTGGTATCTTTAAGACTAATACATTTATTATGGTATAAACTTTCTTGGATAAGATGCATGAACTATTACCCTGAGCTGAATGTATATATACACAGTAAATATATCCATGTGGTGTCTGTGTGGAAAATAAACAGTGATGTCCAAGGGGAAATGAAATGCAGAAAGTACAATTGCATTATTAACAGTGGCAATTTTACAAAAAAAAAGTGGTTGCTGGTAACAGAGACATCCTGGCATAGGTAAGCTAATTAATATCTGTAGTGTGATTAAAAAAAATCCCAACCAACTTGATATAAACTGCAAGAGATAGAATTGAACCTTTTGATGTTAATTCAGTAGTTTCTCATCCTAGTCTCCCTTTGAAGGTCTTCTGCCACAGAATCCCTCCTTAAAGCTTTCCCTGTTCCTTTTCTTCTACATTACGCTGACCGGATAAAATCCAGGTCAGGGCTCATGTAACTTTAACAGTTGTAGAGAAAAGGGAATTTCAGCCAGTGTCATTTGTATGCAATTAGTTCCTGGTGAAATTCCCTCTTCATCACAACAGTTAAAGTTGCAGGGGCCCTGCCTTCTTTTGTATATGGTCACTCTAGTATAGTGCATGCACCTTTAACTGTTGTGATGAAGAGGAAATATCACCAGGAACTAATTGCATACAAATGACACTGGCTGAAATTACTTTTTCTCTACAACTGTTAAAGTTACATGAGCCTTGACCTAGATTTTATCTGGTCAGCCTATCCTACATCAAACTCTGTAACCAGGGCTGCTTAGTCTGGCATAAACTTGCCAGACCAATCTTATTTCTGTTGCTGCCCAGACATAAAGAAAGATTTTAGCTAATCATGATTAGTTTAGACTCCCTTTCAGTTGGCTGCAGGCCTAAGTAATAAGTACACCTCTCCCTCTAGCATACCAAGGGTCCTTTGTTTGAGGCGACCTGGGGCAAATTGCCCCAGTTGCCACCCTGTCCTCTGGAGAGCCCCTGCAGCTTTGCAGTATAACCAAGTTGCATGACTTGTGCAGGATTACAAAACAGGTCCTGCTTTTCCCCAGCAATGTCTATAAAAAGGGTCCAGAGTGAGCTACCTCTTATTTGGTGCTCTGCTTTCAGCGCATTCCTGCTCCAGTTCTAGGAACCTAATGAAGTCTCTGTCATGTGGTGTGGGTGACTCTCAAAAAATGCCTCTCATGGAGTTGTAGGCCTATATTCTTTTTCATGTTCAACACACACACACAATGGCTCCCTGAGCTCCAACACTCCCTCCTTGGCTACAAGAAGCAGGCTTTCTGTTGGAGTGGTATTACTAGACTTAAAGCAACAGTATCACTTATACCACAGTCTCCCAGACTGTAGTTTCTTCTTCAGTCTTCTTCTCTTTATTTTTTTTAATATTGAAAATTACCATTGCTCCATAATATAGAGCTGTATGTAATTTAGGGTGACCAGATAAAATCCAGTTCAGGGCTCATGTAGCTTTAACAGTTGTAGAGAAAAGGGAATTTCAGCCAGGGTCATTTGTATGCAATTAGTTCCTGGTGAAATTCCCTCTTCATTACAACAGTTAAAGTTGCAGGGGCCCTGCCTTCTTTTGTATCTGGTCTCTCTAGTATAGTGCCTGCACCTTTAACAGTTGTGATGAAGACAGAATTTCACCAGGAACTAATTGCATACAAATGACACTGGCTGAAATTCCCTTTTCTCTACAACTGTTAAAGTTACATGAGCCCTGACCTGGATTTTATCTGGTCACCCTAATGTAATGACATGACCAATACTAGCAATTGCCTTGTATGCCAACCAGTTTTGTAGCACAAGTGAAGCTGATACCACCATGCCATCTACCATGGTGGGGTATATATAAGTGTCTTGACTGGGGTATTTGTGAGAATGTCTTCTAAAATGCTGTCTGGTGCTCAGAACAGAAAATGCAAAACATAGCAATGGAGCCAGTTGCAGAAAGATGCAGCTAGTATTAAGAAGTTCATTCAGATTTCTGAAGCAGTGTGTTCTTCTTGTAGGCATCGTTTAAGGTGGATTCCTGCATCGATGAGGGTGTTGGATTCAATGGCCTTATAGGCCCCTTCCAACTCTACTGTTCTATGATAGTGTGAATGTGGGAGTGGGAGTGTTCAATGAGGAAAGTGTGTATGATCCAGTTTCCATTAATGTAGAAGATGGTGAGAACTTTGCTCCACTGAGGGCTTCTCTACCTTAAGCAAAAAACCCACAGCCTTACCTGGGATTTGTCTTATGGAGCCTTTGTGGGTTTACGATAGGCACAATAAACACACTCCCCCCCCCCCCCCCCCCAGCTTGTTTTTGCAGGTTGCTTCCCAGATGTTTCATTTATACTGCCAGCAGATGGCACTGCTCTATTGCATGATTTAAATCTATTACTGCATTTTCGGTGACTTATAAAATGGCAAACTCCTGCTTGAAAATGACTGGAGAGGCATTAGAGATTGATGCCGTAGTGAAAAGACCCAGGAACTTCCATGAGTGACAATCATGAGTGCAAGATAAATGCCTCATGTAGTAAAAGAGAAGGAACCCCAACCTACCACACCTATCAACAGTACTTCTGATCCTGCATTGTGGCCAAAATTAATGCATCTTGCATTTGTAGATACAGTGGGTTCCAGCAGGCTAAGTGAAATTGAGAAGATGGCTTTTCCTATAGATGTCATTCCTCAAAACCTTTTGCTGAAAGGTGAGAAGCTGAAAAGGCACTGGCTTATCTATTTTAGGAGTACCAACAAGGCTGTTTTTTGCTTCTGCTGCAAAATATTTCCAGGTGATGCCTCTGCAAGTGCCAGTTCTTCACTTGGGAGTTCCAGGACCAATGACTGGAAACACTTGAGTGACATTTTGAAGCAGCATGAAACATCACCCGAGCATTTTATTGCATATTGCAAGTGGATAGAATCAGAATCTAGGTTTAGACTGAACAAGTCTATTGATGCAGAACATCTGCAGATTATAAACCAAGAAATTCAGCATTGGAGGGGCATGCTCATATGCCTAATGGATATTGCACTGTTCCTGGTGGGATACAACTTGGCATTCCAGGGATCTCTGGACAAGCTGTTTATACTGAGATTTTGTGGGGTTTGTACAGCAGCTTGGAAACTAGGTAATGGAAGAGCATTTGTGGTGTGTATCCTTGTGATACACACCAAAAAGAACACTTGAGGGCAAGCCATTCAGAATGAACTGGTAGTTTTTTTTTACGGTCAACAGGTTGGACAAAATTAAGTACTACTTTGTCATACTGGATTGCATGCCTGATGTAAGTCAAACCGAGAAGATATCACTGACAGTGACATTTGTTGACATGGATGGGATCAAGATTAATGTGAAGGAACACCTTGTAGAATTCAGGATAGTTCATGAATCAATTGTTGAAAGGCTTACAGAACTCTTGCTGCAGACACTGGTGGAAAACAACATTTAGATTAAGGAGTGCTGCGGCCAAGGTTATGATAATGGTGCCAAAATGAAGGGACAAAAAATAGTGTCCAGGCAAGGCTACTTACACCAAACAAGCTCCATTTATACCGTGGGCTTTATTCTCTCAGTCTGGTGGTTTCAGATACACTCATCATCAAAGAAATCTATTACCCTTTTTGGTATGTTACAGCACCTATTTTGTTATTATCTGCTTCTGTTCAACAGTGGCAGATACTAAAAGATACATTGTGTCCACCCTCACCATGAAGCCACTGAGTTGCACTTGCTGGGTAAGTCAGATAGCTGGTGTGAAGCTTATTCAATATCAAGCAAATGATGTTCTGATGAAATAACAGAGTTGCCTCAAACAGATGCAGGACAACCATAAAGCACAATACCTAGCAGACTAACTGATGGACTTCAAGTTCTTGATAGCAATCATAGGATGGTACGACATCCTGTTCCATGTGAATGTTGCAAGTCAGTTTATGCAATGCCTTACAATGGACATAGTAACTGCTACCTTACTGATGAAGAAATGTGTGGAGTTCCATCACATCGTAAAAGTGGTTATCCAGAGGTTATCATAGCAAAAGAGCTAGTAGAAGCCCTTGATGCTAATGCCACTTTCAAGGAGCCCTCATGTAAATGTTGTAAGAAGAGGCAGTTTGACTACGAAAGTCAGACTCATGATGAGAAGTGCAGCAGTCCAGAAGAAATCTTCAAATTGGAATTCTTCTACACTCTTGTTGACACTGACTGTGTTTGAAATGAAGAGCAATTTGAGCAGCTTGCATCTCACAGGAATACAAGGGGATTCTCGTACAACTTTGAAACCCTTCCAGAAGAAATATTTACTACCCACTGTATAGATCAATACAAGGCACTCACTGATGGCAACCACTCTGACATGGATGATGTGACCTTTGTGTTGTGGTGGTCACCCTAAGTTTGCACTACTATAGTTGATAATCCAAACCATAATTTGAATGTCCAGGTGTGTAGACAAATAAGAACATAAGAAGAGCAATGCTGGATCAGAACAAGGGCCCATCTAATCCAGCACTCTGTTTACACAGTTGCCAACCAGCTGTTGACCAGGAACTCACAAGCTGGACATGGGTGCAACAACACCCTTCTGCCCTTGCTCCCCAGCAACTGGTGTATATAAGCTTACTGCCTCTGATACTGGAGGTAGCACATAGCCATCAGGACTAGTAGCCATTGATAGACTTGTCCTCCAGGAATTTTTCTAACCCCCTTTTAGAGCCATCCAAATTGGTGGCTATCACGACATCTTTTGATAGTGAATTCCATAGATTAGCTATGTGCTGTGTGAAGAAGTACTTCCTTTTATCTGTCCTGAATCTCCCACCAATCAGCTTCATGGGATGAGAGAGGGAGAAAAATTTGAAGCATCAAATGCTAAAAGAGTAACAAGAAAAATTCTATGCACACCTATTGCATGGGAATTGGCAGGACCCACTGCTTGTGGTGGATTCTGTCCAGAAGCATGTTCCACTGAATTCCATGTAAGTGCAATAATAATAATAATTTATTTCTTACCCGCCTCTCCGTTTGGATCGAGGCGGGGAACAACAATATAATAAGACACATAAAACTGATTAAAACATGACACACATTATTAAAACTGCATTAAAACATCCTAAAACATCCTAAAATGTTTAAGATGGCCTCCAACTTCAACTGAACTCAGTGGGACATACTTCTGAGTAAACATGCGTAGGATTGCAGAGTTATAAAGACATGCTAGTAGTTCTTGAAAGCTTCTGCCACAATCAATTTATTAAAGTCCTTAAGGTACCACAAGTCTCTTTGGTGCAGCCTTCCGTAACCTGGACATATTGGATTGCAACTCACATCATTCCCAGCCAGCATGCTGGGAATGATGGGATTACAATCCAACACATCTGCAGGGCACCTGATTGAGAGAAGGCTACTTTGGTGTTAGAAAGGAACCTTTTCCCACTAGTTCTGTTTCAGTTTTTTACAGGGCCTCGGAATTCTTATGCATGCGGAGGGAAATTTGATCCCCCAAATTCCCCAACAGTGGCTGCTACTGTATTTTGGTTCAATGAATCCTGCAAAGAACCCTAAGGGGGCAATCCTAGGCATGTTTAGATAGAAAAAAAGTCCTACAAACCCCCAGCATTCCCCATGTTGGTTGGGGAATGCTGGGAGTTGCAGGACTTTTTTCCTGTCTAAACGTGCATAGGATTGCACCCTTTAGCCATTTGTTATTGTTGTTGTTAGAGCTGGAAGAGTGGCGAAGACGAGAACCTGGTCATTCTCACGAGGAGGCAGGAGGAGCCCTCGGAGTCTCTCTCGGGCAGAGCGCCCGGCCGGTTGTTGAGGGAAACCGCGCGCCGCCGCCGCCTTCTCCTCGCCCACGCCGCGCGGGAGCCGAAGCGCCGGGGCTGTGGCGCCGGGGCGCGCCGAGTCTCTTCGCCTGCCGCCCCCTCGGGTGGGTTTTTTGTGTCGCAGGGTTGTCCCCTGTGCAAACAACAGGTTGAATATTGTAGGTGCAGGTTATTAAAATGTCGCGGGGACAATGGCAGTCTGTGTCCCATTCGCCACGCTTGGCTTCCTCTTTGGAAAAGGGCGCGCACCATGGGACGCGGGGTTGGCTTCCAGCGTGAGGCAGTCTGCATAGCAGCAACGCCGGCCCTGTCTCCCTGGAAATCACGCCGCGCGGAGGGAGACGGGGAGAGATCCGCCTGCGACGGCGGAGGGGCATGAGGATGATTATTAATAATAATATAGAGCCCTAGCATTAGGGGAGGCTGATGGCCCCGATATCAGTGGGGCTTTGACTCCACTCTCGGTTTCAGTCAGAACCAGCCAGAACTCTAAAGGAGCTAACCAAGGTGCTGAACCCTATCCCCAAACCCGGTACAGCGCCCTGGATAGCTCCCTTAGAGTTCTGGCTGCTTCTGGATGAAACCCAAAGTGGATTCAAAGTCCCACTGACACCGGAGCCACCAGCCTCCACTGCCTAGGCTAGACCTTTTAGAAAGGAAGACGCTAAGGCTCCAAGGCATACAATCTGCATGGAAATTAACCACAATCACCCTGATAAAAATAGCCTTGCCATGTATTTAGAACTTTTATGCCTAGTTCATATTTCAGGAACTTTGTCTATAATGAGTAGAAAACCCATTATGGACATGAAATTAGTCGTTTTTTATTTTATTTTTTATTGTTTTATTTAGAATATGGACTTGCTTGTCTGAACAATACCCCTCCAGTTTACACAAATATGAGAAGGATTGCAATCCTGTGCAAGTTGCATGGACCTTGGCAGCAAGTTCCATTGAATAGAAGTATACATGAAAAGCGTTGCGCCCTGAGATCACAGTGCTTCTAGAGAAACAAGAACAGTAGCATGCGTATTGTAACTAACCAATAAAAATGAAATATGGTAAAGCTGTTTCATAGAAACAGAGTAGCATAGAATAACTCTGAAAACTTTGTGTGTTTTCAGATGTTTTTCATACCCACCTTTCAGCTTTAAAAGACCCCCGTAAGAGAAATGTGAATAATAAAGGATTGCAATAACAGCTAGAGCTGGTAAGTTCAACAATCCCCCACCCACATTTAATGTTGTATTTAAGAATTAAATATATGAGGCTTGGGTATGATACAATTACAATAAAACCCTTGAGGTACAGCTTGATTTGTCCCACTGTCCATAATTTACTAGCGTAAAAGGTGGCGACCCTATGAATATGCCTGCTTATAGATCTTTTTTTTTTATAATAATTTTATTAATTTTCAACATATATCACATAAAATAAACACAATACATATATAACCCTCAACAACCCCCCTGTGCTCCCCTTCCCTTGAGACCTTCTTACTCTAGTATTTTATACATTTCTCCAAAATTGCATTGATTCTTTTGAAGGTGTACGACCCCTCCCCTTTTCTAAAACATATTCTATAAATGTTCCCCAAATACTTTCAAAATCATTCTTTTTGGATAATCCCATCCTAACTTTAATTTTACATGTTAATCTATCATTAATTGCAATATCCCACACTCCTTTATACCATTCTTCTATACTATAAATTCCCTTGTATTTTCCAGCTTTTAGCTATCATTAATCTCGCCGGTGTCAGGAGATTGTTTATCAATTCTTTTATATTATTATTACCATATTCTTTATCAAATAACCCCAATAAAGCCATATTTGGACTTGCTTCCACGTTCTTACCCAATATCTCACTTATCTCCTTAAAAACTCTATCGCAATTTTTTTTTAACATATTCACATGTCCACCACATATGGTAATATGTCCCCATATCCTGACAACCCCTCCAACAAGACTTTGATATTTTCTTATCTATCTGATGTAATCTTACAGGGGTGAGATACCATCTCCAAATTATTTTATATTGATTTTCTTTTATCCTTATTGAAAGGAACTTTAAAGTTCTTGATTTCCATATCTTTCCCCAACTGTCCCCATCGATTTGAGTTTTTAAATCCTCTTCCCAGATTGTTTTCAGAATTTCTTGAGACTCATCCTCCTCTAGCAATATCTTGTATATATAACTCGTTAAACCTTTTTTACTTTTACTTTTATTTCCTCCCTCCTTCTTTCTAGCCTCGATTAGCTTTTCAAATCTTGTTTCCTTTCTACACTCCTTATTTTTCTTTTTCCATTTTAGTGTCCACTGTTCCAATTGCAAACTCTTAAACCATATATTTTTTGCCCTATTAGAACCTCTTCTATTTGCTTTTTATTACTCAATCTCCTTACCCAATCTTTCACTTTAATTATTTTTTCCCCCTCAATAACCCTTCCAATTCTCCTCTCAGATTACCTGGAAAGTTTTCCATCAAAACAACTGGGGCCAGAGGGGAAATTCCTGGCATTAATTCTTCTTATATTTTTCCCAAATTTCTCTAATATTCATTAAGATGGGATTTTCTATATCTTTCAATTGACTCCTTTGTATATTACTAAAGAAAACATTTTGAAGCTTTAACTCTATTTCTCTTGTCTGCGACTTTAACCATTCTAAATCCTCTTCCTCTACTATACTATTTATAACATATCTTAGTTGATTAGCTATATAATACATCTTTATATTCGGAAGTCCTAAGCCTCCTTCCCTTTGAATCTTATACCATTTTGTTTTATTAATTCTTGATTTCTTATCCCCATTACAATAATTATTTATCATACTTTGCCAACTTTTTATTTCTACTTCTGTTATTTTAATTGGTAACATTCTAAACAAAAAATTAATCTTTGGTAATATCTTCATTTTAATTACCGCTATTCTACCAAACCATGAATCCTTTAATTTCCTATAAGCCTCTAACTTTTCCATTATTTGTTTTTTTAACCTACTAAAATTTATTTTCTCTAAGCTTTCTAACTCTTTCGTGATATAAACTCCTAAATAACATATTATATTTTTAACCTTCAAATCTAATTTTAAACTACACTCTTCCCTTTCTACTTTATCATAATTAAAAAGCATCATATTTGATTTCCCCCAATTTTCCTGTAACCCTGTAACCTCTCCAAATTGTCTCAAATGTTGTTTTATTTCTTCTATGCTTCCCCCCGGATTTTCTAATGTCAATAAAGTATCATCCGCAAACATATTAATTTTTATATTTTCCTCCCCTCCTATCCCTCTCAACCTCTCGTCCTCCCTAATAACATTTGCCAACATTTCAATCACAATTGCAAATAATATTGGGGAGAGAGGACACCCTTGTCTAGTACCTCGGGCTAAGGTAATTTGTTGTGTTAAACCAACATTTACCATTACCTCGGCCTTGTTATTTACATATAGCTGATTAATCACTCCCATAAACCTTTCTCCAAAACCAAATATTTTTATAATAATTTTTAACGCCGGCCATTCAATGCAATCAAAGGCTTTAAAAATATCCAGTGCTATCAATCCTGCTTTTAGATTCCTTCTTTTAATAATGTTTATTATATTTAATACCCTCCCTATTATATTTGGCATTTGCCTTCCTGGAATAAATCCACATTGATCCTTTTTTATATACTCATTTATAAAAGTATTTAATCTTGTTGCCATAATTGCAATATCTTAGCATCTTGATTAATTAAAGAAATGGGTCCATATGAAGCTGGATCCATCAAATTCTTATCTGCTTTCGGGATTAATATTATTAATATTATTAACGAATGTTCCCACGATGGCGGGGTCTTCTCTCCCTTTATTATTTATTATATAATTTCTCCATTTTTGATAATAAAATTTCTTTAAATATCTTATAATATTCCGGCCCCAATCCATCCACTGCTGGAGATTTCCCTTCTTTCAATTTATCTATAATCCCCTCTATTTCTTTTTCCATCACTAATGCTTCCGTATAATCCCTATCCTTATCTTTTAATTTTACCTTCCAATTTTTCTCTACATATTCCTGTATTCTTATTTGTGGACTCACTTCTGAGGTATACAATTCCTGGTAAAATTCCTCAAATTTTTAAAATTTATCCTTCATTAAATTACACTTTTTCCCCATTTTATCTTTAATTGTCCCTACTATATTTTTTTCCTTCTTTGATTGTGTTGATCTTGCCAGCATTTTAGAATTCCTATTACTGTACTCAAAAAAATTCCTTTTCAAATATATTAATTCTTTTTGAACTCTTTCTATATCCTTACCCACAAGTTCTTTTTTTTTGCTTGAAGTTGGGCATATATATGCTTATCCTTATTAGTTCTAACTTGATCCTCTAATTCCTTAATCTCTTCTTTGATCTTTTTACTATGTGCTTCTTGTTGTCTTTTTAATTTGCACGATTCTCTAATACATATTCCTCTTACTATTGCTTTCGTCGTATCCCAGACTATCCCCTGCGAATTTATCCCTGTTTCATTTATTTCCCATATATTCTTAATTTCCTTTTTCATTTTCTCCACAATATTTTTATAACTTAAATTTTTTGTATCTAATCTCCATCTTTTTGCTTCTCTATAATCCTTCTTTATTTTAATATCCATGCTCATTAATGCATGGTCTGAAACCTTAATTACATCTATTTCACAGTCCATAATCTTAGAAAGCACCTGCTTATAGATCTTATTGATTTCAGTGTAACATGCATCCTACGTAAGTGCACTCTCAGAATCATAGACTTAAAGGAAAAGTTGCAGAAGGGGAAGGAAAAATTGCATTGCCATGATCCACTTGAGCTGGCGATTCTATGTTTTAAATAGAGGCTTCCACCTACTGCACTAAACAGCTTGTCAGATGATCCTCTCCTGTTGTACACTACCGTGTTGGTCTTGAGTGTTGTTGCTGTTAGTGGTTTTATTCAGGTAGGCTCACCATATGAAAAGGAGGACAGGGCTCATGTAACTTTAACAGTTGCAGAGAAAAGGGAATTTCAGCCAGAGTCATTTGTATGCAATTAGTCCCTGGTGAAATTCCCTCGTCATCAAAGCAATTAAAGTTGCAAGCGCTATACTAGAGTGACCATATACAAAAGAGGGCAGGGCCCCTGCAGCTTTAACTGTTGTAATGAAGAGGGAATTTCACCAGGAACTAATTGCATACAAATGACACTGGCTGAAATGTCCTTTTCTCTACAGCTGTTAAAGTTACATGAGCCCTGTCCTCCTTTTCATATGGTCAGCCTAATTCAGGACATAATTTCCAGTTACAGCTTTGAAATAGAACCTGCTGCATTCCCAGAGTTTGCAAATACCATATCATGCACTATGTGTTTACACACTCACACAGAGGGATTTGTTTCAAGGAGTGCCTCTAGACATGTGCAGAGTGCCCAACTTTCACTTGCTGAAATAACCACTGCCACATATCTGGAATCAGAGAAGAAGGTTTCAAGGCCTGGGGCAGACCAAAGTTTCTTCAAGTCCAGTATCCTGCTTCCGCTGCCGGGCATGAAGACAATAGTCCTATCCTGCAGTCACCTTCCCCACAAGCACTCGTACTTAATACATACTGACTCTTAATATGGAGGTTCAATTTAACCATGGTGGCTAATCACCATCAATAGGCCCCTATTCTGCATGAATTTATCTAATCTGCCTTTAAAACCATATCTTCCAGGTAAGCAGGTTTGAGCCTTAGAATCTCCCATTTAAAATTGAAAAGGCTGGCTTTAGAGAACTGAGTGATTTGTGTGGAGTGAGCTACAAATGTAAAATAATCCTTATCCACAGCAAAATTAAGCTGAAGTATTTGATTTTAATCAGTCTAATTCAGTTGAATTCTTTTAAACCCAACTCATTTAAATCAATGTGAATTGTGGATTTGGCCGTTAGCCAGAAATTTTAAGGTTGCAATCTTATGTACACTCACTAGGGAGCACGGGGTAAGTTACTTACTTCTGAACAGATGTGCTTATACAGATCTATAAGCGTGCTGAATGAGGCTCCTTTCCAATTAAACCAGGGTAATCAAGCTGTGGTGCTAAGCCCTAAATTCATGTGATCCTTAGTCTAATTTCAAAAGCTCTCTGCAAACCATCAGTTCAGACTTCTCATCTGGCCCTTCTCTGGCAGCTACACCTGCTGAAATTCCCTCTTCTAATCAGGTAGTAAAGGTGCAGGTGCCCTGACCTGTATTGCATCTGGCCACCCTAGCATAATATAACATTGGGATGTAAGTCTGCAATCTTACCTGGGAGTATGCCCACTGACTTAATTTCATTTCCATCTGAGTAAATTTAGGATCAGGTTGCTTCAAAGATTTACCACATTTCTACACAGAAGTCACATTGATCCTTGTAGGAAATTAGGCTGTAGATCATAGTGTATAACCATTCCACGTATTCACAGATTACTGTGAGTGCATATATACTAAGAGGTAAGGATTGGCCATGTATTTGCTGTGTGTCTGCACCCCATGTAACACACCAATTTCACATATCTGCTGGGTCTCCAAGGTTTTAGGCTGGATTCTTTCCTTGCCCTCCCTGGAGAAACCAGGGATCAAACCTGGGATCTTCTACATGCAAAGCAGGTGTTCTATCACATTGAACCACAGCCTCTCCTGATGCAATTTGTCAACCATTTATTAACTAATGCACGAGTCTTTTGGAAAGCTCATGGTACTTGTATGGGGCTTCAAAGTATTTTTTTTCCATGTAGACAACTGCCTGGGTTGATATGTGTTAGCTGAAACATTATAACATGTATGTTTACACCATCCTCTAGAACCATTTCTTTTTTCTTAAATTAAAGCTAGATGCAGAAAACTGACAATTCTACCTGGACCCTAGTGTGTAAGAGACTGTTTCAATTAAATCCATAGCGGAGTCCCTATTTCATAATCCGTAGTGAAGTTTCTATTGCCCTATAATAAATATATGTTAAATTAGTAAGCATTGAAGTTAACCAGTTCTAGAAGGAAAGGATGCAATGTACTGTTAGAAACTATTTGGCAGCAGGGGTCAGTGTCCTCCACTTCTTGCAGAGAAACAAATAGATACACACAGCTAATATCTAGAAACTATATTTAAAAATGAAAGCTGCTAGGCATAGTACTAAAGTGCCACCTGCTGGCTGCAGAAGATTTAACAGCTCACACACATCTTTGTTGAGGATTGTTCTTTTTTCTGAAAGAGCTGAAGAGAAATTGCATATATATATAATGTAGCTTCTTTCTGAAAGTGATAATTTCATGTGGCCTTTAATTGTATCCATCACACTGTGTGTCAAAGAGTAGTAGAACTTACCAACTGGTAAAAAACGATATTGGTTTCATTTCGCACATGTCTGCCCTGATTATTATTATTATTATTATTATTATTCAGGTGTGTTCATAGAAGTTCAGCACTAGAGTGCAAAGGTTTGATCAGCAAAAGGCTTGAGTTTCTGTTGTGGATAGCAGATAGCAGAGGTTAGAAAGATCTCTGTTTGAGACATTGAGGAGATGGTGCCTGTCAAAGTGGATAGATGGGCAAGACTCCTCACCTGAGACAGGGAAGTTATTTGTATTTTTATACTGTAGCTGATCCTTAAAGCCACATGTCTCTATCTGCAGTCTGTGCAAGACTCCTTCCTGCTCATATGGAAGGGCTGATTTACATATCAAAACAACAAGAGATATCAAACATGCACAATAAATATTCAGGAAAAAAACATACAAGAGCAGCTGTGTAGCAAAAATGATCTTTTATGCCTGACCTGACATATTTCACGTTAAACTCTTAATTAAGGGAATATAATTAAGTAACGCAGTTGAACCTGTTTACCCTCTGAATACTGGGGCTCAAAGAACTCTGAGGTTCAGGCAATAGACCAGGTCAACCAACTAAAATACAGACTGGCAAACTTAGAAAGAGTTGAGATTCCTTGGGAATATTGTTATCCCCCACCCCCCATTCAGAAAGGATATTGGTTTTTTCTACAGATTTTTATTTTTGTTTTCTGTCTGGTTCACACATACATGGCTAGGGTAACCAGATAAAATCCGGGTCAGGGCTCATGTAACTTTAACAGTTATAGAGAAAAGGGAATTTCAGCCAGTGTCATTTGTATGCAATTAGTTCCTGGTGAAATTCCCTCTTCATCACAACAGTTAAAGGTGCATGCACTATACTAGAGTGACCAAATACAAAATAAGGCAGGGCCCCAAGCAGAGGTGCCTGGGAAATTAGGGTGTGCCTGGGCACACCCAGTGCGCACGCCTATGGTGTCAGATGGCCATGAACTTCAACCCCTGGGCAACTAACATCAGCTCCCTCACTCTTAGGACACCATGATTTTTGAGTAGGGGTGGGAATATTAGTCTGCAGACACTTGAGTCAAGGCCAAAACTTCATCTGGACTTTGAATCAGGGGCTAAGGCCCATAGTAACATTGACATTTTTTCATTTTCATGATCTCTTCAGTTCTCCCATTTGGGCAACTTGGGACACCTAATCTGAAGCTGTTTCTGATGCTATTTCCTCATTGCCAAACACCCTTCCTGCTACTTTTTCAGCTTGTCCTTATCCTCACTTGCCTAAAGGCTCTCTATTCAGCCCTGATTTTCTTAGTTTAACTCTAAACCTTTGTATTCTGTGTTCCATTGATCAGATCGCCTTTGACTGATTATTTCCCATGTGTGATATTCAGCTGCTGAGTGAGCCAATGCAGCACATTATAGCATGGACCAGAGATCTCAAGTCTAAGTCACCAATTAAAGAGATTTGTGGATTTGGCTATAAGTAGGAGGATCCAAACCAGAAATTGGGTGGAAGTCCAATGAACACATGAATGCCTTGTGCACATCGGCTGCTTGCAAAGGAAGAAGGACATAGTTAAATTATGAAATTCACTTCCACAAGATCTAGTGCTAGCCACCAATTTGGATGGCTTTAAAAGGAGGTTAAAAATATTCCTGGAGGAGAAGGCTATCAGGGGCTTCTAGTCCTGATGGCTATGTGCTACCTCCAGCATCAGAGGCAGTATGCTGGGGAACATGAGCTGGAGGGTGCTATTGCACTTTTATTGTACTTCAGGTTTCCCATGGGCACTGTTCGGCCACTATGTGTATAGAATGCTGGACTAGATGTACCCTTGGTCTGATCCAGCATGGCTCTTCTTATGTTCTTATGAAATTGATCTATCTCCTTGATATGAATAAATGGGGAGTACTTTTCAGTAGGGGTGTGCACGGACTGCCTGGATCGGATCGGGACCCGGATCGGGACCTCCAATTTCCCCCCCAGATCGGATCGGACAAAATCGGAGGCCCCCCAGATCGGATCAGGTCCACCATAAAGCAGAGCTGATAGATGGTTGTCCAGCTGCCTCTTGAATGCCTGTAATGTGGGAGAGCCCACGACCTCCCTAGGTAATTGGTTCCATTGTCCTTCAACATCCCTCTCAAAATGACTATGACTGGAGAGCCCTCTGGTGAAGTAATTCCCTGATTGAAAGTTACAATGGCCAGTCACAAAGCCAAATCCCATATTTTGTCTCTCCCGCCCCTTCTGGCTTGGCAGTTTCCATTTATGGATACCTTGGGAGAACTTTGTGGGTGGTTGAAAAATGTATTGAATTGGGACAAAACCTCTATCATCTGAGGTGGGTGTGAAGCGTGCTTCACATTGGACTGCCTCGTATTCAGATGTAGTCTGAATATCCCCGAAGCACTGATATTTGCCTTGGATTTGTGCCTGGTTCAAGCCATTTTACACAGCCTTCCCTGCCAATATAACATCATGGCCCTGGAAGTGTGAACTAAACGTTACGTGCAGGCGTGCATAACAGATCTATGGTACAACTTCAGGAAATGGTGATTCTGTCTGGAAATGCTGAAGGAGAAAAGGAATGCTTAGTCTTTCCTTGCCTGTTCACTTCTTCTCCCCAGATTGCCAAGAAGAGATTCAACATATGTATTTATGTGTTTTGAAATGGTGGGCAGGGAACACTAACAAACAGATTCCTACTTTTGAGCTTTTCTACATGTGGAATTCATTGTGTGTTCATCATTCCTTACTCACAGTTGTTTACGGGTTCATTAGATGAAGTTGTTACCCTCCAATGTCACTTCTGATTTTTAACAGCATATACCTGGGTTTTTTTAAGCAGGCAAAATAGAGTATTATTTCTGAAAGCAAAAGAAAACATATTTTCCTACTTTTTGGGGGGAATGATCCTATGGCCCCTAAACATCATCTGAGGGGCCTTGGAATAGTTCAGATTCCCAGATCTGAGGTCAGAGACAGCATTCCAATATTGGAGCAGGAAATCAGAGTGCCACCCCCCTTCCCCTGGCAGCTGGAATGGAGAGAACTGTGACACCAGCCTCTCTGAGGTTGGGAACACAACCTTTGAGAGGGGGAAAAAGGGGTGTTTCAGTGGGTGGGGAGGAGACTGGAGAAGCCAGGATATGAGCTGTCCTGAGGCCTCTCCAGCCCCTTTCCCTGCCCCTCTGAGACACTTTTGCTGGACGAGCAAAAGATTCCATCATCTAGCGAAGATGCAGGGTGGGGGGATAGGGAGGTGAAGATTGCCTCCAGCACTCCTCCTGCCCTTCATAGGATGACTGTAAGCCTCCGAGTTCACAGGCTTACAATCATTGCAATAGGATTGCACTCTAATTGCATTATTCTGGTATAGCACAGCACCAGCTAGAGGTTATGTAGTGGAAAAGCAGGAAAGGAACAGGTCTGATCTCAATTCTGTGGCGAAACTGAAAGTAGATACAGTGGATGAACAGCCTCATGTTAGCCTCGTGTCATTCACTGGTAGGGTGACCAGATAAAATCCAGGTCAGGGCTCATGTAACTTTAAGAGTTGTAGAGAAAAGGGAATTTCAGCCAGTGTCATTTGTATGCAACTAGTTCCTGGTGAAATTCCCTCTTCATCACAACAGTTAAAGGTGCAGGGGCCCTGCCTTCTTTTGTATATGGGCACTCTAGTATAGTGCCTGCAACTTTAACCATTGTGATAAAGAGGGAATTTCACCAGGTACGAATTGCATACAAATGACACTGGCTGAAATTCCCTTTTCTCTACAACTGTTAAAGTTACATGAGCCCTGACCTGGATTTTATCTGGTCACCCTATTCACTGGATACAGTGAGAATGCAATGGAAACTTCTTATTGCACAATTTTTACTGAAATAAATGGAAACTCATTTCAATGCATGTTGCAAGACAGGAGGAATTACCCACTCAGTGTGCCCATGTCTCCCAGCCCAGTGAATGGTATGTCCACAGAGTATTGGATATGCAGACCCAGAGCTCAGCATGTTGAGAATCCCATCTCAAGGAATGCTCCAGCTGCAGAGGAGGGATGCACACAACAAGCATCTCCACATATTTGATATAATCAGGGTCAAACTGATCAAGATAATTTGGGAAACATGTTTTCCTTGTAATGCTATTAAAGACGATGGAAGGTAGTTGCGGGGGAGAATTAGAGGACAGGAGTGGGGTTAACCCTTCTCTAACTAACCAAAATTCACTGCAAATCCTCCTCCGGGAGTGTCCCCTCAGTTGGGCTTTGAAATTGGAAGGGACCCTAGGTGGAAAAAAAGGCTCTGAGAGATGGAAGTTTCAGTGGAGCAGAGGGATCAGAAGGTGTAAAAGGAGTTAGGTACACCTCTTTTCTACCCACCTTTTAATCCTACCCTGCAAATGATCCCTGCTCCCTCGCAAGATGGAGTTATCTTGGAAAACAATTGGCTGGGGCTACGTATTTGGTAAGGTAACAGTAAGTTCCACCATTATGTGGCTCCAATGTAAATGTGCAGAGCTATGCTTGCTTCAGAGCTATGCTTGCTGGTCATGGTTTCTTGCTCACATACAGGATATCTGAAAGACCGTATTCTCCCACATGAGCTTGCCTGTGCTCTGAGATCTTCTGGGGAGGCCTTTCTCTCAGTCCCACCAACATCCCAGACACCCCTGATGGGTACATGGGAGAGGGCCTTCTTTGTGGCTGCTCCAAGGCTCTGGAACTCCTTCCTAGGGAGGCCAGGCTGGCTCCCTCTGTGCTACGCTTCTGGAGGCAATCAAAACCCTTTTTATTCCAGTAGGTTTTTGGAAATACTCTGGACCCGTGTTAATGTTTTTTTAAATCTGTTACTGTTTTTAATTTTACTGTAGGTTTAATCCTATTTTAATTTTTGTAAATTTATATTTGTATATTTTAATCTTTTAAACTGCCTTGAGTCCCAGCCCTGGGAAAAAGGTGGGATATTAATAATAATAATAATAATAATAATAATAATAATACAGGGTAGTCAAAACAGGCAGGGAGGCAACTTTAGAAAACAATTTTATTAGACAAATTATTTAGACAAATTATACACAGAAAGCTCTGCCACTTGTAACTGAGGCCTCCGAAATGTGTTTGTGTATCAGCATAATAGGCAACACATTGAAATAATTGTTTTATCACTAAAATCACCGCAACATCTGGTATATCCCTATAGCTTGTTGTAAAGAAAATTCTTTCTGTCTTTTTTTGTTTGTTTTGTTTTATCAATTGTGTAGGAGCTCATGAATGTTACAAGGGGAAACAAGTTGTGCATGCTTTTAAACACTTGTACCCTGGAAACAAAATGGCCTTTTGCATGATAAGAAAATTGTTCTGCCTTACACAGTAGACAATATTATGAAGATTTCATACAAAAAAACAGCGACAATACAAGATGCGCTCTCAAAACAGAATTAAGCATCAAAAGAGAATAGATCTGAAGAATATACCTTGAAATTTCTCCTAAAGCAGATCACCTAAGTTGGTTCCTATAATCAAGTCCTAGCCACATAATTGAGTTAGGTTAAAATAAGTATTAAAAAAAATTAAAAAAAAACCCACAGAATAAGTTGGCTTGCTTTCTACATAATCGCATTTTAGTTTTTAAGGATTACAACTGAAAGCTCATTTTACAGTTCTAAACAGGTAAGAGTGTTAGCTTCAAAAATGCCGCCGTGCCAAAGGAGGCACTATTTTTGCTGTCGTCGGTTTATCATTCTATACAATTGGCACTCACGTCAAAAATACATCTATAATTGAATATGTAATAAAGATTTAAACAAGAGCTCATTCTTTTCTTTTTTTCCTTTCGGTTCTTGGAGTAATACAGGATTGCAATTAAGGCCACACCAATATTTCTCAACAGCCCCCTCCCCTTTCCAGCTCACACCACACTTGCAATGATTGACAGTATTGGTTTCAAAGAGGATTTATTAACCTTCCATGATTTGTTTTCAAGCCCCTGAGAGCTCAAAATTAGCTATCCCTGGATGTGGTTTTTTTTCCCATTTTGACAAATCAATATAAAAGTAAAATAATTACGATTAGCTGTTTACACTGCTGAAAAGCCAATGCAAAAACCTAAATGAATGAGTTACACATTGAGGTACAAACATTGCATTGCCCTGGATGTTCTCATAAAAAAGTATAAAATATGCCCTATCAAACAATGCAAATTAGAATAACATGAAAGCACTAAGCCTTTTCTTGGTGAAAAGACCCCCCTGTCCTGTACATCTTTCCAGTATACAACACGTTTTTTACTAAAGCTTTATTAGACAAATTGCAGTAGCATTGGTTGCCATATATATATATATATATATATATATATATATATATACCAAAGTGTGTGTGTATATATATGTATGAGAGACTAATTTATTCAACAAAACAGAGGATTCTGCCATATGATACAGTTTGCTGTACATAAGAAAAAACCTTTTAAACACTGTACAATCACATAAAGGTCATATGCACTGTTGCAGTGCAAAAAGGAGAATTAACTGTAGTCTTTACTGGAATAGCAATGGCTTCTTGAAATCCTACAAAATTGCATCCTCACATTAGGTGGCCTGAATGGTCTCTCCTTTCTCTTTCCCCTTTCTCTCATCCCCCCCTCCCCTGCCCCTTAACATCTGCAAGGTTTGCCTTTGGTCCACAGTTAAAAGAACACACAACAGCAGTGAAGCATGGAATGGATGCAGCAGAACACAGAGAAAAGACCGGAGTTATTGCAATTTATCAAAACCTAAAGGAGAAACAATACAAAGGTCTTTGAGGGAAGCAATGCCAAATCTTTAACACAGACTCAGTTTATGAAATGCATACTAACAAAATATTAGGAGATTGGTAGGGTAGTTTTTCAGTAGTGGCTCAGGTTGTATGTACTTCAGAGTAATCCCACTGGCCATAATGAGTTGGTTTGATGGTTGCAGAGTTGCAGGGCCATAATACATTCTAGAGAGCACTTACATCAAAGTTGCACCAGTTTAGCCAGTGAGCTACTCTAGAGGAGCTGGGCTGAAAATCATGGCCTCATGTAGTATAAGAGAGAAAGCGAAAAAGAGGAGAGGGAGAGGAAAGGATAGTGAGTTGTTACTAATACTCCTGATTTCTTTTAAAAAAGTTACATCCATGTTAGTCCCACAATATCACAGCTGCTCCTTGCAAAGGGAGTCCTAAAAAGAAACAGTGACAAAACAATGTCTGAAGCTTTATATGGAGGTGCCCCGGTCTGGGTCGTTACCGATGTTGAGCCCTAAGGTTGGAGTCGGTTGATACGGAATTGACGACATTGTTTTGATAGGACTTCTGAAAAAGCCCCCATTCGGAGCCCTGTGCCTAAAAGGGCCAGTCCGGTGTTCAGGCACACTTCCAAAAGAGAATCCAGAAGCAGCTTTAGCTGAAAGTGTGCGACTAAGAGTCTGAATCTGTTCTGGTATGAAGGTTGTGGTAGTGATATGAGTGTTCCTGAAGTCACTGATTTGCTCGAGCGCCTGGCGTGTGGGCAAAGTATCAATGTCCA
Organism: Anniella stebbinsi; assembly: GCA_029215795.1. Lineage (NCBI taxonomy): Eukaryota > Metazoa > Chordata > Lepidosauria > Squamata > Anniellidae > Anniella > Anniella stebbinsi. Next base: position 211,296,526 of record JARDYH010000004.1, read on the forward strand.
GGGGAGTCAAGTCAATGGATGAGGTGGAAAACTGTTTATGGGGACTCTCGTCATCTGTGCAGAGGCTGTTCACACGTCTATGTAGATGCTCCAGATCAATTTCTTTGTCATCCTGGAGGAAGAAAAGGAAAAGAAAAGAGAGACCTTATTCATTGATGCTACCTTTTTGGGGGGCTAGAATTAGGTGAAATTCTATAGTGGAATACTCAGATCTATTAAAAATGAAAAGAAAACTAGGCTGGCTAGATGTCACTTAGATGCGGAGAGGATCAAGTAGTCCTTTGCCAAACCACCTGGCAAGTCTGAACAAAACGTACAAATAGTGAGAAAAATGGTGTGTTAATTTACAACCGCCAAGGTACGGTGTAAATATCTGGGGTAAATCTTTTTCACAGGCTGGAATGGAGTGGTTTGGAAAGCATAGGGCTGCAGTCTCCCCTTCTCAAGCATTAATCTTGCAACGTAGCATCTTAAAGATTTGGCTGCAGATGCTACAAAGAGATGCTTATTGGGAAGATGCAGATTTGGAACGAGGATGCTCATGATTTAGACTGATGACGCATGGATAGCAATGAGTGTTGCTGAATGACAATGAAGTAGAAAGTACCCCTGAGAAGGATTGTGAGAGCATCTGTCTGTAGGCTATGCTGCAATTTCAATGTGATGTGCCTTTTTGTTTCACACATTGGAAAGGCCAATGCAATACGATGGCAGTGCAGGCTCCTTCTCGATCTATGTCATTTAGAGGATGTGGAAATTGTGCCATGCAATGCTGCTGCTGTGGCATGCCATCAAAGGACCCATGTTCCCCCAATCACCCTCAACCCTCCATCTATGATACTGATGGCCACAAAAGACAACAAGCCTAGGGTCAAAAATGGACTGCTTTGGTCACAAAAATGCATTGATATAGGATTACTATTCCCATTCTCTGGGATATTTGGGCTCTGATACAATAGATGCAATTAGTAGAATTATAGCAGTCTTTGCAATCAGGCCTGGGGGAGTAGGGGAAAACACTTTCCAGATTTTTATACAATAGTAGAAAAATTGGAAATGGCAGCAGCAAATCTTAGGCGAGAATTATACCAAGCAGGATATAACACTTTGAAAGCTTTTTGAAAATGGAAAATGGAATGTGTCATGGCCCCCAACAGTTGTCAATCCTGTGATAAGCCATTATAAAGCAGTAGTGTAGATCCTGCCTTAGTTGCACACACAAACAGTGCCGCAGGGTTCCCCCACTCCCTCAGCCCTCTTTACAAAACATGGAATTTGCAATACCTTGAGAAAGATAAGGGCCCTCAGTTTTTCCGCTAGAAGTTTAGATATTTCATGAATATAAATATATCACTTCTGACTTGTAGAAATTAGCTTTGACAGCACACTTTGCACTCTATTTGAGCTTCATTGGTAACTGGTTTGATGGGATATATGTTTTAGAATTTGAGCAATGGCAGCAGGAGCTATTGCCTGCAGCTTGACCTAAGAACTAGATTACATCCAGACTGTTCTCCTCAGTGTAAAATGGAATATGATAGGGTGACCAGATAAAATCCAGGTCAGGGCTCATGTAACTTTAACAGTTGTAGAGAAAAGGGAATTTCAGCCAGCGTCATTTGTATGCAATTAGTCCCTGGTGAAATACCCTCTTCATCACAACAGTTAAAGTTGCAGGCACTATACTAGAGTGACCATATACAAAAGAAGGCAGGGCCCCTGCACCTTTAACTGTTGTGATGAAGAGGGAATTTCACCAGGAACTAATTGCATACAAATGACACTGGCTGAAATTCCCTTTTCTCTACAACTGTTAAAGTTACACGAGCCCTGACCTGGATTTTATCTGGTCACCCTAGAATATGACTGTACTTTGGAAAGACATATCCAAAGATTGGCAGTTCATTTCATATTGACCAGAATAAAACATACCTGACTTTTCATGGAGTGTTTCCAGATGGCTGTCTTTAATGACTATAGCGTTTTTGTACATGACTAAAATGTTGACATGCGTGTTACACACTCGTCAAACTGCACTGATCACTGTTACTCCAAATGTACAGCAACAGTAAAACAAAACCAGCAGTGGCAGCTCTGAATCATAAAAAGATTCCTATGCATTACTTCCTGCTTAAAACTGTCACTGGGAAAGCTGACATCTGGAAGTAACACAACTATCAGTAGCTGTAGGCCTGTCCTTGCTCTTCCTTAGTTTTTGTGTGGAATCATTGCACATTCTTTTCACATTTGTCGGGTATGGTCCACATATTTTCCTTCAAGGTGTTCTGCTTCAGGATTGGGTGGATGACTGAGTGCAAGAGAGACAAGGCAAGTCGTACAGAAAAAATATTGGGAAATGCAGATAACTGTACAGGGAGAGTTGGGTGTGGGGGGAGATTACAAAAGAGACAGGAAGTATTACATGCTGTTGCTAGATGGTAATGGAAATATAAGGAAAAAGGTTGAGGCAGGAAACGTTTGGCACCTCGGAATCACAAGCTGAATTTATATAGGGTGCAATCCTATGCAAGTTTAGACAGGAAAGAGCCCTACAACTCTCAACATTATCCAGCCAGCCATGCTGGGAGTTGTAGGCATTTTAATGCCTAAATATGCGTAGAGTTGGGCCTACATTGACTTAAAAAAACTAGCCAATTCTTTGGCTGCTGTTCTGAAGTTTGAAGCTAATCCAGACCTAGCTCTTTGGCTGAGACAGGCAACTGAAATTGTAATGGTGCAATCAGGAGGCTAGCCGGAAATGTGAAAATCACAGCTTTCAGTTTTTATAAAAGCAATCTATAATGGTGCAATCAGGAGGCTAGTCGGAAATTTAAAAATCACAGCTTTCAGTTTTTATAAAAGCAATCTTTAAGTTTTTATAAAAGCAATTGTTATAAAAGCAACCTTTATGGGAGCTGTAAGCCAAAGCACCTTGCATTTGTGATTTTGCAGCATTTAAATGTAAAAATACTAATATTTTGACTCCTGTTATAACTATACACTATTCTTTTTTGTATAATATTTATGCAAATAATTGTAAATGTAGTATTATTGTTACTGTTAATTTATTTAATAGCACTACATGCATAAATAAATACTTTGGAATAAAATAATAAGAATCTAATACTATTTTTTTGTCTATTGGTAGACAATATGTCAATTTCCAGTATTCAGCTGGCCAGAGGTCTTAAGATTGCCCTAGCTCTGATATCCACTGAATCCACCCTACAATATGGGATTGGTGCATATTTCTCTCCTTTTTGTTTTCAAAACCCTTCCTTCAAAATTTTATATTAGGCACTATGTTAACTTCACTAATCACTGACCAACAACATGCAGAAGAGTCAGAAAGCCAAAATAATTGCATATCACATGCATTGCACATGTATGGACTTTTACTTCAAGGGTGGGCAACTTGTGGCCCTCCGGATGTTTTGGCCTATGACTCCCATCACCCTTCACCATTGGCCATGTTGGATGGAGCTGATGGGAGTTGTAAGCCAAAACGTCTTGAGACCACAGGTTGCTTGCCCCTGCCTTACTTAATGTGAATTCCAAATTCATCTTTCCTAATATAGTCTTTGGCAAAATAAGAGGGGTTGGATCTAAATTTAGTTCTGTGTAACTGGGATGGTGGAAGCGGACCCCCCCCTCTCCTTCCTACAACAGCCCCTCCATCCCCCTACAAATGTGACATGGAGGTTCAGGGGACCCTGCTGAATGGACGCTGCTGAATTGCTTAGCATTTAATGGTTTTAATTGTTGTGAACCGCCCAGAGAGCTTCAGCTATTGGGCGCTATAAAAATGCAATAAATAAATAAATGGGGGGTGAGCTGTGATGCAAGGGAGGACCCCCCAACACTGAGCAGAGGCATCTTCTATGAGCAGAGCCCTTCTATACACAGAAGGCAGATCCTGGATCCAGCCTCATATCTGTGAAAATAAAGAAGTAGAGAAATAGAACCATCTTAGAGCCTATCTACACTACTGCTTTAAAACGGTTTATAACAGTTTTAAACTGGTTAATAACCAGTTTAAAACTGTTATAAACCATTTTAAAGTAGTAGTGTAGATAGGCTCTTATTCTCTAGCTACTTGTCTTTTCTTTTTCTTTTTCCCCTGGCTGCATTGTTTTTCTATCATGTCTTTGAAGTACTAAAAGAAACCAGAGCCTCCAGCTATTTATCAGGGCAAAAACTAAGAGCTTGTGCCAATTCAGAATCTCATGGGCTCAGTATTGTGTGTTCAGAGCTCCTCCTCCACATTAACTTAATTGAAAGGGGGAAACTCTGCCCATGTACACTTTTGCACACATGCAACTGCTCACTTCATTGAAATGGATGGGGAAGGACTTCTTGAGGGCGAGCGAGTGCTGGGTATGTTCTGTAACCTTTGGGTTGTATGCACTGTAATTTCTACTTAGAGCAGATCCATTAAAATGAATTGGGCTGAAGATATTCATGATTAACACAATCCCATTCATTTCAATGGGTCTACTCTAAATAGGACTAACACTGGATGCAAAAAATAATCCCCCCTCTCTCTCTCTTTTAAGACCATCAAGCCCTGATTAGCCTGGATATATAGCAGTACTTAGTTTCATTATTTTGTTCTGAACACTCATATCTGAAAAATAATCTATGAGGCTTGGTTGATACATCATCAGTGTGACTTGGCTGCCAACAAAGACACAAGCCACACAGGAATCACTCTATGTAGTAAGCTAGTTGTGTAAAGCAGTAGTCCAGGAATATATTAAATAAGGGTGCAATTGTATGCATGTTTAGACAGAAAAAAGTTCTACAACTCCCAGCATGCCCCAAGCCAACATGGCTGGCTGAAGCATGCTGGGAATTGTAGGACTTTTTCTGTCTAAACATGCATAGGATTGTGCCCTAGCTCAGTACAATCCCTCATCTTTGGTATGTCGATGGGTGCCTGTGTTGCACCAACATATTTTAAATTAGCCTCCACCTCATGGTGCCACTTCACACAATATAGTGTGATTCCCATATGGTTTATATTTGGGTGGCAACAACACAACCCTGGTATGAAGAAATACAGGCCTGAGTTTGAAAGCTTACAACATTTTAAACAATTAGTTGTTCCAACAATAGAGTTTAGCTACCTTACAACTTACTTGAATTAACTCAAATTGACAAAATGTTAATTTAAAAACTATTTGGCCTGGAAATATGCACTGAAGATCCCCTTCATCCTTAGCCTTGCTGTTAAGCATGCACAAAAGTAAATTTACAATGACGCTTAACGTTTACACTAGTCTTGGAGCCTATCTACACTACTGCTGTAAAATGGTTTATAACAGTTTTAAATCGGTAAATAATGGTTATTAACCGGTTTAAAACTGTTATAAAGCATTTTAAAGCAGTGGTGTAGATAGGCTCTTGGTGAGAACTACTTGTTTGTCTGGGCCACTACTGTTGTCGCAACATGTATCATTCTGTGATGGCACAGATGCCACAAGACTCTGGAGTAGTGGTGATAGAACCCATCTGACTTCATTTGATACCTCTAGGCCTGAGGAAGTGATAGAAATTTGCATTAAAGTAGTTGCTCCTATAAGATCCAAAGCAATCACCATGAGCTAAGATGCAGTACATAATGAAAGTCCAAAGGCCAAATAATGATCTGGTTAATCAGATTAAAAAATAATAATAAAAAAATAAAAATGGAATGACTGCATATAGGCAGAATAAGTCTTAACTTTTAAAATGGTTTAAATTCAATTTTAAATGCAGTATTTGTGGCATTTTCACAAACGATGCTAACAATGAAACCCTATACATGTTTACTTAGAATTAAGCCCCACTGAATTCAACGAGACTTACTCCCAGGTAAGGATTGCAGTCTAGTCTGGGACACCCCACTTGTGAATGTTATGATTAAACCTAGAAAGCAAAATAGATTCATTTTAAAATACATGTGACTTGATATGTCACATGTCTGTTTGATTTATGGGCAAGAAATGCAAGCACTCATTTAAGCATTGTGTGTAAAGATGGCCTTGGGAGTAAGACTTGCTCTGATGGCCCCAGAGAATAAACAGAGATTCTGGCATTACGTCAGTAGTGGGACTTGGACTTGCTGACCAGGCTTCTGATTCTGTACTCCCAGCATTGCACCAAAGGAGGGACTCACCTGTACTGATACCAATGGTCACATGGAGCTCATGGACATTATTGCTTGCATGATATTTGACTCATGTGTTGGACATTAAGGCATAGTCCTATGCATATCAGACAGAAAATAGCCCTACAACTGCCAGGATGCCCCAGGCGTCCATGCTGGCTGGGACATGCTGGGAGTTGTAGGACTTTTTTTTTCTTTCTAAAGATGCATAGCATTGCACCTGAAATAAAGTGCACAGCTCACTCACATTTTTGCAATCCCTTTTCCTAATGTAATGTCTGAATTGGCTTTTGCTATCATTCCTCTAATGATTCAACATGCAGCAGAGAGTTCCATTACAATGTCTAATTTTGATGTTGCCTTTGCAAGAACCTCTTCTCGATCTTATTTGGTATGGTCCATTCTCCATTTCACTCAAATCTGGGCTTTTGTGAGTCAAGTCAATGTTATTACTGCTGAGCCTGTCATGTCCCAGAATGATACATGATCTTGGCTGATGTCAGAATTAAAAGCAAAGCAAAGGGGAAGACTTAAAAGGTGATATTTGCCCGAATGCCAACCCATGACCCACACTTCCACCCACTCAAGACATCAAAATGAGACACCACTCACAGGATGGTTTGTGCATAGCTCCATAAAATGATTGCTCCTCTTCTTTCACGTGTGCCTTGATCAACAGTGAAATATTCAACAATGCGGACATTTAAATTATCACCGGGCTTCAGAGTCTACATCCCACTGAGATTAATGGGGACAGGTCACACTTCTCTCAGAGCTATTGTTTAAGGCTGTCTGCAGACACAAGCAGACATGACTGCATGGGTTACTTTGGTTCACAACTGGAAAGTTATCTTCACAACCATAAGGCATTTTTTTTTGTCATTACAAAAATTAAGAAAGAAGAAGCTTGCATTCCGGAGCAGGAAAGCCCCTGGATATGTCAGCCCAATACAAACTCTGGAAGAGCCAATGGATTTCATGGATGCTAAAAGGAATGTGACGGTTAGTTCATAACCTTTGCAGCACTGAATGAACCCTGTACCTTGGATAGAGGGGATATTCAGCAGAAGTTTCCACTTGAAAGCTCCATTTTAAATTAAGCTTTGCCAGATAACTTTGATTCAAACACACAATTGCAAGCCAGCAAATCATGATATAAAGTACCAAGAGATCACTTCATGGTATGTTCATTTGTCCTCCCCCAACAAACATTTGAACTGTTCAACATTTGAAATGTCTAGCTGGTCTTTCCCCACGTCCACAGGGAGTAGGTCACAAGGGAAAAGATTGTACATGGTTCTTCTAAATAGTAGTCTCATAAATTAAGCCCTAGGCTGGCTGGGAACCATTGCACTCTGGTATTGTCAGTTCTCTAACGTAAAGACACACATTTGCCTTGATAAATGGCAAACCTAAACAAAACTCAGGGATATCACCGCAAAACAGGTCAGAAAAAAACCTTAAAAATTAACATTTCAGTGCCAGGCAAACCATGCCCTAGTTTACATTTTATATTTTGATGGTGATGAATTTGATAAATGCACCCCATTCCTTTGAACAAAAAGGGAAGATGGAACTTTGCAAAGCCAATGAAAGCCTAGCCCCATGCAGGTGTATGCCAGCACACCCAAGGGCTTAAAATGCAGGAGACAGGGATGGACATGCAAGCCCTGCCTCCAATGTTCCTGGTGTATGTGCTCCTCTAAAGACCACTGCACATTTGTTAGTGCATTTGATTGAGCAGGCTCACAAGATTCCTCGCAATCAGGAACCCTGTCCAATTCAGAAGCAGTGTTGTAATCATGTTCAGATGAATGTGGTAAAGGCACAAAGGTCATTTGAGGAGGTTGCGCACCCAGGGACGCTGGGATTGAGGCTTGCATGCACCCCCCGGCCATACATTTTTAGCCCTCTCATGAGTAGTTGAGCACTTGCATAGGGCTCCTATTAGGGCCGTTTCACACATTATGCAGGGGCAAGCCTGGCTTTGCCACCTTATGTATACTCAACAGGTCACTGATGAGTGTAGCTGGATGATACGTGTGCCTGCCAACACATGTTTATTACATTTAATTTTTTTAGGTGTACACTTAAAACACTTGAGGTGTACACCTAAACATGTAATGTGTGAATAGGTCCCTAGACAGCATTAAGAAAATGAAAGCAAATGAGAGATGTCTCTCGCAATGATTAAAGCCACAAAGGGTTTTGTTGCCTTAAGGGCTGGTAACAAGATACCAAAATGAAACACAGTTGAATGTCTTTAAACAGTTTAATGGAACCAAAGAACCACCCAAGTAGTTCTATATGACCTAGGAGTCTTTGGCTTGTATTTCTCAAACAACGGTGTCTTTTTTCTTTTCGGAAGACTTACTTTGAAACTGAGCTGTTTGCGATATGGCACTGGGGCCAACTGTGTAGAGGAAACAAAGTAAAACAAACAAATAGATCCCACCCGGCATGCCCAAGCACACCTGAAGTAGCTCTTTGGGTCCTAGCCCAAGTTCAAAGCCATGAAAACTTCCCCCATTTTGCTTCTGATTGCAAAAATGATGAATACCACCAGTTCTTCTAGATAATGAGATCTACAGTCTACTGTGGGAAAATAGCTGAGGTTTATGAAAACTCTAAGGGCAAAATCCATGGAGATTAACAATCTTAAAATGCAGTTTTCTGAACAGGACTTATACATCCTTAACTTTTAATGGATTGTACACCTAAATATTTTAAATAGCTTTAGAGAACCTCATAAGACAATCTGGTAAACTGTTTTATTTAAGGCAGCATTTTGCATTCAGACATAACAGAGGAGGTTGGAAGAAGAGCAATTGTTTAAAGAAATTCTAGTTGATTAATTATCTGCCATCTAATAGTAATTATTTGATATTTAAATTAACTGGCATATCACCAAACCCACAGTATAGGAGATTGTTTAAACTACTGAAGTATAAGATAGGTTGACCATATGAAAAGGAGGATAGGGCTCCTGTATCTTTAACAGTTGCATAGAAAAGGGAAATTCAGCTGGTGTTATTTGTATGCATGCAGCACCTGGTGAAATTCCGTCTTCATCACAACAGTTAAAGCTGTAGGATTCCAGCCCTCTTGACCAGATACAAAAGAGGGCAGGGCTCCTGCAGCTTTAATTGTTGTGATAAAGAGGGAATTTCACCAGGTGCTGCATGCATACAAATGACACCTGTTGAAATTCCCTTTTCTACACAACTGTTAAAGAGACAGGAGCCCTGTCCTCCTTTTCATATGGTCAACCTATATAAGATAGTTTACAACTGAATAAACAAAAGTTACCAGTTGTTAGAAGATAAGAACATATTCAATATTTTCTTCATCATCTCTTATGTAACAAACACCAGAGTATCTTGAAAAGATAAGAAAGTGTATCTTTAACTAGCAGCCCAACTGGTTAAAAGTTGACTCCACCGTAATCATTTAATTTATTAATTTTGCAATTCAACTGATCCCATTCACACTTACTTAGGAGTAAGTCTCACTGAGCTTCCTTTTGAGCATAGGAGTGGGCTGCACAGCTTGCAGTCCTAGTTATAATATGTTAGTAGAACATAGATCTTATCCATACTAGGAATAATAAGACATTTAATTGCTGATACGTTGCTAACAATGTTGAAGCTAATTATGATCCATTGCGTTCAACAGTGAACATGGGGTGGGCATAATCTAGTGCACAATTATGTGCAATTAAATCCCACTGAAATCAGTTGGGCTAAGTAGTCATAACTATGAGTTGGAGTCTAACATTATATCTACTTCCCGTCTTGATTTTCTTCATACACATTCCCCCCCCCCCATATCTTGGTGATTAGAGAGCTATAGGAAAACATTTCAGGATACACCTTTTCCTTCTCCCCTCTAGTGCTACGATGAAATGAAAGAGTCTCATACCTCTTTTGAAGGAACCCGTGAGCCTTTTCTTTTATTCCACCATGTTTCCAACATTGCAATTAAACAGGAGAGAACAATCCCAGCTGCCAGTATGCAAAATACACCTGCAAAGCTCTTTATGTCCAAAGCTCCTCCTTTATATTTGGGATCCACAGAGGAGTACAGGTCACACTGGCCATTCTTTGGCCACCACTTATGCTTCAGTAGATCCATGTGTCCATTCTGCTGAAGTTCTAGAATCCTTGGGGAGAAATCAGAGGGTCATACAAAATGACATTAACAACAATGGTAGCTTACTTTCATCGCTGTACAGCCCAAGGCCCAGACTCTCACAAGAAGTCCATGCCACTCAAAAGATCTCATGTGTATGAAAATGAATACATCCTTGATGCCCAAGTAGGCTGACCAAGTGCCTCTTCCCACAACTAATTCATGGGTCAGTCATCATGAGCTATGACTTGAAACAGTCCCTTTACCAGGTGATGGCACCAACAAATTCTTAAAAGGCTGCATTTACGATAACTGATACATGACGGACATTTCCAAAAGCCAGGCTGATGGTACAAACTTGAAGCCATCATGTAGAAAGCAGTTGTGTGCATCCACCCTAACATTTCAGCCCTAACTATATTATGTAGATGTGAGAGATCTGGACTGTAGGCCTAAACCAGCCTGTGGGGTTACTCCATCTGGTCCGTGGAGGGTTGGATACCCCCCATGGGCCCCTCCCTCTCCACAAGCCCCCTGACTTGGGAAGAGAAGTCTCCATGTTATCTCCAGTCAACGGGAAGGCAAACAGCATGAAAAGAAATCCATTTTATCTTCAAATTCTGATTCCCCTGTGTTTAGTCCCTTCCCATGCCCCTCATGCCCCAATTGGGATGTGAGTGGTACAGCAAGGAATTAAATTTAAAATCCATAGAAATGACTTCCATATAACAGCCACAATCAGTTGCACAGTTATGTGCACATGTTCCATTGGAATCACTGACATTTAAATGCATGTAATTCTGAGCTAGCTACTAGACAATGGGTTGGATCCAGACATAGTCCCTTTCTACACCACAGGGTCTTCCAGGACATGTGGGGGGGAGGATCCTGGGAATTCCTGCTTCCGGGATCGTCCCCCAGTGTACACACGCTAGCACAATGTCCTGAAAGGCAAGAGGGATGTCGCGGGTGCCATTTTTTAAAAAAATTGTCGGAGACGGATTGCAATTGTGCTCCACCTACAAAAGTGAGTAAAAAAGAAAAAAGAAACACCCCGAACCCACTCCCCTGTCATCCCCGATGGGCATGGACTGCCCCTGTGCATCTCCGTGCCTGTTTCCAGAGCCCTGCTACTCGCGGGGAGGCGGGACGAGCCGGGAGCGGTGCCCACCCTGCCCGCGGTCCTTGGGATGGTCCCAGGACCACGGGAAAAATCGGGATAACTGGTTGCCCAGTTATCCTGGGAAAATGGTGGGTTCATCCCTGCCTCACCCCGAGATCCCCTGTGCATCATTTGGATGCACTGGGATGACCCAGGGATGATCCCTGGAAAAATCTATGGTGCAGACATGGCCTTAGTCAGGCTCAAAGTGGACCTATTGAAATAATGGTATCCCTTGAAGTGGCCCTACACTGCTAATACTGCTGAAGAAATGTTACAGGTTGCTTCACTCAACATGTCTAATGTGGAATGAAGGATGCTTGCTCCAGTAAATGGGATGTTCTGGGGAGCACTACCTCACACAGCACATAGTTAAACTATGGAATTCATTATCACAAGACATAGTGATGGACACCAATTTGAATGGCTTTAAAAGGAGGTTAGAAAAATTCCTGGAGGAGAAGGCTATCAGCGGCTTCTAGTCCTGATGGCTTTGTGCTATCTCCAGTATCAGAGGCAGTAAGCCTATGGACACCAATTGCTGGGGAACAAGGGCGGTGTGTGTGCTGTTTTACTCATGTCCTGTTTGTGGATTTCCACTGGGCAGCTGGTTGGCCACTGTGTGAACAGAATGCTGGACTAGATGAACCTTTGGTTTGATCCAGCATGGCTCTTCTTATGTTCTTAAGACAGCGTAAATTTTTTTTTTGTCTTGAGTATGTGTATTTTGTCATAGATTTATGCACGTTAACTTTTTCTTCTTATTCACTGAGTTACAGAATAATTATTCTGTTCTCCTTAGTAAATGATGCTCCATTTGCTTGTATAGTTCCTGATAACACAAGATACTGTTTTCAATAGAAGCCATTTGCATAATACTTGAAAAGATTTGGAACAGATATTGATTTATTTAAATACTTAAAATATTAAAATCCCAAGGTGTTTCACACTAAAATTACAATACAACAATAAAACAAATAAGATAATAAATAAAACTTTATAACCACATTACAATAAGACAGGACGGTAAACATCCATCACAGGTTATTATGTTAATTGTATGTCCACTAATGTGTTTTAAAGGATAGTTATCAAAAAATACGCACAGAGATTCAGGTTTTATAACTAAGCTGAGGAGTTGTAGATGTGGAAAGATGTGATTAAATCTTTAATTTGGAGACATTATATATCAAGGAAAATTATAGTAGAATCAAAGTGACTAGTCTGCCTATCTGTTTTATGAGGCCAAAAGTCAGATCCGACTTACCCTTTGCAAAATCGGTTGATGTTCAGGCAATTTATTTCAGTCATTCAATAAAAGGAGCTAATTTGTGCTGAGATTGTTGAGCACAGGAGAAATCTACCACCAGGTCCTGCTGCCGCACAAATCACATTAATTTTCAAAGGGTTTTGTATGGGAGAATAATGGAGGACAGTTTGGAGGATAATATTAGTCATGGAAAGCAGAGGTGTTTTTTTTTAAATGACCTGAGGCTATGTCAACCTTAATGTGACAGCATTGTGCTTTTTGTAATGTGTGGATGTTCCACAAGATGGCAGCCTGTATGCAGGAATGGACAATGTTCATTTTGCTCTAGTGTTCAGTAAGAGTAAGTCAGCAGTTCCCTACCAGATAGCAAACCAGCACGATCAACATTTGAATATACTAATACTCAGTGGAGCCTGTTGATTCTGGTGTCAGTGGGCTCTGAGCTTCATTCAGAACCAGTCAGAAATGTAGACTTCTGACCAGTTCTGTCTGAAACCTGGAGCAGATTCACCTCTCCATTGACATCGGAGCCACTAGCTTCCACTGCTAATACTTATTTTACAGAACTATCAACTAAACTAGGCTTTCTCAAACTCTGGAACTCTAACTCAGTGGCCTGTAGCTCATTGGTAGGAGCTACGGATGTACAGATTGCGCAAAATCCATTCTGTCTGTCTGTGTCTGGCACCTTTTGCTCCATCTTCTGCTCATTGACAGAATCGGATTTCCCCCCAGTTTCTGAATGCACACAAAATCAATGTTTCACAAATGCAAATTTGCACAAATCCCCCCCATATGCATTTTCACACTTTAGCCCAGGAAGAAAGACACATTTTTAGCCATTTTTCTTTATTTTCGTGTATTTTCCTATGACGAAATTTGTGCAAAATTCCTAAAGGTTAGGAAAAAGGTTTGCGAGTCTGGGGATCCTGCCCAACAGCAGAAAAGCCAATCTGCTCCCGGCTCTTCTGACAGTCTGTCCTTGCTTAGAGCCAGTCAGGGGCATTCCCGGTGGAAGGCAACCTCCTATTGGTCGCCAGAAGTTGTGGGAAGGGGAGGGGGGCACCAGAAAACCTGCACTCCCTCCCTTGTTAGGATAAGTTGCCACTGTTGCACACTAGCAAGAGCATGGGGTTTGGTGGCAGACAGTTTACACTTTGAAAACCATTTGGTCTATTCTGTCAACACATCCTGAATATTCTAGATGTAAAGATTAAGGGGGGAAATGCAGTATACTTCATGCAGTATGGCTTATTTTTCTTGAACAAACCACCTTGAGAACCCATGATTTGTTGTTTGGGTTGTGCAGAGTAGTTAACAAGCCACCCTGTGTGGTTAACAAGCCACCCTGTGGAAAATATCTGGTGTTCAGACAACACACTAACTCACGGTTCAACAAACAGCCCACGGTTCAACAACAACCCATACTCAATAACTGAGTGTTAGTTAGCGTGTTGTGTGAACAGCGCCACATATAACCTTAAAGGTATTCTGGCCATCAGAGACTCTCAATTTTTCTTGACAAGTGCTAGTTACCACTATGAACCTCCATCGTAACAAGATCAGTACAGCAGGATGGAATTGCTCTGTTTGGCGTAAACCCAGGATTATAGTTAAAGCAGCACATGCCACCTTATCGGCTGTTACACTTACACATACCTTTAGGCACGGTATGCCAATTAGTGTTTGCTGGTATTTAGATGAAAAGCAGAATGATTAGGAATGCAAAATGCTATTGTAGCAAAAAGAAAAGGGAAAAAAGCAGCAATGAAGATGTACACTAGCTTTTCATTTTCTTTTAGTTTTCAGGTCATACGTTACTGAAATTCAGAGAGGCTAAAAGGCATGTTCGGACAGGGGGCACCAGCTCTTTTCACTGATAGTTTACAGGGGTATGCAATACTGAATGCCAGTTTCTTGTACCAGGGCATGTTAACCAAAATACGTTATTTCAGCTGCTTGCATTTCCTCATTGAAAACCAAAGATGAAAGGCAGTGTTAGAAGCCAAACTCCAGAAAAATGACAAAAAAATTGCTTGACTCCACATGGAAAGGGTTGTCCATTAACAAAGCATGAACTATTTGCTACAACATGGAGAAAAATAGTTCGCGTTAATAGTTTGGATTTGATTCTAGCCTATTCCCCCTCCTTGTAGGTTCCAGTTACAAGCTGCCTAATTAGCACAACAACCCTTGCTGAGCGTGGGTTGTCATGATGTCTGAACCCAGCGAGAGTGGGTGGCTGGGGTGAGTTACAAACCATTCTGAAACCCATGACTTGTTCCAGGGTTTTAGGGTGGTTTGTAAACCACCTAGCTACCCATCCTCTTCAGGTTTGGATGTCACAACAACTCACACCCAGCGAAAGTAATTACGCTAATTAGGCAGCTCTTGACTGCCACATGCAGAGATGGGGAAAAAGCCACAAGAGCTTATTTTCCTTCCAGGATTGTACAGACTCACTCATTGGCTCAGTTCGGACGACACATTAAGCAACGGAGGAGGGGGGGGAACAATTGTCAGTTGTGTTGCTTATTGTGTCGTCTGGAGGGCAGCACACAACGCACACACAACTAACAGCATGTTAATCATGCACTTTAAACAATGGAGCGAAATAACGGGATTGCACGTTATTTAGCCCGAAGCCCCGTTGTTTAAAGTGTCGTCTGAATTCAGCCCTCCTCTCTCCGTGGACTATTCCTTTTCGAAATAAAGTTCTGCTGCCTAGAGCAGCCAAAAAACCCCAGCCACTCTATGCAGCTGGGAGAACTCATGGTGCATGCTGGGATACGGCTGGGGGAGACACGGAGGAGAGGCTACAACCAAAATGGCCATCGCAAGTTCCTTGCAGCCGGGGCGTTTGCCGGTTCCGAGCAGCTCCGGCTGCAGTGTGTCGTCTATGGAGCTCCATTGTTTACACTGGGGCGGATCCATACTAAGTTAGCTGCACTTAATTCCAATTAGAATCAATGGGGCTTGAGTCACAACTAACTTTTCACATTGATTTCTATAGGACCTAAGTGCAAGTAGCTTAGTTTGGATGAATGGATGGACTAACCTGTCGATGATAGTTTAAAAAAATATATCCCTGCTGGATTGGAACATATGGAGGAAAAGAACTACTCCAATGCAAACTGGCAGAAATCCTCACCAATAGCATTGTTTCCTTCCTCCACTCCCCGGATTTAAAGTTTCCACAAGCCAATTTCTGGGTTGGGGAAGCAATGTATCCAGTTCCTTTGGCTTCTGTCTCTTTGCCCAACTGGTATGACAACCCAGAATAAGAGAAAAAGACAGAACAATGGGAATTGACTATTGTAGCGGATCCAAGCTAGACAAATATAGGAAATATGCCCCCATGGGTATTTGATTGTATAAAAGTTGTCTGAATTGACCCAACAAGAGCAACTGTACTCTGTTACCACCATATATTCACCTTGTCTAGGTATGATCCATAGATCTCAGACAGCATAGTTCCACTTGATTCTCACTTGTTGGTGATTGCAATAGTTATTACTTGCTTCTTGAAGTTACCTGGGTTGAATTCTTTTGTATTGTCCTTGATAAGCTATAGAGGGTCATGTTTTATCCCCCAAACATTAGAGATCCAGTGGTCCACATTTTAATCCAAGATAAGTGCTTAAAAAGCTCTCTTTAAAAAATTAAACAGAGAACTAGAAGTCTTTTGAAAAATGTGAATCCATATGTGCTTAGTGTTTCTGAGAGCACTCAATCATCTTGCTGTAAAGCTGGAATAATAATTCTTCCCTGCACTACAAGGCTATAGCAATTCTCAATAAATTATCATAAGCCATTCAGTTATCAGAATGACATCCACACAGGCAGAATATGAGAATTGATGTTGCCAAGCAATTAGAGTGCTGATGACAACCAAATCATTTTTCAGTGGCATTGTTTTGGTGTGCATTTGTTTTTTAATTTATAAAAATAACTAATTCTGGTCTTAATAATTACCTAACTCCTCAGGGTAATTTCAAATGTCTGTACTATTCTAATTGTGGGGATATATTGGGACTTATAATGTAAGAAATCCTGACATTTATTTCTGAGTTGCTTTTTGACCCAGAAAGGGCCCCCAAGGTGATTTATACTTTAAGTTTTTTAAGCAATTTATAAACTTTAAAAAGTTGCATTCTGCAAAATTAAGAGCACAAAAACAATCTTCAAAACAGAGCACAGAATGAATGCATTTAAAATTACACGAAAGCCAAGTGGAACAAAAACATTCATTAACAGCTCACCTAAATACTGAATAAAGGTCCAGTCTAACCTCCTTAGGGAGAGAGTTCCACAAATGGGGAGCCACCACAGAGACAGCTCTGTCCCATGTTCCCACCCAACTTACCTCTCTTGGTAGCGAGACACACAGAGGAGCTTCTGAAGCAGATCTTAAGCTACAGGTAGGTTTGTACAAGAAGAGATGGTCTTTCAGATATTCTGTCCCCAAGCCATTTAGGACTTTATAGTTTAGGACCAGCACCTTGAATTGGGCCCAGAAACAAATTGGCAGCACGTGCAGTTCATGTAAGTTGTAATATGGTCAGAAAAGTGTGTGCCAGAAAACAATTTTGCCACCATATTTTGCACTAGCTGCAGTCTCTGAACACTCTTCAAGGGCAGCCCCACATAGAGCAATTTACAGAAATCTCAATGGGAATTGATTATGGCATAGATCACTATAGTCAGATCTGCTTTCTCCAGGAAACAACACAACTGGCAATGAGTTGTAAGCTGGGCTACAACAGCCACCTGACGTTGAGTAGCTAGGTCTTTCCAAAGTGTAGTTGGCCTGTCCAGAAGATAATCCAATTATATATCTCTGCTAAAGACTTACTATGCAATTCTGCATAAATTACTGTTGCTTAGGGCTTTTCTACATGAGGCTGTTAATCTGCTGCATACTTTGGGTTCCATCACAGAATTGGGAACTGAGCACCATACAAAGAAGATTTACTTTCCTGCTTTCCTGCTACATAGCCTCTAGGTGGCACTGTGGTATAGCAGAATAGGACAAATACACATGAAGAAATTGTGCTTTCTTCCACCATCAGAAATAATACTCCATTTTCTCTGCTCTAGAAAAAAAAAATCTGGAAAATGCTGTTTATATATAAAAAGGCAAAACTGGACAGTCACAACATTGTCTAAAGAACCCATGAAAAAACATTACTAGAGAAAGGTGAGCACATTACAAATGCCTTGCGTAGAAAAGCTCAAAGAATCAATTGCCCATCTGTAAAATGGGTGTTATAGTAATTCAAGAATGTTGTGTATTTTTTTTTTCACACTTCTTCATAGCCCTGATGTGCTGCTGCCTTGGCACAATCTTTAGGGCACTTTTATTCTTAAGTGGATGATCCGAGGAATTGCATATTATGTAGTGAATGTGATGATGTCATGGCACCATGGAGCCAACCTGATTTGGATAAATGATGACATCAGTGGAAGCAAAGAAAGCTCTCGCATTGCTGAGACAACCGATGTGATGCTACTTATCTCCTGTGTGATTCCATTGCCTGCCAGAACTGTCCAGCAAGACTTTTTGTCCAGCTCTGGTCACATGGAATTATATGCGACTAATTGCTGCAGAATGTGAGTAGGGCAGAGCATTTAGACATGTGCCTGAATGTACATCCCATTGAAAGTATTACAGTGTGTAGCATCTAGATGCACACTGCCACCTACATTCTGCCATAGCAGCTTAACTAAATGTTGCTGGATTGGGAGGCACAGGGAGATCTCCTCTTGCCCTAAACACCTGGCTCCTTGTGGACACTTTCACACTCAGGCCAGATCTACACCAAGCAGGATATAGCACTTTGAAAGTGATTTGAAAATGGTATATGGAATGCATCATGGGCCCCAATAGTTGTCAGTGCACTTCAATACCATTATAAAGCAGTAGCGTAGATCCTGCCCCCTTACAAAAGGAGGGTGCTTTTATTTGGGAGTAGGAAAAATAATCTGTGGGAAAACACCTTTTGGCTCAGCACTAGTGGAAGCACTGAACTTTTCCCACTTGTTTTTAAAAAAGAAGATAAATACACAACATTAAACTATAATGAAGAGCATGCACATTAATATGAAATAAGATATTCATTATGTTTATTGTTGGAATAAGCATGGAGGGCATTCTTAAATGTAATGCTAGTGTAGATTCTTCAGCTTGCTTTCTTATTCTGCTGAGTGCAATGTTTTTGAAAGTTGGGAAAGAAATAGACAATCATGATCTTCTGCAAATGTTTAATATGGAAAGGGGGCACTGAAGTTATCTTCATTTATTGCCAGCCCAGAGGAAAATGAAAATGGAAAAATGGATGTCCATTTTCCAGTCCTACATGGTACACCAGCAGTTTCTCCCAAGAGACTCACAAAAATATTATAAATTCATCAAGCCCAGTGCTGTTACAGTAAACATTGAACGAATTCATTATGTTGAGTCAAGAATGTGCAAAGCCAGTGTTACCAGGACCAAGAAGTGTTATGGATTCAGATCAGTTTTCCAGGATGGTGGCTAAGGGCTCTCGAATGCTCTTTCAGTTTCTATGCTATTTCTTATTCCCATCCAGATTGACTTTTAAATGATTTGTGCTTTAGTGCAAAAGAAGATGTCCTTCCACTGAGGCCATGCAATGTTTTTTTTAACACAACAATTCACCCTCACCATTGACTCATGCCTTGTTTCATCCATCCATCACCAACTTCAAGATGCAATTCATCCAGTGGAGGATGGTGGCTCCGATTTCATTGGGCTTTGAATCCACTCTGGGTTTCAGTTGGAATCAGTCAGAACTCTAAAGGAGCTAGCCAAGGTGCTGAACCCAAGCCCCCAAGTTGGATCAGCACCTTGGATAGCTCCTTTAGAGTTCACGCTGGTTCTGACTGACACCCAGAACTGATTCATAGACACACTGAATTTGGAGCCACCAGCTTCTACTGAATGCATCTTTTTTGCTCAGGCTCTCCCAATATGGTTTTCTTCCTTTACCCTCCCATTTCCATGGCCCTTTCCTTGTGAGCTGTGTCTCTTTTTTAAATCGGAAGCCCGCTTGTACGGGCTACTCACTGTGAGCCTATCTACACTACTGCTTTAAAATGGTTTATAACTGTTTTAAACCGGTTAGGCTGACCATATGAAAAGGAGGACAGGGCTATGTAACTTTTAACAGTTGTAGAGAAAAGGGAATTGCAGCCAGTGTCATTTGCATGCAATTAGTTTCTGGTGAAATTCCCTCTTCATCACAACAGTTAAAGTTGCAGGAGCCTTGCCTTCTTTTGTATATGGTCACTCTAGTATAGTGCCTGCAACTTTAACTGTTGTGATGTAACAGTTCAGAACTCTTTATAGGAGGACTTTACATCTGACTTTTCTTTTTTTTTACACAGAGAAAAGCTACATGGAAAAATCAAACTGGAAGATGGGCTCTTAATTAATGGGTTCTCTCTGGACACCACAACATTCCTACAAAAGAAAAAAAAAGATCTATAAGTGAGGGATCCAGGGTCCTTGACCTGCTTTCGAAGCAATGTGCAAAATCATCCTGCAACCATTGAGAAGCAAAGTCCAATTAGCATCGTGATGTCTCTTAAGAGTTGTGCTGACTAGTGAACTTTTAATATTTCTATATGTGTTACATGTTTATGCTAAAGCTGCAGAAGTCATTGCAGAAATGGCAGGCCCAATCTTTCATAATATGGAAGTTGTGCTCCAAACGAACAGATGATAGGCGTCATGAAACCTGCCTAAGGGATTGAAGGGGCTGCTGCAAAGGATTTAGCAATGGCTCCTGAAGAGACAGAAGCCAAAATGGCAAATGGAAAAGGGAACACTTGGGTGATCTTTTAAAAATGTCAATGTCGTTTGTAAGTCCAATATGATATTTAGGTTGAAAGGTAAAGAGAGAAGTGGGAAAAATGCATTTCTTTTAATTGTGAGAATCCGGAAAGAATCATCTCAGCCTTGGAGTGATGCTTCAGGCAATGTAGGTGCTTGCTCTCACACAGCTGTTCAGGCGCCCAGTGTCGGAAAAATAAATGTAGAGAAAGAGCATCAGGGCCTAATTTACTGAGACAGAGCACTGTTGACCTGGTGGGTGGAAATTTACTGGCTCGGAGAAGCTCTACCTAGAGACCCACATATCTTCATACTTTACTTAATGTTACTACTGTAGGTGCGAAACAGATAAAAATTATGAGGTTCCAGCATGCAGGCCAGTGTGAAGAGTAGGTATGATTGGGTGTTTGACAAAGTCCTACACCCAGGAAGGGCTTGCTGACAAGAGTCCCCTGATGTTGCTCTTCCCCTTTACATCACAACAGTTAAAGTTGCAGGCACTATACTAGAGTGACCATATACAAAAGAAGGCAGGGCCCCTGCAACTTTAACTGTTGTGATGAAGAGGGAATTTCACCAGGAACTAATTGCATACAAATGACACTGGCTGAAATTCCCTTTTCTCTACAACTGTTAAAGTTACATGAGCCCTGTCCTCCTTTTCATATGGTCAGCCTACCTTTACCATGGCAACCTGCTTCTTCACCTGCCTATTGTTCCAGCTGTGGTGGCAGTGAGAATGGAGGAGCCGTAGATGCCACTGCTTCTTTGCTCATTGGCTCTCTGCCTCTCAAACAAGCAACTGGTAGCAATGATGCAAAAGAGGATGAGGAGCAGTAGCAGCTGATGCCAATGGTAGTAAGAAGGTAGATTCACCAAGGGAGGGCCCCCAATGAAAGTGTCTTGCCCAAAGGTCCTCAAAAACCTAAAGCTGGCACTGCGCTATTGTACTAGGCAGGGCCCTGAGGTTTTTTTTTAAAAAATAGCTCTTGTTCCAAAGAGATAATAAACTAATCAAAATTTTAAAAAAGCAAGAGAAGGCAGATGGATGCCATAGAAAGATGGGAAATCAAAAGGACATAAGGCAACAGTACAGCAGAGGGAGCCGATATGATCCCTAAATTACCTTTTTTAAAAAAACAAACCAAAAAATTACGGAATAGTATAGAAGATACAAATGACAACTTCTGCATAAATCCAAGGTTTGTGGTTGCAATTACTCTCTTAAGCCAGTAAACAATGACATTTACAAGGTCAAAAGGCCATATCATATTATGCTGTCTGCTTCTTAAAAATCAATTTCAATCACAGAAAATAGAAATGGAAAAAAGAAGGAGTAGGGGAGAAAATGCTTTTTGCAGGTAGGGTGTGTGTGTGTGTGTGTAAATGTATTATGTGGCTAGTAGGAATACAGCTCAAAGTATATTATGTGGCTAGTAAGAGTACAGCTTAAAGTTTATAAAGCTACTCACCCTTGTTCTTATTTGGGAGTTATCTCACTATCACCAATAGAGCTATTGAAGAGACAGCAATTGGAAGATTGCACTCTCTTAGGTAAAACTGGAGACAGAATACAAATGCTGTGTTTTCATGAGCTGAAAATTCAAACTCTCTGTAAATGTCCAAGAAATTCATGACAGTCCCTTGTATTCAAAAATTATGCCTATAACAATATGCATCAGTCCTGTAATCTGTTGTTTTAATGACAATATTCTGGTGGTGGAAGGAAAACAAAATCAATGTTCCACCAGAAAACTTTTTCATTCCTCCACCCCTGTAAAATATCCTCCTTGTTATCAGAACTTTGCTCATATTGCCTTGAGTGCTCAACCTATAAACACATATCATGCCAAAGGTGCAGGATAGATTAGCAACTGAATGAATGAATAACAATAATACAGGCTTTTGGGCTGTGTCTTAGATCAAGAAAGTAATTCTTCAAGCCCTTTCAAGGCTACAGAAAGATTAAAAGATGAAGCTCAGTAGGTGGCCTTCACTCTTGTACTGGCATCCGCTCTCCCCTTGAGCCCTGTTTTACCTGCCGTGAATCCCATTTTGGTGGAGAGGTGGGATATAAATCTAATAAATAATAAATAAAATAGTGGAAGGTAGCCTATGAAGCAAATGGAGAACTCAAGACAACCATTCACAAAACATGCTTTTACACCTTCAAAAATGGAGGACATTCAGGGAAACAAACAAACAAAAAATGAAATATAAGGCACTTCTTCAACACTATCAATCATCTTGAAAGGTGGTAGGGTACACAGCTACTCATAGGATCCCAATATCTACTGTGCTGGCTGTATAATGGTAAAGGTGAATTTGGCCAATCATGACAAAAGAATTGGCCAAGGATAAAGGTTGGGCCTCTCATAGAACCTGAACACATGAAGCTGCCACATACAGGCTCAGTTCGGACCACATATTAAACAATGGAGGGGTAAATAACATACTGACCGTGCGTTAGGCAGGAGTTCCCCCCCTCCTCCGTTGCCTAATGTGTCGTCCAAACTGAACCACAGAGTCAAATCCATTGGTCCGTCCGTCTCAGTATTGCAGTGGCTGTCCAGAAACTGAGGCAGAAACTTCCCCATCCATAATTCCTGAGATACTTTTAGCTGGAGATGAACCTGTGAGTGAGCTCCTGCTCTACCTCTCAGCTATGCAGTGCAGAGCCAGCCGTACCATCAGGCAGAGTGAGGCTGGTTGTTCCTCACTGTTCCCCTCTGTTAGAGGATAGAGTTGTATAAGCCACTGTGCCTATCCTGGTCCCTCTAAACTGGCCTACCTTGGGTGCAGTGGAAAAAGCTATCCCATCACCAGCAAGATCCAATTGCCAGTCCATTGGCTTTTGTACATGGAATGGGGAGACCGCCATCTTGAACTTTGTCTCAGGCAGTGAAATGTCTTGGGCTGGCTCTGTCCCAAATGGTGGATTATTTGTTACCACCAGCAATGTGTTTTGTTCACTTGAACGTGCGAGACATTTGAAGTGATTTTAAGGATGTTTTCTCACAGGAGATAACAGCACTTCCAGGACCATCAACAGTACAAGTCTGCAAAACGTGCTGCTGACCTTACAATTCTAAACTCAGTAAGGGATGCCTTATTGGGTGATTTGGTCCAACACCAAATGGAAAGAGCCACAGGCTACTTTGCACCAGGTGGATGGTGTTGAAATATTTACTCAGTGAATGACACTACTGCAAGTTTCAATAACAGAGAAAGAAACAGCTTTCATAAAAATTGAGTGTCATTCAATACTGATAACAATCTGTAGAAGGACCCCTGTTTCGTCTGTTGATAATCAAATCTCTCTGGCAATATACTGAATGTACGAGCTGAAGTATACTGTCAAGGCTGGGGTTATTTTTCTCCCTTGTCTTCACAAACTCTATGAAATTAATTCCTTCTGCTCTGCCTCAATCTTAATGAACAAGACCCAGTCTATACAAAGAAGTGAAACTATTGATGGACATATAACTGAATGATCCCTCCCATATAAAAGAACAAGGGAAAAAAACCTTCTTTCATATGCATAGCTAGATGTCAAGGAGAATGATTTTACCCTAGGCTGCCACACATGCACACACACACACACACACACACACACACACACACACAGTTTTGAAAGATTTATACTGGTGCATATAATAGTATGTACCAGTATATTTGATAGCAGCTATGGCAAGGTGTATCATTTTTTACTTGGACCAAGGGGTTCAAGATTCAAATCCCTGCTCAGCTACATAACTCATTGATTGATGGGTTCAATCTTGGTTAAAGTAACGATAGTGGGGAACTAGCTTCATGACAGCCACAAGAGGCTCTGTGCAGCCAGCTTTTACTGGAAAAAGAAGAACCAGTTGCTCCGGATCTTGATTCTGTATGTCAGGTTAGATATCTGAACTCCAACTGCAACTCTATAGGAAGGTCCACCTCCTTCCCCAAACCCTGTTATTGAGAATGGGCATTTGTATTGGTGTTGGCATAACCTTAGCACCTTTTCCAATATATCTAATATGTCTTTTATTTTGGGAAAGGCTACATGGGCTGGGGGCTCATGGCAGCTATGAGCAAGGGTATCCTTACAGTAGCACACTAAGTTTCTGCCTTTACTGTAATTGAAGTTCATAACTTGGGACTCATCTACACCTAAGAGTGTAGCGGGAGAGAGGGGGGAGGATTGCGGATTTACCTGCTTCTGCAATCCTCCTCCAGTGTTTATATGGCTGCGCGATGTCCAGGAAGGGAAGAGGGATGTCGCGGGTGCCATGGCATTTTTGGAAGAGGAGCTGGTTGCGCAGCTCTGATCCAGGGGAAAAGGTAAAACACACACACACACCATGCCCAACCCTCCACGCCATCCCAAGGATGGTGAAATTGCTGCCCCCCCCCCAATGGGCATAGAGCCTCCCGTGCAGCTCCGTGCCTGGCCCAGCTACTCACGAGGAAGAAAGGATAACCCGGGAGCAGTGACTACACTGCCCGCACTCCTTGGGATGTTCCCAGGACTGCAAAAATAAATAAATAAATAAAAAATCCCAAGGAACACAAGGCTATGCAACACCAAGGGTATGCACTCCTTATGTTATATAACAGGAGAGCATGTTACCACTTCTCTGCTGACATTTGCAATTTCATGGAAGTCTCCTGGAGGAAGGACTTGGCTGAGAGTGCCCCACCTCAGGGGGCCAATTTGCCTCAATTTTTACATGCCCTGTAACTTGCCCCTCCCTAGATCAAGAATCACCTTCCTCATTCTCATAACCCTATAATTTAATTTCACCATCCAAAGCTCAAGGGATGATGTGTTTCTTGCAATAAGAGCATTGCTCCTTTTTTTCCTGCATGAAGATGCGTTCAGCCTCCTAAACAGGTCTTTAACCAGAAGGACTTGGTTGTTTCCCCCTCCCCACTGTTAAGCAACCTTATTGCTTATTGTTTCTTTAATCCAGCAAAATAGAATGTTAATATTTTAAAACACATGTGCTATAGCTATCTGTCATCTTTGAATTTCAACATAGATTTTGTTTTGCTGGAAAAGACAATTATTCCAATCCTTCCTTATTTTTTATTCTTTTTTTAAAAACAAAACAAAACATTACTCTCTCTCTCTCTACACACACACACACACACACACGCGCGCACCCCCCCCCCCCACTGATTTCTGTCCTATGAAATGAAATTACAATGTCTGTTTCGGTATCTAAGAAACAGCGTTCATTTATATATTAATAGCACAGGTTGAAACTCCATATTTTTTCAAACAGAATCTGTCAACATGCACACCTCAGTATCCAGGACATTAATAACCCCTTCCTTTATTGATGGTGTAGTTGGAGGCTTCCAGTGTCTAGCTAAAATTATCTTTGCCACTACCAGCATGTTCATTATTAAAAGCCTTACAGCAGATTGAAATGTGCTATCGACCTTATTAAGTAAAACAATGATAGGATTCATAGTAACATTAGTGTCTATGTTTGACTTATTATACCTCACGCTTGCCCCCTTCTGTTTGATTCTGTCTTATTTATTTTCCTTCAGAAACACACACACCAGCAACTGGATTCACAGCTAGGTGGAGAGGAGGAAGAAAGAGGTTGATAATACATTGGAATGTGCACCCACATACAAAAATCAGTCAGCACTGCATTGCTCTCAGTGGGACACACATTGTACATGCCAATAAGGAATTTTCATCCACAACTTTTCTGCATGCATGTACAGGCCCACAACTGTAATGTGCATCAGCTTATGCAACCATTTTTAAGGAGAAAAATCCCAGCTAACATGCAACGTTCCATGGTCCTTGGATCACTGAGCATTCTTAAAGCTTCTCTAAATTAGCAATTTATAGCACTCTCATGGCTGGCCACTCACGGACATTTGCGGGTTGATTACATGATGTTGTCTACAGCCAGGACGTCTCTCGGGCTATTCTGCTGTCAGAACACACACACACACATGCAAAATCGCCCCTGTGTAAAGGTGACATTGAACTATAATTCCGCTGGTTTATTGAGTTGAATGGAGGAAGCAGAAATAGGAAGTATTCAATCCAAACTACATGACCACTCTTTAAATCGAGCCTATTGCAATTCCAGAATGAGTAGGGAAGCAGAAAGCCTGGTGAAAGCGGCAGCCTGTTGTTTTTTAAATGTAGAGAAGCTTTTAGCCCTCGTTGGATTGGGTTATTTGTTTTTGGTGTGTGTGTGGGGGGAGACTCTAAAATTTGTTACTGCGTTTAAATTTTTAAAATGTTTAAATTTTACTGTAGGTTTAATTCTATTTTAACCTTTGTAAACTTATATTTATATGTTTTAATTGTACATCTTTTAACTTTGTGAACTGCTTTGAGTCCCAGCCATGGGAAAAAGGTGGGATATAAATAATAATAATAATAATAATAATAATAATAATAGGTTTTTATTTCCAGCTGACTGTCTCATCACAGAAACTAGCTGGGGAAAATTTGCAAGTTGGGAAAGGGTTAAATCCCTATTCTATCCACAGGTCAGCACATTAGAGTTACAAGGCAAAGATGGGTTTGGGAACCTTGTTTTAGTAACATGTGGTTCTGGCTTTAGTATGATCTTTAGATCTTTACATCTGTATTGGTCCCACTGATAGTATTGTAGGCATAATGTCACTCTGTGTGTGTGTGTGTGTGCATATGGACATGCAAACAGATTTGCATGATTTTTTGCTTCCCATTGTAAGATGCCTATTTTTATGGTGTGGAAATGGATTGTGATTAGGATACAACAGGTGCAAGAATCCTGGGGAAACAGAAACTTAGCAAGGCACAAAGATCAAGTTTCACTTCAGGCGCAATCCTATACATGCTGGCTGGGAAATGCTGTGAGTTGTAGGACTTGTTTTCAGTCTAAACATGCATAGGATTGTGTCCTTAGAGGTTAACTTGTTAGTGATCTAAAAGTATTCTGAAAGATCACCATGACCTAGTTTAACCAGGTCCTTCATTGTGAATAATGGCCAAACCATATTAGTTCTTATTATATATCACATCAGTATGAAGTTGACTCTGAATATTCCATTCAGTATTATAAGAAGGGGAATTGCACTACAAGAAGGTCACCGGTCTGACGAGAGGACCATAATACTTTCTGGAGATCTGCTCCTGTCCCATCCAGGAGTACAAGAGGGGAAATAGGTAGTGTTCCACCCCCAAACTCCTTTGATCCATTTGAATTTGTTTCAAATCTCAGCAGCACTGTGCATTGAGGTAGGATTGTGACTTAATCAATATTAAACCAGTCCGACCAATTTTCCTGCTTTGCGTTCCACATTTAAGTACAGGTTTAATTAGTGTACAAGCTTCATTCAGCCTGAGGTCTGGATTCCATTTCGGAAAAGCTCTCCAGATCTGCATTCCAGTGGTGGGTGGAGCCAAGGGCAAAAGGGGGCTGGGTTTAAGTAAAAAAGGGACAGGGCCAAAATACCAAAAATACCGCCAATAATAAACTATTATTGCTTGTAACTAAGCCTTAGGAGAGGAATTTCAAACTTTTGCAATAAGGGAAAACTGCACAAAAGCTGGGAAATGATTGGTGGTCAGGGGAAAGGGGGTGGAGCCAGGAGAAGGAGGCATCTGGGGGCTGGATTGAGAGATCATGCAGGCCAGATTTGAGTCCCTGAGCCTGATATTCTGCACCCCTGTTGTAAAAGACCAGTGGCAGGTATTCTTTCCCCTTCCTTCTGGGTTAGGTGGTAGTACCCCCACCCCTATATATCTGCCTTAAATGGAATCAGGTTAATGTTCCATCTAGCTTAGCATTGCCTAAGTTAACTGGCAGATGCTGGGGCTGAAACTAGGACTTTCTACAGGCAAAACATGTGCCATACCACCATGCTATGGTTCTTCCCAAGTGGCCGATGGGTTCTTCTTCTTCGCAAGTGTTATGTGGGAGAGCAATTAATTTCACCCAAGCTGCCCACTCCTCCATAATTTTTATGTCGGCATGAAAATTAGGATTGCACAGAACGGTCCTGTCACTGGGCTGCAAATTCACAGCTGCTGGAGAAGACATCCTGTAAATCACTGTCCTGCCTTTGAGAGCTGCAATTAATAATTCCAGGGGGAGTCTCACCCTTGGAACCAGCAGCTGCCTGAAACTGCTGGAGGCTGAACCACCAGACAAGTTGATATGAGCGAATGAGAAGGAATAAAGCAACCCATGCTGAAGCAGCAGAGAAACCTTATTTATGATCATGTCAATGAACTGGTCCCAAACCTTTTCCTTCCTCCAAGCAGTAAGAAAAAAAGAGAAAGCTTCTAAGAAAATCTTAACTTGGCCAGCTGTTTTCAAGGGTAGAGTGACCACTTCTGCATCAGCCAAAAGAGGATGTTTGACACAGATTTGCATACAAGTTGCATGTGCTAATTCATATGTAGTGGTTAGAAATAACCACTAGAATTTAAATGGAAATACAAGAACCTCACAGTAATGGGGAAGGCAGTGATGAGGTGACCCGTGTGCCTGCTCAGTCTGCTGTAAATGTGCTAATGGTTGATGGGCATCGTTAAGGGCCATGGGATGATTCTCCCTTCTTAGGACTCTTTATCTTTAAGTAGGACTTGGCCTGAATGGCCCTTCAAATAGAGGATGCCATTAACTAGAGGACCATCCTATGTAAAGTAGGGCAAATTCCCAATCTCTGAAATCCACTATGTATAATGAACATCATCCCCTTTTAAGAAGGGCAAGCTGAAACTAGGAGGGTTAAATAATTTGATTATGTATTTCCACATCTTCCGTGGTAGGAACAAAATTGCTCAGTTGCATACTTCAGTTTGTGTCCATGCATGAACATTTAGAATTACACACACACACACAGAGATCCACAGGAAATACAGCTTAGGTTTTGTCTTCCATTTCCCCATTTGCCATTGATTTAATCTTTCTACTCTCCTAAACAAAAGATCAGATCTCCCATCTCTTTACAATTTAAGTTGCATAAGAAGGATGATGCAACTGATGATAAATGAGGTGCAAAAAATGTGGTTGAATTCGTGGCCCTTTCTACACCTAAGGATGTAGAGGGAGGGACGGGGGAGGATCACAAACTTACCTGCTTCCACAATCCTCCTTGGGCATCTAAATGGAAGCATGATGTCCCGGAAGGGAAGAGGACTGTCGCGCCTGTTGCACCCGCCATTTTTTTTAAAGAGCCAGGAGCTGGGAGTGCAATTGCACTCCACCACAAAACAAGCCAAAAAAAAAAAAAGCCCCTACCCTGCTCCCCCCCCCATGCCCTTGGATGCCCCCCGGATTGGCTCCTTCCCTCTGCTGACCCCTGCTACTCACGGGGAAGAGGGAAGAAGCTAGTTATCCCGGGAAAATGGAGGGGTCATCCCTGCCTGCTCCCAGGATCCCCTGTGCATGATCCCATGTAAAATTCCCCATGTAGACATGGCCCATGTTTAGCTTGCAGAAGTCAGTGGGTGTAGCTAGGTAATTTTAGATCCTAGGCTTTGGCTTCAGTCTTATAGCCCCTGGGATGATGGTCCTGGGGCTGTAGGATCTATTGGACCTCCACCTCCAAGGATAGAGAAGTCTGCCCTATGTAATGGTGGTGGGAAGACCCAACAACTGTCATGGAAATCTCCTTTCCAGTGTCAGCATTTGTAGTGAGCTAGAAATGGTGAGGAGTCAGTACTGTTGTTGAACTTACACCGTTCTGCTATATGCACTTTATTATATGTATAAAAGCCAGTTTAAAGGGCAGTTTGCTTGTTTCTTAATGTAGGCCCAAGATATATTGGGCAACTTCGTAGGCTTCTTATACGAGGAGATTGGTCAGACACCAATCCACATGTTAAACATTGCTAGCTGTCTGCCTAATCCTCAAGTTATAAACTCTGGTGTTATGAAAATTCTTAAACTCTGTTTATTGCTGTTAGTAGGAGAGACTGCTGCTGTTCATTGAATGGGTGAACGGCAGGGACCCAAATATTTCTTTTGAGAGCATGTATGATCAACAAAAAGTACATTTTTTGGATATAACGATAAAGAAAGAACTAGAGGGAGTGACCACAGATTTTTTTTAAAAAATCCACAGATAAGAATAGTCTGCTAAAATATGACAGCCACCACCCTGCTCATTTGAGAAACAATTTGCCAGTAGGGCAATTTTTACGTCTAAAGCGAAATTGCTCGAAAGTGGAAGTATATAGAAAAGAAGCTGAACATCTTAAGAGGAATTTGGAACACAGGGGATATCCAGAGAGGATTTTACAAGGGGCTATGCATAGGGCTGAGAATGTCAAACGTGAACTTTTAAAATCACATAAAGATACATGGAACTGTGAAAACAATGACAGGATTATACCATGTGTGCTACCCTATGATCAAGTCACAAAAAATCTGGAAAATTACATCAAAAAAGAATGGTACTTATTACAAGACTTACCAGGACTGGACAAGAGACTGATGGTGGCTTACAAAAGAACAAAAAATTTAAAAGATTGTCTTGTACATTCAGACAATACAAAAAAATTACCTAAAATGGACACACAGTCCACATTGGTTACTTTACCAAAACCCCAGGGGTTTCATCCCTGTGGACACTGCATTTATTGCAAACACACAAAAAAGACTGTGTTGTTTCTGAATAAAACAAATGGGAAGACGATTTTCATAAAAGACTTTGTGAATTGTAATTCTATGAATGGGATATATGCCATAACTTGCCTTTGTGACAAGTTCTACATAGGCAAAACAAAATGGGCCCTTAAGGTTAGGGTGGGAGAACACCTCTGCAATCTTAGACACAACAGAGAGGGGGCGCCAATGGTTAAGCATTTCCAGGAAATGAAACATCAACCAGAGTATTTAAGATTCTGGGGCATCGAGAAAATCAAGGGGGATGAAAAGGTTTTAAGTAAGAGGGAATTCTTTTGGATTTTGCATCTTCAGTCACATACTGCAAGGGGGATGAATGATTCCTTGGAATGGAACAATTTGAAACTTTAAGATACAAGAGGAGAGAACATAGGAAGCAAGTAAGTGAGTCTTGACAGAATTTGGCCACTGACAGCATGAGGAAATAGATATTTGACTTGAAGCTTATTAGGGGCCATACAAGGCACCTGATAACAAGCTGATAAAAAGCGGGTAGGAGGAGAGTAACACACTTCAAAGTTTGTTGCAGTAAGAAGGATACAGAAAAAGCAGTTTAATGGGCATCTCCTAATAATAAAAACAACTCTTGGGCAGTGCCCATGTAATATCCAGGTTAGTTTAAGGCTTTCAAGAGCAAGTATTGGCTTATGCATTTTTTGTGGAGTAATGTAGGATAATGAATTTGGAAAGGATTAGAAATTGATAACAACAGCAATGATGAGCACCTTAAGAATAAGCAAGAATTAGACCAAAGATGTTATGTTTGTAGAAAGTGAGGTCTTTTGATAAAATGGGGCACAATGCTGAATACATGCTGGTTTGTAAGGAGATTATAATTTTATAATGTGATTCCTAATACGTGCTGGGCTTTTGAGGAGAATGTGTGATGTGGAGGGGACTGAGAATGCTATGTGGAGTAAACAAAATTTGATATAAGGGTTTCATGCCAAATTTATAATGTTTTATGTATTTT
Organism: Anniella stebbinsi; assembly: GCA_029215795.1. NCBI lineage: Eukaryota > Metazoa > Chordata > Lepidosauria > Squamata > Anniellidae > Anniella > Anniella stebbinsi. Next base: position 211,328,720 of record JARDYH010000004.1, read on the forward strand.
AAATCACGTATACAGCTCCTGACGAAGGATTGTTTTCTGAAATGTCGAGTATGTGGATATTTTACTATTAACAGCAATAAACAGAGTTTAAGAATTTTCATAACACCAGAGTTTGTCTTTTACACCCACACTGCATGGTGTTTTTTCCTTTTTGTCTTTGCTAATCCTCAAGTTAAGTAGCTGCCTAATATCCTTTGTTTGCCTTACTGTTCTGTCTTGCTGAAGTAATGAGGTGGATTTCTCTCCCCACCCCCATTTAGGACTATATTAGTCATAGGACAGGTAACTCATTAACTGCCTGGGATGCTTTGGGGCAAGTACTAGAAATCAGAAATAGTATAAATGATGGAGGTGAGGCCTACCCAATTTGGCTTCACTCCTGGGGGAATGTGCACACTTACCTGGAGAACTTGGGTTCAAGGGACAATCACTATCAGCTGTGATTTGGGGCCCCAGCAAATGCCATATTCATTAAACAAAAAACCTACGGTTTACAAAAACAATGTTAAGGCTCTACAGTTTCCAACCAAGCACCAAAAAGCAGGGAAATTGGGAGTTAAGGCTCACAAGCCTTAACGCCACATCCTCCCTAAGGAGGCAGAAAGTGCAAGTGAAATTCGCATTCTCCCAAAGCAGATAAACCATGAGGACAGGGTTTATCTGCAGAGGTGATTGTGGGGTTGTGGAAAACTGATCACAAACAACTTCGGGCCACCTACTTCTCTTTTTTTGTTTAGAGCAGTCCTTCCCCAACCTGGTGCCCTCCAAAGGTGTTGGACTACAACTCCCATCATTGCAAGTCAGTATGTCCCATGGACAGGAATGCTGGGACTTGTCATCTCAAAAATCTAGATATGCAATTTGATCTGCAGGGGTGACTGTGGGGTTGTGGGAAATGGTGATGAACAACTTAGGACCAGCTACTTCTCATTTCTTAGAGCATCTCCTTATGTTGAGAGTTGCAACCCAACACATCTGACAGGCACCAAGTTGGCGAATGTTGTTCAAGAACAAGGGAAGGCAGAAAGTAGATCTCCAGATGTTTTGGAATTCAACTTGTAAAAGCCCCTATCAGCATGGGCAGTTATCAGGAATGTCGCGAGTTGATGTCCAAATCATCAGGATAGATCTATTTTCTGCCCACATCTGTACTAAAGTATGATGTTTTCCAGCATTAAGATATGTGATCAATCAAGGAACTACAAAAGAGCTGCATCACTTTAAATAAACTGTCAAAACCAAATGAAACAACAATGAAAGAATCTTGAATACCTAATCCAGATAGCCCTTCAGACATCAACATTAGTTTTCAACACAAGGCATAGGATGTCTGTTTCTTGAATATCAGATAAAGGATTTCTCTTACTTGTTCAGCAGTGTGAGATCAAAGACAGAGCTACCACCTAATACTTTCATGCGTATTATTTTAAAATCAAGTAAAATTGATTTTTGTCTTCCCCATAACATGGGAGTTACAGTGCAACACATCTGGAGAGCACCAGGCTGGAGAAGGTTGACTCCTATACATGTCTTCTCAGAAGCCAGTGCCACTGAATTCACTAGGGCTTCCTCCTAGTGGGAGGATGTGGCGTTAAGGCTTGTGAGCCTTAACTTCCAATTTCTCTGCTTTTTGGTACTTGGTTGGAAACTGTAGAGCCTTAACATTGTTTTTGTAAACCGTAGGTTTTTTGTTTAATGAATTTCATGGCTTTGTGTAACGGATGACTGGATATTATACAGTTGACAACCAAGCCAGCATCAGCCAGGGTGTTATATCATCTTGACATCCAATATAAAATCAAAGCTAGTGTTATGTGTTGATCTCCCTCATTTTTAAAGATAAAGAGATGAAACCTGGCATCATGGTAGCTCTTAAGCAGGGATATAGCTATGCCAAGTATGAAGCAGATCTGTTCATGCCTTGATTTTTAGGATTTTTTTAAAGTTCAAACAGAAATCTCTTTGGGGTCCAGGACCTTGAGAAGTACAAGTTTAAAAAATGAAATTAAAGATAAAGAGATGAAACTTGGCACCATGGTAGCTCTTAAGTAGGGATTGTGCCATGCCAAGTTGGAAGCAGATCTGTTTATGCCTTGAGTTTTAGGAATTTTTTAAACTTCAAACCCAATACTCCTCTTTGGGGTCTAGGGTCTTGAGCAGTACATTAAAAAAAAGAAAGAAAGTAAAGATGAAGAGATGAAACTTGGCACCATGGTACCTCTTAAGTAAGGCTTTAGCCATGCCAAGTTGAAAGCAGATTGGTTCATGCCTTGAATTTTAGAAACATTTTTGAAGTCAAACTTAAAAAAAAAAAATCCTAAAAATTAAGGCACGAACCGATCTGCTTCCAACTTGGCATGGCTCAATTCTAGGGTAACCACTAAGGTGTGGCATAGTGGCTAAAGTGTTGGACTGGGAGCTGGGAGATCTGGGTTCTACTCCCCACTTAGCCATGGAAACCCATTGTGTGAATTTGGGCCAGTTGCAGACTCTCAGCCCAACCCACCTCACAGGATTGCTGTTGTGAGGATAAAATGGAGAGGAGGAGGATTATGTATGCCGCCTTGGGTTTCTTGGCGGAAAAAAGGTGGGATATAAATGCAATAATAAATAATAAAAAAACCTGTCAGGATTTCCCCAGATTTCTCCTGGTTTTTGTTCTATCCTCGGTGTCAGGGGATTTTATGCAATAGTCTACAATGACCTGGAATTAAACACTTTCCCTTTTAAGGCCACCATTAGTATGGCAGGGGGGAATGACATGCTTTCTGGAGGTGTGTCATTCTCTCCCTCTGCTCCAATCGAGGCCTTAAAAGGGAAAAACGTGTCATTCCCAGAGATGATAGAAAAGGGCCTGATTGGAGCAGTGGGGTGGGGGTGAGAATGACATGTTTTCCCCTCCTCCGCTCCAATTGGGGACTTTAAGGTGGCCCCAGAAAGCCATTTTCCTGCCACCCACTAGGTGTCCTCTTTTTTGGTTTCCCAAATATGGTCACCCTACTCAGTTCTTGCACAGGCTGCATTTCCATCCCTAGATATTTACTCAAAAGTAAGACCCATTGAATTGCCTTGGTTCTTGAAAAGCAACACACTTGCTTTTAGATTTGCCAGTCTCAGCAGTCTATGTGTGCTATGAATGCCTGCTCTGTCTGTCCCTATAGTTTCCTGCAAGGTCCAGCCAGGGGAAGCCAGTAAATGAAACCCAGGGGTGGAGGGTGGGATTCCCTCAAGTTCATCTGACAGCAGGTGCTATAGAACATGGACCTTCCAGGAGTGTTGAGGCTGGATTTCTGGCAGACCCAGCCAGGCAACTTTATGGCCTGTTAGTCCCTCCATTTGGTAGCCCGCAGAGCACCTGCCTCATAAGGCAAATGGCCACATGAGAACTGTTATTATGGCCTGCTACTTTGTTTGTCTTTAGTAGTCTGTGGTCCAGATCTCTTCAGAAGGGGGAATAGTGTTTTGTGGTTGGGGTCAGTCTAAATTATCTCCAGGGGTCCCTTACTCAGTGCCTCTGATAGCAAAGAGATTGAGGATTTCCCCCAACTCTGTTACTCTTGAAGTTACTAGGCCTGTTGAAAATAGATTTTATAACATAAGCATGAAAACAGGGAATACCCCTTTTAACTTGTTAAATCAATGAAAACATGTCACACAAGAAGTCTTAAGATATGAATGGTTTATAAAGAAAAGTAAATCCAAAAGAACATCAGATGCAGAAGTGAAATCTGAAACATTACTATTATTATTATTAGTAGTAGTAGTATCCTGCCTTTTGCCCGATGCTGGGCCTCAGGGCAGCTTACAAAACTAAAACATATACAGCTAAAACCTATGAATAGGAATATACAAAAGTTAAAAATATAATTAAATAATTTTCAATATTAAAGCATTTAAATCATTTAAAATACATAACAATTTAAAAGTCAAAGGTATAGACAGAGGTCCAGATTATTTGCCAAAGGACTGCTGGAACAAAAAAGGGGTTGTCTGCCTCCAAAAACACATCAAGGAGGGAGCCAGTGTAGACTGCAAGGATTAGAAAGAAAATGCATGTGTACACTATACACGACAGCTCAACTGTTTCTAAACCTTATTAAAAAAACAGGGTGACTAGGCCGAAACCAACGTTGTAGGCCCAGAAGCACTTTGAAAGGTTTCAACATTGTACTTAAAACTTAACACCGGCCCAAACTAATTAAATGAAGTCTTTGAAGCTTTCAACTTTATAGCAGCATGGACCAAACTCTTAAAAAAGAGGGAAGGAGCACACTGTGTGTTTGGGGTGAGGATGGATAGAAAGGGATGTATAGCCACCTATTCCCAGGAGAGATCTGAAGATCAGGTTACCATGGATCCAGAGGAACCACACCCTGCTTCACCAGGGAGCAAAAGGTCACTCAAAAGGTCTGTGCTAGAGGCAGTAGCCATTTCACCCACCCACCCCACATTCTAAGGCAGGAGGGAGGGGGGAGAGTGATGCTATTGAGCGTGCCTCACGCTATGAGGGAAGCATTGACTTGAATGAGAGGGTAAAATAGTCCTTAAAAATCAACCAAAGGGAATTTTAAAAAAATGAAAAGCATTCCACCAACTACAGTGAAGAAGGAAGAAGACCCCACCACTGGATTAATTAATAAGGCTCTAGAAATTATGCAAATCGTGAGCACAAAACTCGGAAACCGAAAGTCATTTGACAAAAGCAGGGAGACAGGGTTGTGTTCCTTTTCTACCTTAAACTGCTTTCCTTCCCTCAGTCTTTCACCAATCTTCTTGAAATTTTCAGGTAATGTAAAACAAACATTTCTTTCTGGCATCTGTAAATTTCAGAACGGTTGGTGAAACATTTTCGATTTTATGGCTGTTAGAATGAACCTCTCCCCCCCCCAATTATCACTTTAACATGGCGGAATGTGTTTTTTACTGACGGACCTTAACAATGGAGGCACGACTGTGCCTCCATTAATCCCTTTGGGAGTCGCCAGCTTCATGGGCTGAAGAGATGTGTGAGCTTTCTTTGTGTTGTTATTCTGCATCCACTTTCTGTCAACAAACTGACATTCCTTTCACAAGTGGTCTAGTAGTTTCATCTAGGTAGTCCAAAGAATGTACTTCTACTGGTCCTGAATAGATCAGGCCTCCAGAATCAGACAGAACTCCAATGCAGGAAAAGGAGGACGGGCACAATCCTATGCATGTTAACATAGAAAAGAATCCTACAACTCTGAGTATTTCCACCTAGGAGTTGTAGGAATGATTTCTGTCTAAACATGCACAGGATTGTAGCCTAAATGTTT